>JAMWET010004146.1:0-607458 GCA_024036415.1 Prochilodus magdalenae | reverse complement strand
GTGGCAGATTGGCTTAGAAACGCATTGGAGATTTCTAAAGGCGGGGTGGTTCCAGAAAGGTGTGAAAAATCTAAGTCCGACGGTTCCCCTAAGTGGCATAGGGAGATACTCACTGGTGAATGCCGACTGGGGCGGATTTTAATCGGTCAGACTACCTGAAAAGCAGCCCCATGGTGATAATGGACCTATCAGGAAAACGGCAAAGCCCGAAAATTCTTCTAAGCGTCATAGCGAGATACTCAGTGGTGCATGCCGAATTGGCTCGACTAAAATCGGTCAAAGTAGCTGAAGAGCAGCCCCATGGTGTAAATGAACCTTTCAGAAAAACGGCCAAGTCCGAAAAATCGTGCTAGTGGCAGATTAGGCTTAGAAACGCATTGGAGATTTCTAAAGGGCAGGGGTGTTTCCAAAAAATTGTGAAAAAGCTAAGTCTGACGGTTCCCCTAAGTGGCATAGGAAGATACTCACTGGTGAATGCCGACTTGGGGTGGATTTAAATCGGTCAGACTACCTGAAAAGCAGCCCCATGGTGATAATGGACCTATCAGGAAAACGGCAAAGCCCGAAAATTCTTCTAAGCGTCATAGCGAGATACTCAGTGGTGCATGCCGAACTGGCTCGACTAAAATCGGTCAAAGTAGCTGAAGAGCAGCCCCACGGTGTAAATGAACCTTTCAGAAAAACGGCCAAGTCCCAAAATTCGGATAGGTGGCAGATTAGTCTTAGAAATGCGTTGGCGATTTCTAAAGGGCGGGGGTGTCTCCAAAAAGCTGCGAATAACCTAAGTCCGACGGTTCCCCTAAGTGGCATGGGAAGATACTCACTGGTGAATACCGACTTGGGGGTGGACTTAAATCGGTCAGTGCAGCTGAAAAGCAGCCCCATGGTGTAAACGAACTTATCAGAAATAAAGACTAAGTCCGAAAATTCGGGTAGGTGGTAGTTTGGAAGTGAAAATGCATTGTAAATGTCTAAAGGGCGGGGGGGTCTGCAAAAAGGTGCTCAAAAACTGAGACTCAAAACTCGGGTAGGTGGCAGATTAGGCTTAGAAACGCATTTGAGATTTCTAAAGGGCGGGGGTGTTTTCAGAAAGGTGTGAAAAAGCTAAGTCTGACGGTTCCCCTAAGTGGCATAGGAAGATACTCACTGGTGAATGCCGACTTGGGGTGGATTTAAATCGGTCAGACTACCTGAAAAGCAGCCCCATGGTGATAATGGACCTATCAGGAAAACGGCAAAGCCCGAAAATTCTTCTAAGCGTCATAGCGAGATACTCAGTGGTGCATGCCGAACTGGCTCGACTAAAATCGGTCAAAGTAGCTGAAGAGCAGCCCCACGGTGTAAATGAACCTTTCAGAAAAACGGCCAAGTCCCAAAATTCGGATAGGTGGCAGATTAGTCTTAGAAATGCGTTGGCGATTTCTAAAGGGCGGGGGTGTCTCCAAAAAGCTGCGAATAACCTAAGTCCGACGGTTCCCCTAAGTGGCATGGGAAGATACTCACTGGTGAATACCGACTTGGGGGTGGACTTAAATCGGTCAGTGCAGCTGAAAAGCAGCCCCATGGTGTAAACGAACTTATCAGAAATAAAGACTAAGTCCGAAAATTCGGGTAGGTGGTAGTTTGGAAGTGAAAATGCATTGTAAATGTCTAAAGGGCGGGGGGGTCTGCAAAAAGGTGCTCAAAAACTGAGACTCAAAACTCGGGTAGGTGGCAGATTAGGCTTAGAAACGCATTTGAGATTTCTAAAGGGCGGGGGTGTTTTCAGAAAGGTGTGAATAACCTAAGTCCGATGGTTCACCTAAGCGTCATAGGGAGATACTCAGTGGTGCATGCCGAATTGGCTCGACTAAAATCAGTCAAAGCAGCTGAAGAGCAGCCCCATGGTGTAAATGAACCTTCCAGAAAAACGGCTAAGTCCCAAAATTCGGATAGGTGGCAGATTGATCTTAGAAATGCGTTGGCGATTTCTAAAGGGCGGGGGTGTCTCCAAAACGCTGCGAATAACCTAAGTCCGACGGTTCCCCTAAGTGGCATAGGAAGATACTCACTGGTGAATGCCGACTTGGGGTGGATTTAAATCGGTCAGACTACCTGAAAAGCAGCCCCATGGTGATAATGGACCTATCAGGAAAACGGCAAAGCCCGAAAATTCTTCTAAGCGTCATAGCGAGATACTCAGTGGTGCATGCCGAATTGGCTCGACTAAAATCGGTCAAAGTAGCTGAAGAGCAGCCCCACGGTGTAAATGAACCTTTCAGAAAAACGGCCAAGTCCGAAAAATCGTGCTAGTGGCAGATTGGGCTTAGAAACGCATTGGAGATTTGTAAAGGGCGGGGGTGTCTCCAAAAAATTGTGAAAAATCTAAGTCCGACGGTTCCCCTAAGTGGCATGGGGAGATACTCACTGGTGAATGCCGACTTGGGGTGGATTTAAATCGGTCAGACTACCTGAAAAGCAGCCCTATGGTGATAATGGATCCAACCTTTTGTCCACTCCAAGGGGGGCACCGCGCAGAGCGGGGTGGAGTGGCCAAATAAAATGCCCTCTATTTTTTAGTATGTTTTTGTCTACCAGTGGCCAGAAAAAAATTCTAAGTCCCTAAGTTGTGTCTACCAGTGGCCAGAAAAAAGTCTGGCCAGGAAAAAATTCTAAGTCCTTAAGTTGTGTCTACCAGTGGCCAGAAAAAAGTCTGGCCAGGAAAAAATTCTAAGTCCTTAAGTTGTGTCTACCAGTGGCCAGAAAAAAGTCTGGAAAGAAAAATTTCTAAGTCCAAAGTGTTCTCCCAGTGGCCACAGATCCGTGTAGGTCTACCAGTGGCCCGGAGGTCTGGCGCGGCGGGCTAAATGGTTTAGTCCATGAGGGTGGTGCTTAAGTGTGGGCGCGCAAGGGCCGGCCGGTGCGGCTGAATGTCTAAGAGCTCCAGAGAGGTGCTTGGAGTCGGTGTGTCCCGGGATAGGTGCACCGTGAGCGTGTGAGACTGAATGGCTGAGGAGCTTCGAGAAAACAACTAAGTCCTGAGCTTCAGGAAAACGCCTAAGTCCCACAATTCGCCTAAGAGGCGTAGGGAGATACTCACTGGTGAATGCCGACTTGGGGTGGACTAAAATCGGTCAGACTACCTGAAGAGCAACCCCTTGGTGTAAATAAACCTTTCAGAAAAACGGCTAAGTCCCAAAACTCGGATAGGTGGCAGATTGGTCTTAGAAATGCGGTGGCGATTTCTAAAGGGCGGGGGTGTCTCCAAAAAGCTGTAAACAACCTAAGTCCGACGGTTCCCCTAAGTGGCATGGGTAGATACTCACTGGTGAATACCGACTTGGGGGTGGACTTAAATCGGTCAGTGCAGCTGAAAAGCAGCCCCATGGTGTAAACGAACTTATCAGAAATAAAGACTAAGTCCGAAAATTCGGGTAGATGGTAGTTTGGGAGTGAAAATGCATTGTAAATGTCTAAAGGGCGGGGGGGTCTGCAAAAAGGTGCTCAAAAACTAAGACTCAAAACTCGGGTAGGTGGCAGATTAGGCTTAGAAACGCATTGGGGATTTCTAAAGGGCAGGGGCGTCTCCAGAAAAGTGTAAAAAATCTAAGTCTGACGGTTCCCCTAAGTGGCATAGGAAGATACTCACTGGTGAATGCCGACTTGGGGTGGATTTAAATCGGTCAGACTACCTGAAAAGCAGCCCCATGGTGATAATGGACCTATCAGGAAAACGGCAAAGCCCGAAAATTCTTCTAAGCGTCATAGCGAGATACTCAGTGGTGCATGCCGAATTGGCTCGACTAAAATCGGTCAAAGCAGCTGAAGAGCAGCCCCACGGTGTAAATGAACCTTTCAGAAAAACGGCCAAGTCCGAAAAATCGTGCTAGTAGCAGATTGGGCTTAGAAACGCATTGGAGATTTCTAAAGGGCGGGGGTGTCTCCAAACAATTGTAAAAAACCTAAGTCCGACGGTTCCCCTAAGTGGCATGGGGAGATACTCACTGGTGAATGCCGACTTGGGGTGGATTTAAATCGGTCAGACTACCTGAAAAGCAGCCCTATGGTGATAATGGATCCAACCTTTTGTCCACTCCAAGGGGGGCACCGCGCAGAGCGGGGTGGAGTGGCCAAATAAAATGCCCTCTATTTTTTAGTATGTTTTTGTCTACCAGTGGCCAGAAAAAAGTCTGGCCAGGAAAAAATTCTAAGTCCTTAAGTTGTGTTTACCAGTGGCCAGAAAAAAGTCTGGCCAGGAAAAAATTCTAAGTCCTTAAGTTGTGTCTACCAGTGGCCAGAAAAAAGTCTGGAAAGAAAAAATTTCTAAGTCCAAAGTGTTCTCCCAGTGGCCACAGATCCGTGTAGGTCTACCAGTGGCCCGGAGGTCTGGCGCGGCGGGCTAAATGGTTTAGTCCAAGAGGGTGGTGCTTAAGTGTGGGCGCGCAAGGGCCGGCCGGTGCGGCTGAATGTCTAAGAGCTCCAGAGAGGTGCTTGGAGTCGGTGTGTCCTGGGATAGGTGCACCGTGAGCGTTTGAGACTGAATGGCTGAGGAGCTTCGAGAAAACAACTAAGTCCTGAGCTTCAGGAAAACGCCTAAGTCCCACAATTCGCCTAAGAGGCGTAGGGAGATACTCACTGGTGAATGCCGACTTGGGGTGGACTAAAATCGGTCAGACTACCTGAAGAGCAACCCCTTGGTGTAAATAAACCTTTCAGAAAAACGGCTAAGTCCCAAAATTCGGATAGGTGGCAGATTAGTCTTAGAAATGCGTTGGCGATTTCTAAAGGGCGGGGGTGTCTACAAAAAGCTGCGAATAACCTAAGTCTGACGGTTCCCCTAAGTGGCATGGGTAGATACTCACTGGTGAATACCGACTTGGGGGTGGACTTAAATCGGTCAGTGCAGCTGAAAAGCAGCCCCATGGTGTAAACGAACTTATCAGAAATAAAGACTAAGTCCGAAAATTCGGGTAGGTGGTAGTTTGGAAGTGAAAATGCATTGTAAATGTCTAAAGGGCGGGGGGGTCTGCAAAAAGGTGCTCAAAAACTAAGACTCAAAACTCGGGTAGGTGGCAGATTAGGCTTAGAAACGCATTGGAGATTTCTAAAGGGCAGGGGTGTCTCCAGAAAAGTGTGAAAAATCTAAGTCTGACGGTTCCCCTAAGTGGCATAGGAAGATACTCACTGGTGAATGCCGACTTGGGGTGGATTTAAATCGGTCAGACTACCTGAAAAGCAGCCCCATGGTGATAATGGACCTATCAGGAAAACGGCAAAGCCCGAAAATTCTTCTAAGCGTCATAGCGAGATACTCAGTGGTGCATGCCGAATTGGCTCGACTAAAATCGGTCAAAGTAGCTGAAGAGCAGCCCCACGGTGTAAATGAACCTTTCAGAAAAACGGCCAAGTCCGAAAAATCGTGCTAGTGGCAGATTGGGCTTAGAAACGCATTGGAGATTTCTAAAGGGCGGGGGTGTCTCCAAAAAATTGTGAAAAATCTAAGTCCGACGGTTCCCCTAAGTGGCATGGGGAGATACTCACTGGTGAATGCCGACTTGGGGTGGATTTAAATCGGTCAGACTACCTGAAAAACAGCCCTATGGTGATAATGGATCCAACCTTTTGTCCACTCCAAGGGGGGCACCGCGCAGAGCGGGGCGGAGTGGCCAAATAAAATGCCCTCTATTTTTTAGTATGTTTTTGTCTGCCAGTGGCCAGAAAAAAATTCTAAGTCCCTAAGTTGTGTCTACCAGTGGCCAGAAAAAAGTCTGGCCAGGAAAAAATTCTAAGTCCTTAAGTTGTGTCTACCAGTGGCCAGAAAAAAGTCTGGCTGTCCTTAAGTTGTGTCTACCAGTGGCCAGGAAAAAAGTCTGGAAGAGAAAATTTCTAAGTCCAAAATGTTTCACCCAGTAAGTTTCTAAGTCCCCTGTCCTACCAGTGGCCAGAAAAAAGTCTGGCCAGGAAAAAATTCTAAGTCCTTAAGGTTCTGGGCCAGAAAAAAGTCTGGCCAGGAAAGAAAAATTGTGTCTAAGTCCAAAATGTTTCTAAGTACAAAATGTTCAGTGGCCAGAAAAAATTCTAAGTCCAAAGTGTTCTCCCAGTGGCCACAGATCCGTGTAGGTCTATCAGTGGCCCGGAGGTCTGGCGCGGCGGGCTAAATGGTTTAGTCCAAGAGGGTGGTGCTTAAGTGTGGGCGCGCAAGGGCCGGCCGGTGCGGCTGGATGTCTAAGAGCTCCAGAGAGGTGCTTGGAGTCGGTGTGTCCCGGGATAGGTGCACCGTGAGCGTGTGAGACTGAATGGCTGAGGAGCTTCGAGAAAACAACTAAGGCCTGAGCTTCAGGAAAACGCCTAAGTCCCACAATTCGCCTAAGAGGCGTAGGGAGATACTCACTGGTGAATGCCGACTTGGGGTGGACTAAAATCGGTCAGACTACCTGAAGAGCAACCCCTTGGTGTAAATAAACCTTTCAGAAAAACGGCTAAGTCCCAAAATTCGGATAGGTGGCAGATTGGTCTTAGAAATGCGTTGGCGATTTCTAAAGGGCGGGGGTGTCTCCAAAAAGCTGTGAATAACCTAAGTCCGACGGTTCCCCTAAGTGGCATGGGAAGATACTCACTGGTGAATACCGACTTGGGGGTGGACTTAAATCGGTCAGTGCAGCTGAAAAGCAGCCCCATGGTGTAAACGAACTTATCAGAAATAAAGACTAAGTCCGAAAATTCGGGTAGGTGGTAGTTTGGAAGTGAAAATGCATTGTAAATGTCTAAAGGGCGGGGGGGTCTGCAAAAAGGTGCTCAAAAACTAAGACTCAAAACTCGGGTAGGTGGCAGATTAGGCTTAGAAACGCATTGGAGATTTCTAAAGGGCGGGGGTGTTTTCAGAAAGGTGTGAATAACCTAAGTCCGATGGTTCACCTAAGCGTCATAGGGAGATACTCAGTGGTGCATGCCGAATTGGCTCGACTAAAATCAGTCAAAGCAGCTGAAAAGCAGCCCCATGGTGTAAATGAACCTTCCAGAAAAACGGCCAAGTCCGAAAATTCGGGCAAATGGCAGATTGGGCTTAGAAACGCATTGGAGATTTCTAAAGGGCAGGGGTGTCTCCAGAAAAGTGTGAAAAATCTAAGTCTGACGGTTCCCCTAAGTGGCATAGGAAGATACTCACTGGTGAATGCCGACTTGGGGTGGATTTAAATCGGTCAGACTACCTGAAAAGCAGCCCCATGGTGATAATGGACCTATCAGAAAAACGGCAAAGTCCGAAAATTCTTCTAAGCGTCATAGCGAGATACTCAGTGGTGCATGCCGAATTGGCTCGACTAAAATCGGTCAAAGTAGCTGAAGAGCAGCCCCATGGTGTAAACGAACTTTTCAGAAAAACGGCTAAGTCGCAAAATTCGGGCTAGTGGCAGATTGGGCTTAGAAACGCATTGGAGATTTCTAAAGGGCGGGGGTGTCCCCAGAAAAGTGTGAAAAATCTAAGTCAGACGGTTCCGCTAAGTGGCATGGGGAGATATTCACTGGTGAATGCCAACTTGGGGTGGACTTAAATCGGTCAGACTACCTGAAGAGCAGCCCCATGGTGTAAATGAACTCATCAGAAATAAAGACTAAGTCCCAAAATTTGGGTAGGTTGCAGATTGGGCTTAGAAATGCATTGGAGATTTCTAAAGGGCGGGGGTGTCTCCAGAAAGGTGTGAAAAACCTAAGTCCAAATGGTCTCCCAGTGGTAGGCTCAAAAAAACGGCTAAGTCTAAAAATTCGGGATTGTAGCAGATTGGGTCAGAAAATGAAAGGGAGATTTCTAATGGGCAGGTGGGTCTCCAGAAAGGTACCATCAGGATTTCAGGAGGCAGTGGCGATAGTGGATTTCCAAGGGGTCCAAGCACTTTGTTTGCTTGGTGCACATCCATGTACCCGAATGGGTCCGAGGCACGGCTCTAACCCCACTGACAGTGACCCAGCCCTGGGTGGGCATGCCACAGAACTTAATCTCTGACAATGTTGGGTCCAGCTACCCAGACCTGGTCGAATGGCATTCCGAGCCTGCCAGGGGTAGGCCACGGTCCGGTTCCATTAACGTGGGCCGCTATGGGTGGTGTGTTCCTCCCCGACTTTTGCAGGTCAGCCTCCATGGGGGGTTCCACTAATGACGGAGCCTGTACCCGAACCAATCCGAGAGAGACTTAAATGGCCGGTTCACCCCCTCAGCCTGTCCGAGTACGGTGGATGCGTGCGCGGTTGGAGCATGACATCGGCCGGTGGCGGCGGCTTTCAAAGCCCACCCTCCGCCACGGTTCGTGCCTCCCCCGTCAGTTCGCATACCCCGAGAATCAAACCTTTCCTGGTTACTTTTGCTGGTTCCGGATGGTGTCCGTTTCTCCACTCAGCAGTTCTGATGGCTGAGGAAGAGGAGAGTTTTGGTTGGAGGTCACTTCTGGAGGAGAGAAAATAAAGCCTTTTCCCCAATACCGCGGGCCTGGGGTTCACTGTCAGCGGTGCCTTCCATCCCTTCCCTTCCGGGGGGTGGGTTTGGATCAACCGCCTGGGAGCCCCCGCTTTACCCCCACGCATGCGTTTGGAGAAGCCCAATTCTCTCTGAGCAATGAGCGGGCTTTCCCCTCTGCCCTTCTCCTTCTCAAGTTGTTGTTCTCAACTGCTACCTGGTTGATCCTGCCAGTAACATATGCTTGTCTCAAAGATTAAGCCATGCAGGTCTAAGTGCACACGGTCGGTACAGTGAAACTGCGAATGGCTCATTAAATCAGTTATGGTTCCTTTGATCGCTCCCACACGTTACTCGGATAACTGTGGTAATTCTAGAGCTAACACATGCTAATGAGCTCTGACTCGCCCTTCCGGGGGTGGGGATGCATGCATTTGTCAGATAATATAACTTCATCCCTATGGATGCTGGTTTTAAAAAGTGTATGAAATGTAAAGAATTAATGTTAAATGCTGTGAGAGTTGAGTGACTTTTGAGATTAACAGGAAAATGAATCCGATTAAAAAATAGTCAACCTTTAGTCCATAATATCTTTAGAGTTAGGACACATGTTCCACAGTGTATGCAAACTTATAATGCTTATAACTGAAGAATAAATGTTTAAAAGAGTTGAAATTTTAATCATTTCTAAGATTAAGTGAAAAATGAAGATAATGGTCCAACAGCCACACTTTAGTCCACAGCACGGACAGAGAAGCGGGAATCAGCATCCATAGGGATGCAGATTTAGAAAAGGGCATGAAAAAGAATTTAAAAAGCATTTACGAAGTTGGATTTAATTTCATCATCTGACTAATGGATAAGCAGAGCAAATGGAAATGGAGGAACATGAAAAATCAACTGGTGACACTCGGAATTGGAACTTTTGTGATTCTGCCTTTTACTGTGTAATTGTAAATAAAAACTAGCAAAGTGCATAAAATAGAACTAATTTGCAATGCAATTGCAAAGAAACAATTCAGCAGTGTCATTTGTAAAGAGAACTGTGGCCAAAAATGTCCAGGTGCAGTGTGATGCATATGTGCACATGATCCGCACCTCCTAGTACCTCCTGTGGTGCTTTCACCACTCGCGTCAACCTCAACAGGGTTTTCTTTCCCCGCTGATTCTGCCAAGCCCGTTCCCTTGGCTGTGGTTTCGCTAGATAGTAGGTAGGGACAGTGGGAATCTCGTTCATCCATTCATGCGCGTCACGAGGCATTTGGCTATTTTCCGGAAAACCTAGGTTTTCATTCGCGGTTGAACGGGCCGCTTCCGTCGCACAAGTGGGCTGCTAGCACCCCCACCCTATAAAGGGCCAAGAGGGTCCTAGCTTGTCATCCAGTGATCTTAAGGCGCACTTCCCAGTAGAAAGTATCCCCGCGCGATGGTATCCAACAATCCCTAGGTCACATGCAGATGCCGAACATGCGACTAGTGTGCAATGACTGCGGACTAATCATTACAAGATTCCCTGGCATCCATTTGTAAGACTTGGGGGGTGCACCCTCCTCTCCACCTTGGAGGCACTGTCGCCCCCCCCTCGGTCCCAGCCCGCCGGGGGAGCCCTGCGTTCCTCGGGTGCGCCATTTTCGGGCAGTCTCCTCACCCGCCCGTGAGAGTGCCCTAGCCCAATCGATGAAAAACACCCCTGGGCCCGGTTGCCCGATGGGCTGTACCAGCCTATTGAAATCCCTTAGTACATCGACTGAGTACAAGAGAGCCCTTCAGCTAAACAACCCACCTTATGTCTTGACCCTAGCTGGACTCAATTTCTGTCAGGACGTGATTGTTACATGAGGGCCATTTCCCCCTGGCACCCACGGGGAAGCCGTATACCTGCACCCTTTCTGCTCCAACCAATGCGGCGATCTGAGACTCGTATGGTGCATAGTATGTGACTTTTTCAGCTGCAGCGGTCTCAAGAGATCGCGCACCGTACTCAAATCCGACTGTGATATCGATCACCAAGGCTGTGCTGCCTTTAGACAACACCAGGTCAGGCAGTCTCAGTTCACCCGAGGGTCCACTGATTCTGGGCTCCTTGAGTGTCTTCCAGCCACACGCCTCAGCTTCCTCCACCAATAGGGCACACAACTTGTTGTGTCTTTTGATCCTGCTGGATTGGACCGCCAGACACTGCCCAAGAACGTGTGAGCAGGATTCAAGAGGCACTGCATCTCCGGCAATCCGCCCATTCCTTAATCCTTCCACGTGTGAGGGCTTCGCGTTTAGGGTAAACATTCACCCTTAGCTGCAAAGCAGCTATGTAGTGGCGCTGTTTGAATCCGGCCCTCACCAGGTTCTTCATCCAGCCACAACTGATCTTATCATTCGTGAATACCTCCACACCTCTGCCCTGGACTGGGAGTGCGGCCCACGCACTCTTTTCCTCCCGCCTCCAATCACACAGGACTGGCCCCTTTTCATGTGGTACTCCCTCCCTATCCAGGGAAGTACCCATGGGAGGGATAGCCCCAATCTCCCCCCCTGCTATGCACCATAGCCGCTCGAACTCAGATCTTCCGCTCGTCACTGACATGACTGAATGTACTATCCTATCATCGGAGCTCAGCAACCGGTGTAGGCGTCTAGCTTGGATGGATGGGATTAAGGACTCTAGCTTCAAGATACCCAGTCCACCATCCCGGGCCCTTGAATACAGGAGTCCGTTACAGGTTGACGGTGGAAGTCGCAGCCACTCCTTCACCGCTTTCCTGATAGTCCCATCCAGTGCGGCTAATGCCATGCTCCTGAGCCCGCAGTGATCAGCCAGGTAGATGAATCTAGGTAAGGCAAAATCGTTCAGCATCCTTACTTTCTGATACGGTTTGAGAGGTGCGCCTCCGAATCAACCCAGGGATTCACCTTCACTCCCAGATATTTCTCCACCTCATGAGGCTGAATGAGGTGGATAGGTTCCTTCCCCACCTCCCACGCCTTACAATCAATGACCGTGTAGGAGGGGCCTCCACTCTTAATTAGGAACCCGTGACATTTTCTGGGCTGAACCCTAAGCCCAGTCCTCTCACAAAAATCATCTAGGATGGCAAGGTTGCTATGCATGCCGTCCCATGACTCGCTCACCAAGACTAAATCATCAGCGAACGCCGGGGTAGTAACAATGTTACCCCCGATGGAATAGCCACTTCCAAGATTTTGCTTTGGATAAGGGGATCCATAGCTAGATTGAATAAAATCAGAAACATTGGGTCACCCTGCTTGACTTCCACCTTTAGCCCAATGCCTTCCGATTTTACACCATTAATGGTGATTCTGGTCACGCAGTCCACGTAAGCTGACTGGATCAGCTTAATCACACGGCGGTCGAGCTGTCTCTGCATGAGTGCACACAGGATATGTTCATGCGAGATGGAGTCAAAAGCCTTCGCAAAGTCGACAAACACTACTGCAAGTTGGCCGCGCTCTTTTTGCAGTGCCCGAGAAGGCCTTGCAGTACCTTTAGGTTTTCGGAACACCCAGGGGAGAATATGAATCCCCTTTGTCTTGGATTGATTGGACATGCAGACGCAAGTCTCTCCGTCATCATCCTAGAAAAGAGCCTTAAAATCAGCGATCCAATGGTGATGGGCCTCCAGTTGCCCACCTCCCTTAACGCAACTGGGTCTGTTGATTTAGGTATTAGTGTCGTCCGACACTCTTTGAAAGCTTTGGGAATGACTCCGGCGACCAACCAGGCATTGAACAGCCGTGCCAGTTTTTCGCCACTTGGGTCCCAGTCACTCAGCATCAGCCTTGTGATCCCGTCTGGTCCCGGAGCAGTGTTACGCTTGATCTGGCCAACGTTAATACGAACGGTTTCAGCTGAAATAGGTTCGGCGAAGCAGTCGTTATCCGCACCCCCGACGGACGCGAATCCGCCCAGCCCCTTATAGGTTGTTCCCTTTTCCCAACAGTCTTTAAATGTAGCAACAATAGTTGCCATTGGGATGGGGCAAAGTGTGCCCTACACTCCGTCCAGAACTTCGCTGGCCAGCTTACTCGGATCCCTGAAGTACATCCTCTGGTGTCTCCTATAGGACCGTAGCTTGGCCGCGCTGCGTCGTTCCGTCAAATTTCTAAACACACGTCCTACTTCGTCCTCGTTAGAGTTAGGACTAGGACCAGCCTTCACCGGCCTACCCAGCTTCTGCTGTAGCCCTTCTGAGACCTTTTCGACGAGTACATCCAGCTCGTCGATCCCGTTGGGCCAGTCCCCACTGCCGCCAAACTCGCTAGTATCGAAATCCGGGGTGCCGAAGCACTCCTTCAGTCTAACTGCGACGCCCTCCATAGTTGCTTGGCAATAGCAGCGTTGATGTATCTTTCACCAGCGTACACCACGGCAAAGCCTAGACAACTCTTCAATTTCTGCAGCGCTCCATAGAGCTGTGGCTCCACCCTTCGCCCTTTTGGCTCAGGCCACTTTCTGTTGCAAAAAAAGCTTCACAACAGGAGCACCTGTGGGCCCCCTGAGCTACCTCTTCTCGTACAGCTGTCCCCCGGCACTTGGGTACATGACAGCTGATCGAGTGGCTATTCTCATTGGTCCGCCGCACTTACGACATCTGTATGTAACTGAGATAGTCTTATGTACGGTGGCATAGTGCCTAGCCACCTGTGTGATTTTTCCCGGACGTACGCCACAAACCTTACAGACCATGTCTGGATCAGGGATTTCCACACAAACGCCTGGTAGCACCTCACCCACACTAGATGGGCTAGTGCCCCTTGCATCGCCAATATCCATGGTGGGGTTTGGCGGTGCGGGTAGCATCGGCATAGCCTCAACTACCGTCTGTGCTGTTTCCACTTCAGAGTTATCTAGGTGGCCAGATTCAGGCTCCTGATCGTCAGTTATTTCGTCACTCATTGCCCCAAAGTTTGAGTTGACGAACGTCATTGATTCAATCAGTTGGGGTTTCTCTCCCCCCTGCCTGACTCTCATCAACCCTACATTGATGCCTCTTGGCAGGGTTCTGACTGGGAGGTTTGCGTTCCAATGCTCACCAAGTTCAACCTCCACCTAGGGCGTGTTGGCAATTCGCCTGGTGAGCTCCCAGTGAGGCCGCCTGTCTCTTCGCAAGTTGGGGGCCTGGCCTCCGACCCCCCCCCGGGACCTTGCAGTAATGGTGGAAACTCAGTCCCAAGCTCCACCATAGGGCCGCGCCATAATGATGTGGACCCGACCCTTAGGCCACACCATGGTACCTTTTTACCTGGGCGACGTACCATCCAGTATGAATCCTTCTGTGAGTTTAAATCCATGCTTTTCAGGACCAGGCATAATGGGACGGTTTGGTCAGGCCGTCACATGGGCTGCCTCTCTTACTGCCACCCTACCGCTAGAGTGTTACCGCCGGGTACCACGAGGAGGTGGAGGCTAGCGATGTTACCTTTGACTCTCTCAGCCCTCATGTTGAACCCATGCCGGTGTTTTAGCAAGAGAGTCATAGCTACTCCCGCCGTTTACCCACGCTTTATTGAATTTCTTCACCTTGACATTCAGAGCACTGGGCAGAAATCACATCGCGTCAACACTCAGCGTGAGCCTTCGTGATGCTTTGTTTTAATTAAACAGTCGGATTCCCCTGGTCCGCACCAGTTCTAAGTCAGCTGCTAGGTGTCGGGCGAGGGGCCCAGGTCCCCCCCCCCCCGGTGAAAGGGGAAAGGGTGGGAACCGAGGACGGAAGAGGGTCCCGACACAGACCATAGCCGAGGAGATCCGCGAGAAGGGCCCGGCACACGTCCAGAGTCGCCGCCGCAAGCACCGCAACCCGCCGCACACCTGACCCGCCATCCGGCGCGCCGCATAGAGGCGCCCCGCAGCCCCCGGGCGCCCAGAACGTCCCCTCCCCAGGGAAGGAGAGAGAGGCGCAGAGAGGTCCGAGTTCGCTAAGGACGCCGCACGACGCGCTGCCCGGTGAGAGGATCAGCGACGGATTAAACGGGACGGCCACTCCCCCAGCCTGATATTGTGTTGTTGCAATAGTAATCCTGCTCAGTACGAGAGGAACCGCAGGTTCAGACATTTGGTTTGTGTGCTTGGCTGAGGAGCCAAAGGTGCAAAGCTACCATCTGTGGGATTATGACTGAACGCCTCTAAGTCAGAATCCTGCCTAAACGTAACGATACCCACAGCGCTGTGGATCTTCGGTTGGTCTGGCGTAGCCGTGAGGGGGCGACCCCTATCCGATTGTTGCACCGCAAGTTTGTGTTGAACCTGGTGCTAAATGACTCGTAAACGACCTGATTCTGGGCCAGGGTGTCTTGAGTGGCAGAGCAGCTCCAACGCTGCGATCCATTGAAAGTCATCCCTCGATCCAACCTTTTGTCCACTTCAAGGGGGGCACCGCGCGGAGCGGGGCGGAGTGGCCAAATAAACTGGCGGTAGTCATTCAGGCAGGTGATAGCCGGTTTCTTGGGAACTGGAACAATTTTGGTTCTCTTGAAGCATATGCGAATCACTGACAGTCTTAGGGAGAGGTTAAAGATGTCAGTGAAAAATGCTCTGAGTCTCAGGCTGTGGATGCCATCAGGACCAGGTGCTTTGCGTGGGTTAACTGTCTTGAAGGATCTGACCACCTTAGACACAGAAATCGATTGGGCGCAGCTCTCCTGATCTACTGGGAGTTTCGTAGCAGGGGAGGTGTTGTTTGCCTCAAAATGAGCATAATGTGCATTTAGCTCATCTGCAAATGAGGAGGACAACCCCATATCAGAGATCTCGTCACCTTTGTAGTCAGTGATAGCACGGAGCCCATTCCACATGAGTCTGAGATCAGATCCACGGTAATTAGACTCCACCCTGTCCCTATGGTTCCTTTTGGCTCCTGATGGTCCTCTGAAGGTCATATCTGGCTTTCTCATAACTCGCCAGGTCACCAGTGTTGTAGGCTGTGGTCTGAGCTTTGCAATTATTTGCCCTACTGTGGTTTCTTATTTTATTGCATTTGATTGTTTCATCATTGTTTTATTTGTAGTTTTTACAATTGGATCATTCTTTATTTTGAGTGGGGATTCACTTGGATATTTTTTTTCTTTCATGCCAAAACCAAACAATCTTTATATGTGCATTAACAACTATTATCATTTTTGTAAAATAAAAAGATTCGTTCTGAAGATATTTGAATATATTTTAAATAGAGGTGCCATTTACTTTAACAAAAATTATATATACAGTGTCCTCCATAATTATTGGCACCCCTGGTTAAGATGTGTTCTTTAGCTTCTCATAAATTGAGTTTTTTCAAAATAATATAGGACCACGATGGAAAAAAAGAGTAAAATCCAACCTTTAACTCAAGTGAATTTATTCAGTAGGAAAAAAATCCCACATTAAGAAATAATTGTTTAATATCAAATCATGTGTGCCACAATTATTAGCAGACGTGTGGACTCGAGTCACATGACTTGGACTCGAGTCCAACTCGAGTCACTAAACTGATGACTTGTGACTTGACTCGACAACATTACTAAAGACTTGCGACTTGACTTAGACTTTACCTTTACTGACTTGGACTTGGAATCGGACTTGAGCTTTAAGACTCGAAAAGACTTGACAACCCTACTTTAACATAATGAATAAGTAAAACTGAATCACGTAACTGGATCATTTTATATTAAATGGCGCTGTAACGCTAGGGATCTGAGCCGCTCAGCCCAGATGATCCGTAACCTAGCAACAAGTAAAGCCGTAACCGTGTAGCCAATCACGGGAAGCTTTGAGGGGGGCGCCAGTATTGAATTTGTGCGGAGAAGACGAGCAACATGCTCCCAAAAATAATCCTGTTCAACTACAAAGATTATAATGTAGTAAATAAAAGAAGAACTGCGGTATGCAAGACATGTGGAGTCAAGATCACAGATGGAGATGCAACCACTTCAAACTCGACATTTGAGGCTGCACAAAGAACAGTAAATCTGTGCTGTGTATATTTCGCGTATAGCAGTTAGCAGTTAGCAGGCTAGCAAACGTAGCGACATCATAATAATCAACAGCGAATGTAAACAAAGCTGTTGTCCTCTGTTCGTCCCTCTCTCACACCGTTCACTGTGAGAGATTTTACTGAAAATTAAAGTGTTTAGGAACCACAGCATCTCAGCCACGACGTGGTGAATTAGCATAGAGCAGAATAATGGGTTTAGAATGTGATGTCATTAAAAATTCCTGTAGGTGGAATGTGTTCAACTACTTCGTTATAGTGGCCTTCGAGGCCTACTGCCCTGCACATTTTAGTGTTTTTTTTTCTGCTTCAACACCTATTTTAACTCAGTAATGGGCTGGTTATGAGGTGATTAGTTGGATCAGATGTGTTGGTAGAAGGGAAAACAATAAAAAGTGTAGGGCAGTGGGCCTCCAGGGCCAGGGTTGAGAAACAATGATGTAGTGTACTTTGTTTGCCTGTTTACAGAAATTTATAGCATACTGAAACAGCTCATATATCATGAATCATATGATATTCTTGTCCTTTGCTAATTTTTTTTAATCCATAAACCTTGACTTTTTGTTGCTGTAAACTGTGGTATAATGTCACATTCATTTTTCCATACTGCGTTTAGTACATATCTATTAGAGATTACAGTAAGTACTTTGTTTACTGCACAGTACTTTGCAGGTTATTTAATCCTCAAATTATTTAATTAACGATTTGCACTACTTGTTCCTGTTAAGTTAAATAGCACTTTGTTTTTTGAACTGTTTGAGATGATGCAAGTTGTTTTTGTTATACTAAATACAAACTTTAAAAACATTTATGATTAATGTACTATGATTAATATACTACGAATCAGCTGCATCAGTTATGTGAAATATTGAAATGACATGACTTGACTAGGACTCGAAGTTTAAGACTTGGGACTTGACTTGAGACTTGCTTGTATTGACTTGGGACTTGACTCGAGACTTGCTTGTATTGACTTGGGACTTGACTCGAGACTTGCTTGCATTGACTTGGGACTTGACTCGTGACTTGATTGTTAAGACTTGAGACTTACTTGTTACTTGCAACTTAGTGACTTGTTCCCATGTCTGATTATTAGCACCCCTGATGTTAATACTTTGTACAACCCCCTTTTGCCAACAAAACAGCACCTAATCTTCTCCTATAATGTTTCACAAGATGGGAGAATACAGAAAGAGGGATCTTTGACCATTCCTCTTTGCACATTCTTTCTAAATCATCCAGCGACCTGGGTCCTCTCCTCTGCACTCTCCTCTTCAGCTCACCCCACAGGTTTTCAATGGGGTTGAGGTCTGGGGACTGAGATGGCCATGGGAGGAGCTTGAGTCTGTGTGTGGTGAACCATTTCTGTGTAGATTTGGCCATATGTTTAGGGTCATTATCTTGCTGAAAGACCCAGTGATGACCCATCTTCAGCTTTCGGGCAGAAGCCACCAGATTTTGTTTTAAAATGTCCTGGTATTTCAAAGCATTCATGATGCCATGCACCCTAACAAGGTTCCCAGGGCCTTTGGAAGAGAAACAGGCCCACAGCATCACTGATCCTCCCCCGTATTTCACAGTGGGCATGAGGTGCTTTTTCTGCATACTCAGCTCTTATGTTACGCCAGACCCACTTAGAGCACTTGTTGCCAAAAAGCTCTATCTTTGTTTCATCTGACCAAAGCACACGGTCACAGTTGAAGCCCCAGCTGAAGTCCCAACTCCAAACGTTTGCGTTTATGATTGTGAGTGAGAAAAGGTTTTTTCTGTGCATGCCTCCCAAACAGCTTGTTGGCATGTAGATAGCGCCTGATGGTTGTTTTGGAGACTTTGTGACCCAAAGAAGCTACCATTTGTTGCAATTCTGTAACAGTGAGCTTTGGAGAACTTTTTATTTCTCTTATCATCCTCCTCACTGTGCGTGGTGGCAAAATAAACTTGCGTCCTCGTCCAGGCTTGTTTACCACTGTTCCAGTTGTTTTAAACTTCTTAATAATTCCTCTGACAGTAGATATGGACAGGTATAGGCGAGTGGCTATTTTCTTGTAGCCATTGCCTGACTTGTGAAGGTCAACACACATCTGCCTTACTTGAATGGTATGTTCCTTTGTCTTTCCCATGTTGAAGAGAAATGGCCTCTGTGTCACGTCATATTTATACCCCAGGGAAACAGGAAGTTGTGAATTAAATGTTCCTACATACTCTGATCAACTTCGTAAACTACTGTAGAAGTGACAGAAATACTTTTATTAAATTTATTTCCTGAGAATTGTTAGGGGTGCCAATAATTGTGGAACAGGTGATTTTATGAAGAATAATTATTTCTTAGTCAGGGATTTTATTTCCCCCTTAAAATTCACTTGAGTTTAAGGTTGGATTTTACTCTTTTTTCATCGTGGTCCTATATTATTTTGAAAAAAACTCAATTTATGAGAAGCTAAAGAACACATCTTAACCAGGGGTGCCAGTAATTATGGGGGGCACTGTATATATATACTATATTTAAAATTGATTAAGTTGAAAATGATAACTGGATTACAGAGATAAGAAATAACTGTACACATCAATGATATAATTTTAAGCATTAACATCCCAATTTTTCAAAATTTGTTAAATTTTAAGATTTTGTATTTAAATGTCCAGGAAAATGGACAGTGAATGTTTCAAAGCAGCCAACATGTTTTTGTAACAAAATGTTTTTTTAACTGTTCAGTTTTAGGAAAGAAGGTCTGTAGTCAGCCATACCTTGATCTCTACGCTTTGAATTTAAACTCTATCCTGCACTCCGATTGGCTGCACCTCACCAGGATAGCATAATGACCAAAGCAAAAGCAAACTTAAACATTGATAAAGTTCAAATTTGCTTATTTACAAGTTTACTTCTGATCATTCTTGATTAGTCTCTGGTGTCACTACATGTCACTGGTTACATTGAAGTTAAGTTACTTTTGACAGAATTGTGCTTGTTTTGCTACTAATGATTACACAAACTATAAGAGGCTTACACATAATGGGGAAACATTAGGAGTGTTAAACTGCCTCCAAACGTGCAACCATTTATCCGCTATGTGACTCACTCCCGCAGTGCTCTGGCACCCTGGGTGGCTCTGCTGGCCCGGCCCAGGATGCTGCTACAGAACTTATCTGAATCTGCTCTCACTGTGGCTGGAGGAGTGTGTTTGATCGTCTGTGTGGCAGCAGATGGTGAAGCCTTTGTGCTGCAGTGGCTGTTATTAGCCATGACTCGCATCCATATGTTAGAATAGAAGAGCAGGTGGCCAGGGAGATTAATTTTTAAGCAGGTATGATATGACTCTATCTGCAGCGAAGGCTCCAAGAATAGACTCTGTCTGCACCCCTGTGTGGCCCCTTTTGATAGCTTTATTAGAGTTTTTGCAATTTTTTGACTTTGACTCTTCGACTCTGAGGCCTTTCAGGGAATGCTCCATTGTAAGAAAGTGATTGCCTATCGAGAGGGCACTTTTGTAAATGTCCTAGAGTTAAGCTAAATTCGATAAGTGTTTGGCTCCAGGATCCACACGACCCGTTTTGACATTGTGATGCTGGCAGGCTCACCATTCCAGCCCACATGTGCTAATGACTCATGTACAAGAAAATGCTGACATGCATTATGGCCTTCTAGGTAAGCTGAATTCAAAGCAAACATCTGATCAAGTGAAACAAGCAATAAGCAAAGCTGTTTGAGACCCCTGAGTGACATCCTAACTGGGCCCCTCCTGCGACAGTTACATGATTTGGTATGCAAGACTGAAAAACATAGTTGAAGGCCAAATATTTTCCTCCTGAGGTCCGCTTATGACATCTGTGTGGGTGTACCTGCCAAAATTATGTGATATTTTAACTTTACATGACTGTTTTTGGACATTTTGTTACTGTGCTGTTTTCAAAATCCTGTGTGTATTAAGCAGCCCAGTAACATGTTTTACATACTATGTAGTATACTAATACAGTCACATGACCAGTTACGTCACATTTACCTCAGAGTTGTTTACTTTACTGTACTTAATGTACTTTGCTTTGAACTTTTAGCAAATTTTTACTTGTGACAGCCCTAAAAAGTATGCAGCTCATTTGCCATATATATGGAATGTAACAGTGCTTACATACTGCACATGAACATCTTTGTTTAAAAAATTCCGTTTTTCATGACATGACAATATTTCACAGGGAAACGTTTTATAAATGCTAAACACAAAGTGAGGGTAAAACAGAAACAATATATACAGAATATATGCTATAAATAAACAAATTACCCATAAAAATGTAATAAGACATATGCGTTAAAGTGGTACAGGCATCATGTGCTGTGCTGGGTATAGGGGAGCTGAAACAACTGCTTACCATTTACTGCACACCGTTTGTAGCAAGAACCAACCCTGGTGATAAGAATAAGGCGGTTCTGAAATCATTCAGCATTTGTAATAATTTCCCTAAAGGACCGCACTCAACAACAAAAATCAATCGCTATGCAGTGTAATAAATAAATGCATAAATGAGCACTGCAGAGAGAGAATTAATGAATGTGAAGTTTTCTGTTTTTCACTGTAGCAAATCGCTGCACTAGAAGTTGGAAGTTATGAAGAGTGCATTGGAAGTGCACACTAAATATTCATTAAACCTCATTAGGGACTTTGGTTGCAGTTGCCAAAAAGCAAAAAATATACATATATAATCTGCTTACTAATTATGCATGATTTGAGTTTGCAAATAAAAGCTTTCCCTGTCTTGTTTCAGAAGAGATGGGTAGAATAAAGCTGAATTTTGTCAGCAGTCTGTAGTGTCTGTGAGGCAAACAGTAGGGGGGCTGCTCTGGGGGGAGGAGGGGAATCAGTAATAGAGCTGTCATGAGTCTGACAGCAAATGTTGATTTCACTTTGGAAATGTGTGCTTTTGTCAGCCGTCGGTGGAGGTCTTATATATGTGCTGAGAAGGCTGTTATTGGGGCTGAGTTACCGCCCCCGGTCTATGAGGACCTAAGCCCTCTGCCCCTCTCTGCATGACGCCAGGTCTTCAGGCCTAAAGCCTGCTGCTGCCCTTCCTAACCAGCAAAGCTGAGAACTCCTAGGCAAGGAGAGAGAGGACACGGCTATACTCCAGCACTTTTCAGCCTAATCTCTACAGCTGTTTTATGAACGACTATATTATCTGTGTACTTACAGTCATGTACAAAAACTGTTTTGTTGACATTCTTGGGGCCCAAAGCACAACCAATGTTCTTCTGCACACTGTCTGCAATTGCCCTCCCACACCAGACCAGTCTCCAAATGCCCAAAACTTAGTGTATAGTGTAGCATTAACCACATTATGTGAGAGCTCCATCCTAAAATAACAGCTACAGAATCATTATGATGGTACTCAGAATGATTTTATAATAGGGACGAGACCCCTTGCAAACTGCTACACCTCTACACAACTACATATCATATGCAAACAACTCTGTTGCTACAGCTTCATTAGCTATAGGAAGAGTCAACAGGGTAGTTTCTGTTTAATGAAAGGCAGGAGAGTTTGTTTAGAGGGAGGCAAATGTTGGCTCTAACCAATCGGTTAGGTCCTCTTTTATAAACTAAGAGAGGTGGGTAGGCCTGGGCCTGAGGAGTGTAAGTAGTAATGTTTTTATTTTTTGTAAGCAAGATTTTGAAGCATTGTCTCATCTCTTATACCTTTTACACAAATTTGATCAGAATGGCTAAGGCATCTCAATCTATTAAACTGACTTGTTGGTAATCTGTACTTTTAGACTGCACTGCACTTCAAACTAGAAGAAAAATGGTCGGTTTCTTTCTCATACAATGCAGTAGTAAGACTCAGTCCATATGTCAAGGAAGGACAACTGTTGTGGGTCATACTAAAAGGAAAACTTTACATTACAGCAATTTAAATATAATTCCTTACATTTTTCATAAAACTCTGTACTAAATATCTGTACCATTTATTGATCTTTTATACACATATTTTCATAATAATAGATAATAGTATGGAAATCTTTAAGATAAAATTCTTCAGTAAAAATGTAAAATAAAATTGCTCAGTAAAATAACACAGCGGCCACTAGTGACGTCAGTGAGTTTAGGAGAGAAGGAGCTTTTGAGTTACCTGTTAGTGCCAGCACCTTTGGCAGATTGGTTGCAGATTGTAGGAATACATGTGTAATAACCCTGAAAGGAGGGGAACAATGAAATGACTGAATGAAACTCTCCAATATATTCCGTTCCTCTGCATCTTAGCAAATTAGCAAAGACTCGGCGAGAGTGCCCCTCACTGGCGAAAACAGGCATGAGCCATCGATAATCCTTTTAATACAGTATATAAGCCAAAACTAACAGATAACAGAGAAACTTGTATAAAGATGTCCTATTAAAGATATAATAATAAAGTTATTGTTTTTAACTAAAATTCTTATTTAAAATAGTTACAACACAAATATATATATATACACAACTACCCTTAACACCACGTCAACGTCACCAAAGTGCCAAACCACTGCAATGGTGTTTAATGCAAAAACTACAGAAACTGTGTAAGAATATTCAAGATGCATGGGATAGATTATCACAGGAAACCATTAACAACCTCTACATCTGGCAAGTAAACTACTTATTGCCCATATCAATCAAAATTTTCTATCATTTATTATCCCTGGTAACGTTTATCGTCCCTCCAAATAGCATTGCAATCTAACACTTCTTTCTGGGTGCAACTTTTTTGAGATGAGTGTATTAATGAGATTCTGCTAATAAGTACAGTAAATAATTATTACATATTTCAGTGCATTGGGAGATTATTAGAGTGACCTGCATATTCTCTTTAAAACACCACTCTAAAATAGCGGATTCACCAACATGGTGCACTGGATAGTATTTCTGAACATAAAAATCCCAGACAGAGTTTTTTAGTGGAAGCACTGTAGGAAACAGTTCTGTCAGTAGTGTGATAAAGCCAAAAAGCTGTTGGTGGGATTAAACTCCCCACTCCATTCTGGTTTGTTTGGGCACAAGCATTACTAGAGAGTGTAGATGACTCGGCATATTCCGCAGGAGCTATTTTGGGGTTTCAGGGTCGACGTCTGCTAGAAACAAGTTGCTTAAATCCCAAATGGGTCGTTGACCACAAAACATGAAGACGATTTAGCACCTGGGCATTTTTTGTTGCGTCTGCTAGTGGGTGACACTTATTTTTCTATTTTAGGGACGCTTATTTAAAATGCATTAGCCTGTGGAGAGAGTATAAAATATGCATCCTTTGGACTTTTCACCTTTTCGGAATTTATTTCTTGTATAAATCAAAGGGAAATTGAGTCTTTTATGGGTGAAAACTCATCCATGTTTCATGAGGTGCCAGGAGCAAGACCTAGATAATAGAATCCCTATCACAGGTGCTTTGTGTTCTACCGCAACTTCCCCTAGATTGCATTACGTCGCACCCTTTAATAGGCACAGCACATTACAGAGGGGTTGCGTCTGTGCCACGGAGGAAATACTAAATGATCCACTAAGCTTCAATCTGTTCAAAGCTTCAACCTAGTTAGAGCACGCTGTTTGTATGAGAAGTGCTTTAGAATATATAGGAAACTACACAATATAAGGGTGGATGAAAAAACTCGAATTGAGCTTCATCACTTGACTGCAGTCTTCAGGAGCCTGACAAGAGAATATGTTCAGTGTAAAAGGCTTGCGGCCACAATGCTGAAGCACTGGACTAATCTCAATGGCAGCTATCCCTTTCAGTAAAGTATTCTTTGAAAAGACAAGGTAAATGAGTCTCTAGTTATTAGTTAAAGGCTAGAGGCTAAAGGCTAGGCCGGTTTTCCCAGGTCATTATCCCCAGAGGGTGACAATTTTGCTTTAACTCTACTCAGGACATAGAGATGTGGAATGGGGGGCCTTGAGGAAAACCTGGGCCAGATCATTAACTTTGTGGTGCGCATAAGTGACCATGCAGTGCTTAATAAAGAGAAGTACATGCGGTCAGTGTATATTCAACTTTAAACCTTCCCTCAAGAATTTTTATCAGCAAATTACCACCACATTGCACCAATCCAACACCACTCCTTCTTTTCATGTTGGATCTGAATTTCAAACTCCTCCCTGCTTAGCACAGCTAAAAATAGACATTTGGGATTCAGACACATCTGTACTCCCCAAACAGTGCACTTTGTCGGTAGAATCTAGAATTCCAAAAGCATACCATTTAGGATAAGTCTGATGGCACTTCTGACTAAAACACGGACACTGAAAACATGTAGGGCATTCATTTACATTCAAGGCATTCAGAAGACGCTCTTATCCAGAGCGATTTATAAAAAGATGTTCATAACTTGCCATGAGCTCAGACGCTGCCCTAACAAGAGCCAGTGTTAATACCTAAAAAGGAGAATACAAAGTTATATTCAGCATAAAAAATGTTCAAGTGACATTTTTTTTATATTGCAGTTTTACAGTTTCACAGCCAAACTCATAGTAAGTGCTTTAATTCAAGCCTGTGATATTGATGATGGAGCTGTTTAACATATCTTTTAGCCTGTTAGCTAGCTGACCAGCCTAGATCCAGAAAAAAAAGTTAATCAGCTCATCAGTGTAAACAGAAGGTTCTTACTTCATCGGTCCACTGACCATGTGGGCAGCATAAGATTATTCTAATAACAGCACAAGGATTTTTTATGAAGTGTTTAGTAAAAATAAAGGTAAGTTGTTTATGATGGCTACGTATGTGGCTGAGGATCAGGTTTTAGGATCAGAGCTTCCATTTTATAATAAGTATTTTATGCTCCAGCGCTCTTAGGAATGGACAGCCCCTCTGGTGGATATAGAATATATTTATAGAATATATTTATTCCTTTGATTTTGTTTCAAGTATATATTTTTACTGTTTGTGTTGACGCAGTAGGACATGATGTGCTTGAGGTTTCCTAGTGGAGAAAAATCACCCGGGTTTTTATGGCTGTGCCGCTGTTTTCTGATGATCGATTATGGTCATTAGAGGCGGTGCTGTAGAACAGAGCAAACACAAAGACTGATGAAAGGTTAAGCTTCCCGTTCGGGGCAGTAGCGCTCTCAGAGTGCATTCCTCACTGTCATCCAATTCAAGGTGTGTTAGGCAGAAGTTAAGATGATAAAATGCTGATGAACAATCATGGAGACACTCTTTATTAAATGTTACTGCATTCTTTGAGCTCCATGCTGACATTTCACCAGCTCATTAGTGCTTTCAAAGCTGTCCATTCTGAGCTTTGATGAGAAGAGATTTTGATTCTATGCATTCCATGAAGACAAATTGTTTTTTGAAACTTGGCACCATAGAAATGTTCTGCTAGAAAAGCATGGTTAAAAAAATGGTTCAGATCACCTGTTAGCAGTTCACCATTATGCAACCTCACCTTAAATAAACCATGCAAACAACAAACCAAATATAAACAGATCCAGAAGCCCTGACACATTCTCTGGACCCAGAGACCGAAATGTAAAGTTCTTTATGAAAAGGAGTAAACCATGCTGCTTATCATTGTAAAGTTCTAATGGGTGATGGGAGGAGCAGGGTATTAGTGCACATGGACCCGGTGACTTCCACATCTGTAAGTCTCCATTAACGCTAAACGATATATATATGGGTGTTGAGGAAATACATGCTGCATCCAGGGAATGTTTTCTCAGGGAAGTTCTTGCTTATTTCAGCACAACAGTTCTACCCATATTACATCCGCATGACTTCATAGTAAAAGAGACCAGGTGCTAACCAGACCTGCTTCTGCTAGACAAACCAGCTAGCCACTGACACTTTTTTAAGCATTGTGAGAGGAAAAATTGGACAAAAGAGACTCCAAACTGTTAAATCAAGCTTCTAGAACTACAGAAATCATCTCCTCAGTTCACAGTTGATATAATTAACACAGTGCTGACCATCATTGTGACCCTGTTTTTTTTTAAACATGGTGTATCACATTTATAATAGGCAAATATTTTTGAAAACACAATAAAGTTTCTAATTTTTAACATAAATATGTTCTCTTTATTTATCTTTTGTAAAGCCTCCCAGTATCACGGAAACATGGTTGTAGAACAGGTTTTTCTGTTGTTTAATAAATTAATCCCCACCAGGCTTTAACATCAGTGACTTTACTGTACAAATAGTCATCTGAGTAATGTCCATAGGATTAAACAAGGACCGTGTGTAGTTTAGCATGAATTTGCTAAGGTGATCCATTATCACCACTGGAAATTGTTTATATCAGGTTCTTCACTGCTACGGTTCTTTAGAACATACATAACCATAAACAGTAGCGTATACAGGAAGGAATAAACTCATGTATCTTCATTTCTGCTGTGTGGCATACACTTATCAATAACCACATTAAAGGCATAGGTAATTTAATGTCACACCAACAAGCTTCTACCTCCCCTTCTTCTTCTTCTTCTTCTTCTAATTATTATTATTATTTATATTTTTATTATTATCATCTTCTCCTTATTATTTTCCTCTTTAATCTTTAACCTTTAAGTATTTAATTTAATCCTCTTCTTGATCTTATTCCTATCTCCTTCCTTTCTTTTACTTCTTCTTTGTGTTCATCTTAATTTATGTCTCTGTTTCTTAATGTCTTCCACATTTTTCTTTTACCTGATACTTTGTTGTTGTTTTTCTAAACCTTTTATAATCTCATTCCCAACTAAAATATACTAGAAGAACTTCTTCTTCAATCTCAAAGTATTAATACAACAGACAGAGTGTATGTAGTAATTAAAAATTACACATATTTTATTTAGTCTTTTAGAGAAATCATTAGGCCTCCTCTAAATGCTGACTCCTCATTGAAGGTATAATTGGTGTCCAGCAAAGAGATTGAACCTACATTTGATTTAGGTGAGACTCCTAATAGACTCCTACAGTCTTTTCATTAATGACCGGCGATTGAAACCCAATTGAGCGGTCATCACAACTCCTGCTCTGCTTTTGCTGTCTGTTTAATCTCATATTAAAGAGTAACTGTGATTCATTGTGAGTGAGCATCACATCTCACATGTCCACGGCTGCCGCAGAGCACGCTCCCATCTGGAGGGAGCGAACAAATGACAAAGTGGCCGTGGGCAGGCGGGCTTTGAACAGTCCCTCTGCTCATCAGCATAATGTGGATGATCATTTGTGAACTCACGCTGTAACTCACTGCTGCCACTCGCTGTCCCTGCACACTTTCTTCACTCTCATCTGTGATCCAAGCCCTCCTCACCCACCTTACTTACTAACATGCTGTTCAGCAAAGTGATTGTTTAGCTATAAATCTGATTTACATATTTTATTTTTTCTTCCATACGTAGCAGATCAGCCAAGATATGTTTGGGCGTCTGAAGTTTGCTTCTCTAGTTTCGCTACAAGTTTAATGTAGCTAAGTAAGTGACAGTGGCTTACGTGCACGGTTAGCAAGCTTGATGATGTCACTGCTGATACAGCTGATTTCTGTTCAGATTCAGTCAAATGCTGCAAAACCTGTAATATTACACTTCCTGGTACAGATTGATAATGGCCCATTTTATAGCAAATAGCTTCTTAAATGGCTGAGTCACTTACTGAAGACAAAACTGAAGAAGAAAGACCCTCAAACAAGTAGCAACCAAAAGCAGCTGCAGCAAAGCACCTCAAGGGAGGAAGCCTCGCATATAATGATGCCCATGGCTTCCAGACCACAGGCAATCACTGATTGCAAATTAGCATTTTTAGTTTTTTTGCAAGTATTAAAACAATCCTTAAATTTATAATTGTTGCTTTGTCCAGTTACTTTTGAGCTTGTGAAAATGAAGGGTTAAATAGTTTCCATTTTTAAAAGATTTATGTTTTTGTAAAATCTTCAAATTAAACCTGGAAGTCCCCCACTCAGTCACCTCTTTTTACTCCGGTGCTGTTGTACAGTAACTGTTTTCTGACCTGAAGGGTTTCGACCTTGAACAGGGGTTCAGTTTCAAGGGACAGGATGGCGTGTCATATTTTAAGGCTAGATTAGGTTGTCTAATGTGTACATACACTCACTTCAGCTCAAGCTTCTCTAAAGCCGCATGACAAATAGTTTGCATTCTGAGGAGAGTCCAGCAAATGCTGGCTTTGCCTATACACTGGCACTGACAGTGCTCATTAGAAAGAAATAATGGCTGGCCTTACGTGCACCGGCCATTATTAATATGCCTTTGCTTGGGGATGTCACAGGTTAACTACTATTTCATTTCACCTTGGACGACCTCCAAGAAAACACACCTAATAAGGCTGTCAGCTCGCCTGCTGACAATAGCAATTTACTCCACCCACACCTACAGCAGCTGTAGTACGGCTTTAAAAACAACAGAGACCTTGGAGGAGTTCTCCTTAGCGACAAGCATTATGACCCCCGGCCTGAATGCACAGATTTGGTATTAATACCTTGTCAGGACCTGGGGGGATGTACACAAGCCAGGGGCTTGTATTTAAGAAACAATTAAGTATAATACTGTAGTGTGGAGGGTGCACATTACCTTTGTCCACAAGCAGCCCACCAGACAAAGACTGAAATGTATAGATGAAATGAATTCATTGCCTCCTCCTCCTTTTAGGGCTGCACACCTGAAGGGGTATCTGGTGTCCTCTTACCCAGTGCTGGGGGTATGGTCAATCATAAGCTTCCCCACCTTCAGTAGAGTGTACTCTTCCTTTTGTCTTGCCTGCCTCCACTGCTCCAGGCCTGTCCCAACCCAACTTGGAGACCCACGATGCAGCTTTATTTAAACTGACTTGGCAAACTGGGTACAAGAGAGTAACATGGCTCTTATTTCCATTAAGGGACATGTTGCTGCTGTGGGAACAAAACCTAAAAACATTAGTTCAACTTTAGTTCAAATGTAAGTTGATGCGATCAGAACCAAGTCAGAGATACAAGATTTTCTGCAGCGATAAGGTGTTTTTGCCATTTAGCACAGCCTTATACTGCTACAGAGTCCTGCTGGGGTGATGGCAACTCTTACTCAGAGGAAGATGCAGGGGCTCTGGGCATAAGACAATAATGGGCCCCGGGTACACGTGTTTAAATTACTAAAGCAACTGTGTATATTAAAACAAATGTTTTAATATACATAGTTACTTTTGTAATTTAAACATGAGCATCCCGGGGCCATCTTGGCAAGTGAAGTCGTCATAAATCGAATTATTATATTAATATTGTTAATGTTATTATAATAATATTATAGTTCGAGATTGCATAGCAATATTATAAGATTGTTTGACTCATTTCTAGACAAGTTTCTAAAGTGACATGATGCCACATTTTCCAGAAATGCAGAAAAATACTCATGCAATGCTCGTGGTTACCTGCAGGCCCTCAGATGGTAGCAGGTCAGAGCAGCATTATTAGGATCACACACTGCAGCTAAGATCAATAACGGGACATAAGCAGGGTGAACGATGGAGGAATAAAGCCCCCACCCCGGGTGTAAAGTAGCAGATAATTGCGCTAGCTGCGTGACTCTAGAGAGGTGTTATCTATTCACACACAGCAGACAAAGCGGCTACATGATAATTGGCTGGAGGGGATAAAGATCATGAAAGGGCCACGCTGGAAAAATGGACTTCACTGTCTATAAAATGACTTCAGGTTACAGTGATGATATTATACTGGCGAAGGACGAGTCTGAGTGAAGCTGAATAATAAAGCATTAATTGTTCATATTTATCATGAAAGCTCACAATAACTGCAGCAACAACCACTTTTCAATCATGAGAATGGTTCATTCAGGCTTCTTAGAACTTTGGTTCTATTCAGAGAAACCAACCAGCATTTGCACCAGTTAATACTGGAACCAAGAATCATCAAGGAATATGTCCTCAACAAAGCACATAGATTACCTGAGGGCATTTATGCTATTATTACAGATATTTGTTTTTATCCAAAAAGCATTTAGGATGAAATGTAGAAGGGTTGCTTTGAGACATGAGACACAGACCGACAGAGAGATACAGACAGACAGAGAGACAGACATGTACAGAGAGAAACAGACAAACAGAGATACACACAGGCAGAAACAGTAACAGACAGACAGATAGAAAGATAAACACAGACAGACAGAGAGAGACAACAAGAGAGACAGAAATACATAAGACACAGAGAGACAGGGACAGAAAGATGAGACACAGACAGACAGAGACACTGACTCAGACAGACATAGAGATAGACACAGACACAAAGACTGGAGACAGACACAGACAAAGACAGACAGAAACTTTCTTATACAATAAATATGCATATTCTTTGTTTAAAAAAAAAAACATAAATAAATAAATAAACTATGCATATGAAAAAGAACTTACAGAAATGTTGTTTGTAAAGATCTTTTTGTGTGTCTGGAACTTAAAAAAAGGAAAATATGAAAAATGGACAAATATTATGTGTTACGTCATTATTCCAGCACTGCCCTTTAATCAGATATCAGACAAAAGACTGAACGTGAGAAGAAGAACTGTCGAAGAACAGTAAACTAATTAGAGGAAGTGAGAAGTTTCTAAGAAAAGTACTTGAAAATGAGCTAAAATATATGCAGTTATAGCAGGGGTCCTTTATCATACCCACCCCCCACTCTGGCTGGAGTAGGAGACTCTGATGAAGGTCATTCGTAATGATTAAAATCGGAATGATTTGTAAATGACTCGCGGGACCTAGAGTCCAGTGGCACCTTCATACAGGAAATTGCATTACCAGTCAAACGGCACCGTCAGGGGACCCCCGCCACCACCGCTGGCGTCTCCGCAGCCCTTCCCCGCCTGCAGCTACAGGCCTTCAAAAGAACAATCACACACTGCACGAGGAAAAGCAGTGGCTGATAAATGGTACAGGAGGAGGTCTTATATTGCTGATATGGAATTTTGTGGGCATTTCGATATATTTGGCCCCGGAGGTTGGAAAAACAGGGATTGATAATTAACACCCAGAGCGATGTTTAGAGGCCTGGTTTCCCGAGAGAGTGCGAGGGGTTAAATGAAATTTTTTGCCATAACAAACAAGCATGGTGGTGTGAAATATAGGAGCTGTGACATTAACATATATAGTAGGTGAGCGGTGTGAGAGGCGCGCGGGTCGATTACGGTGAAGCTGCTGGAGAAATTTAAGGGTCCAGATCTTCTCTCCTCTATTTCACTCGGGACTCCAGCTGCAGAGAGGATCCAGCAACACATCACCAATAAAAACGTATAAGGATATACATTTACTCTTTAGAAAGATGGTTCTCCAAAGGTTCTTTAGTAAATACAGAACCATGAACATTCTAAGAACGCTTTCCATTCTTTAAGTTTCTAGAAAATGCAAAGTACTGAAAGTATGAAGATGTTTTAATTTTGATTGTACAGGGTTCTATATAAAGATCCAATTGGCATGTTTAAATGGTTTTCTGAATGGTAAAATAGTTATTAGGACTATTAATGAATGTGCTGATTCTATTTGGTTCTATTTGGCACCAAAACGGGTCCTCCAATTGTATATAAACTGGACAAACTATAGCAGAACCCTTTTACATGCTCTGTAGAACAACACTGATCAGCCATAACATTAAAACCCCCTCCTGGTATCTACACTCCTTGTCCATTTTATCAGCTTCACTTTCCATATAGGAGCACTTTGTGGTTCCACAATTACAGACTGTAGTCCATCTTATTTTTTGCATATTCAGTTAGCCCACTCTTACCCTGTTTTTCTATAGTCATAACCCCCAAAGACCACCACAGAGCAGAGATTATTTGGGGGGTGGGCCATTCTCAGCACTGCAGTGATACGCATAGTGCATTAGTTTGTGTTGTGCAGGCACGAGTGGATGTGACACAGCAGTGCTGCTGGAGTGTTTAAACTCTGTGTCCACTCACTGTCCACACTAACAGACACTTCTATTTTGCAGGTCCACCTTGCAGATGTAAAGGCAGAGACACTAGCTCATCTGTCATCCTGTAGTCCTTCATCAGTGGTCATAGGACGCTGCAACGGGACACTGTTGGCTGGATAGTTTTGGTTGGTGGACTATTCTCAGTCTAGCTGTGACACTGAGGTGTTTTAAAACTCCAGCAGTCCTGCTGTACCTGATCCAAACACACCACCACCATGTCAGTGTCATTGCAGTGCTGAGAATGACCCACCACCCAAATAATAACTGCTTTGTGGTGGTCCTGTGAGGGTCCTGACAGTTGAAGGACAAGGTGATGGGGAAATGTGTGGAGAAAGAGGTGGACTAGAGTCTGTAATTGTAGAGCTAGAAAGAGCCCCTATATGGTAGTTGGAGCTGATAAAATGGGCAGTGTGTGTGGAAACGAGCAGGTGGTGTAATGTTATGGCTGATCAGTTTACGTACAACACAGGATTTCACAATGCAAGCATGACATGGTTTACTATAGAACTAGAAGTTCTAAAAGGAACCATTCTCTTTAGTAAAAAAACATAAGTGTAATTAATAAAAAAGGTTGCACCAAAGCATTTGTGAAGTTACAAAAAGACGCTACTTCTAAGGTTCTTTAGAAAAGATGACGTTTCTCTATAGAACCATGAATATATAAAAAATGTTTAAATGATTATTTGCATGTTGAAATGGTTCTTTAGATTGATATCGAACCAAAAAAGGTTCTTCTTTTGTTACAAGCTTGACACATAACACAAGCAAAAACCTCTTTAGTGAAGAACCCATGGAGAACCAACTTTTTTAAAGAGTGTAAATGTAAAAATCTTTTGACACAGTTTTCCTTCTAAGCAGAAGAATAATGCATGAATAATATTTCAGTTCTGGATGTAAAGTCTGGCAGTGATATACAATTTCAGGGTAATTATATTAGAGCTGTAAAATTCAATTGGACTAAATTATCCTCATCATCAGATCACAGGAGATCAGAACAGCATTATTGGCATTATTCACCCAGTGGAGTTCATTTGAAACAAAGGAACTTAGGATTGCCCTTCAGCCAGAACAAAAACATTAACTCAACCAAGGTGACCCAGAGAAACACCTGAGCACATCAGTCAAGCATGCGGTTTGCCGTTTATTACTGAACAAAGGCTTTATGTGTTCAAATATTCTACATTTTACTTCATTATGATGGGAGATTTTTCGGCACTGTTACAAACTGCATACCAAATGAAAGAAAGTGTATTTTGTATTCATTATCTTATTTTATTACACACTTATAAACAAGTTGCCCTATCAACAGGGTAAACTGTCATGCTACTGTTGTTTTGTGCGTGATAAACAAAAACAATCACTTAATTAGTGGAACGTTATTTATTTGTTTGCTTAATTTGTTTAGTTTACATTTTTTCTTAATATGGCCTCTGAGACAGTCATTAATTATTATTTACTAGGTAAGTTCTACAGCAGCTGGAGTATTGATTTTTAATATCTGTCCCAAAATGATGGTGCCACGTTTCCCTCAAACCATGTTTGCTAATGTTGGCAAATATCTTATAAATATTAGAATGTGGAAAATGGTGAATCTGAGCTCACCTCGGCTGACAGGGCATGTTGCCATTCACAGACAAGATATGACATTAGACCAAATAGATGAACAAAACTAGTATTTTAAGAAGCTCCATCTGATGTTGGAAATATTAACAGTCTGACACATTACCTGCGTGGCAAGATGCCCCTTCCTTTTTCACAACGATAGCTTTGACCTTATACTGGAATATGCTATGTTGTACTAAAACATTGTCTATAAATCTAATAAACCATTTCACCAAAGAACCACTTAAGCATGGTGTAGGGTCTGATTGTTTTAATAACGTGTTTATTTTAATATTTTTAGTTGAAATGAAATGTAGGGATAGTGTAGCCCCCTCAGCCGCACACCCCCACCCCACCACGTCCCTAAAAAGAAGAGTAGCTGTCAGTGTCTTGTTTCAGAACCACAAACATCAGATCAACACAGATTTTCCTTCCAATTTATTAGAAAAAAATAGAAAATTCAATATATTACACTACAAAAGACATTTACACAAACATAACACACATACAGTAAAAGGGAGCAGACGATCATCACAACACCTATTTTTCTGTGCTTTTACCTTTTTTTGTTACTGGAACGATTATGATCCTACTCTCAACAGCGGTGGCTTATGAGAATTAAAAACATAATGCTGAGAAAACACAGTTGTACTGCGCTGCACCTCAAATACCATGCATATATTTGCATTACTGGGTTTGTGGTTTCTGTTTCTCGATGTGTGCAGGTCTGTTTATCTCTTCCGTGCTAGCGCTTCCCAGTGCAATCCTGAGATGCCCCATTTTTAGACTTGTATTTTATTTGTTAGAGGCCAACACCTGATTCAACCGATCAGCTGAAAGGATACGTTTGGTTTGACTGCAAAAAGAGCTTAGGGTATTAATCCCACATTGTGTAGTGGTCAGTATCAACAAATAAGATGTCATTTAGTTTATCTTGCTAATCATATTCTAAAACATACAGATTGCTTAAAGGAATGTTAAAGAAAATACTTTCAATGTATTTTTTTGCACTTGGTAAAAAAACAAAAAAACAATACTGTTTACCTCACAACACTTCTGATAGAAGCAGGTACTTAAGCAAGACTGCCATTATCAGAATATGAGAGTGTTTTCTGTTCTTTTACATTAAAATTATGAAGTGTTTTAACCATTCGCAGGGCACAGGTGCTTTAGAGAAAGAAAGTACACCATTAATTACTGATACCCTTTAGAATCTACTGCAGTCATGCAGCCTTTTACAGTGTATGCTGTTCACTGCCAGTGTCAGAATTAACCTGGAGCTTACAAACATTAATAGACTGGGAAAACATTCTGTTCTCTTCAGAATTTATTACGTGCGTGTTGTATAGTACTGTGCTGAAATCAGAGACCACCCTTCATTTCAACCTAGTGGAAAACCTGGCAGACACACCAAAATTGAACCCATAAGATAAATATGACTTAAAGCTTTTATCTCAGTGAGAGGGTAGGATCCAGCTCGACTTGCTATAGATTTTGAAAAATTTACATGCGTTTCTGTGTCCATCCTCCCACTGTGAGAAGACAACTCAAAGGTATGGGTTTACCAGGATGTGTAGCTGTTAAAGAAGCTCCTCCCTGAGAAAAGGAAAGAGGAAGATTTTGACAAAAACACTGAAACTGGAAATCTGACAGTTTTTACTGACTTAGGGGAGTCAAACCACATCACAACTGTTTAGGCCTGGATCAAAAAGTAATAGACCAAAGACAGAAAAACTGAGGGGCAAAGCAGTGTCTGAAGGAACGGATGAGTTGGGGCAACCTTGCAAATTGGTTAGGGGAGTGCTTACAGATGTGTTACCCAATATTAGGCTCAGCCAGTTTACACAGAGAGGAAAGAAGTATGGTCAAAAATACCCCTTTGTGGTCGTTTACTCATCGGAACATTTTTAATAGGGCTTACTTAGTGCATCTTTACTGTTTAGCTAAAAGAACAAGACTAACCTCGTTAGAAAGAACACAGAGTAATGTTCCTTGGGTCTTTAAATAAATAAAGGGTGGTCTCTGAGTTTTGTGCAGTGCTGTATCTATATGGGATAGCAAACATTCACAAAATTCATCTCATATTATTACTGAAGAAAACTGATGCCTGCTTTCGTTGTAGAAACTCAAACGGTGTGAAAAGTGCTTGTTTCAGTTTGCTTTTTTATTGTGCTATTATTTCTAATCAGTGCTATGCTAATTTTAGCTTCAGTCCAAATATTAATTGTACCAAAAATAAAATTCATGTGTTGAAAACAGAATGGTCTATGTTTTTGTTCTTAAAACATCGAAATCAGAAAACGACTAGGTCATAACTAGAGATTAACACAAAGGTACAAAAATCTGAACAGTGTTCAAAACACATTCAACAGAAAACCACAGCACAAGTAATCGTCAGGATTTAAGTTAATGTGTAGAGTGTAAGTTAATGTAAAGAGACTTTATTAGAAATAATAATGGAGTATTTCTATTGGTCCTATCACTATGAAATACTCACGCAATGTAAAGGACAACTTCTGAAATGAAGCTAAACATCACAAAACATGGACATATGCACAAACAGAATTGAGGCATCACTGTATAGATGACCCTAATTCCATAAAATAATACTGCATCACAAGCTTCTGTTTATAAGGTGCAAACAAGACGGGGGTTTGTTTTGTAATATCAGTTTTGGGAAGATGTGCTGTCTGAACAAGCTCAGAATAATTATAATGTTCTCCCCCACTTTATATTAGTATGTCAGTTAAAGTACAAAGGGCTTGGAGTACTACATAAATGGAAGCACTTAGATGTTATGTAACAACACTGCACTGTTTATGCAAAAGCTAAACTTCTTGCAAAGCACATGATCAATTTCTCCTAACAGACCCATGTGCTTGCACCTTTCAAAACCATACATATGACCTAATTCCTGATTTGTTTCATCTCGTTAATCCAGTACGAAGGCAGTGCTGGCTCAGACTTTCAGAAACCCTGTTCAAATTCTTCTTGGATTCATCCGATTAATTCAAATTTTTTTAATTCCTCAACAAACTGTTATTATTTCTCCTGATGTTGTGTTTTGGCTTACCAACTTTCCTTAAAGGGGAATTCCGACAACAAGATTTATACATACAGTAGTTTAGCCAGAAAGACCACAGAGAGTTGTTCACCGTGCTGGTGATGGGCACCAGACTGTAAAACTACATTAAATATAAATAACTAGGAAGTGGTTACAAATATGCCCTGGGTCTGTAAATGAGAAATAAAGAAAGTGGCAGGGGTCAAGCTTCACAACAATCTTTCAGCCAATCAGTAACAGTGGGTGTTCCTGCCTGAGGGGAGGAGCTATGTGCTGAACTCCACACACTGTCAAGGAGTGATCAGGTGAGGAGTTCCATGTTAACATCAGTGAGTAGTTTTAAAGAGTGGCGAGACCTCCAAGGCTAAAGTTTTAAAATTAAAATGTTCCTGTTATACCTTAAATGCTGGAGTTACATTCATGCACCTCAGACACCAGAATCTAACTGCTGGAGAATTTAAGGTGTAGTGAAAAGTTGGAAGAAAAAGCTGGAAAGCACCAGAAGCATCAGCTTCCTGGAGAGTTAGAAGGTGTGTAAAGGTCTTCGGGGGTTGCTGTGTTTGAGGAGGAACTCATTTCTTTCGTTCTAAACCAATAGGTCAGCATTGTTTTTTTCTGTTTCGCTAATGCTTGTAATAGGCAGTTAGCATCACAGCAGCAGTTGCAGTAACAGTTTGCTAAAACCCACAACCTGCTAACTTTAGTTACATTCCTCAGTGTGGTTGTTCGTTCTTATAGCATGGTATTTGTATATATCAACATTAGGAAGCAGACATTTTTTAAAAATGGTGCAATTTAAATAATACCTGGCCATCACAAGCTGCTGTTTAGTTGACATTCAGGCAGAGTACTTAACTAATTTTGTTTAAAAAGACACTGGAACCTAATGTTGTTGAACAATTTTGTGTCACATTAAGCCACTGAGTTATAAAATGATATGCCAGATAAAATGAGCTGAATCAACTAAACAGAAATTAATAGTGACAAAGCACAGTCACCTGCAGAGTTCACACATTGAGTGCTATAAGAAGACCAGCTGTAACTGACGTGTTACAGAAAAGCACTGTAAGCATTTCTTCACCATGATGAATGTACTGTACACTGTATACTAAGGTCTTCCAACTAAAAGTGTATGAACCCCACATGATGGATGGATTTTCTCTTTTCTTCATCTAACTTTATACTATTTACACATAGAGTTAAAACAATGAACGAAATACAGTTCTGTTTTTGAAGCCTCATACTTCAAATGTAACCCCCCACTCAGCTTAAGACACATATGCTGTGCAAAATGAAAATCTGTACATACATATCATTGCTTCTTCCACTTAAAAAGACGAAGAAATGAAGAAGAAAGAAATGAAAACAGTTATGAAGCTTGAAATCTAATATTGCTTTGTAATACACGGCCGCTTCTTCCTTCAACCAAAAACAATGGTTTACAGTCTTACTGCATGACTTCGGCTCCAGGTGATGATGCGAGGAATAATCCAGCTTTAGCAGACTGTAGGTTCGGTTGTATTTCTGGAGGTAATAAGGATCGTTGCATGAGGTTTCGAAAAAGTGCTATACATTCGACCCAGAGACTCCTGACAGCGGTCCTGGTCAGTGGTCCTACCTGGAGATGTGCCACACTTTCAAATTTCATTGCTGCCGACACAACCAGCTGGGTCCAAAGGCTGTTGGTCCGCTGCTGATGTGCCCAAACGTGTCAAAAACATTTCTGTCCAGACTTTGAGCCTTTCCCCCAGGAACATCACATCATTTCCTCTCAATAGTTCAAAAGTTCCATTCAATAAATAAGTGTCCATGGTAAAAAAAAAAAGTGCTAGGCTACTACCGTAGGTTCAGCAGGTCTGAGGGCCGCCTCAAACAGGTATGGTGGCATTCATCATCTGAACTCGCATTTCCTGGATGCTGTTGAGGATCTTCTTTTGGTGCCCAGCCAGTGTGACTCCAACCCTCCTCAGATCCCTGCAAAACAGGCCAGTCAAGACAATTACCTGTCAGACTGTTATCAGAACATCTAATGCTTTAAAGGCTAAGGCTAAGTTTACACTTGGTCATTTCATGCAACTCAAGTATCAGGATTATGGACAGATGCTACTACAAAACAAGCTGGAGACAACATACAGGAACTGTTTAAGTTCTCAGAGAATGGCGTCCAAAGAACATGGCTGCAGTGCATACAAAAAGTAAATAACCTAAAACTAATATATTGAAAAAATAAAGACAATGAAGGAGGCCAGGCGCAAATTATTTGTCCCTGTTATGAGGAACTGGACAAAATATTCAGAGACCTACCCACATGCTGCCCAAAATAAGGTGAAGTTTTGGATTTAGCTGAGGAAGACAATACACCTAAGTATATGTAATACGGACCCAGCTAGGTTGACCTATTTATGCTTAGCCGCTGATATGCATAGCTAGTTTCACTCACTATTATGCTTATGGCATGCAAAATTGCACATTTTTAAAGGGTACCGTATTTAGCACAGAAAGAGGCTAAACAGATAAATGATTGGGAAATAGTCGCAACATAACAAATAGATTTGGGTACTACCTCCCCAGACGCATTTCATTACCAGCTGTTTAAATTCCTATCCAGAGACTAGTCACATGAAGTGTCCAGGTGTAAACAGGGTCAGAACATGCAATACATCATGTAAAGATTGAGGAGTAAAATCTGGTTATGGTTTAAACATTGTAAGGTTTCTTTAAGCTGTAGGAAGACCTTTTTCTTTAATTACTAATTTAATAAATGTAGAAAACAGATTAAGTCTTTGATAACTAGGATAAATATCAACCCTCAATCCAGCCATGTACTACACAAAAATTGCATCTAGCCAAGTAAAATCATATTTGATTTTAAGATTACTGTATGCTTACTATAACATTATTTTGCCATACTTATTAATAATAATTAATAGATTTTTTAACTTGTTTAAAGTGATTTTATCAAGTTTAAAAGTAATTTTAATATTAAATATATTAACTAAATTTACCTTCCAAGTTTTTTGCAGTGAAACATAAATCAACAGCTTTTACAGTTATTTTGAACAAATACTTAATCATTCTTTAATGCAACATTCTATACTCTGAATACTATGAATAGTACTTAAGTGATAATATATAATCAAAAACAAAACACTAATCCAAAACACGGAATTCCATCAGATGGCCTTAATTAGCGTTCAGGCTGCCTTAAATTGAAGACGTTAGATTTAGGACATTATCACTTTGATAAGTCATTGGTTTTTTGCAGTTTAGTGATGGGTGAAGCATTTCTAGGTGACCTAATTGATATGAATGTTAATTAATTTGCATGTAATTTGACTTTCTCTGGACACTGTCCAACAATCTGCTGAAGTAATTGGCAATGCCTGTAGAAGCAAAAGTGGTTTCAACAAAAAGTTATTTTTAAGTGGGTGCTTAAAATCCCCAAACTTGTCTGTCAGACTAATCAAAACAAAGTCATGACACAATTAAATGGGGTTGCATTTTAATGTGGTTGTACTAGCTGGTAATGTTCAGCAAACAATACCCAAATACCCCCTCGGCAGGAGACGACAGCAGCGGGGGTGGGAGGACTTACTCCAAGGTCATCTGAGTGACTACTTCCAGTGAAGTGTATCCACTTTCCATGAAAAGCTCGGTGTATCGACCCATTTTTATGGCATCTAACCATTCCCCCACAGAGCTGAACACACAGAGCTCTGCGCTGCCATGCTCCACTAATAAATTGGACACCCTGTGGGAAAGACAAATGGACCGTTGAACAAATGGATGCATAAATCTAACATTTCAGTGCTGCATAAAGACTGTACAGTAAAAATGAGGAGAGGCCTACGTTGATCTTTTCTTACAGAAAACCAAGTAAACGAAAACAAATCACACATAAATAAGACAGTTCAGCTCACCCCTGCACTTTTCCTGATATTTATTATCCTTGATTTTATGACAGACTCATTGTGATTATGAAATTAAAGCTCATTTGCAAGATGAATGTAAAATTAATGAAATAATCAGTGACAATTTAACTAAAGATCCTGCTTTTGTTGCGATAGGCAACAGGGCAGAATTGCCGAGGTGTTAATATGCAAGACCTGCAAAAACAAATTCCCTCGCTCTAAATCAATTCCTTATTAAATGTAACCATAATTCCATAACACAATCACGAAGAATAGATGATTCCAGCATGTACAAAATACAGAGCGATTCACAACACAGAAAATATATTTGATAGCATGTAATCACCGTAATTGGAAGTCATTTGTATGCTGTCACTTCCGTTTAACTCAACATTAAATCATGAAATAGCAGAGCTTATTTGTTTCAAGTGTCATTAAATCTTGATTTCACGTGACAGCCGTGCAGCGAGGGCTGTTAACACCAAGTTATCAGCATTTTGCAGACATGACACAGTTTTAAGGCTTGCAGCCTGAGCTGATAAAGCAGCATAAATAACAACAAGATTTGCCTTTGCGAAGATGCTCTTATTTTAATAAAAGAGACACAGAGAGATACAGGTGACCTAAGAAGAGACACTAGGCAAATATAATACGATAGCATGCACCATATAAATAAGAGCATTATATGTAAGGCTCTATTACCTGTTGGAGGGGTTGACAAGGCTTTTTAGGCTGCTCGGGTTGCGGATAAGTTTATCCAGTAAGCTCACAATCTCCTCAAACTTGGGCCGGCTATTTCTATCTTTCTGCCAGCAGTCCATCATGAGGTGGTAGAGAGCTGTAGGGCAGTCCATGGGACCCGGCAGCCTGTAACTCTCCTCTACTGCCTTTATCACCTGATATATACAACAGAGATGCATACGCAACACATTACACACTCTACAGTTCAAACTAGCTCACTATTTTCACATAAATGACGTCTAAAATATAAAAGCTTGCTTATGCCAAGCTGGCAGAGACCATCCCTTTTTTAATTTCTACCTTTCTTACTTTCTATTTAAGAGGAAATGACATTATTCAGTGTGTCCTTTATCACAGTTTCCATTCTTATCAGCAGAACCACTATCAACCTTTCTCTTTAAAGAGCTACAGAGTTCAGTCTTAAATGTTGGTTTAGCATTTTCCACTTTACCATCCAAGTAATCACATTAAGTAAACACACATTAAGTGACATTTAAAAAAAATTTTAACCTCGAAATTGACATAACATGCCACATTGGATAAAGCTGATGATGAGATACAGTAGGATGTCACTAAAGAGATGTGATGCATTTAGAGACATTTTTTTAGGGTGTGTAAACAGTAATCTAATCTCTTTTAAACAAATGGCAAAGTACAAAATGGCATATAAACAAATACTAACAGTTGCCCACATCAGAAGTTCAAGGTGACTTTTTGTGCACTTAAGAGGCTGAGAAACAGTCAGTGTTATCTTAAAGGCTTTATCTGAAAAGGCTACAATAAAATATTTTTTAATAAGGGCACACAAAAGACAATACACCTTTACTTATTTTAACCTTTAATTATTTGAAATGAACATGCCATCAAAATGGCTTAAATGATTTGAAAACAGACTTTCAGATTTTGCTCTGTGATTTCACTGCATTAATGTCAGCTTAAATGGGGAATACTATCTCCATGTTCAGCCCTGTTATTCCCTCTTTTCTAAAAACAGACATAAACAGACTGATTTGACAGCCTGAGGTGGGGAAATAACATTTCTGAAGGCCTAAGGTGAACTCGATTTAAAAAAAAGGGACATTTATTTTGATGGACTGTCACATCACATCATAAAATGCATGTTTCATTATAAAGAGAACATAATCAGCCCTGTATTTGTATTTATGGAGTTGCATATTGTGTATCACAAAAATCTCTCACCAAGTACTGTGATGTTACATTGAGTGGGCATATTGCCCAGCTCTAAGCAGTTAAAGTAGTTAATGGGATTATAGTAAATTTCACTCTTTCACTCAAATAATATTAGATTAAAGTAACAACAGGAAACAGCTTATCCGACCTTGTGTTGGTTACACCAGGCTAAATCAGGAGCTCTTTTTGGCATGTTCTGTGTTTATTTAAGGTTTCAGAAACCTGCCAGGAGGCGAGAATTGACTACTGCATGGGGAGAGATGCCGACCTCTCTCTCTCTCTCTATCTGTCTGCCTCTAACAACTCACCCCCCACCCCCCGTCACTCCCACACTCACTGAAAAAAGAGAAAGCCAACACAAGAGCAGCTCAGAAACCAATCCCCAACGGCAAAATCTCACAGAGAGAGAAAAAAGGAGACAGCAAGAGCGAGCGAGAGAGAAAGACATAGAAAGAGACAGAGAGAGAGAGAAAAAGAGAGAGAGAGAGAGAGAGAGAGAGAGAGAGAGAGGGAGAGAGTCTGCTCTAGCAGAGCGGGGAAAGATCTGAGGCAGCCCTCATGAAGGCATTAAATAAAACATCAAATAACTTTCTCTTTCCCAAGCGAGTGTGAAACAGATTAATGATGGAGAGGAGAGGGGGATCTGAGGCTGGGATGAAGCCGTCACTGGCAGGCTAGCAGGGGGGAAAAAGGTCAGTGCTGCTTGATAAAAACATGACTGGAAATTGCACCTCCTTCAGGGACACACAGAGAAAACTTCGGCTCCGCGTCCTCCTTTTCAGTTTCCTGCGCATGCATCACCCCAACATGTGACACGAGTATCCGCATAAGAGATAAAACAAAACTGGAGGCAATGCAAAACAGCGCAACATCCAATTGACTCCTAACGACACTGTGTAATATGTAAAAAGCAGTACTAGAGATGAAAGTCTAGCGTTTGAAGGCTAATTGAAAGCCCTGTCCTATAAACAGCTTGGTAGCTGCTCGCTGTCTAATGCTGCAGCCTGATTTACCAACATGTGGCAGAAAATTCAGCTTTCTGCACATTGAAAAGCCTTGCACTGTGTCTCCTCCAGCAAAGTTCACCAAGTTCACTGCAGTCAAAACTCTGTCTGCCTTACTTTTTCAGCCTTTGCCCTGCCTCACTGATTTCTCCCTTCATAGACATGCAACTCTAGACTCGCCTGCTGCCTAGGGGACGACATGTTATCATTATTGTGATGCATTTCATCAGAATATGCTTTTTTGTTGCACATTGTCTACTTAGGACTCCCTAACACACATGCAAGCAGAAAGCAGAAGCAGATATTTGCAAGGCAGCATTAGACATGTTATTAAGCAAAAGGTGAATCAGCTGTCCATAATGCATTATAAGTAGATTCACAAAGATCTATTAATCATATGTAATACTTTACAATACGTGTCATAAGCCTAAAACAATGAACAATTATAATCACACACATATAATGTTATAACACCACAGTATAAAGCTTTATGCCACAAGGTGATATAATGTGTTACAATATATATATATATATAGTTGTCATTTATACATAATCTCTACCTGTTTATGAATTGCAAATATAGAGAAACTAACTATTCAGATGTGTTGATATTGGTGTGTAGCATCAATAAATTAGACCCTGTTCAAAGTATAAACAAGCAATTCTGGTAATCTTTTCATCTTACGTCATAAGCTTACTTAAACCTATGTGCTTATATCAACACGGATTAATGAAGTCTCTAAAGAGAGCTCGTAAGTGCTCACTAGATGTAATATGTAGTTCAATTTTTTTTCACTTTAGAGAAAAAAGTATGTGAGAGTTTAGGCATCACTGTAATAATAAAGTATTACATGAATGATGATAACATTTGTTACTATCCTTTATGATGATGGTCAATAATTTTAAGAACAGAAAAGATATACAGTATATTATAATCCATTATGTGACTTTTTACTATGATGCCTTATGCTGTGGTGTTGTTACAGATTCTGTGCATAATTATCATCAGTTATGTACAGTTACAAAAGCTTGCTGTAATAAAGCATTATGAATGGTTTTGGGACCTTTATAAATGTACTTGTATTGCATTATGAATGTCTGATTCATAGAAACTGTTACCAGTAAAGCAATCCACACTTGTAACATGTATAACTCTGTTACAAAGCTTCATTCCCAAGTAATTAAACTTAATTGCCTAGGGACATAATGCAGAATATGATCTGCTGCCTATGATATGGTCTGCCTCAGGGTGGCAGTGTAGCAAAGTTGGTCCTTAATAATCGAACAACTGTAACTATGCCCATGATATCTCTAAAAAACTTCACAATATTCTGAATATCTATAAATCAAAAAAATTCCCAAAGAGCTTGGGGGTAAAAAGAGAACTGTTACTTATTTCTCAAACTGAAAATGAAGATTAAACCAAAGGTTTTGTTGCCTCAAGTGAAGTGTCTTTATGGCGAGTGAGCAGCCAGCCAATGCTGGAGTACCGAGTCAACATGGGACCCCAACCCTAATACTTTGGGGTATTTCACACACTACATATCACACATTCTTACTACTGGCTGTTCCACCACTGCACTATCAAAGTCCTCTAGTGCTCTAAATGTGACCCTCATCCCCACTGACCATGTTCAATAATGTCAATTTTGCCCAGGACTTGCCCCCCAATTCCCAATCAGTTTATGGACTGCTACACATACAGTGCTCTATCTCTTAGACTCCTAGTACAAATCACATTCCACATACTCCTCACATACAGCTTTTAAAATGGCCAGAGGGAGCAATTACAGCACTGCTGTGCTGGATGACTCGGAAAGATCAACTGGGAGTCAAACTCAACCAAATCACCTCCCTTCATTCATAAATATAAGATCACATGTTGCATAAATGTGAAAAATACTGCAATAACTGATTGTTCTAGCTAATATACCATATCTATGTGGTCACATTCAACCATAACAAAGAATGTAGCTGTTTAAAAAATAAAAACTGAGGCAGAAACTGGGCTCAGCTGCTACAAAACGAGGAATTTTAATAAGTTCTGTAATGAATTTTAAAGCAAATCAATACTGATTTACATCCTGGGTATATAAATATTTATAGCAATTTAGCGAGATAGTAGTACAATATTGTGTGAGAAGACTCATTAAACAGCATCCAAGACGCTGTTTAATGTCTTCTGCTCCAGAAGAAATTGAGTAAATGTATGAGTTTCAGCTACAAGAGAAAGCCACCTTTTTTTAATAATGTAGCTACAGAATTGCTAACAATAATTACCTCCTGATTAGAACATTTTACGCTTTATTTCCCATCATATTTCAATTTTTTAACCTGGAATCAAACCCAAACTGACTGACACAACCAAGTTTCGAAGTCCAAACCCAAACCCAACTTATATGGGAACTCAGCACTCTGACAATGATATCAAAACCACATGATGAAATGTAAGATGTAAATCAAAGTCATAATATAAATATAGATCACTTTATGCTATTTGTATAGGAATTATATGTATATCAGTATATATGTATATATTTGTATATCAGTATTATAAGTTAAGTTCAGATTCAGTCAAATGCTTGAGCAGCGCTTCACTGTATAGATAGACAGTGATCAGAAAAACACTGAGAAAGCAACCCAAGGCTTTACTGAGGTAAAAAAAGATCCCATGGAAATCTCAACCTTCAGCATTTCTATGGTAGTTTTACAGAATTGTGTTTGTGTTAAACTTACGTCTTGATTGCTCATCTCCCAGTATGGCCTTTCTCCATATGACATCACTTCCCACATGACGATGCCATAACTCCACACATCGCTGGCTGAGGTAAACTTCCTGTAGGCGATGGCTTCTGGGGCCGTCCATCTGATGGGAATTTTTCCTCCCTGAGTGATAAACAGCACCAAATTAGATCAGAAAAGATTTCTGTCAACACATCTTTACCAGCGCTTATCACTCCCTATTCACAGTTGTGAGGCAATAACTGCGTGGTTAAATATGGTGACAGGAAGAATGCGACACATGGATGTCTTTACATTCTTGCTGCTAATTGGCTGTCCTGGAACCACCATCCTGAAATTCTGGCAGTGCTTCTCATATGCTATTAGTGAAGCACATCTCAATTTACTATTCCTCAGATGCACACACACACACACACACACTCGATGTGACATGCCAAGGTGGAAACGATGAAAAGGGAAAAAATAATCATGCCGGCACCAATTATAGCAGCTGATGCTGAGCTTCTAATTATCCTTCTTTCAAAGCCAGCATCCATGTTTATTAATAGCTAATTCAGCCTGGGGCCTGATGCCCTGCTGTAGACATGAGCTGCACTCAATAAAGGGCCCAGCAAAGGAAAATGTTCCCCTAATAGCATTATGACTACCTGCCATTTGTTGTAATGGACTCAAAGAGATGGTGATTTCCAGCTCAATACATGCTACTCATCAATGAAAGGAAGAAAGACAGCAGTAAAGAGGCAGAATGCAGTATTAAACAGTAGGGTGCTACAGGCTGTTTGCTTTGTGGAGAGCTGAGAGGGTTCAAATTGAATTCTGACACAGATGGATCTGGAGTGCTGGCTAATGACAGTAAGGTCAGTGTGCTAGCAGGCTAGCATGACTTGGCACGTACACGGGTGGTGTAGGCCGCCTCCGGGTCGTCCTCCAGCACTCGAGACAGGCCGAAGTCGGACACCTTACACACTAGGTTGCTGTTGACCAGGATGTTGCGGGCAGCCAGGTCCCGGTGCACGTAGCCCATGTCAGAGAGGTAGCGCATGCCAGAGGCAATGCCACGCAGCATACCAACCAGCTGGATCACTGTAAACTGCCCATCATTCTTCTGCAGGAACAGCCATAATAAATACATAACAAAAAACAATTATCAGAACCAGTCAGTACGGGTGATACATAAAAACATCTGAATTGCTTTTAATAATACAAAAATTTCAAATAGTGTATAGGAACAACTCTGGATTGTTACAACTTCTGGATATGTCCAGAATAATAAACAATGCCTTAGATCACTCTGACATAGTGTTTTGTGTCTGAACTTGGAATAAAACTTAAATAAAAAAATTAATTCTATCCTATCCTAATCTTTAAATATGGTAAATGATTAGGCATGTACAATCATAATATGAATCATAATATCATATGTAAACTGGGATTAGCCAAAACTGCTGTGGGCTAGCATGAATTTTACTGCATTTGCTATCCTACAGAAATAAATGTTATATTTGTCTGTAACGATAGCAGATGGATCTTATTTTAACATTACATACATGTTTATGCATTGACATCAGCAGGTATACAAAGTAAAATAGTGGACCTTTTTAGTAAAGTAGCAAGTGCCGAGGCAGAAAAACAACGGATGTTCCTAGACCACTGAAAGTAGATAAAAAAAATAGAAGAATTGAAAGCATGCATGCACCTTTAAGAAGGTGTCAAGAGATCCGTTCTCCATGTACTCTGTGATGATCATCACCGGCTTGCCTGTGAAGTTGAAGGGACCGTAAAACAAAAGCATTACATATGTCTTTATGAGAAAGTGCATAAGGGCTAGGAGGCTTAGTTCATCAAAGCTGCTGTAGAGCAGTAAAGAACTGCACCACCAGCATAAATATGGGACACTTCACTGAGTCATGAACTAATATTATACTTCCATTAAGCTCATTCTGATCCACAGAGCCCATTAATAATGCTAATGACACTGATGTATTTACATACGGTGTGGTAGTTTCACTGCCCTTGCACTTGCTATGCATGCTGGGCACTCACTCTTAGTGACCACGCCTTCCAGATGGATGATGTTGGGGTGATCAAACTGGCCCATGATGCTGGCCTCAGCAAGGAAGTCTCGCCTCTGTTTCTCAGTGTAGCCTGCTTTCAGAGTCTTTATGGCCACAGTGATTTCTCTTTTCCCTGGCAGCCTTAGCGGCCCGCTGCACACCTCCCCAAACTCACCTATCAAACAGTGGAGATGGAAAGAAAGACAGAGAGAGATATATTTATTCAAGAGCTCTATGTTATGTTCATACACCCATCAGTCTTTTTATTAGGTATACCTCCTGTATCTGTACCTGTATCTACACTCTCTGCCCATTTGATCAGCTCCACGTACCATATATGGGCACTTTGTAGAGCCACAGTTAAGACTGTGGTCCATCTAGTTCTGTGCATACTTTGTTAACTCCCTTACACCTTGTTATTCAATGCTCAGGACCCCCTAAGGAACATCACTGAGTAGGCATTATCTGAGTGGTGGATCATTTTCTGTACTGCTGTAACACTGGTGAAGTGTTATTGTGTGTTGTTCTGGTATGAGTGGATCAGATATAGCAGTGCCACTGGTCTTTTGTATATGTATGTGCTTGTGGATTATGTTTTATTATGTTTTATTTTATGCTCAGATCCCTACTGATCCTTGACCTCTTTTCCCGGTCCATTTTTTCCTGTCCACAAAATGTTCTGACAGTTTTGCATAACATTGGAAGAATACAGACAAGCTGAGTAATACAAGGGGTGAAGCACGTGTGTCGAAGGGTTAACACTATGCACATCTTTAAAAATACAGAAAAAACTTTGCGTGCAAAAATATGAGAAGAAATCTCAAAACAGCCTTTCATTTTCCAAGCAGGTGCACAACGCTGCATATAAGACCTAATTGAAATTCTTCCAGAGGTTCCTCTGTTGCTTTCTTCTTTTTTTTCTTTATTCATTTTTCTGTGCCGAGATTACTCACCGGCTCCGATCACGCGCTCTATTGTGATGCAGGAGACATCAATCTCTTTAGCAAACTCGTGGACAGCCTGGTTGGGATCTTCGTAGGTGTGAGGATCAATGTAGGTACGCACTCCTGGGAATTTAACTGTGAGAAAAGACAGAACAAGAAACAAAGAAGTAAGATTTCATTCATTCCATTGGTTAGCTTTTTTGAGAGGAAAAGTTATGTAAGACAGTATTACAGGTGCAGGATGGGAGAGAGGGGAGCTTCTGACTAATGTGGTGTTCTCCCCTCATAAGCAACATATAGAACAGCTCAGCAGTGAACACTGACAGAAAGATTCCTCCACCTAGATTTCAGGGCTGGCATACTGCAGTTGGTAAAAATAAAAATAAAGGATGATCTAAAACGAACAAAGACCTATATCTGATTTAGAGTGGGATTTTACGTTTTAGGTTTATTTATATATTTAAAAAAAGGTGGCTGCATTTTTTACATTATACCAACCATTACATATGCTGCGGGCGTGGGTTTGAGTGTTCTCTTGGTTCAATTACCGCACCACACAATGTGATTGCACATTTCTCAACTCTGCACAAAGTGTAGAGAGCAGAGAAATGAATTCCGCCTCTGTTAGATTCTCATTCTGAAGCTGTATCTTCAATAATAATGGATGCCTGTTTACTTGATTTTCTGATACCTGCTCATAGCACAGTTTCATGTTGAGGGAAATTTCTAACATTTGCTTACTCTTGATCAATGAGCAGCTCTATTTACACATTCTGGCTGAGTTAAAACTGAAAGCAGCTTAAGCCTGGGGCAGAAAGGGGGCACTGTCTTTACTGGGGGATAGATGTAAGCACAGGCAGATATATGAAGGCTTTTTCTTTGGGATTGGGTTTAGAGAACTCTCTTTCTCTCTGTCTCTACTGGTTTTCTCAGAAGATCTATCTGTGTTACCTCAACTCAACAAAGCTTATCTGTCTAAACTGCACTACTTAATAAAGTAAAGACATCTTAGATTTTAGTGTTATGGTCAGTTTTCGAAACCTTACAGTTACAGTAGGGCTTTAAATGTAGTAGTTTAACCAATTTTGTGATGAGGTCAGTGTATAATCACAGAGAGTCAAATAACACCATTATACTACAGTTCAGCTTACTTCAAACACAGTTTAAAATATGATCAGTTTTTTATTTATACTATTTAGTGATCCAACTTAGTGATGTCTTTGTTGCCAAAAGTATGCAACCATCTGCTTTAAGTAAATTGTGTGACCCTCCCCAAAGACCTGAACCAAATGGTTCTTGTAAGTGTTGATCAGCCATGCACATCTTGGCACATTCTGATTCAAAGAACTGATTCAAGTCTGTTAGATTACTGGGTTTTGCTTTCTTTCATGGTCACCACACATTAGGTCCATTTCAGTGGTCTTATTTCAGGTGGTGTTTAAAAACCTTTAAACAGACAGAAATGTTCCTCAGCTCTAAAAAGTTGGGTGCTGTGCAAAATGTAAATAAATGTAATTAAAAACACAATGCAATGCTTTGCAAATCTCATGAACATATGCACAACAGAACACAGAACAAATATCAGATGTTGAAAGTGAGACATTTGTCCATTTCAATAAAAATGATGAGCTCATTTTGAACTTGATGACTGCTACGTATCTCAAAAAAGCAACAACAGTCTGCAGGAAATAAGGAGACCAATTGCTTGAGTACTAAGATAGTAATGATGTCCCATTCTTGTCTGTTGTAGGATTCTAGCTGTTAGCTGTCGGTAGATTCTAACAGTCCTGGGTCTTCTTTGCCGGATTTTCAGTTTCATGTGCCAATTGTGTGCTATATGTGAAAGGTCTGGATTGCAGGCAGGCCAGTTCAGTATCCAGATTGTTCTTCTGCAAAGCCATGCTGTTGTGATGGATGCAGTATGTGGTTAAGCATTGTCTTGCTAAAATATGCAAGACCTTCCCTGGCAGTGGTGGGAGGACATGTTGTTCTAAAACTACACACTGTTCAGTAATGATCATTTCTAGATGTGGAAAATGCCATTCACCTTATCACCGACTTTGTCACTTGCTTGAAGAGATTTCTTCAGATTATTTGAATCTTTTGCTATTATGTACTAAGCTCAAAAACCTGAGCTGCTTTTTATTAGTACCACTATCTTGTCCAGCCTTTAGTTTCCTTTGTCCCAGCGTTTTTTGAGAAAGAAATTGTAAAGTGGTAAAATGTCTCACTTTCAGCATCTGATATCGGAATTGGAGTTGTACTTTTATCAGCAAATTTAATGTTGAATTTAAAAACTATAAAGTCTATATTGGACAGACAAGTCCAGGAAAAAGGATGAATTATTCAGTTGGGATCATCATCGTAAGTGTGATCAGTGATATTAAAGTACAACCATCCACTGTCTTCTATCCCATGGTTCAAGTGAGAGAAATTTCCTGTCAAAACAAAAAACTGTTCAAGAAGAGCTGTTATTACGTCACTTCGGCCTGCCGACTGCTGTGGCCAGACTCCTGCTGAACTCTGCATGAACCCTCTGCTCTCTTGTTTTCTCTCTCTCTCTCTCTCTCTCTCTCTCTCTCTCTCTCTCATTGTCTTCCTGTGTGTAGTGACTTACTGTGGCCGTTATGGAAGTGCATCTTCTCCTCCTCAGGATCTTGCTTAGCTTTACTGTAGCCACAGCGCCTTAGAAAGAAAAAACATTCACTTTTTAGTAGATATGTCAACATGCTTACAAGCCCTTCTTTAGTCCTGCTCAAGATGGATTAGATCTGCCAGGGTAGGTACAACAATTAAGGTGTTTAAAGTTCTGTGATCTGAATCCATTATACATCTGCAATAAACTCTCAAACATAAGGTTCCTTTCCAAGCTACAAACACTGTCACTGAGGTGGCACATCTGCACAGTAACAATGCTTAAGAACACATTTGTACTATATTCCATTGCATATATATATATATATATATATATATATATATATATATATATATATATATATATATATATATATATATATATATATATATATATATATATATATGTGTGTCTGCACAATAATTTAAAGACTCAATAATCCAATATGATAATATGTGGTATGATTCTATACAGCAACAAAGTCACACTTGTATAGAACAGAAAAAATTCTTTGGGTTTTTATCTAGAACGAAAACATTCTCCATCCATTCCAAGAACCATGTCATCATGCAATGAACCACTTAAGCATGAAATGAATATGTATACAGTAGAACCATACTCTTTAAAAGCATGGTTCTTGAAGAGTTCTTCAGCAAAGAGAATGGTTCTGTTTAGAACCATTTCATGCTTAAATGCATGCCAAATTTAGATTCTTCAGACTGACTGAGAATGTGGTGTACATGCTTCTACACAGAAATCTTTTAAAAATGGTTCTACTGTATATAGCACTAAAAGTGTTTTCTATTTGATTTCTATTATTTCAACTTTGTATCAATAGAAGAACCCGTTTACGTGCATTCAACACCTTTTCAGCAATTTGAAGAATCACTTATGTTTATGCATGCATATGATCCTTTAAGTGTTCATGGCCCTATACAGAATCCTTTAATAGTGTAGAGTGCTGGTTCTTGGGGCTCTTTATTAATGCAAACCTAAATATCATCTGATACTGTGCTATCATAACACATAAAAGCTGTGATATTATAAATGTTATCATCACTGCGCAGCAATGCCTCTGTAGTGCAAGTTCTCCAGCATTCCCAGCATGCAGTGTATCAGTGGATCAGTTTCCAGCACAGATATTTCTTTTAATACAAGCTATTTCCCTTTTCACTGCGACAGGGGGCTTTCCTCTCTCTGTTTAGGCTGGAGAGAACCGAATGGTGCTGTGTGATTGTTCTCCGGTGGGTATTTTGGGAGGTGTTGAGGAAACTGTGCATGTGTGTAATCCTGCTGGATTTAGCTGCTTGCCTCTGGCCTCAGGGAGGAGGACACGCTGCACTGAATTGACTGAAACTGGTTAGTCAGAGACTAGCTTAGTGGCCTGCATTCTGCTTCAACTTCCTAATTGGACCCCTACCACACTATTTCACCTGTGACATCATGCACACTCCAGCTATGCCATTAACAGAATTCACATGACATTGTTACAGTTTGATTTGCGCTAATCCACCTGGAGGTTTTGCTTTGCTGAACAAAACGTCATGCTCCACTGTCAAGCAACTTGATAGTCACGGAAAAAGAGTGCTAAAGTAAACAGAGCCACTGAGAGGCCATTAGAGACATTGAGCGTGGAGGAGAGAGAAAGACAGAGAGAGAGAGAAAGAGAAAGAGAAAGAAAAAGAGAAAGAGAGAGAAAGAGAAAGAGAAAGAGAAAGAGAAAGAAAAAGAGAAAGAGAAAGAGAGAGTTAGATACACAGAGAGAGATAGCAAGAGAGAGAGAGAGAGAGAGAGAGAGAGAGAGGTACAGAGAGAGAGAGAGAGATAGATACAGAGAAAGAAAGAGAGATAGAGAAAGAGAGAGAAAAAGAGAGATAGATACATACAGAGAGAGAGAGAGAGAGATACAGAGAGAGAAAGAAAGAGAGAGAGAGAGAGAGAGAGAGAGAGAGAGAGAGAGAGAGAGAGATCAGATATATTCCATTTTATTCATTTAGCATGTTTCCACAGAAGTTTTCAACCCGGAAAGCAGCTTTCCGCTAGCCAAAGAAAACATTACACCAAAAAAAAAATGAGGAGGCAGGATAAAGATGCAAGTATTTACTGGACAGAACAAATGAACCAAACTAAATCAAAGAAGCAAAAACTAAGAAACATTAAACAGCTTACAAAAACAACCAATATGGGGACAAACAACCGGGAGGGAGACAAGTGAACAAGGACTAACAAGGAACACCTGGGAAGGGGTGGAGCTACAAACCAAGGACAGGTGACGGGACTGACAAATGGGCGGAGACCCAAAAACATGCCAATGGGCGGAGGAGCCAAAAACCAAAACAAACAGAAGCACATGGAACAGGACAACAAAAGGCACATGGAAGTGACAAGAAACAAAACCAGAGAAAACAGACAGACAAGGCAGGATGTGGCAAAAACCCAGGAGCACGAAGAAGAACTATCAAGAGAAACCAAGACTCAAAATGAGAAAATCTCTAAGAGTATGAACAAGAACCACTGAAAAGAACCAAGGCTCAGATGGAGAAACCCTAAAAGACTAAGGAGAACCCTTGAGTGCAATCAAAACACTCCCTAATAGCGTCAGTGTGTTAGTAATCCCATGCATTTTTTATTTGCTTATGAAGGAGCTTGAAAAGTCAGGTGCTGTATATAGTAAAATTCACTGCTGTCTACGATATCAAGTAGCAACTCAAGATACATTTCTACAGTTTTTTTATTAGGTGAGCTTGCACACTCCCACATTCTTAGATTTGCTCCCCTCCAATGGTTTGGCTCTAGCTAGACAATGTAGCTAGGTCAGAGGACAGTGCTAATGCTAAATAGTGTTTTATTTTAAGAGCAGGACTTAAAGAAAACAGTTGCTTTAACTGGGTTTGGCATAAACGATGAGGCTTGATTTAGCCTGTGGTTGTTCCAGAAGCAGTACTAAGATGTATAGCAATGGTAACTTAAAAATATAAAATAAATGCCATCATGTCTTGTGTTGTATTGTATTTGTATGAGTAAAAAAAAATCCTGTAAATTTCTCTTACATTTTTCTGGCAGTGATGACTAATAAAATTATAAATAAATAAATAAATAAATAGGTGAGATATCAGTATTCCAGGAGCAGCTAGGCTGAACAAGTCTAGCCCGTCAGCAGCAGTGTGGGTCACAGACCCCTGACAGGTTCTTTAACAGCCGCTGGCCTGTCTGGAGCTGGCGCTCAGAACAGTCTGCCATAGCAGCCGCACAATTGCAGCCTTGTAGTTCATTCATAAGGGCAAAAAGGCTATTAACAACTCTGATAGCTTTCCTGCACCAGCGTGGCTTTGCCAGCCATCCCCAGGACATTAAAGGTCGCAGGCGTGTCAAGGCCAGGGCTGAAATGATACAATGATACAGCTCTAAGAGTAATTGCTTCAAAGGGTCCCGTCCTTGAGGTGCTACAACTACACCTGCTTAAACAATTGGGCCTGGTGGAAAGGCTCGTTCGAGATTCTGCCTTTCGTGGCTTCTCCTTCAGCGGTGGGTGTAAATCTGGCTCCAGAACTTGACAGTATCATATTAAAAGCTGTGGCATGGTTCAAGGACGTAGGGTGAGAAAATAAGGACCACACTGCCTCAGACAGCCACAGAGAGATGAGCAGTCTTCCACGCTGCTCTCAATTTCCAGATCGGACAGCTCAGGAAAAGTCCTTCGGACGGAAAATATAATGCTAAAGGCTAGCTTTCAGTCTCCTCCTACAGACCTCGCTTCAGTGGCTTCCATGTAAATCTTTAACCTCACAATCATTTAGTTCTGCCCCTTTTTTAGCGGTATTTTATTATAACAATATATGTTTATATGCCCTTATATCTTATAGATCTACACATTTTAATTATCTATATTGGCTACCAACACAAATATCCATATTATATGTGTCATATACGCTGCTTAGAAAGCTCCTTACAGTGGTGAAGCCTTGATGTGATAGTGGTATGCTGTCATCCTGTCACAGCCTTTTTGTTGCAATATCACTAACAATAAGATCATGCAGTCCCATGCCTTGGCAATCTGTACTTTTGTGTCAATGAGGTTATGTTGCCTTTTATCATGTTCTTTACATCCACGCCCATAAGCCTGTACTAATAACCCAGTTTTCTAATTTTGTGTTTCAATTGTTGTCACAGGTTTAATGTTTTCCCATATTAGGCAAGGGGTGTTCCATATCAAAAACGGAAGAAAATACTTGGAAAAACTGCTAGAATAAATAGTTACAACACCGGTGATGGATAACTATTTTGTCTTGCGAGATGTTTGAGAATCCTAATTTTGAAAAATGAAGAACAGTACTAAGCATTCAGAACAAAAACACAAGTAAAAGTAAAGGATGTGCGGATTCAGCAGTCTCCAATAAACAACCTCACCACTGAGGGTTACATACTGCTTCTTTAAAATCAAGCTTTCAATAATGAATATATTGTGCTAAAGAAACTACAGAAAATGCCCCTTAAATTACTGTAGTCTTTTACTTTTTTGTCTAAATCTGGTTATTTTTATTTTTTGTTTTTCCATTGGCCTATTTGCAACACAGACAGATTCTGCTGTCAAGATTTCTTGTTCAACCAGGAACCTACCATCCAATCATATTTTAAAGAAAAAATCAGGTCCATGTCTCTTCCTGCCTTAGTAGCCTCATTCAGTAGTTTCATTCAGAATGTGTTTTCACTTTACTTTTAATTTGGACTTTAAAAGCAGATGTAAAAAAAGATACTGATATGTAAGTATATAAATGGAGTCATAAAGCTCATTATAAAGTAGAATTTTCTGTATTTGGAGATCGAACGCTCCATGCTTCTTTGCCAAGATGTAGTCTTGCCTGTGCTGGTGTTTGCAGAATCTTTATACTTACATTTGTTTTTGTTCTCGGGCTTAAGCTTATAAAACACATGGAGTTACCTTACTTCCAATATTCATGATGTACAATTTTTGGACATTTTGAGCTTTTCCCCATACATTTGTACCATGTTTAGCACGTAACAGCCTTAACATTCCAAAAGTAATAGTGATAAATAGCCACCTTCTGATACATGCATACACCAGGAAATAAATATTCAGGTAAATTCTCTTAGTCTGGAAACCTAAGGACACCCATCTCTTTCAGCACGGAACACCTTTCAAATACTTCACTGCATCAGCATATCACTCCTCATTATCACCATCATAAGCCCGAGCGCTCCTGGGATGTGGATGAGGGTCTCTTATGCACACATTGTGCCAGGGATACTAAGTGGGACAGGATGCGTAGCACAGGATATTGTCACAGTCTCCTCTTCCTACTCTGCCTTTGTTACATAGTGATGACGGGGATGATCCCTGTGCCAGAGAGAGCACAATACGACGCGTGGACACGCGCATTTCCCACCACTGAGCTGGATCTAATGAACAGACGCAGAGATGTGGACATGCCAATAACACCCTCTGCCAGCTAATATGCAGGGGCCAAATTGATTTTTTTTTGTGTAGAAATCCATTGCCACAGATTATATTAAGTTGATTTAAATATATGTGGCGACCTTAAATAAGTAGAGCAGTGAACGCCAATTACAAGAGCTAAGCTAATCAAAGACCATCAAGGCAATGAAAATTAAAACCACTGAAATGTATCATGCGCATAATAAAATCACCTCTCTACTTACACCGGTGTTACATTAGGATGCACGCATGTTTAGGGAAACTAATAGACTTCTGTGGTGACTAAGAGCACAAAGCCATCTCTTCCTATTAATTTAAAATCAAACGAATGCTGCAATTCTGACGGTGACAGCAGATCTGCTATTAGAAGCTTAGCATGTAATTTCACTGTACTCTTCAAATGCAACGACATTAATATATCAAACATTTATATTACATGCCTCAGTTTTGCTTCCCATATTACATCTCTGACAAAGTCTGCATTTTTTTCATCTTCGCAATATTGCTAGGCTCCGCCCATTGCTTACTTCGAAAGCTGCTGAGACTCTGGTTCATGCATTTATTACATCTAGGCTAGATTATTGTTCTCTGTTCCATGGTCTACCCTCCAAAACACTTAGCCCTCTGCAGTACATTCAAAACTCCGCAGCCAGTTAGTATGCACCAGGAAGTCCGCACACATCACCCCCATCCTTCTTCAGCTACACTGGCAACCAGTTACAGAGCGTATCCACTATAGGATCCTGCTCCTGACCTTTAAAGCTCTGCATGGACTAGCACCCACCTATCTGTCAGCCCTCCTACATCCTTATGTTCCATCACGTAAGCTCGTAAGTCTCCTAGCTGTTCCTAGGTTCAGGCTTTCCTCTATGGGTAGCAAGTTGAGAATATCAACTTGTTTGTTTCATCAATAACAAACCTCTGTTTGTGGCAGCACAGTACTATTTGTGCTTAAACGTAGATAATAATCATCTACCACCTGTTTTGGTTAATTAATACATCATTATGTTTTTTAATTAGGTGTGCTGCTTTTTACAATCTAACAAAACCATGTGACAGCTTTTTACATTTTAAAACATACGTGTTACATTTTTAAAACATATCTCTTGAATATAATGCAAATGAGCTGATAAAACATTAACATATTAATGTAATGCTACTCCTGACTTTGGCTCTATCAGAAAATTGATCAAATCAACGTACCATTTTATGAAACATTAAACTCCCTTAAAACACTTATTCTTCTATTTTGAAAACTCAAATGTGTGCAAATGTAAATCTGTGATTAGTGCCGTCTTATTTCAGTGAGCACCATACGTCCAGTATAGCTGGTAATAACTGTGAAAGAGTTTTGTGTGTGCTTCTGCTAAGAGAGTAAACAAGCCAAACTGGCAGAGAAGCAGTTAGTGGATTTCACAGCAACAGCCCCAAGTGAGCAAGATTTGCCGAAGGCCTGAGCACTGATGGAGAAAGAGCAGCTGTGTTCTCACCTGCCGCTAAGTAGGAAGCCAGTGACCAGTGCCAGCAGGATGATCCCCACGGTGACCGCCACAGCAATGACAGGCACCTGGCCCTGATCTCTGGAGGCAGACACTGCAGACACAGGAGAGACTTCAGGAGCAGCACAGCTTGGCTCATCTGAGAAGAGCTCTTCTCAATAAATTTACATTTGTTCACTTTGCAGATGCTCTTATCCTGAGCGATTTACAAATGTGCAAAAGTGGAACCAAAATGATACAATCTATATGGATGTATGGCTTAAAAGACTAACGCTCCATCAGGGCCTGATTTAGTTCTATAAATTCGTACACATGTAAAAACCTAGAGAACAAATGAGGTTTCTTTGTGCGTTGTTATAATTAAGCAATTATGTGTATATGTTAAGACACGTAACATGGCTTGGGAGAAAAATACAGACTAATGACTTTCAAACTATAATAATAATTTGTTAGTACAAGTAAATGTACAAACTGTACATACTGTCACTGATTTTACGGTAAAAAAATCAAAGCGATTTGTAGCAAAATCCTCAGGGAGGTCAGGAAAACTGGATCTGAGTCAAATCTTAACCACAAAATATTTTAGTCCCAAAAGCCACAAGGTACAAGCATTTTCAATTGGGTGGCGTGATATCATAAGGACAATATGGAAACCTTGCTGGAGATCTTGCTGATTGTACGTGCGGGTTCTACTCATATATATTTTCATGCTTCAGTTTTCCCAAAACACAATATTGTTATCATACTGTACATCTGTATTCACCTTGTGTCTAGCGCTCCTATGTCTTAAAGCTCCGGCTCCTGATAAGCCCAATGGGCTTTGACTGGTCAGCTTGCTAAATCTGTTCTGATTGGTCAGCCGACAGAGTTCCTGGTCTGATCAGAAAGTGCTTCTGCCACCGCTGTGGCTGTTTTTACAGTGGCATTGGTTTTGTGAGGTTGTGCCGAGCTAGCAGGTAGGTTGGGAATAATGATTGTTACGAGATGACATCATCTTGCATGAAAGAAACTAACTGGAATTTCAAAAAGGCATTTCAAACAGCTGAGAAAAGTGTTTTTTGTGGGAGAAGGTTTCTTCCTTTGGTGTTTTCTTTGGGCTTTGCAGAACATTTTAATGCACATGCAACTATTGCAATGACATCATTTTTTTGTATAGAGGCCATTACAGACAACAGTGTGAGAGAACTGTCATTTTATTTAAAGTATTTTTGCAGGTTAGTAGTTAAGCTGTGTATGTGTGGGTCCAAAGTTGTTAGAACACATTGTAATCTGTTTTGTTTTGTATGTATTATGGAAAAATATTACTTAGCCAAAAAGCGCTTCTTTAAATTCATAAAACAGAGAACTAACAGCATCTGATTAGGAATGTCTAAGTTCTGTGACTGAATGTAGACTATTGGATATTGTATAGATTCGCTTTAGCTCTCTGACTTACAGTAGGGGCTGGTCTCAAACTCAAAGCGCCGACTGAAGCTGCCATAGCCTGCGGACGTACGCGCTCTGATCTGGAAGATATATGCTGAGGATGGCTTCAGTCCATCAGCCACCACCTCCGTCTCCTTTGACTTAATGATGGTGTAACTTGTCTCCTGATCCTGCAGCACAACAGGGGGGACAGAAAGTGTTACTGAAAGAGAGAGAGGAAGAGAAAAGATATGTGGAAAGGGGGGTGGTTGCAGGTCAGGATCACTTTCGTGCTGTGGTTAAAGGCTGTGTGGTCCATTAGACAGGAGGGGCACTCTGGTCACTTTTCTGTTTTAAAGTGTCTGATATCAGTGTTTCCCAGAGAAGGCTGCTGTGCTGAGGTCATGCAGGAACTCAGCCACTTTCTGTGTGATTCTGCCTTTAAATAGCCTAAACAGTGCAGCGGCCCAAAGCCCTGGCGTGAGGAGCAACTCGAGATGGCCATCAACAGCTTCAGTTTCAACCTTTTTGTGAGCTTTTGTGGCTGAAGGGGAGACGTGTCTCCACCAGACGCCAGAGTCATACTGCACTAAACCCTTCCATTAACATGGTGAGGTCAGTTCTTTCCTTTAATGTCCCTCAAACGAGATCTGTTGAAAACAGTCTTTAAAAAAGAGAAATAGACATTATTTTAGAGCGACAACTAGAAACTATTTAGTTTTACACATACACAGACACTATTACAGATACTAACACAGATACAGTTATACAGTTTATAAAGGATCTACGGGAACTGCTTCCCATGCAGGCTTCACTGTCAACACTGCTTTTCTTTTTGACATGGTCCCACAAGTTTTCAACAGGATTTAAATCTAGTGATTGTGCTGGTCATCATCACCTGACATAGGTCACCTGACCTTCCTCCACATCACCCTGAGCATATTGCATTGTACTGTATCCATTAAGTGTATTGTAAACTTCCTTGATGTTTAGGAGGGATGCCTTTAAACACACCAAAACCAGTTACATTTATACATCACAGCAATTTACTCTGACTGTCCGTGCATGTGTGTACATGTGATTTAGTTCAATATTATTTAGAAGTAACCATAGAAGAGCCCCTTTTGGTCCTCTATAGAACACCATGCACAACACATTCTCCATGAAACTGAAGAACCATTTCACCATGAAATTAACCATTTAAGCATGCAAATGGTTTTTCGAATATTCATGGCACAGTATAGAACCATTCCCTTTACTACAGAACCCTAGATGAAACATTTGTTTTAGGAGTGTATATCTACTCCTAAGAGCTGAAATCAAGTGTGGCTGCTGATATTGTTTCTATTAAGTCTCTGAGGAACAGGCCTCTCCCATTAGCTGTTTATACTTAAAATCGATGCCGAATATGTAGCATCGTATATCTCCACCAGTTTTCCCCTCCATTTTATGAGATCCTTCTTTAAATGCACAAATGCCCTACATTGTGTGTTCAAGCTTGTACAAGGTAGGTACTGCTGCAAAAGTCTTACTGTTCTATCACACTGCTCATCACTACTAATAAAAAGATGTTTAAAAAAGAGTGCTGATCTCTGACACATCCATCCATATACTGTATTTACCAACCTAATATGCTACTTTGTGCATTGCAGAAATTTTAACATTATTAAAAAGAAAATGAAAGAAAGAAAGAAAGAAAGAAAGAAAGACATGATAAGAAAGAAGGAACGTAAGGAAGAAATATAGCTAGACAGAGAATAGATTAAAACAGGAAATAAAAAAGAAAATGAAACAAAACAAAAGAAGAAACATGATTAGAAAAAAGAAAGAGAGAGAGAGAGAAAAGAAAGGAACAAGATGTCACTATACATGAACAGATCTCACTAAGTTAAAGAGTATGTCTCCTTTACAGCAGAACAGTGTTTCATGTTTAAATGTTATGAAGCATGGCTCAGCCCAATCAGCACTGTGATCTATACAGTCTCAGATGAGTGTGTTTCTCTCATCACCTTTTCAAAGTACTTGATCTCGTATTCCAGAATGATGCCGTTGGGCCGGTCCGGTTCCTGCCAGGACACCGCGATGCTGTTCTTTGCCGTCTTTCCTTTCTTTACCACAGTGATGGGAGAAGGAGCTAAAAAGAAGAAAAAGCTTTTGTTCATTCTTCATTCCAAATCGAGTGAAAAGCACTTGGGATGTGATGAGAGGTGTGATGCAATGCAGAGTAAGTCAGTGTCATATTTGCCTTTAAATTTTAAAGTTGACCCAATTAGCCATTCTTAATTAAAAAGATTCATGTCTAATACTGGCAAACATATCTGGCTGCTAACGGTTAAAACTGCGTTTGATTCCTGTTTTCTCACGAAAAGCAAATTGTGGAATGTAAAGTATTCTGGATTAGAGTGGGAAACACAATCGGATGGGAAGTCATGACACATACTTTTATCTTGGCTGTCTGATGAAAGATGAAACCAGCTTTGAAACCAGCTTTGGGATTTCAAACCAGACGCAGTTTACTGTTTACACTCTTCATTTAGCACAAATAAAAGAACATAGCATCTAATAATATACTCTCGTTCATAAACGTCTTTTTAACAAGCATGAAGTTGCTATACAATTGTGTACAACCTGATTATTACCCTAAACAGTTCTTACACAACTTCACAATACATACATACTACACATAGGATTACAGTGTACCAAAAATTCCATGTCATGTAATACCAAATGGCCCATGAACCAAAATACATGCTTGTTCAAAATCTACAAAGCTGCTGTCAAAGCAAAATCACATATCTCCAATACAATAACTAACAGGAAAAGGAAAAAAGGCCAGGTAACCATATTTACATTTGAGTCACTTCTTTTAGTCCATCAGTCAACAAATTTACACACGATGGTGTGTAAAGATTGTACAACAGACATTTTTAAAAGATTGAAACACTGAAAAGAAAGAAAAACACTGAAAATACCCAAAAATAAAGATAAGACCTTTTATTCCAATAATGTCAGCGCTTCTTGATTGTCTGCAATTCAGTGCCATCAGTAAACACCCGCAGCTTGGTCTGTCATTTATAAAAAGATATTTCCAAAAGCATAAACAATCAAGAACGCTTCTTTCCTTGTCATCTGTAAATGATGCAACCAAAAAGTAACAAGGTTTTACCCAAAACGTGTTGGGCTTTTCAGCTGAGCACCATGAAATAGTATCATATGTTATTCACAACTGACCAATCAATATCAAGAAATATTCTGCTTCTACTGAAGCCTGAGTTGAGGCATGGCAGTTTAAAAAGCAATCTATAACTGAAGCTCTTCTACGCTCATTTTGACAATGACAATATTGCAACTATATCTGCCACCCCACCAGGAGGTCAGGTACTTACCTTGACCACTGAAGACATCAGAGGAGTTCTGCACAAAATCAGCCCACAGAAGGCAACAGATTCAGATCGCATTCCGGGACAGGTACTCTGTGAATGTTCTGATCAGATGGCTGGAGTCCTCACCGCAATATTCAATCTTTCACTGGCCCAGTCTATAGTCCCTACATGTCTTAGGTGTGCTTTCATTATCCAAATCCCTAAGCAGTTACCCCCCACATGTTTAAATGACTATAGATCAACAGCACTAACCCTCATAGTGATGAAATGCTGGTACTAGCTCATATGTATGAATAGGTGCGCAGATTCCACCATACTGCACACTGCCTTGTCTCATCTGGAGCACAAAAACACGTTTATTAGGATGTTACTCATCGCTACAGCTCTGCTTTAAACACCATCTTTCCCTCCAAGCTAACAGCTAAACTCCTTTTCTCCCTCAACCCTCTGTCTGCAATGGGATCGAAGATTTCCAGTCCAACAGACCTCAGTCTGTTAAAATAGGCACACATAGCTCTTCTATTCTGACCCTTAGTGAAGGAGCCCCACAAGGATGTGCTGTGAGGACCCCACTTTATTCCCTCTTCACCAAAGCACCAGAACAACATGATAATTAAGTCTGCAGATGATACCACTGTGGTCGGTCCTATCAGCAACGATGAGACGGCATACAGGGATGAAATTCTGCAGCTCACAGCATGGTGCACCACTAATAATCTCCTCTAGAATGTGCAAAAAACAAAAGGAGCTTATTGAGGATTTCAAGTTAAAGCAGTTACTCACCCATCTACATCAACATCAATCATCTGTCAATCAGTGAAAAAACTGACTGACTGGAGATACTGACTGTCTGTCTTCCTTGAGATGTCAATTTTGCTAGCATCTTAAATCTTAATATGTGACCAGTGACTATTTCAACAGTGCCATAAAGTCTGTGTCACTTATTCAGAAACTACTATTAGAAAATAAAGGAAATATTTAGTTTTTTATATTTTATAGTAATCTTCTATTGTTGTTAAGTCACCGTTTCACCACACTTTTCAAAAAAGATGACTCTTCAGCCAATCTGCAGTAAAAGGAAAAGCACTATTTTATTTAGAACCCAGAATTATTGATTGATTGACATATTGACACATTACATGCTTAAATGAGTTTTCAGATAGAGAATGTTATATATGGTTCCATACAGCACCTTTTTAAAACTGGCTCTATATAGCACCAAAAAAGGGTTCTACTATTGTTGCTCCATTAATTTGAAGAACCGGTATACCGTTATATAACCAAAATGGTTATTTGCTCATGGTTCTGTATAACCCCTGAAGAATCATCTTTTTTCAGCATGTCCAACCAAGGGAAAATAACTTTCTAAGGGTTAAACCTGAGCTGTTCTCAGCACCTTTAATTACTGTTCTTTCTGCCTATCCCACGTCCGTCTGTAGGTGAAAAGCAGAAATCTGAGCCGCTCATGTATTCAAGAACAGAAGTGTCAGACTGTAACAGTGAGATAAAGGGTATTTAAGCATGTCAAAATGATCCCCAAGGTGCCGATACAGTAGCCCCGCTGCACCAGTACGTCGTTTAGGGAAGCAAAGAAAAGTCTTCTCTCCCCTTCAAAACAAAGAGTAACTGTATCCCTCCTTTTACCCAGACAAAACTATAATCATTCCTATCTTAAAAGCCTGAAACGTAACACTTGGCAACCTGATCTGCAGGCAGGCAGGAAAAAAGCTGCTTTGTGGAGGGTGGCCACTTAAATGGCCTGGCAGCCTGTTAAATGTTTGACTTTCCGGCAAGCTGGAGACACAGTCCCTTCAAGATATTGATTTTCAATAAGCCTTAAAGCGGGCGAGGGCAATTCTGATCTATATTTGTGAAGACAGAAAACAAAAACATGAGTGGGGGTCCGTCCATACAAGAGGACTGAGTAACGCCGAGTGCCTCTGTGTATTTAGAAGGGAGAATGTTCTTAACGTTCATGTGTATAAAAATGAGTAGCAACAAAAATCAGGGGTGGTTGAAAAACTTTATATAGTTAATGATACGTATATAATAATAAGCATTGCGATATTTGAGTCAAAAAAAAAGGAAGACAAACATCAAGACTTCTCTGTTCTGGCACCAGGCTTGCCTTACAGTCTTCAAACACAAGCTAAAGACCATCTCTTTGTGAGGCTCTTAAGTGAACATTAATCGAAGGACTTCCTGAAATGCATTTGATGGCACTTCTGATGTTTAATTCTGAAGAGTAGTTTGGCCTCTAGATTTGTTCACTGAGCAGATAGCAAAGTGACTTTGTAAGATGTTCCACATAAGAGCTTCTGCTAAATACTGTAAATGCATTATTTAGGCTCTGGATGATATATTGGTTGGCTAACAATTCTGACACTGACAGAATGTATCTTTAACAGTATCTGCAAAAATATCATATTCATGCTGCTGAGGGACCTGATATGAGACACTTCCTTTTTCAAAAGGTTGAACAAATATTGCCAAACATTTTAACCATATCCAAACTCTACCAACTATTTTTTAATTGAGAAAATCATAACAAAGGAAATAAAAAAATAAATGATAATAAACAGAAACCAAAAAATGCTAACTGTTTTTGATAGCTGCACTGCAGTGACAGTGGTATGACGGTGTGTCTTGTGCATCAGAGACAGCAGTGCTGCTGGACTTTTTATACACATCAGTGTCACTGCTGGACTTACAACAGTCCATCAGTCTAAACTATCCAGCCAACAGCATCCTGTGGGCAGTGTCCTGTGGGCAGCATCCTGTGGTCACTGACGGATGATCACTGCAAACTGTGCAGCAGGTGAGCTATCATCTTTGATTTTACATGAGTGTGTAAGAGAGTGGGCTTTAAAAGCTGCAGCAAGTAACCAGGTTTGACTGAGCCGGTGTATCCTGTACCTAAGATATCAGACCCTGTTATTCAATATAGGGCCAGGGATTTTTTTATTAATAAAGAAAATTTTAAGCCCCCCCTAAAATTTGGGAATCATAACAGTCACAAAATTGTCATAATGTTCGGGTCCTAGTATTGAAACATGTCTAAAGTATTAATGACTATAAAGTTGAGCTAATGTTGCGGTGTCTATTTTACAAGTCTGGTTGCTTTAGTTGAATAAAAGAGTTTTTTTTTTAAAGAAGGTAACAAATAGGCTAAAACTAAAATTAGTGAAAATGCAGAGCCAGCAACAAGCCAGCAGCCCCTACTCTCTTTTTTCAGCAATAAAAAGACCAAAACCAATATAAGGAATGCCATAGAATCTTTAGCACTGTACGACAAACCTCCTTCTGTAGTCGAGGACAGCCGTTTTAGAAATGTGATACAGTGTCTGAGCCCAAATTATACAATACCACTAGTCTACTTCTTGAATGTCATGTTACCAGAGTTGTTTAATCTTGTGTCATGCCACACATGCAGCTGCTACAAGCTAATTCTAAAGCATGCGTTCAGGCACTCATTTGAAGGTTGTATATACCAGATGGTTAAATATGACTTTCGAGGGCTCTTTTGTTGATTCACCCAGCACACAGGAAGAGAAATACATATCCTGCTTTTTATGTGTTAAAAAGAACACAAATCTAACAGAAGCACACTGATGTAAATGGTTGAAGGTTATGTTATAAAGGCTGTGTAATTGTAAGGGGAAACAAACATATTAACAAGCACTAATTAATTAACCATCGCCTAAGTTAACTATCATAGCTAAGTTACCTGGAAAGTTAATTAGCTGCAGATTCACGAGTTGACCAACAGGGGCACAGTCCACTAGCGCCAATGTCTTAATGTTATATTTGTTAAAAATCCCAGATGAAATCTCAGTATAGTGTAAATAATTGTAGCGAAAGATAAAATCCCCCCTGTGTTTAATTAATGGCTACAGCCTTGCTTGAATGTATCATTTGGACATCTGATGTAATTGTGATGTGAGCCTGACTGTTCAGTGAGTTATTATGTAATAATTTCAGTTCAGTAAGGCACAATTATGTAATAATTTGCTATTCTTCTGTTTCTTCTCTTCCTGGAGTTTTGTAAAACTATTTGATGTATAACCTAGTCCATTTCTTATTTGGGGGGTGAGAATTTTGCATTAAAGAAATGTCACAACAATGCTTGTGTATGCAGTAAATGCTTTCATTCTTTTATTGTTATATGTGATTATAACACTCAGAATGGCTCAGGTACAGTGAGACTATTGTTATGTAGGGTCTGTAGGGGTCCTACACATATTAAAAATAATTTACAGATTCTTTTTTTTTTAAAATTGAGTAAGAATCTTCAGAATCTGTTTTATAATTTAAGTCTTATGTGTCCCTAATGTAGAAGCCTTGATGGAGCCACATGCCTGCATTCATCATAAGAATTCATTCCCATCATTACTTTTAAGTTACTATTACATTAAGTAAATTAAGGTGGTCAAAGAATAGCTAAATAAAGCATAACAAAAATTCTTCAACATTCACTGCTGCGGCCTCGCCCGAATACATTAACAGATGGAACACTTCTTGTAGAGGAAGTGTGGCAGCGGAAGTGTGATGATGGTGCTCTGATTAATGGCTCCAATTGGGAAGTGTTGCCATCCTCCAGTGTGTGAAGCCGTTAACACTGCACCTTTGCCAGCATGGGAGTCGCTAGCACAGAACAGCGAGGAATGTCACCACTTCCACACCCAGACGTGCTAACACTCCTTTTTTCGGCAAGCTGGATCACGTGCTGAGTTACTCGCACTCCGATTAATCACTCTTACCAAACATGCCTCAGGCTGGGTGTAAGGAACACTGAAAGACTTTACTTTTCCTCGCCAGTGCAACAACAACTCCCGGCTATATTGGTTTTCAGAAGTCTTTTTCTGGGTATACCCTTGCATGTAATTTAATTGAAGTTAGAACTCTGGACCTACAGTTTGGGTCTGGGAAAGAAAGGTCATGGTTTCCAAAACGATCCCGTCTGTGCACCAGGGTGGAGCTCTCAGCATCCCATGTGTTTGTAAACAAGTGTTGCTGAGGGAATCCTGCCGAGAGGCAAGATGAAAAACCTCTGGCAGAGCCAAGCAGCCCACTGGCCAAAAGCAGCGCTGTGATATGACTCCTGCCAAAAAAGATTCCATGCCAACCTGCGCCCTGCACACAGTGCACTGGCCTTCAACAATCCTGCAGCAGTGCGTTAGAAATAAAGGTCTCTGCCAAAATGCTGGTTCTTCTACAAATTCAGACACATGCCTACATACATAAACATGCAGCTACAGGACACACCACAGACTCACATCTTCATAGCTATTACTTGCAGACTTATCGTTCATTCATTAATATTAGGACTAAGGTTAAAGTCATGACAGTGCAGAGATGTGGAACTGATTAGAATGTTGACTGGACACGGTTCCCTTTTTCAAAATCTCATAATGAAGTGGTTAAAATGCAAACAGAGTCATTTAGAGTTGTTTGTTGTGAAATGCCCTGTTCTAAAGAAAGTCAGAATTGTTCACAGTTGTGGTAATAAGAACCAGACGTCCACCTCTAAAAGCTCCCTCACAGAAAGCTGCTACATGGAATGGTAACGAATATGCTGCCTGTTGTCTGAGATGTTTGCAGTAAGGATTTGGCATAAAACATTTATGGCAGAGGAGTATATGTATGTTGTGAAGCAAAGTAGTCGACGATTTACCATCATCAAAATTCAACATTCCAAAATGGGAAAAAAAGACATGCGTTGGTTTCCTGGTGGGTGGTTTTAGATAATGACTAAAATAGCTATATTTGTGTTGTAGACATGGTGAGCCCATCACCACCACTGTAAAGAACATCTGAACCTCACAGCAAACCACGCTAAATCACTCATCATGTGCGATCCTCCAACTCTCAAAATTAGGTTCTCAAAGATCTTCAACACAAAATGGTTATCCAGCACCGGTGTTCCAGTTACTTATTGTAGCAGTTCTATCTAGCATGTCATCAGTACAGCTTCCTGAAATTCTTTACAGTGCTACTGTAGAAACATGGCGGTAGCAGCTTCTGTTGGAAGACGAGTCACTCCCATGTTTACATGAGGCCTCACTGTAAACTAACGAAAGCATAATGTTTTGTAATTACAAGCTAATTAAACTTATTGTATTTATAACTATAGTAACTGTCTTGTATTTTATATTTAATTTCTGATATTTGACCCTATAAATCTTGCATAGAGCTTCTGTAAGAGGTTTGTGGGTGAAAATTCAAAGTTAGAAGCATGGTTGAATTTTCTCATATATGTTCAAATAAACTAATTAGTAAGGTCCATTAATACATAACTTAATTATCTGAACTTAATTGTCTAAGCTCTTTTTAACATGCACCATGTCCTCTTCTTGTTATCATGGGATACTATAAAACCACTAAGCCTGGAGTGGCAGAACAAAGTCTAATAAGTGACTTATTCAAATGACTGATTAGGTCACCATCTGCAAAGCACCTCCAAACACTGATGGAGGTTTTGATATCGCACAGGCTCACACTTGCAAAGAATGGGGCAAAATGTGAGCATTCTCAATAGCTTGCCAAAAAAGCAACTCACGAAGTGTAATTAAGAATATTGAGTGTGGCAAGTCTTTGCAGACTGATATGTCAATTACTTACTGTGAATGGGCAAATATTAAAAGCTCACAGAATAGTTCTGCAAATGCCACCACTTGTGTGCCTGTCGACATTCATCGGGGAAATATGAGCGCACTTCAGAGGCACGCAAAAGAGCGAGCACTAATCACTTGCACCTGCATGCAATTCAGTTTGTTTTGAAATCTAGTTCACTTCAAGTGTTGAAAATCAGCAAGCATTTGATCAATCCGCACAAACTGTCCCAGTTCTGAAAGCTAGAAAGGGGAAAAAATGACTTTGTATCTTCTTCCTTTTTGTGGAACAGCCTTGGAGGCTCTGGATAGCATGCTAATTCGGCACACTAGCTGCGTCAGCTGAGCCGAAACTGTGTGGCAGGCCGTCTTGGGCTCCAAAATCATCATTCTGCTTGTCACCATTAATAGTGTTTTAAGGAGCCTAATCCTTCTGTTGATCTGAGAGCACCTTAATGAGCCAGGCAGATGTTGAAGCTGGCTCTTCAGGGGCAGAAAAGCTGTACCTCCACTGTCCCAGCGAAACGTATTAACACCTCGAGATTGTTTTTTTGCATGCTACTTAAGTGCACCGGTGGTGCTTTTTGTGACAGAGATGCATGGGCGAGGAAATAAGTGCAAATATTATGTTAAATATTTCACCCTAAATTAGACTGCAGCGGTTGCTCACTGAGGTTGCGTAAAAGGCCTGGGAGTTTAGTGTAATGGATTATGCGGAGAGGAAATAGGGAAATAAATAGTTAGGCTTCTGCAGCACCTGTGCCACCTGCGCAGGCAGAATAGAAGAGGGGGGCCATGGTTGGAGAAAATCTCTGGTGAAGGGACTAGGCTTACAAGGGACTGCCCCACATTCCCCACAGTGAAACAATTCAATAAGATTAGTCTAACAGCAGTGAGAACAACCCAAGATTATAGAAGAATATAAAAATACATTGTAAGGAGCAGTGTGCAAACTCCAGGGGTAGGATTATGCATTGCAACAAAGATCCATCATATTCTAGTCGGTGCTATAGCTAAGCTGCTGCTTCAATGTAAAAATGCATAAGCGTGAAAGATTTGTAGTTACGGGTAATTATATAGATATGAAAACATAGTTTTGTGTATTATATTTCAATTTTATTGGTCCTCCCTATACGTTACACAGTGATACTTTAATAATACACAATAATCATCATGTAATTTAGTTATACAGAATAGTTAAAAATAATAACACACAAATATAATCTGTTATGGGACAAAACACTCAAACATACACACACACACACACACACACACATATATATATATATATATATATGTATATGCGTGTGTGTCAGTCAGTCACTCAGTCAGTCAATCACTCACACAGCCAGTTAGTGCCATACACATATACAAAGTAATTGTCTGCCTAGTACATCTAAACTAGATCATACTAGCTTTAGCTTTGCCCAAAAAATAGTGATACTCTATATTAAAAAACTTAAATTGGGTTTAGGGGTTGCAATAAACTAGATCAAGCCATCCCTACAAATAGAGCAGAATATAATTTGGTAGCCTTCTTTTGATATAAAGCTGCAGCTGGATTCAAAGACATACGCTGAGAGCCAACTAGAAAAGCGGAAGGCAATGGAAAGCACTCGCTGTTGCTTGCAGGGGAAAGCATCCTACAGACAATCCCAATAGTTCATGGCCTTCCACTTTTACACAAAGGTCCAGCACTTTGACACTCAGACTGGGTCTTACAATCCGTACCAAACTGTGCTTAGTCCAGAGCTACCCAGTTCACATAAAAACACGAAACTGCCACTCGATGCACTGACCCAAACAGATTATCCTGGCTGCAGCCGCATGAGGGGAAAGCGAGTGTTCAGTATTCCACAACAGTCTCTTCGCCGGCCGATGTGAAATCCCTCATTTCAAGGCTGCCTTATCACGGCGGAACTGCTTTGCCCACGCGGAAGGCTTTGGGCACACTGAGAACGCTCAACAGGTTTTTTCTCAGCTCGTCTCTGGACGATCCCAAGTAATTACAGGCCCCTGCTCACATAAAGCAGATTAGGCATCAGTATCTGTTAGAGTCATCATTACCTTAATGAAAAGTCAATGGCAGCCACTCTCACAGGAGATGTGTGCATGTGTAAGGTGGGGTGGTCACAGACCCTTCTGATATAAATATGAAACTCCAAAATAAGTCTCCTGCCACGTCTCCTGCAGTTTATCATTAATTAGCTCAAAGCCTACAATTTCTACCCACAGTAAACATGTAGGGCTTCACTGCTGGTAAAACCAACCACAAAAACACAGCAAAGTGGGCATAATTATTCCTCGTGGTAATAAACACTACAGTGCTGACAGTTATGAGCAGCCACAGCGACCATTTCTAATGTCTGTAAATTACATACTTTGCCTAGCAAACTAGCATGTTTTCCACCAGGAAGTGCCACAAATGACCACAACATTTAATCTGAACATTACTGGCTGAATGTAACTACAATAAACAAACATTTGGGAACATTCATTTTTTAACTGCTGCCTAAGCTTGTTTATTTTTACAGTATGGGAGGTCTAAACTAAAAAAAAAAAAATATATATATATATATATATATATAGATAGATAGATAGATAGATAGATAGATAGATAGATAGATAGATAGATAGATAGATAAAAGTTTTGTTATTCTGATGTATTATGAAGTATATTAAGTATTTTTAGTATATTAAGTATTATGCTAAAAACGAGGAAAACCTTTTATGTAGTCGTGTCTAAACTTGTAAACACTGTAACTGTATATATTTTCTTGTTCAAAAAGGCCAAATGGGATTTGAGACAAACTAAAAAACAACTAAAAACCTATCAGCGTTTTCTTTACATACAATACGGGCAACAACAACCCTGAACAAATAGGTGACTTAAGAGGCTGAGCAGACAAAATGACAGAAAAATAAATTTTAGTCTTCAGATTGCGCTCTGTAAAAAGTTGAGTATGTGCTGCTGTAAATAATTTAGAAGTCAGAGGTGTAGTGTTTTTCACACCATGTTGTACATCATTACATATTAAAATCACATCCATGGACTCAAAACAAAGGTCTGGCTCGTTGCGATCCCAAATGACCTCAAAATTTTTATCATACTGATGAAGATATGATGATGACTGATAATTTACTCACAGCCTAAGAAAATATACCTTTCACCAAGTTTAGACTGGATTCTCTTTAAATGAACACATCTAACTCAGATTCATCCAATGCACCACTTACTTTAAAAAACAAATGCATGTTGTGTGCAATTATGCATTTTCATTACAGTGGTCAATCCCCCAAATTCTACATTAATGGATGTGCGTTAAAAGGTTAATAATATAATAATAATAATAATAATAATAATAATATTAATAATTTATAATAATATAATAATATTTACATGTTTCACACATTAATGTGCACATGCTTTAATATGATGATGACCCAACATACAGGCATGAAAAACGGTCCAGTGGAGAAGATGAATGAGAAACCTCAGCAGAGCACCTGCTAGGCTGGCTCCACTCACCTGCTTGGTTGGTGGTGACGTTGAGGGAAACATACTGGCGCAGGGGTTTAGTCAGTTCAGACACGCCATTCACTGCCTCCACCTCAAAGGTGTAGTTGGTGTGGGCCAAAAGGTCAACCACCATGACTGAAGCGTTCCTGAGGCCCATGCGCTGAGGCAGGTAGCGGACATGACTGCCACATGTCTCGTAGTGGCCCAGGTCTGCATTGAATTTTCTGCACAAGATGCTATAGGTCACATCCTTCCTGCCGCCTGTCTCCTCCGGGGCACTCCACTCCAAAAACACGCTGGTCTCGTTCACGTTGGAAATGGCGTTCCGAGGAGACGAAGGAGGCTCTGTGGAAAATGTACGTTTTATAATGCAGGTTGGTAATGAATAACATTACATAACTTTAATCATGTCCTTTAAGGAAAGCCAGTGGTTTGTTGTAGTAGCTAAACACAAGATTTATCTCTTGTATGTTTATTACACTTTTATTTACACTACATAAAGACACGATTCCTGATTTAGTTACCTATTCCCCATTTAGTACATTATCTATTAGTGACGTTATTTTATTCTCATCTTTACAGCTGTCAATTGCTAAAGTCCCTAATACTGCAACATACAAAGCAACGCACAGGTCAGGTTCAGAAGCAGGTGCAAAATACAGGTAAAGATCAAGCAATCAAAAACCGGATGTCTGCACACTGCATTTCTGTAAGATCCTTTATTTATTCATATATACATGGTTGGACCTACCATCTGGGTGACCTGGGTTGCTTGGATAACATACCCAGGGGCACCTTATGACCAGAGGCACGAATAGGTTTCTCCAAAAACTGAACATTTTAAACTTCAATGACCAGTTAGCAAAGTAAACACTCAGTTTACTTTATATACACACAGCAACAGTTCATCTAGTGATCCATCCATAATTAACCAAAAACATTATATCACTGTGAAAATTTGTTAGACAATGAGGTCAGTTGACATTAAGGTCAACTCTAGTTCAGTTAATAACTTTACCTTTGGTAATATTTAATGGATTAATTGAAGAAAAAGAATCTTAATCTCGCCCTGCATATAACATTTCAACATGTTCAAAAAAGGACATGAGCCTCTGGACATGTGACAGCAAATCGTTGATCTTGGCGCTAACCATTGTAATGAATCTGTTGGTCGTCTCCACCAAGACAAAAGCAGGAATCATCACTGAAGATGAAGACTTCTGCAGGTGGAGCGATATGGCCCATCATATGCATGGCCAAGCGTGACACTTAAATCTTTCGCAGGTCTCGCAATGTCAAACCTACCCTCCAAGTTTCATTCCTGTCGGAGGATTCCTTCTGGATAAAGCCATTTATGCAACCATTCCTTCGATGTTGAGTGTATATGAATATCTAAGTGAGCTTAAATACCTGCAACTACTGCACATGCACGTTTGTTGAAAATTCCTAATATGTCCCTGCACATGAATTACCATCAAAAACGTTTAAGTAACACTTCAGAATAAGATTATCTATATTAACAGTACTTAACGGGGTAATTAGCATTAGTAAATAGTTAAGTAATTAAGTAATGCAGCACCTTATCAATAACTAAATGCTGGAATTTTAGTTAGCTAAGAAAAGATGGAAGGGAGTTTCTCTCTATGGCATGTACTTTGGGCTTCATAACTTTGCAAAACCTTTTCATGCGGAAAAAACGACAACACACTTAACAATAATAGTACATCTATTAATTATACTTAAGAGTTAATAACCCTTTTGCATTTATTAAGCAGTTAGTATATATACACTGTTTGTCCACTGTTGTGCATGTATAGCTGTTCATAAGAGATCTGTGCAAACAACTTTACAGGGTCTCAATGAATATTCAATAATATGATATTGAAAACAATATTTTAGTCAAGTCAAGAAATGTGCTAACATCTGCTTCCACTAAAGCACCTGTTGAAAGAGCTCAGCCTTTAACTAAATGCTAACTTATCACAGCACAGATTACTGGTAAATGGTAAAGCGGGGATTACACTCAGCACTCTCTCTGTCTGTTAAGATAATATTAATTCTAAGATGATTTTGGAAAATGGACTCTTGATTAACTGATATAGTGAAACATCTGAATATTATGATGGAATTCAGTAAATTGGTGATTAGTGATTAGTTTTTACCATCCCATTTTTTGAGTCACATTAATAAACAATATACTAGTTATCATTAGTATCACAAGTTAACAATATCTACGCAGTTAGTAATAGTTATAAACTACAGAATGCCAAATGAAATAATGCTAGTTTCTATGTCTATAATAAGTTAATTATTAAATGTAACTATTTATTAAGGGTTATTACACTTTTAAGAACCATTAAGATATGTATTAAAGCATGACAACATTTTATAAGTTGTACTTGAATACCTATTAAAAGTGCAGATTCTAAACTTTAAACTGATGACACATTTTAGTTGGTATTTTAGAAAAGCAGAATCTTCTCTTTGGTTGGCGCAGAGGGCTAGTGACTTTAAACTGAAACGAATGAGAAACAGATCTGCACAACATGCTCCTAGAACCTAGATCTTGCCCTTTCCATGCAGCCTCAAATCATGGCAGCAATGTCATCTAATGGAGTGGATGGATTTTTTTCTGAAATGCGTATAACATTTGTTAAACAGTTGGGTGGAATTGTGAATGAGGTGCTATAGGCCAAGGAAGTGTAGGGTATTTACTTGTGCAAGCCATGTTGGTTGGGTCTGTGTCCGTCCTGTAGTAATCCTGCTCGCACTGGCAGGAAGTGGAGGCCTCGGTTTTGGTGAAGCTGTGAGGAGGACACTTGCTGCATGTTTTGGTCTGCAGAGCCGATCTGTAGAATCCAGGCTTGCACACTGTGGATAAAAACACACAAGGCACAAATGATTACATTACGAATGCAACTGATTAACAACCCTTTTGCAGCGCTCGTTTGGATTTGATGAGAAACATTGGTCGTTAAAGTCAAACATTCATCAGCTTCATTAAAAAGAGCAGGTGCTGATATCAATGGCGCTTTGATGGCGGCACTCATTAATACACTACGATGTGTTCGGCATCATCAACAGTTTTAGCTCAAATTAAACCTTTGATGCATTTATAATTGCGTTCCACTCCCTTTCTAACATGTATTTGATGCATGAGTAATTAATATATTTGGGAATACATTTGCTCGACTCTAGTCAGCTTTCTATAAAGGCATAATTAAAAACACTGAAGAGTGCAGGAGCGCTTGATGCAAAGGGAGGATCTGAATGCTTTGGGGTTAACTCAGCTACATCCTTGAAATGCGGATATGGGAAATTATGAGATTCAAAAGTTCCTCAGGACAGCGGAGACAAATGGTGCCTGTGCATCCTGTGTTTATGACTGTTTAAATGACTTTTCAATTTAACACAGATACTTGTGCATGGCACATGGCCTGACACTGCATGGTACATTCAGGTAATGCATTGCTGAGGAAGAGGAGAGACATATTATCAATGGCCTCTGCCGTCCAAAGTTCAGACAAAGACATTAATTAAAGATTCCCTGGTGTGGATTAAGAGGCAGACAGCAACAGTGCTCTGTGAATTCTAACTCGAGCCAGCACAAGGACCAAAAACGGCATGTCTGCAGATTCTTATTATCTATATTATATTTTACAGATTAAAGGTCTTCCAAAAGTCTTCCAATCTAATATTTGAATTTACAAAGTCATACATATGTATGCTAAAATCAGCTTCCTATTGGCCTGCTTCTTGTTCTAAGTTATATTCCAGCATCCGAACTGTTGCACTATTAAAGGTGTCACTGCAAATTTCAATATGTGGATGGCAAATAAGAATTAATTGTCATTAACATGATAATTTAGGTCATAATACAGTATAATATGAAATATACTCATGATACTCTTTACTCATCATAAAAGAAAAAATTAGACTGATATGGGCAATATTTATTAAGCTACACATACAATAGTAGTGTCCTCAGTTTCGAGCCACCATATGGGTAAAGCAACATGCCAGACATCTTGACTGGGTTCCTATTGGTTTCCTGGGATCAATGTAGCTTGAATATTCTTACGTAGTTCCTTGAGATTTTGCGGTAAGGAAAAAAAATATATATATATATATACATATTCAAAGTTATTATTTAACTGAACTTGATTACAGTAACTGTTATGGACTGGCAGCCTGCTCAGGGTGAGCACAATAGGGTCCAGCAACCCCTGCAACCCAGCAGGATAAAGTGGTTTAGAAGATGAGTGAGTGAGTAATTACAGGTAATGTTTACTAAATAAGTTTACACTTAAGCCTTAATGGTGAGTATGTAATGCTGACCTGATGGGTTTAATCAGAGTAATTGTCTATTTATTGTTATCAATGACCATCTTCTGTCCATATATACTAGGCTATAAAGCAGCCTCATCACTGTCTCTCCTGTATGACTTAGATATCTGTCATTTGCAGGGCACGCCTGGGTGCCAGAGTAATGGCTTCTGGACCAGATTTGCACCACTAAAGCCTCCTAGCTGAAGCTGTAAATAGATCACTTTTGGCCCTGAGGGACCATTGGCAGCAGTTACGTTCAAGGCAATCCATACAGAGCCTAAACGGTTTGCTTAATTTGATGAAGCACAGCAACAACAGTAAAGGGGATCTCAAAACCAAGAAAAATAAGCTTTACTTTTGCTGTTATGAACTCTGTAAGACCTTTTGCTCTGAATTTACAAGCACAGGGTTTTGTACAAAGCTAGGTTTATCACTACACTCTTCGGCATATATGCAAACCATCTGAAAGCCCAGCTAGCCAAAAATACTCCAAAGAAACCAGCTGTGGCACTTGTACAACAAGCTAATCCTTGCATAAAAAGGTTTCAATGGCACTTCATCGCCTTTCGCACTTGCATAGCATCTGCAGGCTCACTTGCCAAGCTCAACACAGAACCGAGCATTATCTGCCGTGAAATGTTAAGAAGAACATTTTTTTTCTCTACTTCAGTTCGATGGGTGCTTGTGCATTTCAGAAGCAAAACAGCCGAGACATGTTTTAAACATGAACCCCCCCCAAAAAACATCATGGCCCCCCAAAACCCCTCTTGTAATGTGGCTTCAGAGCTGTGCTTGATAATAAGAATCCACTTCAAATTACAGAGTATTTGCAGTGACCTTGCAATTGCCATTAAGCTACCTCCCACTGTGAAAATGACAAAAGCTGATTTAAATGTCAGGCCTGGAACAGTTTCATGATAATGGAGCTGCAGTTTATCTGGATGGCTCTTAAATACCACAAACTGCACAGATAGTGAGGATTCTGCATCAGTAAGTGTGTATGTGTGGGTAGCTTTGAGTAGTTCTGATGAAAGGTGAATGGTCACAGATTGCAAATAATTCAGAGATATTATATTATAGGCTCTAGTGTACCGATGCCCAGTTCAAATCCTACATGTCCTACGACAATGGAAAAATATTTAATCTTCTTGGGAACTTCTCTTCTTTCTATAAACAATAAATCAGTGATTCTATACAGTTTGAAGTCCTAATGCAATTTTTGTTTGTATTTTTTTCCTGAATGGAGCATGTTGCCTATATGCTAAATGAATACTTTAAAATATATTAAATAGAGTGTGGTAAATTCTATTTGTGACTGGCCAATATGCCTAAAAATTAGTCAATACTTTGATATTTGTCTTTTAGAACTATTAGTAACAAAAAGTACCTTTACTCTATTTGATATTTTTTTCATGAGAAGAACAATATTTAAATAAATAAAAAAACAGCCATCAAGCAATGCAGGGAAATATGCATTTTTTTTATCAATATGCATAATATGCATATTCCAGACTTTTTTACATCCCCAGTCCTAAAAAAGTTGGGTGTGCATGTGAAATGCTGATGAAATCAGAAACCACTACTATGTTTCTGAGTCTTGTTAATAAAAAAATGTCACATCCTGTCTTGACCTGCCTCGTCTTTATTTGCCCTGTTTGTTTACCTGCCCTCATGTGCCCTCCTGCCATGTGATGATGTTTGTGTTTTGTTTCTTTGCTCCATCCTTTTGCATTGCCCTTGTCTGTTGCCACACCCTGTAATTGTTCCCAGGTGTTTTTGTCCGTGTTCACCAGTACTTACACCCACTATGTTTGTCTCGTGCTTTGTTCGCCATTGTTTGTTGGTTCTGGTTGTTTGGTCTGTGTTTTGGTCTCCTGTTGGAGATGTTGTTATTTTTTTAGTTTAGTTTTTGTTTTTTCATTGCTGTTTTCCAATATGTATACAAATAAAGTACACAGCTCGCGCTTGCTTCCTGCTTCCTTGTTTCCCTCACCTTCACCAATGTTACAGAAAACACTAACAACTGCTTTATGTTATTGTTTATTTGTAAATATAACTTTAGTTTAACAGCTCCTAATAATCATTTGGAAACTGAAGATACTGATCCAGACTAGGTTTTTTTGCAATTCTTCTGTTATACAAGTGTTCAGCTGTGTGATCATACTGAACCTTCACCATCATACTTTTGAGCTTAGTAATATTTGTATTATGTTTTTAGTGCGTGAGCCCAGCACCCGAACTCTCTGATTAGGCAGCCATGTTGTTTTAACACATGCAGGATGTTTCTTGGTGTTGGTCATGACTGTGAAAGTTGAAACAATCATGGATGTCTCTGAGAGTCTAGAAGGGAGAATATGTTGTGTTCAGACGTACTGAAGTTTTTACAGCTATGCAAGTTGCTCACTAATAACACCCCACCACCACAGTGACAGATGCTGGACATTATACGGTAATAGTCTGGATGGCCCCTTTTTTTCTTTAGTTAGAAGATACAATGTCAATTATTTCCAAAAACAGTCTGAAAGGTTGACTTGTCAGACCACCATACATGTTTTCATTGGGCAAAAGTCCATTTCAGAGGAGCTGGGACCTTGTAAGGGTCAGCAGTGTTTCAGGCCACTGTTGATTTATGACTTTCACTGCTCAGTCTGGACTTGCATTTATGGATCAATGGATAGTGTTTGACAAAAAAGGAGCAATAAAAATAATTATTTTCCCTGTGAAGTTACCAATTTGAAACACTAGGCTTTGTCCCCAAAACAATATTAGAAATGATGGATCATGTTCATTCATCACAACACCCACAGAACATTGCTGACCAACTGTGACCGGTCAGGATGTTCACAGCATACAATAAAGCAATCAGTAAATGGTTAGAGGGTTATTTGCTTAGTTTAAAATTCTGCAGAATGAAAATTGTGAAGGCTGATGTTACAGTAATGCAAATGGTATATTGAGCAGCCCTGCAAATGTCTACACAGTTCTGGAGGTAGGGATTCTACATTGTAATAATGCCCCATATAATTGTGCTCAGCTCTGTCTTTCTCCTCCAGTCTATTCTGTGTCTGTGAGTTTAGCTTGCTCTTATGAAGCACTTCATTTAAGCAATTTGTCATTTGACCATGATACATTTGCTTAGGATGCTGAATATGACAGATATAGATCCCGACATGGCCAAATATTTTTTTCCACATTTAGTCAAGCCACAGCCTGGATAATCCCAAAGAAAGGCAGCATGAAGATAAATCTTAATAGAAACAAGATGAGGTTTGATTAAATAAAGGGCCATGAATGGGTTGCTGTAAAGCTCCTGTGATTGAATTACGTCAGGGATTGGTGCAAAAAGAGGACTTTTCTGACATTCTCCGTCATTTAACATGTAGTCAGAGGATTGTTATTCATCAGTTTATTTATCTGTAGGCCTATCAGTTGAAATTCCAAAAATCTGCACATGTATATTTCATGAAATGGCTTACAAATGCCTCAGTGAAGATCAGAGTATAAAATATTAAGCTTTATTTTAAAAGGTCTATACAGCGATGATTTTAAAAGGAGCGAGAAAGGATTTAAAAATGTTTTTTTCTGCAGGGCCACTCAAACCCCTTGCAAATCTTTCAACACAAGGACGGGAGGCGGCATTCGCAAGGTCTTTAAAAAGGGACTCTAACTGATTCACCTTGACAGAACCTTGGTCCCTTGTCATGCAACATTAGACTTGGGAAATATATGCTGAGCTCTTGTCTCGGCAAGCTTGCAGGCAGGTTGCTTTCTGTTCGGCATGTTCGGTTCTGCTTCGTCATGTACAGTTTTAGCATTTAAATAGCTAATCTGTCTTTGGATTGATTTTTAAGCAGCAAATACCATCGGTGTGCTTTTGCGACCTGAGTGAACTGATTTGCTTTGTGCATGCATAATATAGCACAATGACTACATAACTAACACAGGAGACGCGTCCAAACAAAATCCAAAAGCATTTCAGTTAGATGTTTAATACAAAGACTGAGACAGCACTTCTTAATCATTATCATGATTTAGGTTTTGCATATTACATATGGAGATGAGACCTTTAATTAATCACAATGTTTTTATAGGGTGATGTTGAGATTTTCCTTTAGTGTAACTATCATGTTTTTGTGCATTCATACTACATACTACAACATAGAGTACGTATCCATTTGCAGTTTTTTTTTTTTTTTTGCCAAAGATTAGTATAAGGTTTTGTACGCAGCATACATTTACCAGATGAGTGCTGAAGATGCCTCTTTAAGTGTTCTTTAGTAAATCTAACTGTCGTGAGCACTTAAAGAATCATTTGTATGCTTAAAGGGTGCTTTGCATGGTGAGAGCATTCTTCAGATTGATGGACAATGTGTTATTCTCTATATACAAAAAAAGGTTCTTTACAGCACCAAACAATAGCAGAACCCTGTTTGGTGTGCATTCTTCTTTAGCTGTAATACCACTTAACCATGCATAGAGGCATACACATTTTGTGGAGTGTTCATGATTCCGTATACTGTACAACCACTGACATTACTAAAGAACCTTTAAAGGACCCATCAGGACATCTTTTTTACAGTATATTTGTGACATAAATATATATTGTTGTTGTCCAAAGAAAAACAAGTATCTCCAAAATGACAACTTTACAGGAGAGGCCAAAAACTTAATTTAACTTTATTGTAAGTCAATGGAACCAGATGCCTTTCCAAACAGTTTTGGGCCATTTCTGTTGGTTTATCATAAGATTCTGACACAGTGTAAATGGCAGCTGCTGTGTTTAAATGATGCAAAAAAATAAAAATAAAAAAAGTAGAGATACATGTTTTTCATTGGACATAGACGATGTGTATGACATTGTATGATATGTATGGTCCACATATTATGCACATATGTTCAGGATTTAATAGCTATGTAGATGTGCATAGCACATACACTGACCTTCCACTTTATTTGGTACACCTCCATGTATCTACACTCATTGACCATTTTATCAGCTGAAATAATTACCAGTAAGTGTAAATACAAGGAGGTGTACCTAAAGAAGTAGCTGGACGGTGCATGCACATATATAATACTGTATGTATTGTATATTATTTACATGCTTATATGTAGTACATACACATATGTGCATAAACGCTGACTACTGACATGTGGGCTGCTGTATTCGTTATTAAAAGAAAAGAAAAGTCTGACTTTCTGGCCTCAGAACCTCAGAGTACACCATAGCTATAATACAAATCCTTACAAGCTCCCAAACAATATTTATTTCTTCTTACTGTTACTGGTTTCATTTTATTTTCCTGTCTGTGTCAATATGTTACTTCTAAACCAGCCAATCAGAGCATAGCTCGTTAAATTATACATGAGTTCGCCAAAAATGGAAAAGTCATAGGTTGTAAATGGGTTTGTAAATCTAGGCATTTTCCACTCAGCGTGAAGAATCATTATATGACATTTTGCCATATTGCCCACCCCACGGAACACTTATTTAATACCTCTGGGGTATAATACAGAACTCAGTTTCAAATATAATCAGCTATAATTTATATTTTGATGTTTTGATGCTACATTTTTTGTAAAACTCATCTGTTGTGAAAAATTTGGACCTTAAGACGGCGACCGACACTTCTGTCCTTTAAATATACAAAAACAAACAAACAACCAAACACACACACACACACACACACACACACACACACACAGCCACACACACACACGCACACACACACCCACACACACACACACACACATACCACAAGCATTCCTCATTCACTCAGCTCCTCTCTTCTCCAGACCAACTTTTTTAAGACTGTCATACAATGTTCACCTCAATCTGTCACACAGACACACATACACACAAACACGCACTACCACATCTACACACACAAACGCACACCAACACACATGCACATCTACACACACACACACACACACACACACACACACACACACGCTGGGTGGTAACTCAATATCCAGCATGAGCTTCTCCAAAAGCAGACAGGGGAGAACGTCACAGCACATTAGTGTTCGCTCTCCTCTCTCTCGTTTTGTTTGGCTGTTTTCAATCTCTCTGGCAGGCTGGAGTTGTAACATCACTGATAGCACTTTTTTCCTCTACCACCATCATGATGTTTGTTCCATGGAAGGCTGTTATTTATGTGATGCTCACACACGAAATCACAGCCCAGCAGCTTGAGCTTGTTTTCCCATTCTATCCTACATGTGCACAAACTTGAGGTCTGAAAGCATGCCAGCTACCAAATCACAGTCGAGCCGTTATTCGAAATGATGACGCACTCCTGCTTGTGTTATATTACAGCTTTAATACGCTAACACAACTCCGTAAAAGTAAAAAAAGTAAAACAAAGAACCTGATCAGATGTCGAACAAATAAATATTGGCCATTCTAAAAAGTATTATATGTGTTGTGCATATGTCATATTGTCCATGGAATACTATCTAGATTCCATACAGCAAAATGTAAGACCAGTAAATAAGAATTCTAAGAAACAAAGCTCAAGATCAAGTTTATTATTCAGTATCCACACTAAAGCTAACATTAAAGGTATCTAGTTTTGGAAAAGAACATGGTTCCCTATTCTAACATTCTTCACAGGAGGTAAAAGTTGACATTTCCATTTAAAGAGCTTAAATAAATTAAATCAAATCTGCACACAAATTCAACCCATTGGTATTTTCATAGACTGATGCCTAAATCATGTGAAAGGGATTTATATTGATAAGTCAGCAACAGTTTAGAGTAAATTGAGTGTTTCTGTCACTTCACAACTGAAAGGGCATAGGTGTAATGGTATGGTGTTATCAGATAGAACAACATGGGCAGAATACTTTCCAGCCAATCTGACTGTGTGGTCGGAACTAACTATATCAAACTATATGACCTGGCACAGCTCGGTAGTCTGATAATTTGCACTTTATGCTGCACTGAAATCCTATCTTCCCATTAAATTCTATTCTATTCTATTTCACTATAAAACAGAATCAAAATGTTATCAGTCCTTGTCATTCCAAGACTGCACCCTGGCCTAAGATCAGCTGCTATAATCCCATTCAGCCTTCCTGCACCATGAGCCACTAGCACAGTGCTTCATGCTCAGCTTTGGCCTCCGAAAATATGATTAGATTTCCTCATGTACGACCAAGATAGCCAGGGATGCTAGGCTGACCTCTTCTCCGGTTAGCAGTGGCACCATGTCTCCCCAATGTCAAAATGGAAAAGAAACTCAATGTGCCGTACAAAGGCTAATAGCTAATTAATATGCAGCAAACAGCGGTGGGTCTGGCAATTAACCAGCCAGGAAGAAGCTTAATACACACTCCCTTAATAGAGGACAGTTCAGGATGAATCATATTGATTAATAAGGCTTTGTGTTTGCTAAAAAGGCCCTTCAACATGCTTTGATTGCAGAGATGTCCATTAATTGAAACCATAAGGCTCAGAAAGGAACTGAAGCACAGCAGGCTGGAGACAGAGCATCCCAAAAAAATAGCAATATAAACGTCAGACCAATCAATTGGTTACTAATTAGAAGTGAAAGCTGCTTGTATAACGTCCTAAATTATTGAGGAAAAAAAGAACCAACTGTCTCCACAGAGGTTTCCAATAATAAATGAACCATATGAGAAATTTTGAATATTTGCCAAATAAACTGAAAGCCTGTCCATTATTTTTCTGAATGCTTATGCACAAATAAATGCTGGTAACAATAGTATGATGATCTGTTTTTGACCGACAACATGATAAACATCCGCTTCCTATGTTTAACTTCCGTTGAGTAAACTCGCTCGAAAATGAACGCATACAAATGACAATACGCAGACGTGTGATTGGCAGCTACCACTGTTGGTCTTTGTGCTTTGCCATTGTTGGAGCTGGAATTATTTATTTTCCCTCAACGCCCTGTTTGAATAGCAGGACGGACTGAGCCTGATATTTGGCCTGCAAATCTGCTTTCTGGATTCCATTAAATCAATCACATCTATTTGGAAATCTGCTAATACTTTCAGCACAGTCCCAGTGCCTAACATGTGCAAAAGCCTGATTGTTCAATACTTATTACTTTTTTATTAATACTCAGATTTAATAAGGTTGTGTTCTTTAAATTTCACAGGACTGCTTAATGTTACAAACAGACTTTCATGCTTCAGTGTATTTTGATTAGGAACACCATTTCACTGTACAAAAAGGATTCAGCAAAACAAAACATTACAAAATAAGGGAATTCCCACCAGCAGGAGAACAATATTTAACTTTTGCCGCCAAAGCTATCAGATGCAGAAGTACTCTATTTCTCTAAGGGCACTTGATCGAGAGCTGGTCGATGGTGTTCAGAGCAGGAGAGCGCAGAGATCAAGGTGCAACCTTAATCAGTATGTAGCTGGAGTCAGTCTTACATAATATAAAGAGTGAATTCAACAAGAAAACTGTGATATCATATTAGTGAACAAGCAACTGAACAGAAAAAGCCTACTCATCACTGCAGTTCCAAAATATTATAACTTTAAATATGCATTAAGACATTACAGTGTGTTACACTGGTTTCTTTAGTAAAGGGAATGCTTCTCTTAAGAAACAGGACTTCTACATTGAATTTCTTTGAATGCTTAAATTGGTTCTTTATAATGATGCAAAATATGGTTCTATATACAGTAGTAATAAAAATGGTTCTACTGCTATTGTACCGTCAAGCTTGTAACAATAAACAAACCTTGAGTTCTATGCAGAACCATCTGCATGTGTAAATGGCACATGGTGAAATGATTCTTCACACTGATCTATATAACACCAAAAAGGGTTTTGCTACATAAACAATGTCAGGTGTATAAGAACAGAGGAACTCTTTTTGGGTTCCCATCAATCTGAAGATCAAATAAATCATGCAAAGAGTTCTGGAACTGTTCCCTACACTAAAGAAAATGGTAGACACCGTTTATACATTGTAAAGATTTCCTGATGCATGGGGCAACAGAAACTCACAATGACATTAAAGGAACAGTTAATGGAAGTAGGCAGACCCCAGTAAGCGCTAATTAATTTGTATAATTTGCTAGATGTTCTAGAATGTAGGGGCACTAATGTATTAATAATGCAGCTAAATGCATTTTAAGGGGGTGGTAATTGCAAAGGAGGAAACAAATACCAGGGCCATCATAAACACTTCCAATGCAACATTTTTTATAAATTATAAATTAGAAGCAGTGCAGTGTGTTAGCTTTGACACAGGGGCTTGCTGCACCTGGGTCCTCAAGGTAGCCTACCAGTGTTGTGATATATCATGCTACTTTGTTGAAATATCCTACCACAGTGCATAAAAAATATTACCAGCATTAAAACTATGAGCTGAAGTTCAGCTTCTTGTTCAGATTTTTCTTATTCCATCTTAAATTAAGTAGTACCTACTGCTCCACCACTTAAGGTAGAACAATAAAATAAAAAAAGAGCTGGCAAATAAAAAGTGACTTTATGTTAAAGCTACAGGTAGGAGAGTTTAAATGTCCTTATTAGAAAATGTTTCTAGCATTATAAGAGTAATTAGGACATTCAGATAGTCTGCATCTGCTTATCAGGGTGAGTAGTGATTGTTAAACTGAACTGGAACTGAGGTTATCACAGACCTCTGACAGAGCTGTAGGCAGTTAAGCTTGTATTAATTATACTTGCTAACGTTTTCAGCTGTAGGAAGATGATCACAGCCTTCTCACATCTTTACATGCCATGTCTTTGTTTTATATTAATAAAAAAAAGAGTAGTATTAATAAGAGTTTCAATAAGCATCCCTACTGACAACCAGCATACATACTGATAGAATCCTAATGCTTTAACATTAATATTGTTGATTATTGTAATTGTTATGTAATTCTATGTAACTTTCTTAGTCTAATAATGGTAAAATAAGTTTTAAGACTTTTTTAAATACTTTTTTAAAACTGTCTAATTGTTTCTTTATGCCATAGGTGTTTCTGCTAAGTTAACTGAACGTGACTATCCTCTTGACTATGAAACATGCATTCCTCTCTGGAGATATAAAATGTTGTTTTGTCATTCTGCCCAAACACATAAAGCTCTGTCCACAAAGACTTTTCTGCTGGCTAATCTGCTAGCTGACGAGCGAGAGGTGGAGTGTAAGCAGATCAAAACATCAGTTTGTTTTGCTCTTGCAGATCCACCACTCTCCTTTAAAACCTGCAGCTCTGCACTGCAGTCTCCGGTACTGCTGTGAACACCTTGCATGGCTAAGCTACGACAACCGCTTACAAATGACCTCGTAACACTCAACAGCAGGACCCTGATTAGATCAGCCCTCTGTGAAAGTGGCAAACAGTGACTACAGCAGCGAGCACCTACCTCCAGCACCACACAGAAACTTGACACACAGAAACCTGTCCTGTCACAGCACTAAACTCACTGATTACTGCTTTTCCAGTTTGGGGTTAGGAGGTGCTGCACCATACAAACACAATCCTGGGTTATATTGTTATACGGATTTTATTGTTACATACTGCAGCTTGTCTTGCTAACACACTGTGAATGTGGCATGTCTGAAGATTTGTTTTGGTTTAGATCAGAGATCTCGGATTTTGTAAACATTGGCAAATCAGTGATTTTAAAAACCAGGAGCATAAACAGGTTTCATCTCTAGTTTAAATGTTCCGAACGGCCAAATGCTATTCAGAACTTTCACAGCACACCAAAAAAAAAAACATGAATGACATGCACATTTGCATATTGGTGCCTTCTGTGATTTAGTATTGGGAATATTAATATAGCAACAACAATTAACAAGCAAGATATAATTGATCTCCATAGTAAAGTTCTTTAAATGAGGCTTTGTTTTCTGTGTGTTTACTTGTTTACCTTGTTATCAGTATTGTGAAACTTAGGAAAAATATTAACAAATCCAATACTACACAGTCCTTGCGTCAGAGTTCTGCTTTGATGTGTGTCATGCTGTTGTTTAGCTTTTGAACAAGAAACTGAGTGGATCTGTATTACACAGCGTCAGGACCATCCTCCTGACTATAAAGCAAATGCCCCCACAACATCCCACCATCAACCTCCCCCTCTCCCCTATGCCTCAGGGCGGTAGTGCTTTCTGACATCTCTGTGGCGGCTTCCCTAGGCAAGTGGAAGTGCGTGGCAAGGGAATAGATTGAGTTTGACATTTCCTCCAGTAACAACTGACAGGAAGGAAAATAGCAGTGATCATGAGAGATCCAACCCTTTTGGGATGCCTTTCTCCAAGGTTCCCCCAATGAATCCCACCAAGGTTCCGGGCAGCATCACAGTATATGATATCAAACTACAGGTTGCAGAAGCAATATAACTAAAGAAGAAACAGAAGGACGAATACAACAATTGACAAAAAATACTTGCTAATGTTTTCAGCTGTAGGAAGATGATCACAGCCTTCTCACATCTTTACATGTCATGTCTTTGTTTTATATTAATAAAAAAGAGTAGTATTAATAAGAGTTTCAATAAGCATCCCTACTGACAACCAGCATGAAGACTGATAAAATCCTAATGCTTTAACATTAATATTGTTGATTATTGTAATTGTTATGTAATGTAACCCTTTAACGCTCTGCTCAACATTTAGGTAGAGCACACTTAATGAAGAGGGAGTTGAATTTACAGTTACTGTATGCTGGTTGATGTTGTTGTTTATAATATACACTCCAAATAGAAGAATTAGTTTTTTTTGTAAAGATATCTGTTCTATACAGAACCATGAGCACTCAAAGAACCATTTGCATGCATAATTGCTTCTTTGTTTGTTTCTCATATTGATGGAGCATGTGCTGTATTTAGCCTAAGGTTGTAATTGCAGCTGTTTGGTGCTATATACTGTAGAATCTTGCAAAGAATCTTGTAAACCAGCAAATGAGGCTCATAAAGGTATTTTTATTTATTATACACTCTTCCTTAAGGGTTGTTTAGTTAAGGGAATGGTTCTCATAGAACTCATAGTTGCTTGCTTTAATGTTTCTTTGCACAATAACATCATTGTTCCGAATATTGTATTGTATATGATTCTATACAGAACGGTTTTGTAAAGGTTTCTGTATGACACCAAAAAGTGTTCTGCTATTGTTAGAGGTTTAATATCATAACAACGGTGGCGTACAGAACCATTTTCCATTCATCTAAAGAACCATGTTCCAATGCAAAGGATAATTTAAGCCTGCAAATGGTTTGTTAGGTCTATGGTGCATTCTATATAAGACTAATTTCTTTTGCTAAAAAAAAAAAATTAAAGAACCATAATTTTTTGAGAGTACAACACAGTAAACAATGGTCATCTATGGATGTCTAAAATGTGTTTAAATATAGTCATATACGTGATTTCAACGTTGTTTCAACGGTTCAAATGCTTACTGGAAAGCAAACTGTTTACTGTTCTAAATACTAGATGTGTATCTGAAGTACTGCAAGTGCATCTATCACAAGAGCAATACATCATTCTGCCCACCCCTGGGTCATAGAACTATTCCACCCATTTTACCCTCCATCTCTCTTTTTCTCCCCCCGCCACACAGCTCTGCTCGAACAGCAGTCTGGCACACAGCTCAGCCCATCACTACCCGTCTGCACAGGCTGGCATTTCCATCCTCTTCCAATGACATTCATCCCTTTAATCAGGTAGCTTGGTAACTGTTAATGGCTTAACATGCACATAGCATTCGATGCATTTCTAGGTCTATGATGATAAAAGGCAGTTCATCAAGACTTCTTTGGTTAAAGAAATGGTTCTATATAAAACCATTATTTCTATATAGAACCATACATTAGATCCCATGGGTTCTATACAGAACCAATTGAACCACATCAATAACAACATCAGAATATACTTCAGTAAAATTTAAAGCGTCCTTACATATTTGTACTTCAAATACAATATATTTTTTTAATTGTGTAAAAATGCCTATATAAATACTGCAATTTCTATAAAAAGTCTGAATGCTTCAGAATACTTATCTGGTCAACATTCCTATGGCCACGTCAAACAAAATCAGAGGGATACCTTTTGGAAAACTGAATGGAAGCATTCTTTTCTTCATTTTATCAGCTTTTTAAATAATCCTACCAAAGCAGTTCACTTAAAAGAATGCCCCCACACATAGAAACACACAACCTGGGACTTAAATGCCAAAACTGCCAAAACTCAAAACCAAAACTGACAAAACTCATCTCTGGTCAGACAGTTCTGATTTATGGCATCTGTGGACAAACTTAGAGAGTGTTTCTCCATAAACACAAAGGTTGAACAAATCCCCCTGGGACAGAGAGCCGGCCACTCAGAAGAGATATGACCTATATTTCTGAAAGGGCACATGAAAGCATGCTTGGCCAAAGCAAATTCACATCCTCATCTACAGACACCAGCAGCAACACCACCCAAACCAGGCAGGCACAGAAAATAGGAACCACAATATAAGACTACTACTTGTGTGTATTATACTGCTGGATGCTGGGGGATATATGGATGTACTTGAAAAGACACAGTATAAGGCTTTTCCTTTCCTTAACTTGCAACTTTAACATTCCCGCTTGCAGAACACGAACTGTGAATAACAATAACAACAACAATGCTACTACTACTACTACTACTACTAATAATAATAATAATAATAAATGCAATAATTTCAATTACACCAATACACAGAACAGCAAAACCAAACCAACAGATTGACACATAGAATGGAAGGCCATGGAAGACCTAGGAGTAGTTCAAGGAAGAGTAGTTAAAGTTTGAAGTTGTAGGCCAAGCGAAAAATAGGCATGTGTGAAGATGGGTAGATCAGATGGAGAGAGTTCTACAGATAAGGAGCAAATCTTATAAATGCTCAATCAAAGAAACAGTGAGTAGCCTAGCTGAGGAGAATCTCAAAGCAGGCTTGTTAGAGAAGAAGAAGATCCGACACATATGCAGGTTCGAGGGTGTTTGTATTTGACTAGCAAGATTTTGAAATGTTCATCTTGCTTTAAAGTAAGCCAGAAGAGATTTTGGAGAATCAGTATGCAGAAAAACCCATCAAGCCTCCAGCTTAACTTTTTTAAAGTTCTAACATTTTGCAGCCACTAAAAATTCGGGTTATGTTGCTTTAAGCAGGTTTTCACTGCTGTGCACAGAACTAGCGACCTCACCAAAATACGTTCCATAAATCATCAAGGTTTACCAGAAGTGGTAGTTTAGCTGGGAGCAGCATCCTACAGAGTGAGCAGCAGGTGCTGTTTTATAATAGATGCTAATAGCACATTTATTTCATGCAACATCAGTCCAAATCACAAGTGTCAGCTCGCTTGTAGCTGTATTTCAGCTTCTCTACAGCTTTATAATTTGTGTCATTATTTGTGGATTTGTGAACATTTCTGTTTACTACAGTGTGCAGTGATTGAAAATGGCATAACTTTTCCCCATAAAGAAACAGGTGCTGTAAGTTCCATACAGGAACATGCCACTTTGGTAATCAATCACCTTTCTTCTCTGCTGATAAAACCACAATGATTTCCTGTAGACTGGGATTTTTACCACTGCTAGTAGACCCGTATGATCACAAACTTCGATACACCTGCAAATTCAACCACTTCCCATATTTCAGACTGTGGTCTTTGGCATGCCCATAAGCAACCACTCCTTTCTGCCAATTATTAACTATTTATTACCTGCTTTGCTACCCATTTTACACACATCAAACCAGACATTCACTGCCCTGTACCACCTTTTCCAATCTATGATCCCATCACACAGCTCACAGGTATTTATAGCCCGATTATAACCCTTGTCCAACACCATCTGCAGGAGTGTGAAGTTACTACCACCTTAAACATGCAAGATGACAAATTCTTTGTCTGCTGGGCTTACATGACTAAAATGTATGTATCATATTTGAAAAATAAGTTGGCATGAAGGACCACTACAAATGTACAAAAAGTTATCCATGAATCTCCATTAAACTCTTCTAAAGGAAACTTTAATTCCTGGATGTAATCTTGTTCCTGTAACTTTCTTTTCCACAACATTGTGTGGAAACAATATTGTTTTTAGTTTGTGTCATTCCATGTTCTGTTTTAGAAATTGCATCCCAAATCATGAAGGAGATGAAGATCTGCGCAGCAGGACATACAGAAAATTTTAGTGAGCAAAATTTATGCTACAGCGGCTGGGAAATTTAACTCTCATTATTCAAACTCAGAATCTCCACTGTTTTACACTCTCCTCCTGAAAAGAATGTGTTATCTGTATATGCTGATATATGACTAAAAGATGTGCTGTTCCCAAATGTGAACAATATGTTGGCATATTTGTCCAATATATAAAGCATGTCAATATGTGACTACAGACTCACAACTTCAGGCTTTCTGGAGTCAACTCTCACTTTCTGCTGCTGGACGTTTTGGCTCATATGCATGCTCATATTCCTGCGTGCTTTAATGAGCAGAAAGCATTCTGTCATTGCTGTCAGACACTAGGCTTTCATAAACCCAACACAAGACAAGACAAAGGAGGAGAAGAATATATGAATTTACACCTCATACCTCCCCCCAGAACCATCATTATATTCCTCTGTGAATTTACACAACCATCATCACCCTCATCATCGTCACTTTCTATCCTAATTTAATTAAACTGTCCTTGTTCAAGTGACAAGCCAAGATATATTCAGGACATCTCCCTGAAGACATCTTCTTCCACCAGCATCTCGGGTGGATTCGTGTTTACAGTCTTTTTATAATTGCGTGCAGTGATCCTCCTAAACAAGGAGTAGCAGCGCACATGCACTTTCTGCTTGTTCGTCTCATTACATTCAGGATTGTAGGCGCTCTCCTGCTGAACGGAGGCCTGTCCCCCCAGACAATAGCGCTAAATGCATTCACAACGCATTGCTGCCTTGTCTGCGGGCGACCTGGACAACCACACAAAAAAAGAAGGCTTCTAGAGCAGGGCCAGCAGTGCGTTCCCCTCGGACAGCTCAGTTGAAATTAATTCACACAGAAATATCACACTGAAAATAAAAGCCTTATCGCAAAGCGCCGACTCAGCCAGACAAAAGGAGCAAAGGAGAAGAAAAAGAAGAGGAACGTTCACAGGACATGCTGCCCTCCTCCAGTTCCAGTGCTGGAGCAAGCATACATCCCGTCGTCTCTTCTGCTCTGCCATCCATCCTATCCCTCAGTCCCTGCCATCATTACAGCCTAAAGCTTCCAGAGGGGTGGGGGTGGGACTGATCACAAAGAAGAATACCTGATGTAGCACTGAGGATAAATGATTACATGCTGCCAGAGCAGGAGAGAGTGAGAGAAAACGAGAAACAGAGCGAAAGCAAGAAAGAAAGATAAAGACAATCATCCCATTGATTTTTGCTTGATTTTTACCACCATTTTCCCCACCTTAAGCAGCCTGTTTACATTGTATGTGAATGCTACTACTAAACCTTGCATAATTATGCATGCGTTAAATCACCAGCCATCTCACACTTTTCATGTGCTTTATTTGATTAACTTGATTTCATCTTGGGCAATAAATTCAGCCATCTGTAGGTTTTGTCTGTGATTGAATTGTTTAGAATGTATAAATACAAGTTGGTGACAGTTTCTGACTAGCTACTTTATTGCTAGCTGACAGAGTATGTGAATGGAAAGACAGACATTCCCCCTCCTCCCTCTTCTGATTCTGATTATATAATTTATGTTAACTTTTAAATTCAAAACTAGTTAAACATTCTGCACTTCAAGCTTTGTCAGAAGGTATTTAGGTTTGAAGTGACAGTCCAACCACAGGTTAGAAAACTGGGTGAAACAGGCACGCTTTTCAAACCATGTTCTTTATCACTTGAGCAGTAAAATGGAAACACTGGCTGTCTGTGTATCTGTGGAATTTCTTTTCTGATCTGTGAGCCTTTACGTAGGTCTGCTGAACTGCATGCTGTGTATGAGTGCCCATCATGTACAATCTGTAGAGTCAGTGCTGCATCACTTACTGTTATAAAGAAGTAGTTAGAGTAGTTAGCACTGCTCGCGTGCTCTGCTGGTTATGCATACTTTGGGGCTGTACTGATCAGTGATGATGTCATAAGCTTCCAGGGATAAGATCCAGGGTTGACATTTCTACACTGATCTGATTCTACACTGACAGAACTTTGAACACTGTTATATCCTGAAAATTACAATAAAAAGTCATGTGTGGTTAGAGCATAACACCCCATCATCCTGTAAAGTTAAAAAGGAAGTTACTCCTCACTGAGTTGCAGTGCTCTTTCTTCATAGCAGATGAGGGTTTTAGCACGACCACCTAGGCTGTGCCTAAGTCAGAGATTTCAGGGTCTGTATCTCTGGTCTTCTAAAAGCTAACTAGAGACAGAGAAATAGAGGAGAGAGAGAGTGACAGAATGAGAAAGAAATGGCAAAAGAATGTAAAATGCAGTAATGGAGAGAAAGAGAGGGGAGGGAAACAGAAAGAGTGAAAGGAAAAATAATTAGATAGGGATCATAAGAGAGGTGACAGGGAGAAAGGAACAGAAAGATATATATATATATATATATATATATATAGAGAGAGAGAGAGAGAGAGAGAGAGAGAGAGAGAGAGAGTAAGAGCAAGAGAGATAAAAGAAGAATAAAAAACAGAGAGATAAAGGTGCGAAAATGAGAGAGTGAGTGGATGTGAGTAGCAGTCTGAAGTTAGAGCTCATGCCCCCCTGATAATCTACGAGAGTCTCAAGGAAAAGCCTGAATTAAGAGCTCTGCTGAATTACTGGGGGCCAGTCAGTCTGAGCAGCAAAGACAGAATCCTGCAATGTGAGCTACTGAATTTTTGGCTCCTGGATTTGCTCCTCAAACGGCTCTCCCCTCTGTTGCCTCGGTTCCCAACCCGGAAAAAGAAAACGTTCCGCAGTGTCGTTCACATCTAAGGGATGATGAGAGGAGCAGGAGCGCACTCACCGTGTGGGAAAAAACCCTAAACCTCTCTTTCATCCCACTGCACTGTGACTAGCTCACATGGGGGAAATGTAAAAAAACTGTGAACGTCGGAGGCAGAGGAGGAGAAGTCTCCCGGTTGCCATAGAAACCGAAATGAGGATGTACTGTATTTATCCGCAGCAAACATGAGAAAACAAAGTTAAGTTTGTGTTGTGTGAAGCGTCTGTTGGAAATATGAGGAGTGACGGAAACTCTCAAGGGAACCGCTCCGCAAATAAAGCGTAAAAGGAGCTTAGGACCGGTTGATGCAAACATCTGAGAGACAACATCTCAATCAGAGATGACGTGTCTCGGTGCAAAAGAGTCAGCGCTCTGCTTGGTTTGTCAACAGAGAGGTCAGTGAGGATGTTGCAGTAAACCTAAAAGAAGGATCTTCTCCTGCTGCTTCTGAAAATAGAACAGCAGAAAAGTTGGTGATGATGTTTTCCAAACAGACCAATGCAGACATCTTCGCCAAACTGTCTGGGGGCAAGACAAAAACAGAGCAAGCCTTTCTAAAAATAAGCACCCCAACCAAGTCAGAACTTTCCCATCAAACTCGGAAAATGTTTCCTTCCAGATACTGACTTCCCTGCTGGATAAACAACCTTTGAAGATCTTGCAGTTAAAACCAGAAACCCTGGAGGTTCCTTCTGCTCACCACAATGCCCAAAGCAGTGTAAAGCAGAGCAGGCAGTGGTGGTGAGGTCTGGCCTATTGTGCTGTCCAGAGTAGGTGATTCATCACAGGAGTCATCACGCCCTCCACCAGCTGTTAGATAGAATTCATGTCACCAAGCCCCAAACCCCCACAACCAACAAACCATCAAAATTGCCTTCAAACTGGTGACCATGCAGAGTTACTAATCTGAAGAGTTTTTGCTTGGAGATGCTCACAGAGACAAGAAACAGTCAACAATAAACAAAAATAAAAATAAACAAAATTTTCACACAATAAAATTTTTGGGTCCAGTCCCATTTCCTATTTTTACCCCCACCCATATTTTTCAAGTGTAAGCCTCTCCACTGAGTTAGAAGTGGTTGAAATCCTTCCCCTATGAAATGCGACAACCCTTCAAGACCCAGATACGTCATCAACAGACAAAAAGCACAGTGGCTCGCAATTATTTACAGAAAACACTGTTAGTTTGTTTGTGCAGCCATCTTGCAGATGATTCGCAGAGCATTCTGCCCTAACACTTCGCCCTAACCCTCCATCCCAACAACACCCAAAATGGAGGGCTAGGGCTGTGTTAGGGGAATGGGGTGAAATGAGATTGGGCCTTGATTTTACCCCCAATTTTTTATTTTACCACAATTCTACCAGTATCAACACATACAGAACCATATACAACGTTTTCTCCATCAAGCTATACAATTATCTTACCATACAAAGAACCACTTAAACATGCAAATGGCTATATATAGAACTTGTTACTTAAAATAAAAACATACCCCATACTGCAGAACCCTTGAAGAACCATTGTTTTTAGGAAAGTATGGAAGGAAAACTGCTCTAAAAGTTTTGACAAGACGTTCTGTAATCCCTCAATGCTGGAAAAAGCATTTAAAGGCATTTTCAGATTTTTTTTTTTTTTCCAAAAAATTTTCCAACAACTTTCGTTAATTTATCAACTGTATTTTAAATAGCAAGTTTTTCTCTTTAGTTTTGTGTGTTTTTGTTTATTTGCATTGTTTCCAGTACCATGTCTAATATCTTTCTGCCCTTGCTGATGATCTATATACAATATATGTATATACATTGCAAAGGTTAAAAGTGAGGAAGCATCTCACCCTAAACGTGGGTTTAATGTCACCACACTGCCAGGCCAATGCAAAAGGTCTTAGATACTCATCTGCGTCCGTGACATTCATAGACCTCGCTCAAGGAGACATGTGAAACACGGGGCGGGACCCGTTTGCCAGCGCCTGCATTTGCATAATAATGAAGATGTTCACCAACCTTGACAGGAGCCATTAACTTCCTCATGGCCTGCCTGGCACATGCACCTCCCGATGGGCACCAACCATTCCCCCTCTGCGCTGCAGTGCATTCTGGGAAGCTCCTCAGCCACCGAATTGTTGACACAAGTCCCAGACACCTCCAGGAGCTGCGAGGAATCCGACCCAGTTATAGTATCCGGGAAAAGGGCCAGGTTTCTCACCACAAAGGGGCACTTTTTGTAGAAGACACGGACAGACACCAGGGCAATGCAGGCACCCAGGTCCTGGAAGGCCAGGTAGAAGCCTTTCTTGGTGAGAGGCCCCACATCCCTGACCTCAGTGTTCAGTTTCATGACCCTGTCCCCAAGGTCCAGCTCCGTAAAGCTCTCATCGGCCGCGATGGTGTCGATTTTGGTGTACTGGCTCTCATGCACGTTTCTACCATCTTCATCATTCGACTCGTAGTAGTAGACATTAAAAGTCTCTTTACAGGTGCCGAGGCCGCCAGGCAGGCTGTTACAGTCCCTCAGAGTAAACTTGAGCTCCACGAACACTCTCTGAGCACCTTCGTTAAGTATCCAGTTGGTCTGCAGCCAGTTGTTCTGGTTGTGCTCCATCACCCGGCACACCTGGTAGGTGTGAATTGGTGCATAGTTTTCATCCACTTCTCCAATTTCTTCCCACTGTCAAACAAAAACAGAAACATTAGTTCAAAGCAAAAGGGAAAAAAGTAAAGTATGAATAATCCCAGTAATTTGCATATGTTAATATAATTAGTATTTCCTATTATACAGAAATCTGCATTTTTTTTATTTCTTTAAGTTTTTAATTAGTTCACAAAGTTGTTGTTGTCTCACAAAGTACATTCGAATTATCAGTGTTTAAACCACTTCACAGGGAACCTGCCTGTGTCATCTAACTCATGTAATAATATTGATGATGATAATTCTGGCAAAACAAGATTGCAAGGATCAAGAAGTCACATTTAACAATGTAGTAAATGTACCCTAAGGGCCCCAGCAGGCCACCTTGTTCCTTCTGAGGCATCACAATATTGCTGGGTTAAGAACAACCTGACACCCACTGTCTTTCTAAAACTGTCATTCTAAAAACACTCAGACTATATGTAGAACTATATAAATATTTAAAATATATTTTTAGAGTTTAGGAAAAGAGTGTTTTTGCTTACTGTATGCATTCTGTTTATTCTACAGTTGCCAATACACGATAATGATGGTCGGTTATTTTTAATTTATTAATTATTTTTTTATTATTTTTATTAACAAGATATAATAATCTACAACAGAGCTTTTTTAGGTTTTTATTCTAACAGTGTTTTTAAAATCTTGGACACTGCAGACATGACCTCCATCGTCCCCACTTATTACCTTTCTGAATAGCATCATCGACGTAGAAGTTTTTGTGCTCACTTGGGATAGATAAACATTGTGCGAAATATTAATGCAATAATTTATGGAAACTAATTTGTTGAACAAATACTGTACATAAATGATTACATGACTGAGCAGAGATTTTGGTTTTGGCCCAGTTAGCCCAGTAGACTGACAAATGTAAACATGTCTTTATTTTTATTAAAAAAGCAAAGTAATACAAAGTATTTTTCAAAAGTATTTTTACAGAAATATGAAGAGTTTTATGATTTTGCAGAATCACAGTCTAATTCACACTATTGTCTTGCAACCTACTTTGTTATTCAGTTAAAAGGATAAAATGCAAATCACTTTTATACAAAGTGATGAACACTTAATAGAACAATTTGTGTTCTTTGCACAGTAAAACAGTTCTTCAGATTGGCCTGGACAGCAGAATGTAACGGCAGAGGTACTGTAGCACCGAGCATCCATTCATTCAACTATTTTTGTCTCTCTCACAAAGCAGAGGCTGCTGCACATGTGCATGTAGGGAATTACTTGTGAGATAAATAGCACATTATACGTCAACCAGGGAGTTGTTCAAAACACCCAAGGACTTCTCCAGCTCAGCTCCTGCCAGACTAGCTCTTCTCAGGGCACAACGCTGCATACCTCTCTGACCACATCTACTCAGCTGTGGCCTTACCTCGAGGCCTAACTGATCTAATAGCTGGGGGTAGTGTGTTACAGGAGATCACTGAAAGAACTGAAAGCTCTGAACTTTTCATACTGACTGAGTACAAGACAATCTACAGCGAAAATGACTCCCCCAAATTAGGAATAACCTGGTTTGAGCACAGCACTACAGGAGTACTGGAGCTTTCTTACTGTAACGGTTGTCAGTAGACAACCTCATGAATATAACATGATTGCCTGAGAGCAGTTTTGTTGGGGTAATCAGATCAGATGCATTGTCATCCATTGGAATTAGGCAAATTAATAGAAAAACATGAAAGCATAAAACACATGTACTAAGACCTGTTCAGCTATTTTTTTTAAATAAATAACTCAAAGAAACTGTCCCTGTCCTGTCCCTCAGACTCAGGCTAGTAATTAGCGCTGAATGCCAGTTGGTTAGTCTAACCTCTAATTGCTGCTAGGCGCACACTGTTTACCTCAGAACACAGACCTGGTCTTCAAAATAAGAGTCTGCATAATAAAAGGCTAAATCATAAAAAGCAATCAAAAATAATAATAAATAATAAATCAATCTTGGCATGTTCATGATAATAATAACATTCTTTGAGGGAGTTTTTAAAGATGGACATCCTATCACCAAAAATGTGAACAAATAGAATTTAAGTGCAGTATGCATGTAGCCCTAGCAAAGAGGCTATGACTACTTATGAAGAGCTAATTAATGTCAGCTACCTGCTAGAAGAAAATGTGTCTTTGAATCATAAGAGAAAACGTCCAAGCTTCCAAATGCATCCCCTAAGGTAAAACCATAATGGCTGCATTTACACCCTACACTACCTATTTTTCACAGATGCTCCAGCGTGAGCTGTATGATCTATTATCACCAGTTATAGTTTAACCACATTTCCTCCTGTCAAGGTGGACCCTGAGTGTGGTTCAGAAAACACATTAGTAACACTGTTCTCTTTTCTCTCTCCCTCTCTTCATAATCAGCCACTGTTCACGGCAAATTTCCATTTCACTCCAGCCGGCCAAATGTCCACATTATTGGGTCTGAAGCTCATTCAGCCATAAATGATTATATTCCTCTAATAAACAGGGGAGTCCTCTCAGATGGCCCGACTGGGCTGCGTTAATGCATCCAGCACTAGGGTCTGGGAGGAGGTGAGGGCGTGGAACATGCTTATAAAAATCTCACTGAACCACAGCGAATGCGATCCTTTCATATTTCCATAATGCTCTCCTGTCAGACTGAGTGTGATCTGGTAAACAGTGCGGGCGAGTCAGCAGATGAGTGAATGGAGTGAGTGAGCCACCAGGTCACACAGGTCCAGCCATTAACCCTTAAAAGCGTACCTAGGGTCACTATCAACCCATGACAGGTCCTCAACTATTCTAGATGACAAGCAAAACACATATAAACCATAGGTTATTGCATTATTCTGTTATTGTTTGTAAAGGTTTTACATTATTATGGAAGTTTTTAGGTCCATTTTGTGTTGAATACAAAATTGCCAAGGTATATATAAATGTTTGATAAAACACTGTTTTGATGATTTTCCACAAAAAATTGAACAAATACAAAAATGTAAAGAGCCACACTTAATATTTTACTTTCCCCAAGAGTGTTAAATCCAGTAAATCATGTAATCAGTAAAATCATGTAAATCAGTAAAAACAGCAATCATGTAGTAAATGTGTAGCAGTGTGTCTCTGTAGAGAGACCTATTTACATTTATAACAACAACACATCTCTGGAGTTTAACCAGGAGCACAAACTTAGCCCTCCCTGCTCACAGACAATGTTTCTCCTTCTTCACAAGCTAATCAAACTATTCTTTCCCTGCTTTATAATACACTGAGATTCTCTTATATTTTTTACTAATAACTTGTAACAGTAGTTAAGTGTCATCAATGTTTTTTTTTTTTTTTTTTTAGAACAATACACTATTACTAGCAGTCACCGGTTTTTATTCATAACAGTGAATTATTTTTTTCTGATTTTCAGGTCTATTTATCAGTATCATAAAATTGGGAGCATATTGGGGGCTTGATTTTGTGTAAAGCTACTGGTCAGTGGACCAGGCGTCTCAAAAAAATAACATATCGTGTAAAATGATGTGTTATAATTTGTAATTTGTGTTATGCTGATTTTCCATTTTTGTTTAATTTGAAATGATGTTAAAACGCAAATAATGTTTCCAACCTTGCAAAATCCACAAACAGAAAGCTCTGAAAATGTACTAGCATGCTCCATGCATTCAGGTGTAAAGAAATCAGAATCGGACCTAGATGCTAGCGAGCTGCTTCAGAATGGTGCACTGTTATCGACAAGTAACAAAACTATGAGTTACATGAGTTCACAATGTGCATTGTCCCCACTTGTTTATGAAGTACACTCAAGTACATACAAAAGATAGTTAAATGGTTCTTGGAATGGTGAAATGGTTCTTCAGATTGATGGAGAATGTGTTGTATATGGTATAGTATATATGACCACAAAGGGTTCTACTATTTTTACTATTTCAAGCTTTGGTGCTACATGGCACCATAGTATCATGTTCTCCATCAATTAATTAATCAATTTAAACATGTAAATGAACCATCTATTTTAAGAGTGTAATGAAAGGTTTTAAACAGAATGAATAAAGTGATTGTATAAACAAACACCACCTCTATCTGTTACAAAGCTCGAGTCGTCTGCATTGCAGCATTTAGGCAAATGTAAGCAGAACCACTACAGAGAACCGAGCCCACCTCCAGAGACTATAGAATAAATGAAAGAAGGAGAAGGTCTGCTGCTCCCTCAGCTTTCTCAGACGACTCGTGTGTAAAATAAAAAAAGCAGTGAGTGAATTAGGAGTCTAGTCTGGTGTAGATGAACCACTGACCTTGGCTCAGTGCTGCGAGCAAGGGGACAAATCCTATTATAGTTAATAAAGCAGTAGAAGAAGTAACAGGTTGAGCCTGGCTTTAAGACAGCTTAAATACAGTCAGGAGCGTGCTGAGCAGCAAGAAAGAAGAAATATATCTCCTCACCCCTGTAATATGCTATCACTGGGCTCATATACATTTTACTCTACGTGATTTGAATGATACTGTACAACCAAGAACGACAGTATAGTCATTAACAGCTGGTAGCTAGTGGTTTTTAACAACATGCATCCATAATGTTCTGATATGAGCATTTCTGCATAATTAATCTGCTGAGGTTGAGGTTTGGTGTGAAACCTTCCTTTCTAAAGGGTTTCTTAATTTTTCATACTGGTGGTGGTAGAACCAGGTATCTGCCCCTTTAAGCTTTCTCACAGAAAGTTATAAATATGCTGAGATTATGTTAATTGTTTTAGAAGGCTTTTTTAGGAATCAATGTTCAAATGAATTCATGATGGAGGCATGCATGCAGGATGTTGTGAGGCAAAATGGTCCCCAAAGTCCCCATCTTCTTACCATCATAAACCATTTAAACCTCATAAAAATGTGTAGGTTCATTGTTGGTTTTGGATAAGAAATAAAATGTCTATATTTGTGTTGCAGGCATAATGACCCTTCAGGTTTACATCTCTAACATTCAGTATTCAGGTATTTTGAGAAATCGGTGAAAATCCACTATATATTTGTAATACTGATACTGTTTTTGGCAAATAATATCTGTTTTTATAGGCACATTGTGTTCTACTGTGTAGCTCAAACAAGCCTAAAATGAAGTCATTCCAAGCTCCAGGATCCGACCTCCCGTTTAATAAAATCTCCTTATTATCATTCTTTAGTTTTTAATATAATATGAAAATGTGTGGGTTTTTTTTTTACATTGTGTGTAAACTTCATGATGAAAGTATAAAAATTTATACAATAAAAAAAGGAATTTTTTAATACTGGCTCTCCAAACAGGAAAAACAAAAGATCTGTAAATGGTGTAGATGGATTACAAAGGAAGAAATGCGACCCGTAAAAGATCCTTATAACACATCCACATAGGAATGGCTATCACTTACAGCCAATATTTCTTTAGTGAAGCTGCCAAGCAGTCCAGCACCTCAGGTACAATTTAAAAAAGACATCTTTGAACCGCCACCACCCTCCCCTCCTAACTCTTGCCAATCTTCAAACCTTCTTTCTAGAGAGCCTCCTGCTGAGCTGCTCTCTCCAGCTCCCTCTAAATCCCTCACCTCCACCGGCCCACCCAGCTTATTTGCAGCCACTTTTTTACTGGAACTTCGGTTCTCTCTGCGTGAGCTCTTTTATGCCTGAAGCACAAATTTACCCATGCACTCCAATCGCCGCTGGCATCGCCCCTTTCCCTAGCGTTGTAGATACTGCACCATGCAGAGAGAAAAATAGAGAGACCAAGAGGGAGTGTACTCAACTTTGAACCAATAACCAGTCTTTGCCTTCCATTTCCCAATGACCATTACTCAGACACCTAGACATCAAGGCCTATCATTCAAAACAGGAGAAGCATCTCAGGCAGGCTAAAACAGATCGTCTGTGGTCTAAAAACCATAAGAAGCGAGTCTGTATGTATGTCTATTTTAAAGTGGGTTAAAGCTCGGACGTGGAGAGGTTTAGCTACTGAGGGTCACATAAATATCTTCTCCCTTTTGGCTAGGCAAAAAAAACAAAAAAAAACAGTGGTTGGAGCCGGAGGTGCCCTAGGCCAGCACAAAGCCCGGATTTAGCTGAGCTCCTGTAAATCGCTTGGTCGATTTGGCAAAGCTGGGCTCAGTCCAATGCTCCCACAGTGGTTAAAGGGGCACAAAGCAAGTGCTGAAAACAAACTGTTCCAACGGAAATGCTTAAAGGTTTATCTCTCAACACATACTGCACTTAAAAACAGCAAGACTACGGCGTGTGGGGGTCAACATAGCAAAAATGCAGCACTGCCAGATTCTGATATCTGAAGGACGGCCAATCAATAATTTTTATTGTCTTGATAAGTGTGAAGTAAACTCTATATAGTTATGCATGGTCTGTGAACTGCCACAACACTCTGGGAAAAAAGGATACACATAATCCATTGGTCAGAAAGAAAAAGCAATAAGATGTTTTTCCCAATTGATTTAGAATTATTTTGGGAAATCAAACAGGGAACTAACAAATAAAAATGAGTAAAATAGATAACAACATACTGGGCTGATATTCAGTAAGCTATGTGTTACTATGCGATTTATGCTGTCACTTTTAAAATGTGCTATTTTTACAAAAAACTCAAAATTGATTGGTTGAGATGTTAGGAGATGGTAGGAACTGATGTCCAACTCTACAAGCTCCTTTACGGAAAGTTACTGCAGCCTGATGTCTGGAACGTTGTTATATAATAGCATTATATAAGAGTTAAGAAGATGTTAGAAGTGAAATCCATTTAGACGTTGTTTAGCCCCCAAAGAAAATGTGTTGTTTACAGATTGGCACTATTTTACTGTCACTGACGCTCCATACAAACCATAGAAGACACGTGTGGGTATACTGGTGTTTTCGATTGTAAATCAATGTCTATATTGTGTTGTAGGCATGGTCACCCCTGCCTTCTATCACTATCACTATCACTGTTAGGAATTTTAACCATTTCACACCAAACCACTCTGAATCACTCTGTTTACACCTCAAAAACTCATTTAGATTCCTCTTACAGGGATGCCCTCATATGGGAATTATTGGCTGATGTTGAGATTTTTCATGTAACTGTCTGTTGATGCCAATACAGTACAGCAGAGAGAAAAGTATATTGTGATTAAATTGATCATATAATGATAACAATAACACGCCATCCCCACTTCAGTATTGCCTACCACTGATGCAGAATGAACAGAGCCAGACTGTCTCTCTGAACAGCTGCTGGGCTACACAGTCATTTGACCCAATTATACCGGAGACACTGTAATCATGCAGTCAACTAAAGAGACGTATACACCAGAGCAATGTGTCAGTGTGCACGGAAATTAAGTCCAATTTACATCCTGCTTTGTCACTATTGCTGCTGTTTTTTTAAAATAGGTTTGTTTTGCCACAAACATCACAGAGCAAGCAGACAGCAAACACGATCACCCATTTACACATTCATGCAAAAATGATCATTCTGAAGGTCAGAGAACTGAAAACAGACCACTGATTCAGCTGCTTGATCACTCTATGTGTTAGCTTCCTCCAAGCATACGTTAGCATCTTATGATATGTGTGATTCAGATATTCAAATATCATTTGCAGATGTATAAAGCATATTTGAGGGAGTAGAAAATTCAAAATGCAGAGTTTTTTTTAAAAAATGGAATACATTATCAACAATGTCACCTTATCAAGTTTTAAATGTGGAGATTTATTTCACCTAAAAACACGGAGCTTGAATGCTGCCTCTGTGTATTAGTTAGACCAAGCAGAAACAAAAACACCCATGTTGTGACATTGTGACCACAAGTAACAGGCAGTCCGACCCACTCTGCGTTTAAGTTTCATGCGCAATATAGTGGATATATTGCTTCATCCTAGCCAAAAACAAGGCCTGGAAAATTCTGTACCTTCAGCTTGTCAAACAAATGCATGTGTACAGCTGAACATAAGGGGCTAAAAAACGACAGAGCTGTATAAGTGAATTACACTCCACAGCTACAGAGGGAGCCCAAAAACAAAACATACCAATTCTCCTATAATGCTGCCTTAACCTGCAATACTTGCCAGAATAATCACAATTTGATATTGTACCCTACTGTTTTAGTCCTAATATAAATATCTATTATTTGTGAAAATTACGTACACTCTTTAAACTAACTATATTCAGTTTAGAGGTTTAGAGACAGGATCAGGTCAGATCAGTAAGAACCTCTAACTGTGGTAATATTTAGTGTTTCTATTCTTTGTGCGGTACTAATTGTCTATGTTTAAATAAATATGAGCATATTAGACTTACAGCACATTGTAGGACAGGGTGTTTGACAATACATATATAATAATTATGAAAAATTATCATTAGTGTTACATATGTACACAGAAGCCAGGCTCCTTTCAGTAATCACTCATCTGCTCGTGTAGCACTTACAGTCCAAGTTAATGTGCAATAAGACACGTTATTTTTCATTTAGCCTTTTGCAAAGTATAGCAGCTGACTAGCTGGCCTAGTGTGCTCAGTAGCATCACCTGTGGTGCGCACTCTGTACATCAGCTTTGGATCTGTGATTTTTAAGCATTTAATAAACACTGAAAAAAGAGTTCAGAAAGAATAGTTCAGAAGGAATCAACTGACAGGAATGAAACTTGGTGCGTGGCTTTGACATTGTAAAGCATGAGGGTGATTTTAAGTATCTAACTCTGCCGAGCATGTACGATTTCTACTATTATTTCCAAACACTACAAAAAAAATACAACAGTGTAACTTCATAACCTAATAATATGAACCCTATTTTGTTCCTGTGTGCAATGTAGCTTCCCCCAGACATATGAAAGCCCCCTCCTAATGTTCTAGTTAGACTTACCTGCCTGTGGTGGGAGTGGGGGCTGAGGGAGTAAATGACTGAGAATATGAATAATGGTAAACACAAAGATTAGCTAAACATATATGTATAGTGGGGGGGGGGGGGGGTCTATTTAGCTAGCCATAGCTCTGCATATAATAGTGAATTAAACATGTTTCCTTTAGTAATTAATGATGTAAGCATCTGGATATTCATTTTTAACTTATTCATTCATTGATTTCATTCGTTCACGAATACTACTCAGCATGAATACTACAACTCCCGAGACACCTGGCATGTTGCGTTAGCAATACCATACTAAGAAACACTATTTCTGTATGTGTAGCTCAATAAACATTGCCCATATCAGTCTCAACTTTTCAAAAAAATTTCATTAATTGTTCTGGCAGCCTTCATCTTTCTTCCGAATAGAATTGCAATCCAACATTTTCTTCCGGATGCAACTTTTTTTGATGATGAGTATATAATCCAAAAAGTAAATGACATACTGTCAAGCTGAGTATGTTTTAATTTTGACACTTAAAGCTTTGTAAGCAAAAAGGTGGTATTGGTGCATCTCTAAATGCTCTATACAATATTTTCTAAGCATACTGTGTTAACACCCTGCATGTTTAGTTATAAAGAATATATACATTTATCATAATTTATTCAATGCATTGCCACTTCGCCCACCTTTAGCACATTATCTCTTCTTCCATTCAAGCTACTGTAATCATCTCCACCAAACTTCAGACTTTCAAGCACTTTTCCCTACATCCATTGCAGAATCTGTTACCTCATAATCTTCATTCTGGATAAAACTCTCACACCGACTGACTTTGATGTCAGTGAGCAGGGAAAGACACGACAACTGCGCAACTTCATCTCAGCTGCGACTTCAAAAGAAGCTGCCTTGGCTTTATTCGGCACAGATTTATGTCTCCCCAGACACGTCACGTGCTTGATACCACGCTTGTGTTCCCATGTGAATGCAGGAATATTGGTGTGCGTAACAGGTGTGCAAGGAACTGTGAGAGCACATTGTTGAGGCCGCATTGTTGCGGCAGAGGGCAGGTGCAGGTAAACACAATGCCGGCCCTCCCTGCACTTCACAACAGGAAACCGAATTGAGCCGTGACAGTGCACTGTCAACAGCGACTACAGGCTGTGCACACACTCAACAAAGAACGTTCGGCACCCGTGGGGACCGTACCACTACACGCAGAGGGAGAGGCGCCACAAGGAGCTAATGCTCGCACAATGCTGGCACACAACACAGCCAACAAACAATGCTTCTGTTCCGGTCGGAGTGAAAACACGACCGCTGATCTAAACATAAGGTTTTTAGGGCATGGAGAGAACTAGGAGACTATGAGACCTAATAAAGATACCGCTTCTCTGAGCTCTTCTGCTGACTGAAGTAAAACATGCCTTTAGGTTATTACGATACAATATTTACGACATATCGCCCTTCACTATAAGGATGTAAATTTATGTCATAATAAGATGTCCTAAATATTGTTGATTTCTCTAATTTGCTTAAAATAAAATCTCTTAACATAAACTGACATTGAAAGCCAAGCTCACGTTAATATACAAATAGGTGCAGGAGATATTAGCAAAAATATCATAATCAGGAAACTTGAAGAGGCGATGTAAGATGTAGGCTATCACAGTGTTTCAGAGGTTTGCTGTGATGAATCAGACAGAATACTATCAAAACTATGAACGCAATGATCTTTACTTAATATTTCACATATTCTGCAGCACTGAATCCAATTTACACAAGGTTGTTTAGTTCTAATGATTTCCACTAAATGCCAGAAAAGTGTCTTGTAGAATATCAGATTACAATACCTTTTTTAGCATATGGCCCATCCCGAGTATCTTTAGCATATGTATCTTCTAGACTAACCCTAACTTTAATCTCAGCGAGCCAAAAGAAATGGTAGCTTTAAAGAAAAAGTGAGACACGGTTACATTTTTACCACAAGAATGTAAACAAAATGAACAGACACACTCACAGTTCTCCAACAGACAGGCCTATGCAGCCTCATGTGCAATGCTTTGTTAATGAGCTGTAGCAGCACGCTCAGACAGAGTGATGTCATTATGATCAGATGCAGCGATCCTTTGTTTTACTGTGAAATACAACTTGTCTGTTCTTCGCTAACTACAAAGACACTAATGGAGCTCAAAGTGGGCCATGCTTCCGTTTTGTAGTTAAACCCATACATTCAGCATCCTTACAGTATTCTTCGTCTCTATTTCTCCATGCTTCACTTTAGAACACAGTTTTATTATCATACAAACAATCTACTAATTCTACAGGTTTGATAAAGAGTAACAGTAATAATGAAGCCTCGCTGATTACGTTTCCAGTGCTGCTGTAAAAACTAGAACAAAGAGTTTCTGTGCACATGTCCCTTTAAGAACAATACCACTCTCTCTCTCTCTCTCTCTCTCTCTCTCTCTCTCTCTCTCTCTCTCTCTCTCTCTCTCTCTCTCTCTCTCTCTGATGTGCGCGTGTTCTATTATTTTTCACTTTGAATCTGTCTTTGGTGACTCCAGGGAATTAGGAGACCTTGAGATGTTATCCTTAGCCCAGTCTTAACACAGCGTTTGGCGAGAGAGTGTGTGTAACTCACCCCGTTCTTCGGGTAGGCGATCCATCCCAGGTCACCCATCACAGAGCGTGAGTCCAGCAAGTTCACTGAATGAAAGCAGAACATAGGGACAAATCATGCAGATGCTCCAGAGCTCAGAGTACACCTACACAGGACACACACTTACTGATTTCCTATACATCATAATCAAACTCGCGTAAAGGACATCTGTTAGAATCTTGATCCTCTGTTACATCATTAATGCTTAACCCTAAATTATCTCACAACAGACGTAGAACATTTCACTGCTCATTTCGTGTTTAATGCACAAAAAGAAACAACCTTAAATAACTTTCATTAAAAGTGTGTTGCTTCCTTCTCCTGTAAATCAGCAGTATGTTACTATACAATTTAATTTGACTTATAAAAATATATATATAATTAATTTTATATATATATATATATATATATATATATATATATATATATATATATATATAAAATTTAAAACATAATTAACCTATTTACCATAAAAAAGGTTCGCCTCAGAAGAAACTTTAAGATGAACTGAAGTTGTGGATCATAGCACAGCTTTATTTTTTATATACTGAAACAGTGCCAAACACGGCACAAAGGAATATATACTTTGAATTAGTGGTGGGTAACTCATGCATGCACTGCACTGAATTGCCCCCTAGCACGTCGCTAAGAGAGGCTGGCGGGCCTGGCAGAAAAAGCGCAGCTGTGCTGTGAGTGCCACAGTGCTAGGTGAGAATGTGCTTTGAACATGGGCCTCGGGTGTGGATTTTCTGATTGGTCTCCGTCTAAGAAATATTTGAGAGAGCTCTAATATCTCCTCTTCAGTTCCTCCTGTTCAGTTCTTATGAAAATATTATAAAGTATAACAGATTTTAGATGTATCAAAACCTAAAAGTTGCATGTGGGATCGCACCTCAGTTTAGTTGTATATTTCGAATTATGTAAAAGTACTCATAATAAATAAGCAAGAACGTAGATTCTTGATAATGACAGGTCACAATTCTGACATTTTAGATTAATAACAGGCACTTAAATAACCGCAATTACAATTTTAATTGACACAATTATTGAAGTGTGAGTTGGTGGCTTTGAACTAAGAACAGAAACAACTCAAGCTCAAATAAACAAACATGACTCACCATTGCCCTTGAGAGATGTCAGAACTTTGGTGTTATAATAAGACTCATAATGTTTCTTTTGTTTTCTTTTTGGGAAAACTGATAAAAGTGCACTCTTTTCACTTATAAACTTCTTTTTCACTTATAAAATTTTGACAGGCTTAATCACAACACTTCAAAATATTTTCATGATACACAACCAGGATATTTTGTTATTTTTTTTCCCTGAGATTTGGCACAGAATCCTGCAATAAATCCTGGCAATAAATCCTGTGTCTCTTTTAGAACTACGAATATTTATATCTAGGCAATTAACCAAAAAATAACTTGGAAATCCAAATAAAAAGTTTGTTTGTTCTTTTGGTATCCAATAGATACAATAATATAGAGCAGTGCATTGTGTGAAATGCTGAATCCGAAGCATTTAATTAACATTATTTAAATTGCTGTTCCAACGTATCAGATGTCAGAAAAAAATAAATATCATGGCATACTGTGTATTGTGAAAACTTCCTAAACTATCACAATGTTAAATGTTTTATGTTTGAAATAAATACAGTAATATAATATGTATAATACTACTGAATAATAAATCTGCAGGGGTTAAAAATCTAGGCTACAGTGTAAGATCACACTGAAGAAAAATGCACAAAGACCCTTTTGCGAGGTAAAACATATGACATGAGTGAAGTTTTCATATCACATCTTTCTTATCATGTGTGTTTTAGAGGATATTATGGAACTGGGTATGAGGGTATGCAGGCAGCCGGTGCTGAAGTCTAGATAAAGGCCACTGCTTCATTATCAAGTCACCTGTGCATATGTTCAGATTACTCACTATGGTTCTGCTATAGAAAATGATTCAGGCCACCGCTAACTAGATGACCTTTAGAATTGCTGTCGGACTTTAATAGGAGGGTACATAGCCGCATCGTTTAGTAAGTGTGAGGAGCTACTGAGGAACATCCACATACAGCGCAATAAAAATATTACAAATATCACAGTAAAAAAAGCGAGACAAAACTTCGGGACCAAGTCAGACAAAACGTAAAGACCTGATAGTTTGAAGACGACAAACATTCAGACACTATAAAGCTACTACAGAGGCACAGTTTTCTGCACTGAACTGAAAGTGCACCCTAACAGTCCTAAACCAAAGTGAAATTCTCTTTCTGATCTATTTAAACTGCTCTAAATGGCTTTCGGATGTGAAGCACTTGAATGGCAGTAACATTACCGGTGTACATTGTTCTACTTAAGATGAAACATGTCCTGGGGAGCATCACACAGATCTAATTAGGACAACAGCAGAAGTTTAAAGTGCTGAACTAGATTACGCTGGGGAGATTATGTCCGTCATATGGCAAATATGACGAACAAGGAATGGAGTTAGTGTCTCATGGAGACAAAGAGACAGGCATGCAGTCATGCCCAAAAACCACACTCCTATATGTTGACTGCACAAAGATTCACAGGAAGGGCAAAGCTGCTGACATGCTGGTGTTTTGAGAAGAAAAGAAGTATTTGGATCACCAGAAAAAAGACTGCAGTGGAATGTATCTGAATAAAAATGCAAATGCAAATGCACAAACTGCGTCCGTTCATTCAGACTGGCACGGCAGCTCGGAGCAGGGGTCACGGCTCCCCGAATCAGGGAGTCTGTTAAGATTCCGCAGGGGTGAAGCTGGCGTGACTTTCAAGGGAAACGTTATCCCGCCTCATCTGCCGTGCCATTGTGGACGCACACCCGTGGCCAGCGATTCATTGTGTCGTAGTCCAGCCTGCAATCAATCACGCTCTCCACATACCTGTCACACACCGTCCATATGCTGACTCCAAGCACTCATTTGAATATTTACATATTCCATAAAAGAGATCGCTCTATGACAAAATGACAAATCGACATTAGTTATTTATTCTTAAGCAGATCTCTGTGAGCTATTCAGTATCCCTGACATGACAGGTCTTTGCAGCAGGACGATCTCTAAAAGTTCAGTGTAATATTTTGACAGTTTCCAGTCATCTTGAAAGCTTCACACAACAGGCATCTGTTATCAAGTTACGTAAAATTGAATAAAAAAACAACACATGAGATGATATGACAACACCAATGTGGTGTCATGTCCTACGGTGCAAAAGAACGGAGACACTCTCTTGTGCTTTCGAAATGCAGCACTACAGAGCTGCAGCGAGCGAGCGTGCTCAGGTCTACTGTATGCTTGTGCAATGCCGAGAATGATGCATAGATGTCAGTGTGTGGCTCACGCTGACAGAAACAGGTCTTTGAGAAGCGAATGCACTCGCCTTTGTCTCATTCTTCACTCCTGTTTACTGCTGACGGCCATATTTCACACACACATTTTCATACTTAACACAAAGTCAGCTCTTTCTGAAGGAAGACGGAAGGTGACTATGTAATGTGGAAATTTTATATATACAAGCAGGCATATTTACATGCGCCAAAGTGCATAAAAGGTGGGATTATAACTTCTTTCTGACAGACCTGACTGCTCTTAGCATAAAAAGGCTGGATTTCTTTTTGATGCTACCTGGAAATACAGCGCTAAAAGGAACTGCAAATCATAGGGCTTTGTTTGATGGATGTATGTGAAGGAAAAACTACCATAGGCTTAGTAGGCTTAGTAATTTGGGCCATTTTATTTTAGACTTTAGACTTTGATTATGAAATTTACACACAATGTAAGATACAACATACATGTTCCAATCATGGTAAACAACTAAAAACCACAAACTAAACTGAGGTGTGAGGTTTTGTTCCAACAATGGCCAGATTTCCATCATTTAACCATAAACATTACATGTTCAAATAGCTCTATGATAATTCTATCTAGAACTGCTGCCTCTACGTAAAAACCCTCGACATAGGGCTGACAGTACTTTACATCAAATTTAACTTTATCTTTAAAGAAGTTGATCATAGTTTTACAGTATTTTATGAAAACAGTCTTTTATCAACAAACAACAGTGCTGAGAGTTTTAAGTGGAGACATTTAACCTGACACCAACATTTACATAACATTTAACATTAATGTGACATCACAAATAACTGGCAGGCCAGCGCACTGTGCTAAGCCTAGAAGTAGAAGGACACTGGTCTTCCGATTTCATTTCTAGACAACAATTGCAGTTTAAATTAGAATCCTGGTCAGCAAAATCACAAATTAGGTGTTTTGCCAAAACCGTTCATCCCAAATGCTTTTTAAAGGGGGGAACTGTCATTCAAACTTGTATTTGATTGGTTGATGTAACTAGTTTTGATCTGACCACAACCTTGTGTTTGTTCATGTTCACTGAGCATGTTGTGCATGTTGTTCATGTTTATTGAACATGTTCAGAGAGAATAAATGGGAGTATTGAACAAAGGAAAATTCCAACTGCTGAACAAACACCTGCAGAGATGAACGGACCCTTCCAGTGTTCATTTGTGAGGAGTGATTGGTGTTCAGTAAGTCAGCACTTGTTACAGGTTCTGTAGATTATGTGCAAGTAGAAAGCAGCAGCTAATAGAAAGCAACAGTGTTCAGACATGTTAAGCACTTGTTTCTATCTTATAAGCCTGAAATCCAGGCACTAATTCCTGTCAGCACTCATTTACAGCCACACATGAGTTCACACACAGTGACATTGGTGATCAGATGTAACAACACAGGATAGTTGAGTATATTTAACCCATTATAGCTCAATGACACTAACGGACTGAGCCTTGGTGAGATAAAATATGAGTCGTCATACTTAAAACATGAATAAAAGTATATTAAATAATACTAATACTATACTAGCATTTTATATCATGACACTGACAGCAATACATTTCAAACTTTCATCATAATTAAGTCTTTAAAATGTAAGCAAAGTTGTTCAAAGTCGTTTGACAGGAAATGCTCTGTCCCAGAGAAAGTTAGAACAGTTCATAGCTGTGGTGATAGGAACCAGGCTACCACCTCTACAAGCTCCTTTACAGAAAGTTCCATAAACATGGCTGAACATTATTGTGATAAATTGCGTCACTATTCACTTTCATGAAAATATGGTGGCTCATCGGTAAAAGAACACTGACCAACTACAAGGCATATTATAAAGTGAGCTTAACTATGCCTGTTGAATTGGATTTAGTGAGACACAGTTAATAAAACACTGAATTGCAGTTATAGGATTATTATTATTATTATACTATTATATTACATTGGCCATCTCTATATGAAATCTTTCTGATATCACAATTCTGATAACCAAACAGATTCAGATTATTGTATTGGTCAACACAAGGAATTTGGCTTAGGCAGTATATATTTCTGTAGTATTATAACCAATACATAAAAACAGTTTATGTCCATGCAGGGTGCAGGTATATATATATATACATACATACACAGTTTTTTATGTATTGGATATAATGCTACAGAGATACAAACTACCATCCTGCATATGAGAAACTATATACAAAGCATAGTTTTGGAAAAATTTGATTTTGGTACATTTTGGTAAAATCTGAATCTGATACATATAATGTACCAGATTTTTATTTTTTTTATTTTACCAAAACTACGTTTTTGTCTGCCATAAAACATCATACAGAAACGTCTCAGACATCAGGCAGACGATTCATAACAATATTATGCAATAACTTTGTGTGAGGGAGCTTTTAGAGGTGGACGTCTGATTTCTGTCACCACCACTGTGAACATTTCCCAAACAGAGCGTTTCACACCAAACCACTCTGAATGAATCTTCACCATTTAAGTACGCAGAAATCTCCCCCTTCCAAGCTTTCACCACAACTTAATCGGTCTCCAACAAGCCAGATGCTCTGAGATACTTCGTCTCCATATCTTCACCCCGCTTATGCCATAAACCAGGACGCGTTTCCTACCTTCGTTGCTGGGAATGCTCAGTGTCCCCAGCACCGCGCAGCTGAAGATCATCCATACTTTTATGGAGAGCGTTTTGATGTAACTCCACTGCGAAACCATACTCGCTCAGAGGGCTGAGAGGTGAGGAAGAACCTTTCAAATCGGTATGGAAAGCAGCGTCCTGAGCTGCAGGTTCAGTTCTGAATCCTCTCCGTGTGAGGGGTTTCCGCAGACATGAGCGTTTCTGGAGACAACTGAGTGGAAGCGAGAGCGCATTTGAGCGGCGTGCCTCACGCGGACTGAGTGGAGAGACAAGCAGGTCGGTAAGAAGCTCCACAGCTCGCCTTGTTCTTTTCACACCCGTATTCCGACAAGCCACGCCTTCTAGACTGCAATTGGCCAATTGAATACTGCCTTTTGCGCCGATACCAGCCAATCCTAGCACAGGAAGGCGGGGTCTGTCCAAAAGCAGGTAGAAACCAAAACGCAAAATAACCTGCTGTCAGACGTGCGCTCGTAAAAAGACGGTTCCGCAAGGGTTCTTCATAAATGACAGTGATTCTGTCTCAAAACAATTTACATGCTTAAATGTCTCTTTGTAAATAGTTCTTCAGATTGACCATACACTCTTACTGAAGAAGGTTCTACAAGCATTCATTAGTACAGACACTGGTTCCATATGGAACCATACACATTCGAAGGAAACATATACAATGCATTCTGCATCAATCTGAAAACTCATATCTCCATGCAAATAGCAATTTAGGCATGTATATGGTTCTTTGACAGCTTATGGTTCAAAAAAGAAACCACTGTACTGAAGAACCCCACAAGAACCATCTTTTTAAACATGCAGGTGGCATGTCAGGTTTAAGTTGTAGTTTGAGTTTTGGGAAAATGGCCATCCACCTCTAAGCAGGTGAAATTACACTACTCTATCCATCGTCACAAAGGTGCTTTAATTAAGCCTGGCTTCTGAGGGTCTACCATTAATAAAGGCCCATGTCATTGATAACCAAAAATTTGCTTCTTCATGGCAACAAATGTTGTTTGATACTGTATGCGAAAATTTTTGAAATGTGTTGTCCAAACTGAACTGGACCTAGAAGAAAGAAAAATTGGCAATACATGGATCTTAAATATATGCAATAAACTAGCATATATAGCTTTTTTGTATATTATAAAACTAGCATATATAACATATCTTATTCACACATGTGATATATATGCCTACTTATAAATAAAATCTTCATTTATTCAACATACTTCCTAATGAATTGTAGTTTAAGTGAATTTAATTGTAGGCCATGAAATTGGTGAAAATATTGCCCTTTGACATATTTAAATTATTCTATATGTAAAAGCAAGCAGATAACGTAAGAACACTTATACTGGGATGTATCCAACCATGTATCAGACATATATGTATGATGGTTACTTTTAGAACAAAACCTCATATTCTTGTCACAACAGTTTTTTAAATTTATTTTGTTCTTTATATCGTGTGTAATTTGTATGATGAAAGGATTATGTGAAATGACTGATGATTCTGATTCAAATTTACTTGATAATTCTTACATTAACTTACATTAAAAGTAGAGTAAGTAACAAAGTTTTTCAGACAGCTGTGATATACTCTATTTGTTCACCTACCTATTAAACCTGGGTGTACGATCCATGCATACTAGTTCAGGTAATCATCTGTTTATTCATTTTTATATGTTCTTTGTGTATAGGTCATATTGTGGAAATAACAACCTGGAAAATGTGAAAAGTTTTCACTTTTACTTATATATATGTATATATATATATATATATATATATATATATATATATATATATATATATATATATTTTTTTTTTTTTTTTTTTTTTTTTTCCTTGACCACACTGATCTAAAGACCTCTATGCTAAAAAACCTAAACTGATCTAGAAACGGTGCTGCTGCCACTCTAAAGGTGCTTAGCGAAACACGGCCTGCCTCTAGTTGAGCAGTGCTGCTCTGTCTCTTTCATCTGAGTGATGATGCTACATATTCCCGTGCCTTGCCCTCTCGACACCTCCCACGCTCTTCAAAGCCTGCGCTCATTCACCAGACGCTGGAGGAGGAACGCACCAGCCAGCAGGAATCGCCTCTTCCCATTTGAACTCCTGAGTTTGAAGCTGACAAGTTAAAGGATCACAGCGGTGACTTTGTCCTTAGACATCAGCAGAGACAGGAGGGAGGGGAGCAGGCTCTAGAAAATTGAGCACTGTAGGAGCATCTCTCTGTTAGTGTGCAAACTGTTAACATAGTCGCATACATCTTTTATAGTAAACTGACCACTAAAAAGCAGACGATTGACTCAAATCCGCTCAATATTACATTCTTGATAAAAGGGAGCAGTGCAAAGGGAGAGAAGCATTTTGGTTCCCCATCTTCCAACTCCTACAAAGAATAAGTGGTGGAGATGCAAAGAAAGTACGTTCAGACTGGTTTGTTGTGGAATGCTCTGTAGTCACAGTGATATGATACATGATATGAACCAGATCTTCACTTCGTCCCTCAGAAAGTTATTACGTGTAATGGTGACGTATATGCTTCCTGATGTTGGTGAGATTGTTTAACAAAAGTTTTTCAAATGGTCCCACACTGTATTATTTCAGATTTTCCACTATTACTCAGAAGTCATGGCTGTTTGACTTAAAATTGAACATATAAATTGAGGACAAAGGACACAAAATAGATGGTTGTATAGGGCTTTTTAATAAAGGCAATGGTCTTCATTCACCAGTAACCCGTAACTAAGTTTTTCCTTAGATCCTAAGACGTGTTCTTAAACTGCAGGTGAACTTTTCTCACCTTTAAGCTCTTGAAAGTGTTTAGATTCAGTTTCTACCCAACAACAAATCCCAGATAAGAGAACGATGATAAATGATCAGAATCAAAAATGGCCTAAGAATTAATTTCTTCTTAAAAACAGTTGGTTGAGTGAGGCCCAATGTTGGTACTATAGAACCCTTAAGGAACCATCTTTTCAAAAGTGCATTACAACATAAAGGACCATTTAATGCCCAAAAGTCTTCTTTGCATGGTTAAATGTACTTACTCTATGATGGAAAGTGCAGACATTTAAAAGCTGATCTATGTGGCAGAATTGTTACAAGTCTTAAATATTTTTGGAGCCCTTCCTTTGTTCTTTGTATAGAACCCTTTTGGCTGAGATTGTACTAAACTAGGTAGAAGCACTCTGGTCTAACTTTACCCTGATTTCACTCCTATTGAAAGACCCTGTGATGTACACCAGTCCACCCTCAGGTCAGTCTAGGCCACCTCCATTGAGCTTCAAAGCTTGGAGCATTAGGCATATCAAAAAGTCCACAGACCAAGACTTCGGCATTTGTCACAGCCCGCGGCCCAAGACCCACTACAGCACATCCCAAATCAGCAGGGTTCATGTCACCTTGGGCAGACAGAAGGTTTGATGTAGGCAGCTACGACTGTGCTGTCACTACCAATAAGCTGCTGAGCATGGATGAACGGTCTCGGTCAAAAGTGCAAGAGGAGAAAAACAAAAAGATTTTTTTCACTATTGTGTTTACACAATTATCTGCCAAGTGTTGGTGTGACACCTTCCAGGGACCACGGATAAACCCATGGATGATTGGTAACTCACTAAGTGTTTTAATAAAATCATATATATCATTTTTTGTGTTGAGTGTTTATTACATTTTTTAACATATAAACATACAAAAGCACAGCAACACATGTGCTCTGTTAGAAGCGCACAAACAGAAGAAAGCAAGAAAAAAATCTATATAATAAATAAATAAGGGGGGTGATCAGATTCATTGGTAAGTGATCGGATTCAGGTCCACTAATAATAACAACACCAAAAACAATAAAGACCAATAGTAAATAAATCTGATGAAAGGGCCATGACAAATGCAATAGCCTTTGACCAGTTTTGTTGCAGCCATTGCCTCATGATATCTTGCTGTGGTTCGCTCCACAATAGGAATGTTCAGGAAGTAGCAAGCCCAGGATAACCATAACTTGATACATGGCACAAACCACCCTTTCAAAATAGACTTTGCGGTAGACCTGATAGCATCTTATTGTCAAAATAGATTTAATAGCAACTAATTGCAAGAAAACAAGTAAATATTATCTGATCATTCAAGTACAAATAATGTCTTTTATTTTAGTGTACTTTAGTGTACCCTTTAGTAGCCTTTAGTGTACCCCATTGAGCATCTTTTTTTTAAAAAACATGGATGTACAGTTGGAGGAACAGAAGCATTATTTAGAGGTAATTAACCTTTAAAAGGCACCTTGTATCTGATTTATTAAAACCTTTAACGAACCACTCGCTTCAACATTTTGGGTCACTTCACACCAAAAACTGTATTTATTTGTAAGATTGAGTTACAGAAAATAATCTGTTTCTCTTTTTTAAGTAGATGAGGTAACACCATGAGATGCTAACACAAGGCGATTATGTGATTGTATTGGTTGTACCACAAAAACGATTCTGTCCTTGTAGTTTAGATGTGTTCCGTGCTGTGCTATAGTAAAGAAGATTTCCAGATCCTTTATTAGATTCTTAATTCTTTATTATAACAATTTAGCCACCAGTTTACTGAAAGTTCTATAGTCATAGTAGAGCAATCACTGAATGAAAAAAAAATATTTTTGTTGATTGGATTGATGTGAGGCCTGAGGCATGGCATAAATGCTAGTGCCACTAAAACAGCTACCACTGCTTCATAAATGTTCTATTGTCAAAGTAAATACAGTGAACCATTCTAGAGCTTTCAGAGACTAGTCAAACAAGGCTGTAGAGGACGTGTACAAGACCACGCTTAAGCCCCCTGGTCCACTAAAACAAATGTTTTGTGTCAGGGATCACCCAGGCATCCATTAATCTGAAAGGGAGTTAGTGAGACCAAACTTGTCCTTAATTAATACATACAGACTAAAACGACATGTGCTGAGCAGGACCAAAAGAGATGAAGCTGGACATCATTCATTATCCTGTCAGCTCATGTTTCTGATTATGTACACGTGCTAATGCATTATTATGTATGTAATATCCCTAATTACCATTTCAAATTATATGAATCCAGCTTCAGTGCATATATAGCACTGTGTCGAAAAACAAAGCCCTAATGTCCAGTTAAAAAAGGTCTAAAGTCATAAAAAAGATATTGATTTTCACTAAATGAACTCTCTTAGAACAAATAGAGACTGTAATAAAGGCACACACAAGGGGGTAAAACTCTTTGTACATTGTCATAGTTGAATCAGAAGAGTGTAGTACATGGAACTGACATTCTCTGAACCTCAAACAGGCTATTTCAAAATCCTAAAATCCTAAACTGTTATGTAACAAACAATTTACATAGTCCACTATTTTCATTGCACCTGCTCCGTGGTTGTCATATGTAAATGTAAATCCATCGTTCTAGGCTGTAAATCGGATGTTGCACTTTCGTTGCCTTCCCAAAGAACTGAACTGTCAGCGGTGCATGATTGATGTTTATCTTTAAAAGAGGCTCTAGTTGGATTTCCATTCACCAGCTTCTTATTCGAATTTTCAATTCCACTTTAAATGCTACAGCTTGTACAGGCATCAGAATGTAGCTGCAGCACCATTTTGTGAAACAGAAAATTTGTAATTCAAGCTGGCGAATGGGAAGACTGGCTTCCACATCCCTAATAGGATCCCGGACAACTGTAATACAAAGTCTGACATTTCACTCTGGACAGTTTGTCAAACCTTGCACGGAACCAAGCTCGAAGAGGCAGATTCACATTTATTAGCATCACAACCCCAACAGTAACCTGTAAGTAGCAGCCATGCTCTGTGATTTTATCACTTTTTATCAGTCGAAGCAGATCATACTAAACTGAAGGTTTTGTAGTAAGCAGGAGATTGAGTTTAAGTAGCTAGTATAGACATCGCTAGTTTCTAGCAAAGTAACTAGCATAGCCACTTAACTTTTCACCCTGACCAAAGACAAATCCCTATAAAGAACATTAGAGAAACATATAAATACTAAATAATAACTTCAGACTGACCCCGGAAAAAAACTATATTGATATTTGATAAGGCTTCAGTGTAGTTTTTTTGTTCTATATATCCTCATTTTTTGCTGTAGCTGTAGCTGATTATAGAAACAATAATAGAAGGTAATAACAATATTGCCTATTCCAAACTTTTTGTCAGAATATTTGAAATGTTGAAATATCTAAAAAAAATAATGTGGATTTAGATATAAAATAACAAACATTGAAATAACACATAACATATGTGAAAAGTCTCCACACTTCTGAACAGTAGCAGTAGCTATACAGTGAAGAAAATACGTATTTGAACACCCTGTGACATTGCAAGTTCTCCCACTTAGAAATCATAGAGGGGTCTGAAATTTTCATCTTAAGTGCATGTCCACTGTGAGAGACATAATCTAAAAAAAAAAATCCGGAAATCACATGTATGATATATTAATTCTGGCCCTCAAAAACCTGTTAGTCCGCCTCTAAAAACTCCACCTCCACTCCACTTATTATTCTAAATTAGAAGCACCTGTTTGAGATCGTTAGCTGCATAAAGACACCTGTCCACCACACACAATCAGTAAGACTCCAACTACTAACATGGCCTGGACGTGTGCTCTGGACGTAAGACCAAGGAGCTGTCCAAAGACACCAGAGACAGGGCAATTGCCAAGCAGCTTCGTGAAAAAAGATCAACTGTTGGAGCGATTATTAGAAAATGGAAGAAGCTAAACATGACTGTCAATCTCCCTCGGACTGGGGCTCCAGGCAAGAGCTCACCTCGTGGCTATCAATGATCCTAAGAAAGGTGAGGAATCAGCCCAGAACTACACGGGAGGAGCTGGTCAATGACCTTAAGAGAGTTGGCACCACTGTTTCCAAGGTTACTGTGGGTAATACACTAAGATGTCATAGTTTAAAGTCATGCATGGCACGGAAGGTTCATCTGCTTAAATCAGCACACATCCAGGCCCGTCTTAAGTTTGCCCATGACCATTTGGATGATCCAGAGGAGTCATGGGAGAAAGTTCTGTGGTCAGATGGTCTTAATTCCACTCGCCGTGTTTAGAGGACGAAGAATGATGAGGACCATCCCAAAAACACCATCCCTACTGTGAAGCATGGGGGTGTTTTTCTGCACATGGTACAGGACGACTGCACTGTATTAAGGAGAGGATGACCGGAGGCTGGGTCTTCCAACATGACAATGACCCAAAGCACACAGCCAGGATAACCAAGGAGTGGTTCCGTAAGAAGCATATCAAGGTTCTGGAGTGGCCTAGCCAATCTCCAGACCTAAACCCTATAGAAAATCTTTGGAGGGAGCTCAAACTCGGTGCTTCTCAGCGACAGCCCAGAAACCTGGGTGGATCTGTGTGGAGGAATGGACCAAAATCTCTGCTGCAGTGTGTGCAAACCTGGTGAAAAACTACGGGACCTCTGTAATTGCAAACAAAAGCTACTGATTTTCACAGGTGTTCAAATACTTATTTGCAGCAGTAACACACAAATAAATTATTAAAAAATCATACATGTGATTTCCGGATTTTTTTTTTAGATTATGTCTCTCACAGTGGACATGCACCTAAGATGAAAATTTTAGACCCCTCTATGATTTCTAAGTGGGAGAGCTTGCAAAGTCGCAGGGTGTTCAAATACTTATTGACTCACTGTATATTCTGGTGCATATTTTTTAGAGTAGTAATATCTGTTGCTAATAATAATGCTAATAATCATTATACTGTAAGTTTCCAAACTGCATATCCTGCTCTCGTTCTTCATTAAGAGCACCGTTAAAGTGCCACTTGAAAAAGACATTATTTCCATTAGTTATGGACATCTCAAGGCGTTAGCATACAGGTATTTCCTGTTCATCTGGCACTTAAGAGTGCTGTACCTGACTGCTGCCTGTAGTGCATGCTGAGGAACTTTGGTTTTGACCATGCTCTGCCTAGCCCAGCTGTCCATACCACAAATCTTCTTAATCGAGGGGGGAAGAGGGGGTTGTTAAAATAGGGTGGCCGTCTGTTACTTCATGTTTGCGCCTACGTGTGGTTGGATTTTGTGTACCTCTGGTCCTGAACTGACGCTGTTGGGACTCTTCCGCAGTAAAGCTCAGAATTAGAGTCTAATCCTGGGGGTGGGGGGGCATAGCGGGGTAATCTTTATGTTGGCCTACAAAGGGAAATCACTGTCCCGCTCCAGTTCGAAACTACGTGGGAGTTTGATATGCACACAATTTCATAATAACTTTTTTTGCAGTTTTTTTTTTTGTTTTAATTACCGAACCCTTAATGTGACATGATTGACAAGTAATCCTTCGATGTTCCACCCAAACCTGCAACACATTTTACATAAAATATCTCCACCAGACAACTTTGCAGGACCATATATGGAAAATATATTGCTTGTGCTGTTAAGACCAAATTGTACAGCTGATTGTCATACTGTGTTCATTTAAACATTACTGTTTCTTCCATAGGAAGTGAACTGTGTAATCTTGAAAAAATACTCTATACTCCAATACTCTTACTGCTATAACCATAACAACGACCTAGAATAACATATTAATAACTTAGCAACACCATAACAACCTCCTGGGATAACACATTAATAACCTTGCAACACCTTAGCAACCACATGGGATAACAAAGCAATAGCTTAGCAATAAACTTGCAACACCTTAGCAACCACTTGGAATGACATAGCAATGGTTTATTGTTGTGATTTATTAAAAAATCACTGGAAAATCAGTGTGTACATCACTGTGTGGTTCCCTTTTACTGGCTTTCAATTTATACATACAGCAGACAGCAAGATAATAAAGAAGTATGTGTAGATGATGATGGTGGTGGTAATGCAGAGAACTCTCTCTTTCGTCACTCATTCCTCCACACTGTTTCTTCTTGATCATTCAGGTCGTCAGGCAGAGCTTTGCCATGCTCTGCGTGTTCCCCAGGCTGCTGGAGCTTCCTCATCACCAGCCTGTCCACCACCTCAGTCTGGATCCTCGTCTTCATGAGTAGAGTATGTTCATTTGTCTACAAGGATTTGCTCCAAGATTCAAAATTTCAAAGACGCAGACTGTACGTGAGTGGTCTGGACATTCAGCAGTGCCTAAGTGGATGCACACGTGCATCTTTGTGTTGAATGCATCTTAGATCCAGCTGTGAAAATTGCTGCACCATGGCAATATGAGGTCTTAATTACAGTGATGTTGGTAATTAACATATCTGTCTCAAAACAACTAACTTATTATATAGAGTTTTATAGAGGTCACATCCATATACCCGCAATTAACACAGAGAATCTTCCCTCCATGTGAAAAATTCCAGAATAGCACTGCATCTCTGAGTCTGATGCAATATACAGTAAGCGTCATTTCATTCTCGGAGAGTAGTGGCACGGCGCCGCAGATTTCAGCAGGTGTTAATTTACGGTCCTCTGAGTGTATTCTCTTGATGGCTACAGTCAAACCCAGCAGCTGGGTGATATGTGGAAGGCAAGCATAACCTTCAGCCATAAAGTCTGGCATCTGTGTCGGAACATGGATTGCATAGTTAAAACACAGGACAGGGAATGGCATCATTGGGGAAAATATGCAACAAGGACACACAAAAACATGTACAAATGTGGATTATGGTTTATACAATATGACAGTAATACTGATGCATAGAGCTATCATTATTACGCAATTAATGAAAACATCAATTATGTTTGTTCTCAGTGAATCAGCAGTGATTTGAAATCTGCATAATTTACATTTGCCTACTGTTCTCTCACACTGAGTAAGAAATCCATGAATTCATCTTAAATATACATACAAATATACATATGTAGACACATATGGAAATCTAATATATTGGGGGCATATGCACATTATACTCTTAAACAAATATAAAATACAAAATATATGCAAATATATTTTAATATAGTAAAATATAGTTTAATGTTTATTTGCTACACCTTAATGCTATTCCAGTCATCTGTATGTCTTGTGCATATTAAAGTATTCCCAATAAAACTACTTCACTTGACATATATCAGAAAGGGTCAGGTGCATATTTTAAATTATATGTAAGACCATGTACATATATTTTGAAATATGCATCTGACCCTTTCCTAATGATTAACAGTATGCTGGTAGAGTTTTAATTGTTTGCTGTTTACTTTTAAATTTGATATATATATTTTCTCATTTATTTCATGTTTTAAATGATGATATTGTAATTGATGATATATATATAAGTTTAGTTATTTGGGTGTTAAACTTAGCTTGACAATAAACAAAGAAGATTACTTATTTGATAAGAAATACATTTTATTTGCTGAATTTAACATACTGGGAAGAAAAAACATAGCCTGTGCTAAACATTTATGTGCAGTCTTTAATTTGAATCCACACACACTGCACACTTTTTCAAAGCAAAATATCTAAATAAAATATACCAGTAGCTTAAAAAAACTATATAACATAAATTCAGCACATGCAACTAATATATACCATCCATATATGAATAAATTTTACATGTCTGTGTATGTCAATGTATGACTAATATGTATGTCCCATATTTGAAAATGGCATATGCATATACATACATGTCCATATATACTATTTGAATATTCATATATTGCCTCTGACAGAACAAAACTTTGTATCTCCATTTTTGTTTCTCATGTTTAATGTTTAGCCTGGCACCAGGAATGCTAACAGAATTTTTTTTTCATAACTGAACTAAACAATCTTTTTAATATAATGGAGGTTTCTTTATCTGTTGCCCGTACATTCCATAAGGAAGAATATTGGACTCTGAGAAATTAACATTAGGCAGAAGCTCTAGAGGTATGGAACTGCTAGCTCAGTGGACACCATTTGCGAGTAAGTTGGCTTACTCATTGTTAAGGTGTGGTTTGCTCAAAACTACAAACTGTCTATAACTTATACAGTACATAAAGTTATTTCAGCATGAACCTGTTAAGTAACTTAACATTTCAGAGTACAGAAAATGTAGACAGTACAGAGTTATGTCCAAAAGGTATAACACATGCTTGTTTTTATGTTTCATAGTAATGCAGAAAACCCAGCTAAAAAAAATGCAGAAAACCACGATAGCAGATGATGAGCAGATGAGTCAGCATATATCCAGTGAGAAAACAATTCCAAACACTTTACCAAATTTACATCTGTAAATGAGGCTTTCTAGACATTAACCTTGATGCTATAGCACTAGGAAAGCAATCATTGACAACTTATATTAATGGCTTTCAAAGGCTTCCCAGTTTTTCTATAAATCTGTTAGGAAATTAAATCTGATTGTTTATTGGTAAAATACTCTAATGTAGGCAGCAGTGTTTACCCTACAGATGTATGATAAAACAATGTTTTTCATTAAGATTTATCAGCAACCCTTATTTATCATTAGAATTTGATCAACGTTGTAGTTAATTTGATGCAAACATAAAAAACAATATGCTGTCAGTGACTCTAACTCGATTGTAACTCCAGACATGACTGATTACAAACAGAATGTGCTGTATATTAACATCGACCTAATTGGCAATTTTACGACACCAGAAGAGAAGCTTGCTGCGTTTGGCAGAGGTTGAGGGGGAGGGGCAATCAAAACTTGAAAGGGCAGAGACAAAAAAAAAAACAAATGAAATAAAATCATGCTTTTCCATCTGACAAGCCTGCCACATCTGTTTTAGACTGGAGCTGTAGAACAGCTTTGTTAGGTAGCAAGACAGCTCATCATTGTGAGCGTATAGCAGACTGGAGGGAAGCGCAGACTGCTCAGTGCTGGAAAGAGACAATGTCGCCCAGTCCCTAACAATGGCCATCCTCATCTCCATAATCCCTCTCATCCTGGAGAGAGAGCAAGAGAGGGAGAGCGGAAGAGAGAGAGAGAGAGAGAGAGAAAGAGAGAGAGAGGTGGGGGTTATATGCATGCACACAGTTAGTTGGCTGTGTCATCTTTGACAGCTTTATTAAATGTGAAAGCCTCAATTGCTGCCCAGATCTGCCATTTGGACCAGGGCAAAACTGGATGAGCGCAGTAGCTGTTGACCCCCATAGCACACACCCAGGATCAGGCAGTCGCCCCCATGTGACCACCCAGATTCACACAGAGCTGATTAGAGCGCTGCAGGCGGGTTATGGCACGCTTGAAATCCGGCTACACTCTCAAATCTGTTGCATACACAAATACGAGGGTAAATTCACCCCCAGAGAGGTGAGGACAAATTTAGCTCCATAACTTGTGTGAAGTGCACTTTAACATTCTCACTGTGACTGTTCTCATGAGTCACATCAACCGAAATAAGGAAGTGGAAAATCATTATAGGCCCCATATTAAAATATTACCGCAATATTTGAGCCATGACGCTCTTGTACCTGTGTTACGCCTCTTTTAAAACTGATATGTAAATAAGCTCTGTTCTGATTGGCTGTCCTGCCAAGGACTTAAAACATTGCTAATGACTTCAGTGTGAAAAGGCAATGGTAAACTTCTATAGTCTCAAGAGACTGATGTATGTAAATGCACAGGTACGCACAGGTTTGTGACATCACACAAACAGTTATAAACAAATGAGTGAGAGAAGATTATGAAAATACTCTTTCACAGTAATGTTCTTTCTGCATGTTCTGCAGAGTGACCGTCTTCAGTCAATCAACATATCACCAAAATACCTTCATGTCAGTGAAAACAGGATGTGAGGAGTAGAGGCTTTTAAAGAAATCATTTAAAGGGATACAATCCAGGGTGTAAACCCAAAAGCAGGGGAGAGGTCAGGGAAATGGCAAACAGGAACAACAAAGAGAAATCCTAAATCGTAGCCAGAGAACAGGCAGATAAATTCATAAACCAAAATAACAGCAAGACTATGAAAGGCTCGGTTACGCACTGGCAAACAGTAACGTTACTTCACAAAAAGGAAGTCCGTCAGAGCAGTTTATAATGGAAGTAACACCAGTGCATCTAATCCGAATTCTGGTGAGGTCGATCTGGGGTTGGCTGCCACCTGCAAGCAGGAAGTCACATGATTGCCAGAGGGGTTCCAGGAATTGGAGAGGACCTGGAACAACAGGCTTGAGAAGAGACACATGAAAAAGGAGACACAAAAGTAGGTGACATCATTGATCCTTCTATCAATCTTGAACGGACCAATGTATTGGGTTGCTGTTTTCTGCAACTCTCCCCAAACTTAAAGTCCTTAGTCGAGAGCCTTATCCTCCCAGACCTCCTCACTTCATCTAATCCAGTCATTCACAGTCGCACAATCTGAACTAGTAGCAGCCCAAGGAGTGAGAGGTTGTTGGTACCATAGAAAACACTACAAAGTGGCGGAGCTGATTAAAGAATTCTGGGCTATTTCCGCCCAGATCAAAAAGCAAGACCAGTCAGCAGGGTTGTTGTGGCAATATACATGAAAAAATCTCCTAGTTCCTGATTAAGTCGCTCACATTGGCCATTCGACTGTGGATGATATCCAGAAGTGAGATTGATATTAACACCAACATGTTCAAAAAATCTGCACCAGACCATGGATGTAAACAGGGGACTCCGATCAGATAAGATCTCCTCTGGTACACCAGAATGTCTGAAAACATGTGTAAGAATGACCTCTGCCATCATAAAGGCGGGAGGAATACAAGATACAGGGATACACTTTACCTCAATAGAGAAACGATTGACCACAATAAGACTGGTAGTAAAACCAAAAGACAAAGGAAGGTCCGTTACAAAATCTATAGAGATGTGCAACCAAGGTTGGTCAGGAACCGGTAAAGGCATAAGTTTCCCAGCGGGCAGGGCTTTAGGTGTCTAACACTGAGCGCATACAGAACAGGAGGAGATAAATCCTGATTAAGGGTCTCCCACCAGTAACATTTAAAAAGCATTGTTGTGTATGGGCTACCCAGGTAACTAACCCAGGTAACTAACCTATGGTTCGGGAACAAAAATCTTATCTGCTGAACACTGGCTGGGCACAGGCACATCCTTTAGAGCCCCCCCTCAATCTCCTCATCGGTCCCCCACCTAATGGAGGCGATTTTGACGGATGAAGGAAGGATAGGTTCAGGTTCGAGTCTCTCCACAGACTAGCCTCCATACATTCTAGATAAGGCATTCTAAGACAAGCCTTGGTATTACGGGAGCCAGGGCAAAAAGAGATACTGAATTTAAATCAGGAGAAAAACAAAGACCAACGTGGATGTAGGGCCCTCTCCAACCAGTGCCTCCATTCCTCCAAATCCCTGATACCATAGTTGCGCTCTGCTGGGGCAAGCTTGTGGAAATAAAAGGCAGAGAGAACGACCCCAAATGCCTGTTTCCAAGCATCTACTTTAAGGGTAAATGAAATAGACAGATCGGGATGTCTAAGAATTGGGGCTGGCGTAAACAGCACCTTAAAGGACTGGAAAACAATGTCCGCTTGGGGTGACCATGACAACCTCCTCGGAGCCCCACTAGGCAGTGAGATAAGAGGGACAGCAACAGTGCTAAAATTGTGACTAATTATGCGATAAAAGTCGGCAAAACCACAGTTTTCACGGTGGAAGGGGTAGGCCAGTTAATGACAGCCTCAACCTTATTATCATCCATAACAATACCGTTAGAGCTAATATAGGCAATAACAAAACCCCACCATGTCACAGAGAACGTCATTAATAACAGCTTGGAAGACAGAGGGCACTATAGATAAACCAAAAGGTTTTACCTGGTACTCATAGTGCCCCCTAGTGGTCTTCCACTCATCCCCCTCCTTAATGATCAGATTGTAAGCACTAGAAAGGTTCAAGTTCAGAAAAAAACTTGGCTCCCCATAGCTGTTCTAGATGAAATAGACGGTAAAAGCCACGGTAATCAGTGCAAGGCCTAAGACCTCTGTCCTTCTTTTTAACAAAGAAGAACCCAGAAGCAACAGGGGAGGTATAAGGGCATATGAAGCCCTGAGTCAGGGCCTCCTCTATGTACTCCTCCATGGCTCTCTCTCTGATTTGGTAAGCATTGCAACCTCAATAAGGTCAATGGCACAATCGCAGAGACGATATGAGGGCAATTTGGCGGCATTCTTTTTGCTAAATACTTCCATTAAAGCATATTCATGGGGTACCAGATTTTCTATGCTTTTTTCAGGACTTTCAATAGAAGTGGACCTAATAGCTATAGACCCACAGGTTTTCCATCCAGAGCTTTCCAGGGGTCGGTGCCTGGAGCTTGTGCGGGCGAGCCCAACAGTCACGCAAAAAGTGATCAGCAGTACCGCAATACATGCACAAGCCCCCTAAGCGTCTTTGTAGTGTCTCCTCCTTGGACAGCAGGGAAGAATCACACTGTATGGGTTTGGCTCACTCTCAGACTCAGTAGGTGTTGTACCAGGTCCAGAGATAAGAGGCAAGTGTCAAAAAGGGGTGGACTCTGAAAAAGGTTGCTTGCGTGTTCTGCGTCTGCTAAGGAGTTGGTCTAGATGAATAGTCATAGCTATCAGTTTATCTAAGTCCTGGTCCTCATCTCTGCAGGCTAGCTCTGTTAGCACATCGGCTCTCAACCCCTTCTGGAATGCCACCAGCAATGCAGGCTCGTGCGGAACTGGAGTTTGTGGGTGTATTCACCTGTGTGAGGCTACAAGGGTGCGTGACACTTCGACACTTCAGACTTTTCTTAGATAACTGAGTGTCATCAAATGTCCATGTTTTCCCCTGACACTAAACAAACCCCTGGTGCTGCTGAATCTGATTGAACAAAAATTAGTTTTTCAAAGTACGGTAATCCAACACAGTTTTCATGACAGTTAACATTTAAAATGGTGATATTAACCATAGGGAACAGTGCTTTACCTTTCATCATTTCATCATTAGTTCTAAGAAACACTCTTGACACATATAAGAGTTTTGCTGTTGTTACAAGTTTGAAATCTTTCTCCAACAATAAGAAGAACCAGTATATATATCAAGATATCAAGAACAATTTAATGATGCAAGTGATTCATGCTTTAAGTGTACATGGTTGCCATTTTTATTTTTTTACTAAAGAACCCTTGGAGCCCATAGTTTTTAAGACTGTCGTAATAGTTGTTAATGGCAGATTTTAAAAGTCTATAAAAATTGTACAAGGCTGTTTTTATTTTAGCATTTGCAAATATTATTTAGAAAGGAACAGATCTACATTGCTGCTATTTACTGATCAATCTATTTTTCATAATCTAAAAGGATCTGCATTAGCTAGAGGCGGCATAGATCTGAAATCGCTGTTTTGATTTCATCTCAGGGCTCTACACGCTCTTTTAGCTTTTTGTTGTAATCTGCCTGAAGACTCCTGACCGAACCGGACTGTGATCTGTGATGTCTTATGAACCAGGCGAATGGGAGTTTACCTTTCTGCCTCAAAGCATCCATTACATCATCACATACCAGCTCAAAAAGCACAGGGTGTCTTTCTTTTCCAAGGGCTTCTGGACCTCTAAAGTTTCAAATGGGGTGGAAGTCATGATAAATGATGCGTTGGATGGTAACCTTGAACCTGTCCTATACTCAGAGGAAGAAAAAGAATTACTTAAATGTATGGTGGATGAAAAATAGTGGTATGTTAGACCTTGTGAATGAAAAAAATGGTTGATGCGTTTTTGACACACAGATTTTGCATCATTGTTTCCATGAATAGATTTTATACATGGAGAAGTTGGTAGGTTTTTTCTAGGTTGTCCTAGGTTTGGAGTTCCAAACCAATTTAGGAACCTTTTTTAAAAGGCTGCATTCTTCATCTGCTTGAATTCTTGAGGGAAGTGACCAGGCAAAAAAAATGCCGCAAAACAGGCTTCACCTTCATGCATGTGCATCCATTTGAAACCCATAATTAGTTTATGAACATGCAAAGAAAATTGTTCTCTATTGTTTCATCACATCAACACACTCTGAGACCATCAGACCGTCTGAGTGCAGAAATATATGGAGACGATGACTATCAGCCCGGAACAGCACTAATGGTAACCTGATCATGATAAACCCCTCCATCTCCCCCCATTCTCCGTCCTCACAGTGCATACTGCTGGGTATAGTAAGTGCTTCTATGATATTACACTACTCTCAACTGTTGAACTACAACAATGTTAAAATGTTGTCTCCCAAACAAGACATGTGTAATTGTATTAATGGTTAGCAACGAGTGTAGGATCAAATCAATGGAATCAAACATTTCCAGCTTCTACTGACTACAGATTGTAGTTGATTTCTGTCTCACTGTTGATCATGTGAATAAGCACAGATCCAGCTTAAAACCCATAGAAGAGATCCGTATTATAAGCCACTGAGTGAGAGTTGCATTTCTCTTAAAGGAGCCATTTTTCTTTTTTAAATTCTTTTTATTCATTAATTTTTATTTATTTATACTTTTATCCTTTTTAGCTGTGGTCTTGTGCTACAGTGTACCTGGGTAATTTTAAACTTAAATAGGTGATTATTTTTAATTATTTATTGTGCGTGTGTTTGTCTGTTTGTCAGCATCCCCCATTATTCATATGGATGAAGCTGTTTATGATGAATGAGAAAGTATTACAATATTATGAACACTTGTTCACGCAAAGTGATCACATGAAAACCAACTAAACACCTTTTATAGTGTAAGGAGGTACATTACTGTAAATAAGCTGTTGTTATACATTTGTACACATATTATTTGTGTATTATTTGTGTTTTACTGTGCTGGGCTTACGCAAGTTAGGTGATGTTAAAATATGTGTGTTAGGTTGTTTTGACCTGCGTGCCACTGGGTTTAGTTTCAGAGAGCAAAAAGTCCACATCAGTTTTGCAGGTATGTTAGTGCTCTATTAACAGAGATGGTTATCATGGCTATAAGTATCACAATCAGTGCAGCAGTAATAACCTTAATAATTGCTTCTTAATGATTGGTGGACCAATTTGAATCGAACCAATCAGGTCGCTAGTGCTGGGCCAAAAATACACTTCACTCCCAGTTTGCTTTATTGCACATCTTCGGTTGGAGTAGCAGGAACGAAGTGAGGGTCTGTACTGAGTAAACTGTTAAGCAGGCAGATTGCACAGTCAGTCCAACTCTGATCCCCACCAAGAAAAGCATAATAAGTGCACTTTTAAATTAACACAGTCCAGTTTTTCATTGCAGAGCTGCATGTGGGTGAAGAATTCATATCTAACCTAAAAGTAAGAATTTCACAGCTCTGCAACAAACCAAGGTAGACTTCAAAGTGATCTAAGGGCGTTTCACACCTAAAAAATCTGGACCCTTGTTCATGTTTTACATTGATCATTGTTTTCAACAGAATGTAGTGGGTTGTCACCCCAATACCTAAAAAAGTGATGAATCAAATGCCCTCAAATGCCTTCTGTCCAGTGTGATTCCAGTTACCCTAGCCAGAGACAACCTGCCTACTTCCCAGGTGATTCAGCCACTGTTGAGAGGAAGTTCTTTTCCGCTGCTGGACAGTAACAAAGTAAATGTAATTGCCTTCTGTACTTAAGTAGTTTTTTGTATATCTTACTGAAGTATTTTCATTTTGGATGACTTTGTGCTTTAACTACACTACATTTCAAACTCAAATATCTTACTTTTTACTCCACTACATTGTGCAAAATTTGTAGTTCCTTTTGGTTATGTGTGCAGAGAAACATAATATATCAAAACAAAGCTTATTCATGGATTCTTGGCATTCATGGAAATATCCATTTCAGGCCTGGACTACATCAAGGACCACCTGGAGGAAGGGAGGTAAAGCATGCTGGGCTTAGTAAACAGATAAAACATGTTCCTGACTTTGTGGGTAAATAGACCACAATATAGAAAATTGTACACATGCACTTGTGAATGATGAGTGTCTTTTTCTGCATTTATACAAACACTATTTCCTTCATAAAAAATTTGTTCTGGCTAGTTTATGTTATGAACAGAGACCCACAGATGCAGTATAGTAAAGGTAAACTCATTTGTCAACCTGTTAAAAGCAAGTTTATTTTTAAACTTAAACTTGTAACTAAGTTGCAAATAAATCTTAAACTGAAACGTGGCTTGTTTTCAAAAAGTTATTCTCTTCACCTACAGTAAGCTGATTAAGAGGCTTTTTGCAGGAATGATAATAAGACATTAGAGTCATAATAAATCATGGTTCTTTTACTCTCCATACTTGAGTACATTTGAAGGTCTAAAGGGAGGACTTTTACTTTTACTGGAGTAATATTTTACCTTGGGTATCTCTACTTTACCTTAACCTCCTGAGACCCCATTACATTTCTGCTTCTCTGCACCATGATACATTTTAAAACGTTGACCCTTTGGCTTCATATGAGGACATTGTTTTTTGGCAAAACAACTTCCTGAACAAACACAATGTGTAGTTTTTATACTTGTTAGGTCCTATTATTAATACACAAATAGCTAGGAGAAATTAAAAGTGCAAACCAAGCAAGTCCGGGTCTCAAGAGTATAAGTACATGGTTTTGAATCTGACGTGCAATATTTCCCATGTCTTGGGATTTTATCTACCCATATACTAAAAAGTACAACACTTATATACAAACACTGAAGTCCACAACAGTGCTTTTCCTTAAAAAACAAAATTAAAAAGGGAAGTTACAGGATTCATGCAAAAAGTCAAGGCAGTAAAACAATCACACAACTGCAGAACTGCTCCACTGGGACAAGAGAGTTCAACAGAGTTCGCTCGAAGCAAAACCCAAGCCACCTCAAAACTCAGAAACAACTTTCACACTTGACCAAATACATCGAAGTTGCAGGGCAAGATGTTCTGGGTCCAGAAAAAAAGCTCTAGTGTGAAAACTTATTTTCTCAGACACCGCAAAGATGTCAGAAATGGGTTAGTACTCTCCGGTGTGGAGAGGAATAGCACTACCACAAATTTAAAGTTCAAATATTGTAAGGAATCGAGTCCGAGCAAGAACTGCAAGACACAAAGTAAGGCATCTAGGCTTGTGAGTAGAGCCCGGTGGGAGGACAGTGAAAGAGGCGGCAGAGAGAATGCCTGGACAGTGTCCGGTTGTGAAGATCTGCCAGCGGAGAAGCAGGGCAGCATTGACTGCAGCTATCCTTCGACACTTTGAGTGCTGGTGGCATAGTTGGCCAAGGCTGAGACTCAGGGCTCAGGGCATAAGCAGCATTGTGACAGACATCTACAGCAGGAAACTGTACATTAAACTATTCTCTGTAGAGGATGTGTGCTCATTTGCCCCCTTAATGAAAAATTAACACAATGTCAATCAACAAACTTTTGCACACAACTGCATATATTCTGACCCAGGCATTAATCATAAACTCATCACTTCAGACTGAACATCTGTAGGCTAAATTAGGCTAAATTATTTATACATACCCTCTGAACCATCTCAAATATTAACAATGTAATGTAGTGCAATTAAACAAAATTTCACCGAAAGCATGCAAACAATAATAGATTTTCAATGTTATGCCCCTTTTAAGATCAGGTAAGCAGTTACAATAGATGATGTTATTACAGTCTCAGCAGGTTCAATATAGATGAGGTGTGCTGTGTGCGTTCTAGGTCTTCACGATGAACTATTATACGTAAAGAAGACCTACGGGACCCTGGAAGATGCCCAAAGTTGCTAAGAATAGACCACACGGTAAACCACAGATGAGGGAAAATCTGCAGACCTGGGTTTATTCCCAACATGCAAACAAATTTATCTTTTGTGTTTTCCACCTGTGAAACATGCCTCTTCCCTGCCGGTAGCAGAACGTGTTTCTGTTGCCACTTCCTCTGGGCTTGAGCCCCCACCCCCGGGACCAGCCGCACTTCGGCTGCTGTGTAAGCCTTCCACACTGCGTGTGAGTATGTGTGTGTGGTGAGACTGTGTATGTGTGAGAGAGAGAGAGTGAAAGTGAAAGAGAGAGAGTGAGAGAATAAGAGAGAGTGAGAGGCAAGGAGAGAGAGAGAGACCGATATGCTCTACTGTTCCACTGCAGTGGTTGTAGAAGGTCACTCTGTCCTTTTGATTGTTCAGCCCTACATGGACCTCTGTCCAGCCATTAATTTTACCACCACTTGAAGGGAGTGTTTCTTACCCTGAACAATAATTTACTTTTTTTTTTTTAAATAAAGATTTCTTAATGGTTCTAGGGTTAGTAACATGGTCCTAGGCCTAGAAAACAAGTTGAAGTCAATATAGAACCATCACAATATATGGAATTTCTTCAGTATTTCTGAAGATGTTTGATATAAGACAATCTGCTTGGGGAAAGTCAAATAAAAATATGTAAAAAAACAGACATAACTGGTGTTCAGAAAAAGATAATTAAAGCTACAGAGAAAAGGAGACTCCTAACAACCACCTGAAAGACCATCACTGTCCCCTTTAGATAAACAGCCTTCAAATAAATTTAATTCGATAAATGGAGCCAGGTGTCTGATTCCTATTCTCAGTGATGGTTCTTAAAAGAATCTTCAGTTGAAAGTAACATAGGAAACCAAAACCTATGATATCATTTCAAAGAATTCTTTTTGTAAAATGCATTAAAAACAGGAATCAGATTTTCAAAATTATTTTGAACCCACTGACACATATTAACTGACTTCAGTACAAGGAAAAGATTACCAGTGACCAAGAAATCCAAAATAAGGCTAATAATAAATGTTACAGGTGAATTGGAAACAGGTGAGGGGGCGTGTTTGGGTATAAATAATCCACGAAAGTTGGTACAAGCAGAAATGATAGCGACTCATCACTGTATGCCACATAAGAAAATAATCAGATAGTTCAATAAGAACGTTTAAAACCAGTCTTTCACATTTACCGTAAATAACAGCATGAAAGCATTTCAGTATTTCTAATATTATAAAAAGGCAGATTAGCTCAGGAGCACTTCAAAATCACCATAACGTAACACAGCCTGCCACTGTATCAAGAAATGCAACTTAAAGCTCTATTATGTGATGAAAGTCTAATATCAGTTGTATACAGAAGCGCCGGTGAGTTTTCTGGACCCAAGCTCATTTCAAAGGGTCCAAATGACTGCAGAAATGTGTGCTGTGGTCACAAGTCTACGTTTTAGCTTTGTTTTTGGGAAAAACAAACATTTAGTTTTCTGTGCTAAAGATGAAAGGAATCATTTAGACATTTGTCTTCTGTATCTTTTCCTTTGAAGTCCATGGTTATTCTAGCAGGACAATGCCAGGTCTCACTCTGCATGTGCTACAATGTTGGGTGCTTGACTGACCTGGCTGTAGTCCAGATGTTTTCTATTGAAAATGTATGGTGCCAAAAAATGGGCTAATTAAATGGGCTATTTAACGCAAAGTTTTACTAAAGTTGGTTAGTAAAATCACTGGAAATCATTTCTTGGTAATTTCATCAGTAAATTAAGATATAAGACAATTAACAAATCACAGATTCTTATCCCAACTTTTTTTTTAGCAATGAGGTTTGTATTAATAGGATTTCCAGAAATGCATCATGCACAACCATAGTCAGACTTTGTCTTTGTAAGTTTGAGCCAAAACCTTTACAGGAAGCCTATAAAAAACACTGAGCAGAGGTCTTGATTCCAGCTTCAGTAATGGTACAGAATGGTACAATTTATGAGCTCATGAGCTCATGGATGACATGGATGACAGCTCACCACCATAAGCTCAATCCCAGCAAGACTGAGCTGCTGTTCATCTGCAGCACTACAGGTCCTTACCATGATCTTGCCATCTCATTCGGGAATTCCACCCCGACTGAGGATGCAAGAAGTCTTGAAGTGATTCTGGATGGCCAGTTATGGTTCTCAGCTCATATAGCAGACCTGACTCGGTCATGCAGATTCCTCCTCTACAACATCCGGAGGACTCGACCCTTCCTCTCTCAGGAGGCCACCCAGCTGCTGGTCCAGTCTCTGGTCATCTCAAGGCTAGACTACTGCAACTCGCTCCTGGCTGGTCTTCCTTTACGCAGCAGCTCGACTCATCTTCAATCTTCCAAAGTTCACCCACATGACTTCCATGCTGCGCTCCCTTCACTGGTGTCCTGTTGCTGCCTGCATCAGATTTAAAACTCTGATTTAAAACTCGCCTACAAAGATGGTGGAATGAACTCCCACTGCACGTCCGAACAGCAGAGTCTCGGGTCTTCTAACACAGACAGGTGTAAGTTGTAAGTAGGTGACTAGTAGAGGTATAAGTTGTGTGTATGTACTTGTGTTGTGTTGCACTTATAATGCACTAATAATGACCTTTCTTCTCTATAGGTCTGAGCACTGGGCTGGGGTTGCTTTATATATGTCTGTGTTTTAATCACTAGGTATCAGCACTGGCCCCCTGTTCGGGCAGCGTCTGAGCTCATGGTGAGTTTTAGGCTACACTAAAACACTGTAGCCTACACTAAGCACGGTTGCAAGTCGCCTTGGATAAGAGCATCTGCTAAATGCCTTAAAGGTAAATGTAAATTTCAATATGTAGCCGAGTGGCTCAAATCTCACTGCTCGTGCACATCATGTACAAGAGAAGCAGGCTTAAATGACAGGCGTGAATTTCTCCCAGGCTGAGTGCTTAATAAATGCACTGGAAATGACTTGTGTTTGAAACATAATCACCTACAAAACAGTTTGTTGGTCTATTAAGTTGACCTATGAGGTTCAAATCCTATTGAAGTGAAATACATTTAATTTCATTTAAATGTATGTTTTGTTTACACTGATGCTAAAAAAATAAGGGCAGAAACAGAATAGAGCCACCTATTCATATACATGTTTGCATTGGTTCGCTGTCTGTCCATTCCGAATAACAACACAATATTCGGTTACATCCGGATGTGGTGCAAGCCATTTCTGCCTGTTCCATGTTAATTCTGCAATGGAGAACTGAATCTAACAGTGTATCCTAACCTAACCCAGCAGCAGAAGCAATCATCCTCTCCATTAATTCCTGCCCAAGGCTTCAGTGCCTTGTCAGACGGCTCACTGTTGATCATACATAACATGGGCCACTGTAGTATGTCACTGTCAAAACCGGGGCAGACCATTATTTTATCCCGTTTCCCCCCAGAGATCCCAAGATGCACATTCTGACCAGTCTATTCACCAGCATTGTTATCGTGTTTGGTCATTGTAATTCAGACCACGAGAGTCTACTTCTGCATATACATGCTCCGCTGTGAAACGAGCATCCCAAGAATGCCAATCGAAAACTGCTTTCCGTTAGACTCCCCCCATGTCACAACCTCTGAATTTGGTAGATATAGCGAGGACATTAAAGTTTGCCCCCTCTCTGTTCCATGTTTTTTAATTAACAGCCTCTCCACATCTCACAGACTTTCATGGGTTTACCCTGAACTCCGCAACCAGATGGTTTCTGACACTTGTTAAAGCCTGAAGACCTCATTTCCCTCTCCCTCTCTTTCTCTCTCTCTCTCTCTCTCTCTCTCGCTCTCTCTCTCTCTCTCTCTCTCTCTCTCAAACACACACACACACACACACATTGCTGCTGATCTCTCCTCCAAGATTCGCTTCTCACAGCACATTGTGTGAGCTGTTACCTTCCAGAACACGCTCTGCCCTTGAGCTAAAGACCAAGCGAGGAAAACTGCTGGCTGAACACTTATTTAGCACCGGGAGATGTCTTCATTCTCCAACAGGAGTGTTCTTCTTCTCTATGCTGTGCCTGTGCTTGAAATCAGGCCCATCATGACTCCTCCAAAGCCACTAGTTCAGTCGTAGCATGTCGAACCAGAAACATGCTAACATGCTAGCATTAGACTTCAACACCACAACACACCATCTCTCCAAACACATATACACCTAGACTATTAACGGCTGAGTTTTCCCGCCATTTCCGCTGCGCACCGGCGCTTAGCTCTATATGTGTCCTACTTTTCACGCCGCAGCATGAATAATGCGCAGCGAGTCTCATGAAAGAATCATCGCCTCCGATGAATTATTGATCCGTCAGAGAGCTGTAAGTGTAGGTTACAAAGTGTGTTTACCCACACAAAGTTAATCGGGCTGTTTTATTAATCGATGCCGGCTGAGAAAAAAAGTAATTGTGGGAATCAAAGGATTTACAAGCTGAAGCTTTTAATTGCCTCTTTTAAGTTATGAAAGTAAAGCAGTGATATAGTATATGTACGCTACATCTTTACCTAGGCCTAAGATTTTGACCGCAACCCAAATATAGCCCATGAGATAAAATAGTCTCCACCTGTAGCCTGACAGAATTCTGAATGCTATTCTGAATGCTATTCTGAATGCCATGCTTTATGTTCTTTGGGCTTTCAAACTGATTGTTTTGTTAGTGTCCCTTTAAAGGTGCCTGAAAGGTAAAACTGTATGTACTTTAACGTGGTTAAATAAGAAGAGTTCAGTACCTAGAACTAACATACTATGAACTCCCACCCAACACTATGAGCTATGAACTATGAGCACCCCAACACTTGCATGCAACCAAAACAGACTATGTGAAATCTACTGTTCCAGGCTGTGAAGGGCATGTCTGTACCTTCCCAAAGAACCATACTGTCAGCAATTCATCTTTAAGCCTGGCTGAAGCTGGGTGCATATTCACCAGTTTCTTAATCGAATGTTCTGTTCCACCTTCAATGGTACAGCTTGTACAGGTGCCAAGTTGGTGAATAGGAACTGTAGCTGCAACATCTTTAACAGAATTCTGCACATTTAACTCTGAACAGATTTTCAAACCTTGGATAATATTGGGCAGCTGCAGTGTTTGACACTGAAGAGGCTAAAGAGGGAACAGTTCCACCTTTAGCATTGCAACCCTAACAGGGACCTGTAAGTGGCAGCCATGCTGTGTGTTATCACTGTTTACCAGTTAAAGCAAATCATCCTAAACTGACAATTTCAACTTCAATATACTTTGCGTTGATGTTGAGATGGAAAGCAAGTATCTAGGATAGGTAAAATTAGCTACTAGTAAGCTAACTAAATGGTATGAGGAATAAACTTATTTACACAAAGGTTGATTTTATTTGGTCTATTTTGTCATGCTGCTTCTGCGTAATCATTTTAGTGTCTACAATGCATAATATTCCCAGCACACATGTAATAATTCCGGCATTAATGAAATAATTATAGCATTTATAGCATTTACATTATTATGAGACTTGTGTCCTTATTTTGAGATCTTTTATCATTATTTTAAGGAGCTTCATGATTTTTAAATGAAGAAAAAAAATTTGTTTGAGTGGTGGGAATGGGCTTCCATACATACATTTTGTGTAGAGCACCAGAGAACAATTTAAAAATACTAAAGAAACGTATTCTATGGCACCATTACATATTCAGACTTTCTCTAGTCCAGCTGACCAAGACATTGGTCATAATTAAAAATGTTAAAAGTTTAGAAACTTAAAAAGTTTCTATGTGCTGTGATCAGCTGATTGTCCATGATGTGAGACTTGTTTTACTAAAGTAAAATCTTTAGAGCGACAATGTTGAAACATCACAATTAACATTAATGGGTTACATTTTTTATTTTTCTATCAGCATGCTAGCATAACTGTATTTGGTACTGTACTGAAAAGAACTGCCTTAATTGTTGTAACAGTATTTACACATTAACACAACTTTACATGGTCGTAATTTGAATACTAATTCAATAAATAATATCAGCACTGTTCTGACACCCAGTGTGTGTGTGTGTGTGTGTATATATATGTACAGTTGAAACCAAAAGTTTACATACACTTTATAAAAAGACACATATGCATTTTTTTCTCACTGTCTGACATGAAATCAGAATAAACTTTTCCCTTTTTAGGTCAGTCAGGATTACCACAATTATTTCTATTTGCTAAATGTTAGAATAATGAGAGAGAATTTTTTTTAAGGCAATTTTTATTACTTTCTTCAAGCTCAGCAGTTTAAATACATTTCATTAGTATTTGGTACTGTTGCCCTTAAACTGTATGACTTGGGTCAAACGTTTTGGATATCCTTCCACAAGCTTTTCACAATAGTTGGCAGGAATTTTGGCCCATTCCTCCTGACAGAACTGGTGTAACTGAGCCATGTTTGTAGGCCGCCTTGCTCGCACATGCCGTTTCAGCTTCGCCCATAAATTTCCAATAGGATTGAGATCAGGGCTTTGTGATGGCCACTCCAAAACATTAACTTTGTTATCCTTAAGCCACTTTGTAACCAGTTTGTCAGTATGCTTTGGGTCATTGTCCATTTGGAAGATCCATTTGCGCCCAAGCTTTAACTTCCTGGCTGATGTCTTGAGATGTTGCTTCAGTATTTCCACATAATGTTCTTTCCTCATGATGCCATCTATTTTGTGAAGTGCACCAGTCCCTCCTGCAGCAAAACAACCCCACAACATGATGCTGCCACCCCCGTGTTTCACAGTTGGGATGGTGTTCTTAGGTTTGCAAGCTTCCCCCTTTTTCCTCCAAACGTAATGATGGTCATTATGGCCACACAGTTCAATTTTGGTTTCGTCAGACCACAGGACATGTCTCCAAAATTAAGGTCTTTTTCCCTGTGTGCATTTGCAAACATTAATCTGGCTTTTTTATGTTTCGTTTGGAGTAATGGCTTCTTCCTGGCAGAGTGGCCTTTCAGCCCATGTCGATACTGAACTTGTTTCACTGTGGATAATGATACACTCTTACCAGCTTCAGCCATCATGTTCACAAGGTCTTTTGCTTTTGCTCTTGGGTTGATATGCACACTTCAAACCAAAGCACGTTCATCTCTGGGACACAGAACCTTTTTCCTTCCTGAGCGGTATGATGGCTGGACTTTACCATCTTTTTTGTACTTGCGTATAATTGTTTGTACAGATGAACGAGGCACCTTCAGGCATCTGGAAATTGCACCCAAGGATGAACCAGACTTGTGCAAGTCCACAATTCTCTTCCTGATATCTTGGCTGATTTCTTTCGACTTTCCCATGATGTTACTCAAAGAAGCAGCGTGTTTCAGGTGTGCCTTAAAATACATCCACAGGTGTGTCTTTAATTAACTCAGATGTTGCCAATAAACCTATAAGTAGCTTGCAAAGACATGATATCATCATATGGGCTGTCCCAAACTGTTTAAAGGCATAGTAATCTTAGTGTATTTAAACTTTTGAGCTTGAAGAAAGTAATAAAAATTGCCTTAAAAAAATTTCTCTCTCATTATTCTAACATTTAGCAAATAGAAATAATTGTGGTAATCCTGACTGACCTAAAAAGGGAAAAGTTTATTCTGATTTCATGTCAGACAGTGAGAAAAAAATGCATATGTGTCTTTTTATATAGTGTATGTAAACTTTTGGTTTCAACTGTATATATGTCAGTTATGAGGCAAACACTGTATCACTTCATTGCTTGTTTAGTGCACTGGACCTTCTGTTCTTTCTACTTTTCTGTTTAATAGAGTCAACATCACTTCAACAAATCTTTCGTTTCTCTAAAATCTTTTAAAAAATAAAGAATCACAGCAAAAACATACATAAAACATAAAATAAACATACAAAAGACTTTACTACATCTCTCATTGACGATTTCCTGGTAAGTCACTTGCCTCATAGTGGACTTCATCAGCATACAGAGCCTTTATGAGGAAAATTCTTTATCATTTAATGAAGTTGGTGGATTACTTTAATTCTGACAGGTGCAGACCAGACACATGCTCTTAAATGGCATGGACTGTGGCCTGAAACAGGACAGAAGCTGTTTTAACAAACTGTGCTTTCTTTATGCTAAATGTTGGTATTATAATTATAGTTTTGCACTGAAGCTGAAATGCTAATGTAACCTTCTACATTAGTATCCTGTATGAAATATATGTACACTTATCAATAGTTGCACCCAGAATGAAGTATTGGATTGCAATGCTATTCAGAAAGAAGATAAAGGTTACCAGGAACAATGAATGATGATAAATTAAGACTGACATGGGCAATAGTTATTGAGTTACATATAAAGAAGTTGTGTCTCTCAGTATGATGCTGGGCTGCCATGTTTGCTAGTGCAACATGCAGACGTCTTGGCATGGAGTTGTAAAGGTTCTTAATGGTGTCCTGTGATAATCCATCCCATGCAGATTAGACAGTTTCTGCAGATTTTCCAGTAGGGGTGAAGGTGGAGTGACACCAGGCCATCTCACTTCACAAGGAGGCAAGAAATATATACATGAAAATACAGATATACCTGTATACTGTAGAAAAGACAGTGGATAGTAATAAATAAATGTTCATGATTGTGCAAGGGGCACAGTTATGATATACAGTATATACAGTATATGAAGGAATGACAAGTAAGGAATAACTTTGATTTCCCCAATTTTCAGTACATTAAATATAAAACATTTTGGGCTTTCTGATAATGATATGGGAGCATTGGGAAGACACAACTGTAATGCGAAGTTAAACATTGGCACTGACAGTTTGATTTAGCCATAACGTGTAGAGAAGCTCAAGCTAGCTCAACAAAGACTTGATGAAATTCGACAGAGAAAGTGTGCAAGACTATGAAGACATAGCCCCTCCTCTCACTCGCTTTCTCTTGTTAATGCACTCACATTCACTCCTCTCTCTTACGGGCTTCTCCCCCTTCTACTGAAATAAATAAAACAATGTTATCTCCATTATCAGTCCACTTTCAAGTGCTGGAAATGTTCAATGGGCTGTAGTCATTTGCATTGCATTTGCATTCCGTGCTGTTAACTTTATTAAGATGTTTCTCGCAAAGACAAAAATCTACCGTGAGGCCAACTCAGCACTTATTTCCCCCTCATTATCTTCTTGACAATCCCACAGATTTCCATCTCTTAGATCTATAATTATCTCCAGACTCCTGTGCCTTAGAACATAGGCATTTAGGCAATTGTGCACTGAGGCAGAATTCATTGTTAACAACTGCTAATATCATTGCGGGCGATCTCTCTGTGTGTTTAGTAGTGGAGAGAATCTCAGCCTCACTGCAGTGAGAGGGAGTAGGTGGTGAATGGGAGGGGCGTTTGTTATGGTGGGGTGCTATTTTATTTTGTTGGTGACATCACCTGGACTGGTATGCTGTTACTCTCATCTCTCACTTTTGAGATTAACTATATGTTTTTAAGTAAATCTATCCTAAAAATGCATCCTAAAACGACAAAACTGCCTAACAAACTTCAGTCCCTGTTCTCCAGGTGGAATCAATACCTGGTACGTTTTTACATTATTTGTCTCAAATGTCTGCACCTTTACATAAATGAATTTAGACCTGTCTGAATGTGAACTGGACTGTCCTTTTAAAGCAGGATTTTGTAAGAATTTTTGCTAATGGGCTCCTTCCACAGTTGCAGAGTATAACTCTGTTTTACATTTTTTGTGGACAAGCTAAAGATATAAAATTAGACTTCACTTTCGATTTGGTACATCATGATTTTGTTAATATTTGTAGATATATGGGTAATAAGTTTGGCAATATAACAGTTCCTGTTATCAGTCAGAGTACAATCAGAATGCTATTATTTTAAGATAAAATCATCACATAATGTTGCTTTGTGAGTAAATGTTGCACATTATTATAAGAGAGTCATTATTAAATGTTTTCCAACCTCTTTTTATAACTGCTTAATACCAGCATTTGAATTTCAGTCCGTGTCAGTTGGGTTTCTCATCTCTTTCCCACATCACTGTGTGGATGTGAATAGAGTTCATAGCACTGTCTGTCTCCATTTGCCCTCCATAATATAGGGCAGTGTGTGTGGTGTCAGGGTCAGCCGAGCGACAGGCTTGGCCACAGCCGCCTGAAAAAGGACTGTCCTCCTTTTCTTTTTCTCTCTGTCCGTTCCTCACCATCTGCCGGTGGCACTTGACTGACAGTGCTAGCCAGGGAGATACAATTGTGCCAGCAGCTGAAGGGTGAGGGTGGGGGGCTTTGACAGCAAGCAAACTGGACGTGACGATCAAGCAAATAGCCCCCCACTTCCTAACTGCCACCTATTATGCTGCTGGGCTGGGGAAAACCGCAGAGCCTGAGCCAAATACGAGCGCTGGAACAGTGAACTCAACTCTGGTCCAATTACACTAAAGAGGAGTTTGAGTGGACCATGGGAAGTGCATATGATGGTGGGGGTTGAGCAGGCTTTTTTCACCAAAGAGAAACGAGAGTCAAGATGAACATGAGTGCTTTTGTGTATTGTTAGGTATAATAGTTGTATGTTGTGTAGCACTTGTTAGACAGCAAACATTAACCAATAAACTCACTGTATGCATAATCATCTGCTGCTTGAGTTTCCTCTGCAATGTAAAAAATAACTTTCCCTTTAGCTACTTTATATAAAGAGGAAAATACTGAAAATGATTTGCTATAAGCACTTGACCCAAGTCCTCCAACACAATGTGGCATCAGAATGGAAAGAAAACACATTGTCTGCCTTTAATTTATTTATTTGTGGGCTGATTGTATAAAACAATTGAATGCCTGTTATGATTGGCTAATCCGCAAATGGAAAAATAAAGAATACTGAGTATATTTCACTATATATATTATATATGAGTATTTTTCACTATAGGGACTTTAGCCATCCACCATGATTTAAAATTGGTGGAAAATATGGAAGAAAATACAATATTTGGTTTGCATTTATGTCTATCTAAAAGTGGGGATTCTAGTCACCTCCTATTCTTCCAATAATACAACAAGCATGATTGTAATAACCTGGAGAGAATATGTGTAGGAACAACTATTTATTGGTTTGGCAGAGCAAAATAACTTGATTAATGCTAACTTCTTCTAAGTAATGAGTGCATATGAACATTTTAGGCAGTCCCACATTATAAACAGACATTGGAAGCAAAAGACGTTGCATATCATCACAATCCAAAGAATTATTTGTGTAATCTACTTTCTCAAATTTTTATGTCATTTTATGTACATTTTATGCATGTGCTCTCACATTTTTAACCAATGTGAGAGCACACTATATTTACCTACAGGGAAAGGAAAAATCAAGCAATTGTCTGCTCAAAATATTAGCCAAAGGTTAACAATGAAACAAGAGAACCAGTACAATACACACAACATAAATACACCAAGCATGATAATTCTATTTAAGAATATGTTCATAATCTTAGAGGCAATCTGCTGTTGCACAGTTTGTGTTGATCATCCTCTATCCCTTCATCAGTGGTCACAGGGTTCTGCCCACAGTGTTAGTGTTGGACAGTTTGGGTTTGGTTGGTGGACTATTCTCAGTCCAGCAGTGACACAATTGTGTCTTATCGCAACTGCAGAATGCACAGTAACACACCGCCACCACATCAGTGTCACTGCAGTGCTGAGAATGATCCACCACCCAGGTAACACCAGGTCTTTGGTGGTCTTGTGGGGGTCCTGACCTCCGAAGAGCAGGGTGAAAGTGGGCTGACGAAAACAGATGGACTAGAGTCATTAATTGTAGAACTACAAAGTGCTCCTATATGGTAAATGAATCTGATAAAAAGGACAACGAGTGTAGATACAAGGTGGTGTTCCTAATGAGTTGGCCCATGGGTGCATTTTTACAAATTGGTACATTTATAAACAAGAAAAATATATAAAAAATGATAAATGGTACATTTATAATATAAAAAAAAATCTGTTCTTATTGAAATGTTCAGTGTAAAGGCCTAAGATATAAGAGCTGTATTTTTACACATCTGTAGACAGAATCTATAGCTTCAATCACTGGTACATCTGATGTTAGCTTGCTAAGCCGCTTTTTAGCTTTGCATATGATCCTCATCTCCAAAGATGAGCTTATTGTGTATGTGTGGTTGGGTGGATGTTGACCTCAGTAACCCTGGCACGCGACAGAATAACATCTGACAGACGCTGATGCACAGAAACGCAGTACCTGACATATAACCCAAACATGCAGCACGCAGAATACTAATGCATATTCAGTGTTATGATTTCCAGCACGTCGTAGATGCCGCAGATTACATTAAGCAGCAATGGCATCTCTAGATGCACACACGCACACACACACACACATTTGAGCCTGTGGCATGCTGTGGGCCCAGTCTGGCTGTCTCTTGTTAAATGTTCAACAAGGATTGCAGGTCACAATGTAATTCCACCTGCAACATTTCAATCCACAAGCAGATACACTCTTAAACTGGAAGATTTTGTTGGCATAAACATTTTAGTAAAACTGTTATATAGATATATAGAATATGTATTGCACAAATATTGTGGTGTTTCTTTACTTATATATCTTTACATTATGATTTAAATTATTACTATATGCATATGTATTACACACACACACGCACACACACACACAGATGTTTGGTTCTACATAAATACTATTTAACAGTAAACAGTTCATAAATAATACTTTTATTGCATGTATGCATGTGTAATAAAGTTACTATGTATGAATGATAGGTATATCCTGTATAGGTAGGATTATCATACAATAGCGTGATCTCCCATCGCGTGCTCTTTGTTGACGTGCCCTGCAATGCTGAGTTACTCCAGTAATGCTGCTTACATTGTCTCTGGAGTGTGCTACTATATAAATAGAGTGCTTCCTTCACCCAGGGAGCTTTTTATACCTTCGTCTGACAACCATCTTTAAAATTTCATATCCTTTTCAGCAATAACCTCATGGTGAATTTTTCATGGTGTTGTACTTATAAGGAACAGTGACTGCAAACCTGAGAAGCACAGTAGAGAGCAGATAGTGTTCACTCACACTTGGCATGCTTTTAGTAAAGTGTTAAGTCACTCTGGCAATTATCTACAAAATGAAAAAAAAAAAAAAAAAATTTGGATCTTTTGTTTTCCAACCTTCAGTAAGGATGTTTGTCATACGTTCTGATGTGATTGAAACTGCCATATGCATGGAGTGCCAGAAAAAATGTAAATAGTCCAAATGGACAGCAAGAGCCCACATGCACAGACAATTATTTGTTCTTACATAACATCTAAACTATGGTAACAATATTATCATTTGAAACAACATGCTATATGCAAATGAGTCAAAGTACAACTTATCAACTATTATATTAAAGCAAAACATGTAAATGTAATCATTGTCATTAAATGTAAACAGTATCATTGGGTACATGACATATTGCAAATTGCAACTGTAAAACAGAATTGATGACACATTTCCACTGAAATAAGGTGCAGTGAAGTTATTAAATTGGAGATTTGTTGGGTGACATTAAATTAGCTAGTCTCACCACTAACATGTAACATCTCTAACTCCAGACACACATACTATATTTTAAACAGGTAATTACATAATACAGTGGTAGTGAGGGGAACAAGGGATTACCATGCCTACAACCCAAATGTAGATATTTTATCTACCATCTAAAACCACCAGTGATTTGCCATATAGCCCATATGGTCTTGCATGTATCTTATGGCAGAATTAGTGTCTCAGGCATCAGGCAGAGCATTCATAACCAGTTCATCCGATAACTTATTGTGATATAGGAACAGGAAAAGCTCTTTCATGGTTCAGATCTTACTTAAGCGACCGCTATCAATTTGTAAATATAAACGGTCAATCGTCCACTCACACAAAAGTAAAGTTTGGTGTTCCACAGGGATCTGTCCTAGGACCTATATTATTTACCTTATATATGCTACCACTTGGTACCATAATCAGAAACCATAACACAAATTTTCACTGCTATGCTGATGACACGCAACTGTATATCTTGGCTAGACCAGATGATCCACTTCACCTTAATAAGATAGAGGACTGTGTTAGAGACATAAGAGACTGGATGTCAAGCAACTTCCTCCTATTAAACTCTGACAAAACAGAAGTTCTTCTTCTTGGTCCTAAAAGTGTTAGAAACCAGCTGTCTGCATTACCACTCAATCTAAATAGCTTCTTAGTTACACCAGGTACCTCTGTTGAAAGTCTTAGTGTCACGATCGATCCTGATTTGGCCTTCGATGAGCATATTAATAATATCACTACAATAGCTTTCCTACATCTTTGCAATATTGTGAAATTAAGAAATGCACTGTCACTACAGGACGCAGAAAAACTAGTTCACGCCTTTATTACCTCAAGGCTGGATTACTGTAATGCCCTGCTTTCTGGTTGTTCCAGGAAAAGCCTTAACAAACTTCAGCTAGTCCAAAACGCTGCAGCTAGAGTCCTTACAAGAACTAGGAAGTTTGATCATATCAGCCCAGTCTTATCCAACTTACACTAGTTACCAGTTAAATTCCGTATTGAGTATAAAATTCTTCTCCTGACTTATAATGCTCTAAACGGCCTCGCTCCTACCTACCTTACTGAACTTACCTCGTACTATAAGCCTTCACGTGATCTTAGGTCTCAAAGTGCGGGCTCTCTATTAGTGCCTAGAATTAACAAAGTTACATCGGGGAGCAGAGCCTTTTCATACAAGGCCCCCCAGCTTTGGAATAATCTACCTGTCAGTGTTCGGGGTTCAGACACAGCCTCAATCCAGGTTTAATCCAAGTCCAGGCTTAAAACCTACCTGTTTTGTCAAGCTTCTGGTAATTAGTCTTTTCTTTCTGATAGATAAAAGGTGCAGGTCTAGGGGTCCACTAACAGAGAGTGTTTGGTAAACTGGGAATGTTGGTGCTGTCATCCCGCTGCTCTTCGTGTTCACTCAGGTTTGTTGACGGTGGAGCAGAGGGGCGCTGACTTCTCAGGGAGCCCTCATGTCTGTGTGACCTTCTGGCTCTCCCTTTTTAGTTATGCTGTAATAGCCAGGCCTGCCGGAGTCACTGCTGCACTCTGTTAACATCGTACAGTGTGTTCAGGTCTTCTGTCAGAGCTAACAGTCTGTCTGTTCTCTTTGTCTGAGCTGAACTGCTGCCCGTCCTGTGTGGCCTGATGCTGTTGCTACATCTGCTCTGTCTGGGAGCCACTGGGAGCCTTTTACCACCACGGAGCTCCTGGCTGTCCTGCACTGTGGAAGCTTGGCCTGCGCCTGCTGACCCATCTTATGAACCACCAACATAATTACAGACTAATCAGACACTATACCCTCCTTTCTTGTGCTGTCTTGTATCTGGTGTTGACCCGAGGAGGATGGGTTCCCCCTTTGAGTCTTGGTTCCTCTTGAGGTTTCTTCCTTCCTAACTAAGGGAGTTTTTCCTTGCCACTGTCGCCCTCGGCTTGCTCACTGGGGGCTCGAACACCAGATTCTTTGTAAAGATTTTTTGTAAAGCTGCTTTGTGACAACATCTGTTGTAAAAAGCGCTATAAAAATGAATGTTGATTAATTGATTGATTGACCTTTTAGAGGCATTCAATTCTTTAGATGTCTAGATGTCATCACTAGCGCTGTGCATAAGTCTGACTCAGTAAGTCTCTCTAGAATGAAGGGGGTCACAATAAACCACTCTAAATGACTTTGTACACGCCTCAACTGTTAATTATGTAGAAATGTAGAACATATGGTAAAATTTCATTTTTAGAGTTGTGTATGTGTTCTACATTTAATAGATCACTTTGGAGTGGACATGTCACTCGCAGTTATGCAGCAGCAGAACAAAAGAAACAAGTGGAGCGAAATAGGTAAGATCCATGGAAATGTTGGAAGCATATGCTTATCCAAAACGTCTTGGCATGCTGAACCATTAAGATTTACTCTTCTCTGGAACCAAGGGACCTAGGTCATCAAACCTTACATGCAGTTTACACATTTAAATCAGTTAAATACACCCGATATAAAAAGCTGAATTTTATTTTCATCATTACCATATACTGTTTCATTTCTTCTTGACCTTTTAACTCATCTGTTTTAAGTGCTTCTCATATATGGCTCCATTATTGTATTCCCATTACAGTACAAAAAAAGCCAGAGCCAAATAGTCATGTGAAAAAATTATTATATACTCAATAAAACCTTATCTAAACATATCAAAAACATATCTAAACATCTGATCTTCATATCAACGATACCGAAAGACTGAAGCAATATAGCTAAACACATAAACCAAAAATATTTGTAAACTGTTTTTGTGAGGAAAATGTTAATGTCCCCACATTTATTACCCCTTAAAATGCCTAAACTTTTAATCAGGTGCACCACCATCAGCTGCCAATGACTGGAACATAGTTAGAGAGGATTCTGAAGGAGCTGGTCTTTTTTTAAACCTTAATTTAGTTTGCCCCTGATTGTTGAAGGTCACGGTATTTACCATAGAGGATCAAAATAGTTCTCTGGCCTCCAGAAAGAAGGTGTCTGTACACTACAAACAAAAATAGAAATAGTTGCGCATCTTCCTGTGTGGGGTCTGTAGTAATGGATGAAGTTGGTTGTGGTGGTCAGGTCACTGATGTTTGACCTGCAGACCTTGCATACCACTGTCTTCTTATTCCTACTTTCATCCACAACACAATCCTCTAATCCAAATCTCACTATTTCTGATGTAGCCGCTTCACTATACGAGCCATGTTATATGTTGACCTGTGCTGGTCTCCCATGCTCTGATAGGTTGCTAGATTTGTATGCATTGCAACTGAAATCATCCATTTTCAACAAAAATGGATAAAAATGGATAACAAAAAATGGTAAATTATTAAAATTCATACAGAAATACCCGTAACACTGAGTTTTGAAATTTCTTGGTTCTGTATACTTTTTCATACATCAACACTTGAAATAATATTAAATTAGCAATATTATTAGGTCTACAACAACAATAGTAAAATCATTCATAATAAAATAACATTCAAACAATTCTCAACCTCACTAAAAATAAACCTGAAGTCTTATAATAGCTAATTAGCACAAACTTCATCGCCGTTAATAGAAAGTCCAGAATCAATGGAATCAGATATTTATCTTCTGAGTGAAAAGCACAACACATCTCTGAAGGTAACTGTAAATAGTGATAAGAATCAGGCGAAGCAGCAGACACAGGCATGCTGCTGTTGTGCTGTCAGCACTTCTGTTCTTTAAAAAACTTATCAGCGTTCAGGACAATCACACCATCTACAGCCATGCACTAATCTGCTCGCTCACTAATCTGTCTTCACTATATCATCTGTTTCAGTTAGAGCATAATGATGAATTCACTTTCTTTCAAATGAAATGCCACTTTAGAAAAAAATGCTTGATTATTCATTCAATGCTGTGTCAGTATTTGAGCATGGTTACAATAGTCTACAAGAACTGGAATAATGTTTTACACAATTGTTTAAATAAAAAAATTCAAGATTTCAAGCAACATTGTAATTGTAATATTGTAATATTTTCTTATATGTGACATGCCACAAAGTCACTCAAGCAAGCCACTAAACATGCATGCACAAATAAGTTAGCTCAGAGCAGGACATAAGCAGACGTATAACAAAACTCCTTATTCTCTCATCTACTGAATGCAATGTGCAATTGGAAAAGATTATATCTATAAGAAGATTATGACAAATAAAAAAAATATTAGACTTTTTTACTTCAGAATATGGAAAATGGTGAATCTGTGTTCTTAGCTCACAGTGCGTCTCACCTTTCAGAGACAGGATATGACATCAGATCAAGTACATGTAAGTAGCTTGACCCTTGTATTAAGACGTCCAGCCATCCCCTAAATGCACTGGAGTGATTGATCATTTAACACATTTAACAGTTTAAAGTCTATTACACTATGGACAACATTAAGCTATTTTACTGCAGTATGTTCACTGAGTTAGTCCAGTTGATATATGAGACAAAAATGTTATGCAACAATAGATTGGTGTGAAATTGTTTATACTGTTGTTATGGCCTACCCTGGTTCTATGAGACTGACACCATATACAGAAAAACATGACTAATTAGAGTTCAGCAGACATTTCAAAACCTTCACTGGCATGTATCTAAAGGTGGTTGTAGCCAAAGTAGCCATGTTTGGCCTGGCTCCTAACAGCAGTCTGGACCCCCAGATTGCCACTTGTAGCTATATTCCGTTATTATGTTAGTTATATATTGTGGTGTTAGCATCAAGAAGACGCAGGAAATATCTACTACCTAAAAGGAGTGGTCTTTCTTCAGCTCTCTAATGAAACAGTCATGATAACAGGCAGGTCACCTTTACCCATGCACTCCTACTTGATGGTGACATCTAAAACTGCACTAGTACCCCAGCACAGAATGACACAAGCAACATCGGTACTCATATTTAAGCTACCAGTAACACGTTGGGTACAACATTTTCTCATACCATGAATGCTGCACTGTGAAAGAGCCTTCTACTGCAGTTGCACTGCATGAGCATGTCTATTATGGCATTGCGAGCCAGTAGCAGGTTGTTACATAGCCCCCTTTTAAGGAGAGCTGTTGTGACCTCACAAAATTTGAGTCCCTGGGGCAAGGACTGCAGTCTCTCCGCAGCAGGGGTTTTGGAATGTTCACTATGTTCACTTAATGCCCTGGTAAGCAAACTCAGCCACACACACAACTCCCCCATCCCTGGTCCTCTCTGGCGCCTCTGGAGGCAGTGTTATAGTCTGAGGCTGCTTCAATTGGTCAGCAACATTAAGTGGTAATAAAATGAAGTCCGCTGATCGCTTAAATGTACTGAGTAACCAGGTAATTCCATTAATGGATTTGTTCTTCCTTGATGGTGCCGACGACATATGCTAGGATGACAATGCTGAGATTTATCCAAGGATTCAGGAAGCATAAGGAATCTGGCCCCACTGGAAGTCTGTGGGATGTGCTAGAGAAAACTGAATAAGATCTCAGAAAGGAATGAATGCAATTTTTTGAATGAATAATTTCACCATGAATTGGCAGAGCTGAACTACTGTAGGCTGAATAAAAAATAAATGCACTATTTTTTAGGCAATCACAAAGTGATTTGAATTTGGGAATAAATTAAACTAAAAAGCCCTGAGAATTCAGTTTTCCATGATATTAACTGATGATATTTCCATGATATTTACTCTTATATAAGGGTTATTGTTTTAAAAGAGTACAACTTGTGTTGTGTTGAGTGCCTGCGAAAGCTATATCTTTCAAAAATTAGCCAACAAACACTGTTAACAAATGACCTGAAGGATGACAAATGGTCTCTGTTATTCTAACAGTAAAGTCAGAACCACATCTTGGGATACACAACTTCAGAAAGGAATGTTTTAGGCACAAACATAAAATAATAATATTGTTATGGAGACAGGCAGGATCACTGGTGGCAGTGAAAACATGAAAATGTACTTGAATAATGCAGAAAAGTGAATTGATATGTAATGTTTTCCAATTCCCAGTTAACTCTTCATCCATTACTCAGCGTGCAGGAAGAGGAACTGTATAGGAATTCCTTTTAAAGCTTCCTGCTGTGCTATTTTCAGATGCACTGCGGGTTAATAAAAGATTACTCAACTCTACAGGGGTCTTGCTCTCTCTCTCTCTCTCTCTTTCTCTCTCAGTTTGCCTCTCTTTTCTTTCTCTTTCCCTTTCTCTCATGCTTTTCCTCCTCTCCATGTCTTGCTCTCTCTCTCCCCTGCCTTTTCTGCTCTCTATATTTTGCTCTCCCTCTCTCTCTTTTTCCTGCATTTTCCTCCCTCTATCTCGTGTTTTCTCTCACTTTCTCTCTCACTTGGTCTGTCTCTCTCTGTCATTTACGGTCTCTCACTTCCCTCTCTCTAACCTGCTTTTCCACCTCTCTTTTGCGTGCTCTCTCTCTCCCGTCTCAGTCTGTCTCTTCTCTTCTTTGTCTTTTTCTCTACTGCTTTTTCTAATCTCTCTCTAGATCTCTCTGTCCCTTTCTCATCTTACTGTCTTTCCCATCTTTCTTTACTGTCCCACAGCACTCTTCCCCTCCATGTTTCTTACTCTCTCTGTCTACATATTTCTTTTTTTTTTCCTACTCTATGCCGTCACTCTCTATCCCTTTCTCTTTTCCACTGTCTCTTCTCTGTTTTTCTCTCTTATTTCTTCACCCTTTTTTATTTATGTATTCTTTCCCCTCTTTTTCTGCCATTCTTCTTTATATCCTACTCTTCGTTTATACACTTTTCCCTGTCTCAGTGTGTCTGTCTCACTCTCTATGCCCCAGCATCTTCCTCCCTTACTCTCTCTGTATCTATATATATCTCTATCACTCCTGCTCTAAGCCCCCCTCCCCCACCGCTCATGCCACATCCATGACCAAAGTTTTTATTTTCATTGCTCTGCTTCTCCAACAGAAATCTAGTGCTGTACCAACAATCCATCCAGCTTACATCTCCTGCCCATTCCGCCTTCAGCAAAGTGACAGGCTCTCGTTGCCGTGGGAGAGAAGTGGGCTGGGGGTTGAAGGGAGGGGTGGGGGGGTGCTAGAAAAAGGACGATCGCGCCTCATTAAAAAAACATGCAGTGGAGTCGAATCAGATCCAAGCGCTAAACGCCAGGGACATGGCGTAATGTTTAATTTTGTCGATGATGGAGGCACTTTCGCCTGAGGTAACTTCGGTGGGAGCCATGTTTGCGTGCGAACCTTCACTTAGAGCTTCACTGAGCAGCACTGCTGATGTTCAGATGAGTGTAAACTTACAGGGGGGGTGTCAAGGGGGCAGGCCGCTGCAGCCAGTCAGAGGCGGCAGAGGTGTAATGTTTTATTGAAGCGTGTTCCTCGGAGAGGTCCTGAAAAAGCCCTCCTCGCCTTCACGGGAACCTGTCTGTTTTGGTTGTCGAGAATGACTCCCAATCACGGAAGGATAAAAACATCAAAATAAGCTAATAGAGATCGGCCTTGAAGTCTTCTCACAAGCTGAGCAGGGAGGGCCTGTGGGGCCATCACCCACCACTACACGCACACTCACTCAGCCCGTGTGCCAGGGCAGTCCTTGAATGAAGTATACGGAAGTGCTTCAGCCCGACAGGGAGCCAAGCACCTTCCAGAGATGACAAAAGGCAGACAGCATGTGTGTGCTGCAGGTTCAGCGTAAAGGTGCGTGACCTGCCATTTTCAATACTGGAACCTGCACACTGTGGTTTATGCTAATGATCCAACTTAGATGTTTAGCTCTTAAAGGCATAGCAAGAAGAGGAATCCTTGTTTAAATGTTCTGCCACAGCACATATTTATCAGTAGCTCTGTACCTAAAACTCCAGGTAGGAAATTAAAATAGTTTAAATCTCCTTAGTCAAAAATACTACCAGCATCAAAACTACAAGGTTGAAGTACCGCTTCTTCTTCAACAGCTTTTGTTTAGATGTTTCCATTTCATCTTAAAACGATGCAGCATGTGTCCTTTTTGTACTGACATTCAGCTTGTTTTGCAAATTTCTCTTCCTATCTTAATTTCTGCAACAGCTACATTCTGGCACTGATATTCAGCTTCTTACACACCAGTTTATTATTTGTATTTTCAAGGTCCTCCTTTAATATTGCAGCAGTTATATTCTACTGCTGGGATTCAGTTTTTTATTCACCAGCTTTTTGTTGTAATTTTCCCATTCCACCTTAAATAGTGCAGCCGTAATTTTTCAATATGTTTATTATGAAAATCAAAAAAATGACAATGCCAATACAATGACAGTAATTAGATACAACATAAAAAAGGAGAATTAGTAATAATAACACGTTTAATTAGGCAGTCCAGTTAATCATTATGCCCACCTCCTCCCAAACTGGATAAAACTTCGTAATCGTTTTTATTGTTTAAATAACTTAGCCTTGCGAGGGGAAGAATATCATACAACGCCTCTACTACTGTGTTATGCCAGGCGGTATTGATGATTATTAGGTCAAGTTTCCACTGACACAGCATGCAGCTGACGAGAGGAGTCCACTTCTGAAGGTTAGTTTTGGAGCGGTGAGGCCTTTATCGCTAACTACTACTTAAACCCAATCACCTAATCACCCAAATGACCTAATTCAATTTTTCCATCACCATAATCTCTCTCAACACATACAAACCACTTCCAGGTCTGCTTTAAGGTGAGGTTTAGGACAAAGCATGACATACTGAGCCTGGAAGCAGTTTAAGTACACTGCAAGAAGATTTGATGTATAGGCTATTTGGGCGACTATTGAGTTGGAGTGATTACAGTTTTTTGCAGTTGCTAAGGCTCCAACGATGGTACTAGTAACAGTTTTAGAATTTACTAACTCAGATAGCCTTGCTATTGACCTGGTACTCTAAACTAGAAGTTCATTCTCTACCTTACACTCAGCTAGCAATTCTAGAACACTTTTAGCCAAACACCAAAAACAGTTTGCTATATTAAATAAAGCAATACAAACTGAACACCCTGTCTTTCTTTTGGAATACACTGGCATGCAAACCCCCACTCATAAACCAACTGCCCAAACCCAGCCCCCACAGGTGAAAACACTGCTGGATAAGTGCATGTGCATGTGTATTTATGTGTATTAATATGTGTTTGTGAATATATACAAATATGTATATTTATATATATCCTACACTCAGCTATATATACACTTAGCTATTATTATTATTATTATTATTATTTTTGCAACGTTACAGCATATACAGCATGTGTGTTCAGCAATGTTCATCCCCAAAAGTATAAACATTACCCCCGTAAAAGTGGTTATATTATAGTGGTTATGTACTAATTATGCAAAAATTGCCTGAACAGTTACCCTGAACACTCAAACAACACAAGCTAGTAGTGTCATCAGTGTGTAGTTATGATGTAGAAAAGTTGTTGGTTTGTGTGTAGAGGATTTAAAAATATAATTCTGACAAGAGCTGACAGAGCCTTGGGTGAAGTGTATGCTTTGTCCAGAAGACATTTGGCATACTGTGTGTGTGGCTTGGGCAGCTGTGTGTTAAGTTTGGACAAAAGAAGAGACCCAATAACTGTAACAACATTGGCCTGAACCTGAAATTAAAGAAGCAAAATTTGCTTCTGGTTTGTTTTGTTTGACTACATCTAAGATAAGCAGGAAATGCATGAATTGCATTGTTCACTGAACTGTTTTTAGGTGATTCGTTTTACCCAAATGTGGTAAACTGTGCTCATTCCTTAAATGCAGTAAAATGTCATTAGGGATCATGTAATGATGAACTTGGTGTGACTGTAATTTGGCACTACAGTTAAGGATGCTGGTTGAGAGTGCAAACCCAAAGATGATTCAATTTAATCTGATCCGTTCTGCTGGATGTCCACGGTTCCAGACACAGTGTAATTACAGTCCTGCTGGTAAAAAAAAATGGAGTGATCTGCCTCCCTCAGCAGTCCTGAAATGCTGTCGTCAGCTGGAACTGCTCTTCACAAGAGCCCTTCATTGTGAAATTCATCAATGGCAAGATAATTATGCACAGAAAACATGTCGGATTAGCCAAGGGATGGAAAAACGTTGACATAGATCACTGTGCATTAACTAAATTATCCTGAAAAAGGCAAGACTACTGCTGGAAACGGTTCATCAATAAATCACAGTTGGGGGCTTCTAGAAGAGCCGTGACTGGACCAGCACAATGAAGACAGTGTTGGAGTGTTAATTTGACGCCTTAAGTGAAATGCACTTCACAGCCCTTCAACTATTTTCCTTGTCTCACCCTCGCGTTCCTATTGTTCACTTCAGGCTATATGGTTTGCTATTACAGCAGGCTAAATTCTGTATTGCGATTTTGGCGATTATCTTACATAAACCCATGTTTCTCTGTTTGCTGTCTAGAACGCTGGCTCCACAGTCGTTCTTGCTACAAGGGTTAAAAGCAATGACATGGAACCCCCAGTCCACCAGTGGGCCTTGCATGTATGGTGTGGCCAGCTGATGTTCATGTCTGTTGATGTTCAAATTACATACTTTTAGTAAAAAATTAAATTTGTGCAAAGTTCAATTGTACACAACTGATTTTTCCAGACCTCTGTCCATTTCAGTGAATCCAATATCTATTTTTGTGGTCAGTGGTGAAGGGGGTGATATGGAGTAATATTATCCAGCTGGTTTACTGCATATACAGACAAACTGAAAAATACACATATCTAGTTGAGTCTTTACTGCTGAAAATAATAAGCAAAAGCTGCAGCTAACAGGCTCATTCGATCTGTTTATCTGCACTTTATTTGACAGTTTAATCATAGCAACCACCTAGCAAAACTCAGCAGCCACCTGAAATATGTAACAATTGCCATTGCCTAGCAACATCCTAGAAAATAACTGGGTTTCCATTGCAACTGCTTAACAACCACCTGGGACACCATAGCAACTGTCTAGTCTTAGGAAGGTCTGAGGCTGTGCAATGATTCTGGCCTTTAGGAAGCACACTTTTTAGCTGTGACTGGTGCATGCAACAATACTGTAACATTGTACAACTTTGGCTAATCTTTTAATCATGTAAAGGTTCTACGTTCTCCCTAGGATTCTGCACCAGAGCCAAGAACCATTTAGGAAGCTTTATTTTAAGACTGTATGTGGTTTGTAGACCCCTGGTTTAAAACTATTATATATCTGAAGAGCCAGCAGCCATTACGGAAAGGTTACCCAATCACATTCTGCAGCCAGGCGCCTACAGTGCTGCTCATTATACTGCGCTGTCATAAAAGTTGACCGATGGACCTCCCTCGCTAATGACTTTTGCCAAGACATGCCAGGAGCTGGCATAACCACCAGAGTAAAGAGGGAAAAGGTCTGGGGGAGTTATGAGGATGGGGAGGTGGGGGCAACAAAATGGCAAAGCGTACCCTCTCTGTACAACCGGGGGCCATGATTTCCTCAAAATGGCGGTGGTCATTATTCTCAATTGTGCATTCATTTAGACCCAGAGGGACTGTTTAGAGACCCCCCCCAACCGTCTCAGACGGGCTTCTCAGGGGCCATTAATCAGTGGTGGCTGGGCTTTGTCTGGTTGTGCTCTCCCCTGATGGCTTGACGCTATGACACGAATGGATGAGGCGTGAAGCGCCGGCCCTTGGTAAAGTAAAGGCTTGACACCTCGTTATTCAGAGTCCAGAGCCGCTTGGATGCGGCTGTACCATCCAGCTGCCCTGCTGCTACCAACCCCCCCCCATCCGCCAAACATACACTCTAACAACGTTGTTGTTGCTGTGGGCTACTTCGCAAATTAGCCCAAATTGTGCCCACTGGTTGGTCATTTTTAGCACAGTTGTTTAAAATGCACTATGCCAGCCCTGGCATGTCTACACACAAGATTAAAGACAGAGCCTGAAGCAAGAAATGTATGTAAGACTGTTTATATGGAGTAGGTTCTGGGCATAGATCCATATTACAATACATCATATAGAGCGCAGAACAAATGGACTGTGTTGCCTGATGCAAATAGATTCTTGTCAGCACAATGTCAAAAATCCAGCATAAACACAATCAGAGAGTATGGTTTCTATATACAGTCTTTTATAGGTGTTCAAATGAAGCACAAAAACATAAAACCATTTTTTGCTGAATATAAGTGTTTAGAAGAATCCAGCTTCATTCCAGCACGTGGGATAAATGAAATGTCCGGAATAATGAACAAAGCTTTACAATATATACAATGGCCCCAAAACACTATAACCATGGACACTTTAACCATTTAACCATAGGTAAGCTGTTAAAAAGCAGTTTATGGAAGTTGTGGTCTAACCCCTGTCATGAAAAACAAGAAAATGCACAGTCCCTCATTCCCACTGTCCACTCTTTACAGGTATCATATTTAATCCCTTTGCTCATCAAGAGCATCTACAGCAGTGGAAAGCAGCAACAATGTTAAGTTTGATCATATTTTTGTTTACTCTTGAACATGGTTTCTTGGTGAAAGAGGGTAGTAAGTATTCTCACTGGCTGTTTATCTCACGCTGATGAACTTCTGTTTACTGATGGGATCATTAACTTAAAACTTTGTAAGGTGTGCAAAAGATTGCTGAAGAAATTAATCAGCACACAAAAACTGAACTGAAAAAATGCAGTGTTTCATGAATTTGCTTTGCACTGCTCACATTCACAATGTAGGCAAATTACAGGATACAGATTACCAATAAAGATTATATCTTCAGATTTAAATGGTTTTGCGTGTAATTACTATCCTGTGTTACCCGATTTTAGATTTGTTAAATCAGTAGGAATGTGTCTATTTAGTGTTATGCATTACAGCCGAAACACATTTTATGTCAAATTTATTTTAAAATCATAAAAATTAATTAATGCTAATTATTATATAAATGAGATTTAATACATTTTTAAAGTGGTTAAGACAAAAAGTTAAATTGTTCAGAGAGGTCTGGCATGAAATTCTAGAGAAACCTGTAGTCAGAACTGGTAACAGCGATGGTGATAGGAATCATCTGAAGCTGTTACACAGGACGTGGGGCCAGGTTGCAAATACAAGCCTTTTAATAAACCAGAAATAAAACAAAAACAAAGAGACTAAATACCGGAACAGGGCTACACAACAACAGACATGGAGAAACTTACAGGGATATTCACTCAAACCACAAAGAGGCCAAGGACCGGCCGGGGGACAAAACACCCAGCAAGACCAAAGGGCACGACTTCGGGTATAACACAACTAGGGCTCACGAGAGACACCTGAGAAGGGGCGGAGCTAGAAATGAGACCGGACTAGAGGGCGGAGACAGGAGGAGCACAGGACCAAAATAAACAGAAGCACATGGACATGAGAGGACATGGCAGGGTGTGACAGAAGCAGAGTGTTTGGTGTCTCTAAAAGCAACACTGCAAGCATCTAAGTAGTGTAACAATGAATTAAATCATGATATCTCAAAACTGCAATAAGGTGCAGCATTTTAAGTAGAGCATAGGCATTTTTTTTTCATTATGCCTTCTAATACACCTACATTGTCTACCCCAACAGCATCTTCAGCCTTCCAGTTCCCATTTCACCTGCCTCCAAGCTCCAGCTGTCTTCCTGTCTCCTACCTCCAGCATTTCTCCTCCCTCCCTAGCTCAAGCACTCCTACTGTCTCCTAGCTCCAGCACCCCTTCTACCTCCCAACTCCAGCTCTCCTCCTCCCTCCTAGCTCTAGCACTCCTCCTACCTCCCAGTTTTAGCACTGTTCTTGTCCCATACCTCCAGCACTCCTTCTGCCCCCCAGCTCCAGCACTTCCAGTTCCAGCACTACTCCTACCTACCAGTTCCAGCAACCCTCATGCCTTCCAAGTCCCGCACTCCTACTGCTTCACAGCTCTAGCATTCATCCTGCCTCACAGCTGTAGCATTCGTCCTACCTCACAGCTCCAGCATCCTATCCCCAGGCTTTAGCGCTCCTCTCGGCTTGACTGATGGAGAATGTGTTGCATATGGTATATTTCATACATGTAACCTAAACATTTAAGAAGTTTATGCCAAGACATACTTGTGCTACACAAAATATCAGTGAAATAAATTTGTTCAAGCTTCAAAAAGGTAAACTGTAATTTGATATTTGATATGCATTACACATAAAGTGACATTTTAAAAGCCAGTAGCCGTTTGTATTGCTTACAGTTTTGGAAATTTAGTATCTAAAATTATTAGATTATTTAATTTCAAGTTTGAGTAAATTGCTATTTACTATTTACTAGCAGTATAAATACTATGTGTGTCTTGATGTAGTTCGGCACATCCAACACAGCAATACAGAGGAACTGAAGGCTGCTACCAAAGCAACCCGGGCTTAAATATCGTCAGGATTACCACAAGCTGATTGCTTCCATGCTGTGCTGCACTAACGCAGTAATTTGCGTTCCCAACCAAGTATTAAGTGTATAAATGAACATACTTGTCTGAAGTTGTACATTTCTATATTGTACACCCCCTTTTTATATATTCTTATATATTCTATATAATTTGAGACAATTTCTGCTTTTGTTTTTTATTAGCTATAAGCCATGCTGATCTCTATTAAAACAAGATGCTCTAGGACAACATTGTGATAATATTAATATTGCTCATTAGGTCCTTTACATGAACATGAAAAGATAAGACATGTCATAAATTAAACATTTTTTTTGTTGCTGATGAGCCCGACCAGAAAAAGTACCAGTGTTTGTGCTTGAATGAGTTGAAGGTCAATGTCAGGAGAGTCAGTCAGTTGTAAGAGAGAGCGTTTGAAAAGGAGCGTGACGAAGACTAGACGATTTATCTGAAGCTAGCCATGAAGACAACAAGCACTTACAACACCACTGGCCCTCATCAGCCTCAACATGTCCACAGTTTTGACATCATGACACTGTTTGATGACTGACTGATAAAAAATCCGGTGTAAATCTCAGACTCTTTGGCAAAAGCTAAAATGTTTCAGGCTAAATGAGGTAGAGGGTTCGTAGAATGAATAGATTTCATCCGCACCAAAACCCAGCAGTCCTGGCTCACGTTCCAGAACATTCATAAATTTTCATCCCAGCAGTTTCTGGGAGCATGGAGAAAACTAAAACTCAGAAACTAACTCAGGCAGCCAGAGCCACTGCGGTGGAACAGCAGCAAATGAGCTCCACTACATGCACGGTGTACTGGAGCGAGACACGTTAGGGTCAATGACTTAATGCCATTTTCACATACTGCAGCACCAATGTACACAAAAATTGTACAATATTCATAACTTCAAAATAATCAGACAGAGCTACACTTATACAGGCTGAATATGAAGATATATAAATGCTTATTATTTGTTTTTAGTTTCCATAAATAGGCTATAATGTGAAAGGCCATTGGGAGAACATTTCTCAAATGAAAAAATCTAATCAGATCAATTTATTTGTCACCTACATAGTCACACATGGTACAACTAGAAGTAAAATGCTTTGACAACTACTGCTCACAAAAAATGTATAAAGACAGAGCATCTGAGCTATGAACATAAGATCATGATGTAAAAAAAATAAAATAAAAGGAAGACTATAAACAGAGACAATAATATAGAATTAAATGTAATTACAATATACACAATATAGAAACACAGTTCTGTTTACACTGAAAGGCCGATTAATGTATCTTCTTATCTCAAACGTGTGAGGGGGATATTGATATGGGGTGGATTCAGAAACGAGGTGGATTGGTGAAGGATTGTCTTCAATTCTATAAATAATCGCAATTTGATATATTAAAGAAAATACAATTAAAGGTTTGTGTATAATGGCTTATTGTTCTTAACAGCTATACAGCAGAAACCTCTAGAAAAGGTGTGATTGCTGTGTTAGCTTTAAGTGTAACAGGTTTCAAGGTCTGCCATCAAGATTTACTGGAGGAGGCTGTGGACTCCGGATATGAATAAATGGCCTTAAAAAGAAAACTTAAAAAAAAAAAGAGAAGCGTTTGTAGTTTGGAGATAATCATTCATAAATGACATGTATGAAAATAAATTGTTTCAGTGCTACAAAGTATCTTTTGCTTAGTGTTATGCATTTGTTCCAAAACATCTGCACAGGTTGATGCTTCATGTGAATAACCTGCCAAAAAGAGCTATTTTTCTTTTTAAACCAAACCAGTCTCTGAATCTTTTTGTCTGGCCTAAGGGATTAATATCTCTTATTATCACATGCTTAACAGCTCCATTGTTGATTGAAATTACTGTAATGATCTAAATTAATGATTGACTGTAAAGCTGCAATATAAAAGTGTCACCTAAACTTCTTACATTCTTAAAACGTGCATGTTTCAGTCAGAAGTAGAACTCTCTGAAGCTCAAACACCTCTAAACTCTCTAAATAGTGCCCTTTTTGGAATTCTAGCTTTTACAGATAAACAGTACACTATCTGGGAAGTATGAATGTGTCTTGTAACAAGTCCTTTTGGACATTTCTATTGATGCATTATTGAAGGTCAAATGATGTAAATAATTCAGAAATGTAAAAAAAAAGGAAGGTTACGTGATATTCAGACAGTGATGTTTTTGTTAAGGTGACATTGATAATATAAGCAAGACACTGCAATTAAACACTGTACAGGCAAAGAATCAGTAAAACAAACACACGCCTCATTAGCGGACCACCTTTACTGTCTTCTACAGTGTAATTTATCCTGAAGATCCATGGCAGGACTCAAAGGATTAAGGAGGAATCTTGATTCCACTCAAGTCAACAGTAATTAACAGCCTTTCAAGTCATTCCATTTCCTTTCAGCGCTGTAAACTGTCCGGCAGTCTCTCCAAACAAATTATTATGTACAGCATCAAATCCCCCCTCAATTCCATCAATTATTGAACACAGCAAATCGTTTGCTGATCCAGTGACACCAGTTGACCTTTCAGGAATGCACTTAGGCGGCGTTTGCTGAAGAGGGATATCTGCAGATCGAATTCTCACACTTTAAGTGCATACTTTAAAGCGGAAGGCGAGCTTAATAAATTTTTTATTTGCCGCTGTTCAATTAGTGTGTAATCAAGCTCGGGCTGCGCTCACCAAGTCGGTAAGACACGTTCTCCAAATGTCATCTCCACTGTCAGAGGGATGGAGTTAAATGCTCCCAGGAGAGGTGGTGGTTATGTGTTCTGCAAGCATGCCTTCCTTAAATTAGATGTATAGCAAATTAGATGTAGGGTAAAGCTATAGAAAAACGATTTGGGTTCCCTAAAAACCTTTTTCATGAATGATTCTTTAAAAAAACATTTTTGTAAATGAGCTTAAGGAACTTGTGCAGGCTCCAGAGAGTAACTGTGGTGGTTGTGTGCAGAGGTTTGAACACCCGCGGTCAGATGTTTTTAGATTTTCTATGTGAATATGTGCTTCCACTGATTTCATTCATATACAGCCATTTCTTTAAAGATGTATAGTATGATGTGTAAAAAAAAACACAAACTACACTCTACACTTTATAACTTTATAATTATAATGTAATCTAAAATATTATCTTTTTTAATTATTATTTTAGCAGAATTGTTAACTAAATTTGGTAGTGCTTTCCACATCCCTGCAAAAATGATTGCTTGTTATTTGATAACACTTCCAGATTTTTATCATGTCCTAAGTTTGTTGCAGTAACTTGGTTTAAGTTTTGGTGTCTGGTTTACACATAGCATTTATAAGTTCACCCGACAAAAACGAGCCACTTTGCAAGTTTAAGGTGGTAGTAAGTGTAGGCACAAGGATAACTGGGCTATAAATACAAAATGAGAGGCAAAGCGGATATTTATGATTAGTAAAAAGGAGCGCTTGCATTTGAGTGTGCATATAGACCAGACTGTGAACGTGCAGGTGTAGTGAAGAGTACTGTCATATGGGTCTACCAGTAGAGGCCAAAACTCCAGTCTACAGGAAATTGTGCGGAAAGGCATCCACCAAATCTGGCTAAACTGTGCAATTCTTTGATGCAAGAGTGGCTAAATATTGAAGTGGCCTACATCCAGAAACTTGTTCATTCTATGCCAAATCGAGTCACACTGGTTATTCATGCTTGTGACGGCATTACCTACTATGAGGTATGTTTCAGTCACAGACTGAATTTTCTGTTAGGCCATCTTATTTAGACTGTATGAGTTATATTACTATCATTATTAGGAGAAGCGACCTGAGAACTGCCGTACATTTTTTCCCCTTTTTTCGGCAAATATGCAAATAAAGCAATGCTCTTTGTAGCAGACATTTGCCTTTAACAACAGCTTTGATATCACTGAAAACATTTCGGAACATTTAAATTATTATACTGTATATATTATGCTAATATAGCTACAGTGTTCAAGCACCCAGTTAAAGTAACTCAAGTAAAGCACCTAATGAACAGATCATCAAACGTGCTTCGGTTTAAACTCTCTGTGCAGGTTGAGCAGGCAAGGTGTGTTGTTTTTTTAAGCTATGTCTAACCTACTTCTTTTTTGACCTAATCTCTGGGGAACCGAGGCACCCTTTGAAAAATGGCATCTGCGCATTTTGTGCATGCTCTTGATCTTGGAGGAGACCCTGGCGAGGCAACAAACAGGAACTTTCTGAGCATGATGCATATTCATCTAAAAAGCCATAGCTTCCAATAACAGATGATATATGTGTTCATATCATTTCCCGTAATCCCTGGAGGAGCATCTTTTTTTTTTTCCTTTGCCCCTTTTTTATTTTTATTCTTTTTTGGAGTCCGGCACCAGCATGGCTCTCGATTCATACTCCTCCAAGACACATCAGCACTTCTGTTTTGTCTGCAACACACAAAACCGTCTGTTGTGCCATCTGGGATTTTCCCTTTCCTCTTTTGTCCTTTCTTTCTTTCTCTCTCTCTCTCCTGTTTCATTGAGCTGCCATGGATCCTCCTTGAAGCCTAATACAGTTTGCATTTAAAAAACGAAGGAAAAACAGTGAAAAAGAAACACTAGTCAAGCATGTAATTGATTGGTATTCAGAGCAAAGGGCAACTACCAGCCCAGTGACTTTGATCCATAACTTCAGAGCGATCGTAAAAAAATAAATATCGCACAATGCACCGCGTAGGGAAGGATAAGATGTGGTGAGGAGCCTCAGAACAGTTACAGTGAATTAAAAAGATGCACAGACTCAAAAGGTCAAATTACTGTGGCCAGTTGTAGACGACAGCTACACTGAATCATCTTCATAACCGTATAAAGCTGAGACAGTTTTATATCAGCTCAGAAAATAAGCAGTTGGGTGAATTTAAAATGTTGCTTGTTCTGTCTGTACTGCATTGAAGAAAAGTTTTTGATTAGCTCTTAAAAGGAGTTTGTTTTAACTTTACGCACATATAAACTGTTGAGAGTCACTTAGAGTTATTTGAATTTGAAAAGATTTACTGTATAGAACTCTTTTCTTGATTTTTTACAGTGGCTGTGAAATGACTCAGGCATCACAATGATGTTATATATGATATATAAATACAGGCATGTTCTACTATCCAAAACCACCAATAAACATATCCTTTCATATGGAATGTTGATAATGATCATGTCAAATAGTCCTAAATCTGAAAATATTTGACTTCAGTCTTTAATCTAGGTGTGCCACTGTGTTTGTTGATGGAAAGAACCAACATTTTGAATAAAACTGGGCTAAAACTTTAAACATTTCACTCATTTGAAAGTTATGGCACGGAAAAGGATATATATTTTTTTTATTTTATTTTTGTATATGATATTTTTTATGATTTTCAGAGTGCAGCACAGCTAACAAGGCTAAAAAAATACAAGACCATGTTTGTTAATGGAGCTCATTTAAAAGTTTGCCACTGATATATGAGCAGTGAGCACCCAGTGAAAAATTCCATGAAATATAAATTTAGCAATTTTACTAATTTAGCATTTGTTGTAGCATTTGTAGCACCATTCATCAGTTTTGAGGTTATATCTGCTGGCCTGCTGGATTGATTGGGTTTACTGGATGATGCTGTGCAGTGATTGTTCTAGCATCCAGTCATCTAGATGGATGTGACCAATTCATTTTGCACCCCAGAGACAGCGGTCAGCATGCAGATGACACTCAGGCTGCCCGCTTCTCTCACCGAGAGCCAGATGTGATGAGGTCAGTGGCAGCCTTGTGCGCCGACTGCTGGGGTTAATGATGACTGATGTCCAATAGCTTAAAGAGCCGTTCGGCCTGTCATGTCCTCGCACAGCGCCACGCTCACACACAATTACGCTCAACACGCTAATAGCTGCGATCATTTCGCATTGGAAAGCCCATAATTCCTACTTTTGGTGGTCTGCGAAGAAGGATGGCTAAGATCCTCTAATATTTCAGCTCAATGATTCCTGGCTGCAAGTGCAAATGAAGGCAAATCAAGCAGCCCCACACATTATTAACATACATTTGCCTTGCCTGACTGCTGCGCCAATGCGTCTGTCTGGAGGCAATTAGAGCACTTAACGCCTGATATTCCACACTCTAAACCCGCTCGCTGATCTCTTAATATTCAGGGGTCTGCTACTTCTTGTTTCATTTTCAGACCACTCTGTTTTCTACAGCAACAAATGTACATTCTGTAAACATTTTATGATGGTTTTCTTTACATGTATTTTCTAAATATTTACCAAAAAACTATTTTTTTATGTGCAGTGTAAGGTCATGATATGACTGTATATGTGTTTATGTACTTTATATGTTACTGTACTCTACTATTAGTGAATGTAACAAAATACATGATACAATTTCAGTCCAGTATACTGTGATAAAATCCTGTGAATATCTCTTTACTAGCTGTGTATTTTGTGAGTGCACTGAATGGAAATCCAGTGTGGGTATAAAGACCTAAATCTGTTAGTGGGAAATAAACAAAGCGGTTCGGGTCAAACCACAACACTCTTCCGGTCAATCAGCAACAGGAGGTGTCCTTGCTCATGCACAGCACAGGAGGAAGTGTTAGAGCTATGTGCTAAACTCCATAAATTGCCCAGCAAGGGATAGACAGCAAAAGAGGAGTAGATCTGAAGAACAAATACTGAGAAAGCAGCAAAAGCTGAAGAACTATGTAAGAACATTAGTGAGGAGTTTCAATGAGGAGGACAGCTGACAAAGCTCAAGATAAATATACGCTGGTCAATGACTATGCTACTGCAATATTGATGGTATACTGCATCCTCTATCACATCTCTCAGCTATACTCTGTATCTGATTATCTATTTAACTTTAGCACTCTTATCTTTAGAATCTTCATCTGTTCAGCTATAAATACTTTTTATGAAAACTTTTTTTCTTTGTAGTCAATATATCACGATTGTTTCTAATCTCACGTAAAGCCAAGCTGAGTTTTTAAAGAACGCAAAGAAGTTAAAATTGACTAAAATAGAGATTTTGTGCAACAACAATAATATATTTGCATACATATGCAAACATATAGAAAAGAGCATTCTCTTGGTTCATTTTAAACATTTAAGGGTTCTTTAGTAAAGGCAGTGATTCTATATAGGTCCATGAACTCTCAAAAAAGACTTGCTTGCTTAAATTGCTCTTTGAATTGTGAATTTTTAGGAGTGTAATTAGCTATTTAGTAATTAAACAGTTTTAGTGATTTACAGCATTTACATTTATCTAAGTTAGGGAGGCAGCTGTTATGAGCGTACATACATACACAAACACATATATACACATATACACATGCAAAAATAGCATTCATACATAAACTTCTGAATACATAAATCTACTCTCATATTTGCAACTGAAAACACATTCTTGGTTGAAAATTTATAGTCGTCAATTTGGCACAATTTCAGTTTGTTGCATATGATTCAAATACATTTTAAAAAGCGTCTCTTCTTTTCTTTTGCTGCTGATCACTGTGACTTCTAAGGGTTAAACTGTTTGCACACAAACTCAGTGATCAGTCCAGAATCATCGAGTAGATGTCAGGCTCCACTGCATGCTTTAAACGGTCATCCCAGGAGAACGCGTGAGCACCATCAGGTTTCAGACAGAGGATTTGGTTGTGAAGATTTGTCCAAGCCGGACTAGAAAAGCCTCACTAATTCCCCGGCAGTGTCAGCAGTGCTGAAAGAGGAGGCTGTCTGAGGGAAAAGACGGCCAGCGAGCGCACACAAAAGTCATCCTTTCTTCTACCTGCTTTAGATCATTTAAGCCCAATGAATCCCTAATTAATTCTCCCCGCTGCCTCTGTTGGGTAGATTGATGTGTCTCCTTGAGAGGCAGTTTGTAGGACACACAGCAATGACGGGTCCGTGTCGCTGTCACTCAGCTGTCTTCAGCCACCTTGCACTGTCCAACACCACCAGCTTGTCGCTTAAGATTTAGAGTGGAGCAAAACCATTAGCTGCCAGCCGAGGTGAGGAAAACACTTGATCTATGATGAAAATGCGGCCGTAGGTTCTTTGTAGTGGCTTTGGAAGACGATAATCATTCTGACATTTCAAGTTTCTTTAAACTGTGGGCAGAAAGCCAGGACAAATTTTACTTCTTTAATTTTTCCCTTATCTAGCTAACAACTAATTCAGGATAATGTTTATCAGTTAGCATTGTGAAAGCTGCAGGCCTAAATCATCAAAGCCTTATCTCTTATTGTGTTGAGATCTCAAATATACAAATAGTCCAGTTAGGTGGTCTCTGGCATTCTGTTATGTATACAGCAAAAGTAAGGACTAAATTCATGCTTTAGGATAGCTGCTTCTGTTTTAGCATTGTGACTAATTAGTTATTGAACTAACATGATATTACTAAACTGCTCAATCTATTGTAACATAATCTATTTTACTAAACAATACAATATCTACATATGTACAACAAACTATACTAAACCAATTAAAGCAAATTATCTATTATACTAATCAATTACCTTTTATACTAATCAATAACCCGTTAATCAGAGGATCATTTGCTAGATAACTGGACATTAAGATTTTTCTCAGTATGTGTGTTTGTATATATAAATATTTACTCTCTTTTTCAAGAGGGACTTGATCCTTCTCTAGAAGGATCTTCATATAAAATCAGTTCTGAAAGGAATACAGAATCAGAAACAGGTCTGATTTGATGTCAGAGGCTGTGAGCGTCCCTCTCCAGCTGCCATTTTTTGTCTATGACAGGATAGAAGAAGAAAACATTCTATTAAATGATTAACCAATTTGCAGATTGGGTCCTGTAGAAACACAAACAGTTGAGTGTGGTGATGTACCTGCTTCTATAGAGACACAATACATGAGGTCAAAATGACCGGTATACATAGTATAAACAGCGTCTCTATTTTACATTCACACTTTCATTAGATTTTCCTCACACAGTCAGTACACAAATACCCAGTTGCCCAACACATGATCATGTACAGCCATGTACCCAGCTCAGATTAGCCCTTTCAGCTCCTTTTCTGGTCAGCATGTTGTAAATACCACCCAAATGGCTCTAAAAACCACTCTACTGAGGGAAATGGAGCCCACCATATAACATATGAAGCCATCTTCTTCTGTCGCCATGCGGTTATTTGTTCCTGTCTGTAATACAATATCATCATGTTAGTGGCAATAAAGTAAGACGAAATAGGATCAACAGATTCTTAACAAGGCATTAGGGGGGCCTACGGGGACTGTTCACACACAAGTCCATTACTTAGCCACTGGGTCATATATCTCTGTCTGCAGATGGCTTTCCCTTTTAAGTGTCACCTGACACCATCGCCTCCATTGCCTTAGACCTTTCTTTGCTTTTCACCTCTGATGTAAAATTGAAAGCTGCTGAAATCCCCCATTTCAGGGATATTCAAAAGTGTCCCAAACAACAAAGACCAATGAAATGACCAAAGGGATTAAGTAAGACTCCACAGTCCACAATATAAAAAAAATATTTTAATAAAATGTCTATTCACGAGCCAGGAGCCTGTTTACTGGAAAGCCCAAAAAGCAATCCTGCCGTTTCATCTAAACATCCACATTGATTCAATCATTAAGATGTAAAGAGAGTCATTTCATGCAGTTTGGTGAGGAAACACTCTGCTCTAGAGCAGCTTCACAAAGGTGGTGATGGGAACCAAACATCCACTTCTAAAAGCTGATTTCTGCCCAAACCACTATGAAGATATCTGAGTCAGTACAATTCTCTACAATAAACCAATAAACCAAACTCCAGTTAAAAGCAAACTGTAAAGTTTATGTAAATCTGGCTATTTAAAGTAAAATGTAAGTTTTAGGTGAAGGTAAAACAGCCATTTGAAGTAATGGTAAATCTAAGTTAATTGCCAGTTTACACTGAAATGGAAATTAAAATTTTATGTAAAACTATCAGTATATGAATTTTGAAAATGGAATTCCCCTGCACAGTAGAAGTGCATAGATGGGCCAAATTTTTTAAGACCATTTTCAAATATAATTAAAATTTCAAAAGACTAACAATCTCCACAAAATAGCACTGTTACCTCTAGGGACTGGAGATTGTGCTTCAAAGGGACATTGTGTTTTGCTAAGAATGATTCTAAACCAAAATAATCAAATCAAATTAAAAGATAAAGGAATCTGAAATGTTATAATGCACTGAACCGCTTCACAAGATCACTTCAGGGAATAAACAGATGGACTTAAGCTTACACTGCTAATTATGTGTCTTTCAGCTTATAACAGTTTAGTTTGGACATTACATTAGGAAAGGAGCCAGGTGCTGAACTCCAACTACTTCTAAGAAAGAGAGATGGAGCCAGATAGCAGAAGACTTGGAGAACTGGAGAAAAAAGACATTAAAAAGAAAGAAGTTTTTAGATCAGGCAAGAGCAAAGAGCTGTATTAATGTCAGTGAGAGGATTAAATGGTAGGGAGACCTCAGAGAGCTGAGAAGGATTCAGTGGCCTCATAGACAGTGGAAAGGCCTGTAAAGCCATGCTTTGTTCTGTTTGATCATTTTTGTGATAGTGACTGGTGACTTTCAGCAGCTATTGTAACAATAGTTTGCTATGCCACAACTGAGCTAATGTTAGTTACATTACTCGCTGTGTGGTTGTTTGCTATGACATTTTATCATGGTATTTGTCAGATTGCGATGGGTTTTATGGCCACAATAACTGAAGTTTGCTATTTCAGTATTTCATCCTGGCAATGCGTGTCCATGAATTTGCGGGGGCAGAGCTTCTGGAGCACTAAAGGGAGGTGGTATAGTTTGGGAATCCGTGGAGTTTTAGCTTCTTTAGCCTGGAGCAGTTATTTAGCTTGGTGCTAATGCCAGGCTCGCAAAAGGCTTTATCTTTTCTGACATGTGTCACACACCGGTGGCGTGTTGATGCTGTTAATGACGCCTCGGCAAAGAAGCTTTTCAGAACTGTTTCACAGCTCAGCCCTCCCACAGACACATGGAGAGCTGGAAGATCTCAGCACCAGTTTTCACACTGACTCATAATGTAAACTAGGCATGAGTAACGTCCTCTCGTTAGCAAGGTCTGGAGAGGACATTATTTACTTAATACTGATATAACATTCACTGGCATTATCAGAAACCTGAGCCTCATGAGCATGACACTGTCCACATCCTTACAGCGTAAGTTAAGTGCAGCAAATTATCATATGCTAATGGTAACAAATAAGCCCCTTTACTAGAAAAACAATTATGATAGCAACTTTTTTTATAGCCCATGCATATATGTATAGAAATATTCTGCTACTGTCTGTTTTATACACTGTTTTCGTGATGGAACAAAAACAGCCTGTGTATTTCCTGTTGTACATGAATACACTTTGCAGTTTAGTCCTGCCTATTTACACTGATGCTACAGTTGCAAAAATCTATAACTGAACTATTTAGAATTAACTGGATATCCGCACTGATTGCTAATAAAATGTTGAGCACATTAAGTAGCTTCCACAGTGCAGGCCAGAAACACTAAGTGGACCTCCTTTTTAATGACTTCCCCAGGAGCTAATTGGTAAGCAGTTAAGTTAAGGAGTAGAGATTGAAGGGTGGGTTTTACAGGTGTTTTACCCCTTAAACAATGTCACCACACAATGCATGGAAGATAGTTAGTGTGAACCGTGAACAATTTTCTGAAGACCTCAGAAGACATTAGAGAAACCCATGGATTTGAAAAAGGCTATTAAAGCATTGCTAAACACTTGCATGCGTATCAGTCAGTTGTTTAAAAAAGGAGAACGTGGTCAAGAACTCAATACTAACAACAAATAGCTACAGAATTTTCTACAAACTGCAGAATCCCTTTGTTCATGTGTCTACTGTTATAAAAACACTGAAAATGTAATAATATGAATAATATAATAATATTTTAAAAATTACGGTGCTCATGGAAGGACACCCTGAAGAAAGCCACTGCTGTGCAAAACAAACATTGCAGCCTGTCCCAATTTTTACCTGGATTTATCACAACACTCCTGCAAAAATGTTCCACGCACAGATGAGACAAAGTGAAACTTAGCACAACACCAAAACATGCGTACCAAAATGTCATCCCAGCTGTGAAGTATGAAAGGCCTATCCGTAACCTTAAATATCAAGATGCTGTGAAATGGTACAAAGTTCCAGAATTCGTCCTCAAAGTTGTGTAGATCTTATTTGCAGCTATACTAAACATTTGGTTAAAGTGATGTGGTATCTAAAGTCCAGTTTAATTGTATAGGATAAAGAGAAGTTAAAGGTTTGATGTTAGAAAAATAACACAAAGATATCATAACCAGACTTATGTAACAAAATACAAGTTCTACTTTCGTTTTGATTTGGGTTCACAATTAATGCAACATATAACATGAATTTTCATTGAGCACCTGAAATACTCCTGGTGAAGAAACTTAAATTATGACGTTAAGCTTTCTTATCCGCAGGGCTCAGCGTGCTCCAGGCAACAGAAAGTCTGAGCAGCGGACTCCAGCTTTGCCCGAAAAGCAGACATGCTGCAATCGAGCTGCGGAAGGTAATAAAGCCATTCAGTGCCATTGACTTGTTTGCCAAATTAGGATATATTATCACTTAAAATCCCCCAACAGACTTCATTCCATTATTTCAATGGGCCATTTTACGGAGAGACTATGGAAACACCATTTGTCCTTCTTTAAGATAAAAGACACTTAATTACTTCCTTTAATTAAGTCCGTCCTGGAGGATTTTCCACTTGCTTCATTGTTAATGTGTCTGCTGGAATATTTCCTTTCTTGTGAAAGTTTCGAGCATTGTCATAGACCATTCCCTTTGTTGTTTTCTGAGGGAGGAATGGATCCCAGGCTTTGATGAGTTGAACAAATGTAATGATTCCCTGGTAAACGTCTAGTAAATAAAAATGTGTCTGAAGAAAGAGGATTTTAAAGGAATACGTCAACCTAATCTCTGTCTGCTGCATCTGTTGTATGCATAGATGACCTGTTTCCCTGAGCTTAGAAAAGAGGGGAATGTGTGTCGACTCAAAATGCACTTATAATAGAAACTCGAGGGCAGATGCTGAAATACCTCAGCACTGGGTTCCATAATAGGAATGTTTAAAGGTTTTCCTCTTCCTTTTCTAATTCCATGACTGTGACAAAACTTGAGACCACTCTTTACCTTTATTACAGCTTTCATTCTTTACAGGAAAATCTCAATCTGTTTAACACCATCCCATAACATTCACTTAACCCCGAACACATCCAGTGATGTTGATGTTTGGATTTGTTTAGTCTATTGTTCTGAGAATACCGAAAGTACCTTTGTTTGATGTGTCTCTTTTCCACATTGAGAGCTTCTTGACAGCAACACATCCTTTCAGACTCGTAGCACAACCATGAGTTGTCTTTTCACAGTGGAAGGACAGACAGAAGCACCTCTGGATGTGTTCTGATCTAGAACAAGAGTGAAGATTGATGTTCTTCTTTCTCAAAGATGAAAGCTTTAAATGCTGTTTTGTGATGGAAACAGTGTTGGGGGGTCTACCAAGTTTTCCAGGTAGTTGTTAGGAGTCTAAGGACATCTTAGAAGATTGTTTAATCTAACTTTTAATCTCCATTTACACTGGAGACTAGATAAATTAAGGCTGATCTCAGAATTTAAAATGATTATCTACATATCATTATCATTTATCGTATAATTTAGCATTAGCACATGTACATAATCAGCCAGAAACATGAGCTAATGGGACAATGAATGATATTCAGCTTCATTATCTCTGTGGGTCCTGCTCCGCACATGTCATTTTAGTGTGTACATATAAATTAGTGTATTAATTAACCTGATGGGGGCAGTTTTGATGGTCTCCCATGTCTTATATAGTGTCACTTTCTCTGTATTTCTTTTTTACTTTATGTAAGTTTAGCTTGTATTCAATCTCCATTTAGCATGAAACTGATTGTGTGCTTAATAACCTTTTTGACAGAAAATTAAATAAATGAAGGGTGCTCACTAATGTTTGCACAGTGCTGTACTGCTACAAAACCTGTATAAAACAATAATTATTTTTCAGCATAGTGTCAGGGAATCTGGGAATAAAAATATAAAGCATAATGCATAATAGAGTTCTAGTAGCACAACACAATGCAAAAGTGTTCTCTCAAGAGCAACTCTTCATTACATATAGACCTGTCTATAGTAAGCTGATCTAAATTGTTCTGTCTTCACCCACACGTTTGCAAATATCTATGCCTTTGTATAGGTGATTTTATGCAAATGCAACGTTTACCCTCTCAACTGCCTTCCAAGGCCAAAGAAAAACATGCTAAACAAATCTTTTCAAGTTGATCATACAGAGAGCATGAATGCACAAAAAAGGCCAAATATTGAAAGTGGAGCCAATGTGTCAGCGCGGATAGCCCTACCAAAGCCCTCCACAGTGGGGATCCGACTTGCTGCTCGAAAAGAGGGAATTTTTGCCATTATTGCCTCAGTGACATGAAAAGAATACGCAAATCAGCGCCTGACACACTCTGAATGGGGATGTGATTCTGCCATTGTGCCGTGTTCCCCCTCAGCAGCAGAAGGGGAAAAAAAAATGAGGAAGCAGTGTTGAAATAGAGTCACGTTCTTGTTTAAATGATTGTTTGACTTTCCCATGGTCCCCTAGCTCTCCTCTGTCTAATGAAGAGAGACAGTGTGACAGGCCAGGGAGACGCTGGAGCTCGCAGACCCCGTGCTGCAGACGCCCCGCTAAATTTAGACCTTCCTCATTCAGTTGTCTCCACAGGTGGAGACTGTTCCTGAAGGGCTCTCTGCAGCAGGGTCATGCCAGTTCAAAACACCAGTGCTCCCTAAGCATTGCACATGCCAAGTAACACATCCAACCAGGGCTGGCAAAATCACTATTAATTACAGCTCTATGAATGAGAAAACCTTTTTGTAACGAGTGTTTACTAGATTGTACATTACTATTGTTATTATTTACACTACACCTAAACCTATATCTTAAAGTACTACACAGCACTTAGAGATCATCTAAGTATAAGTTATTCATAATTCAGTGTGGGAAGATGGTAAGTATTTTGTATTTTGTCTATACCCATTAAAATTAGTAAAAAACAAAAATGCTGAAAAACTACAACATATTTACATCTCAGATGTGGAGTAGAGTTTTATCATTAGGAATAGAGAGAAACAGAAATTCCAGCTTCTAAGACTGAACTTTAGGGTGGGCCTACAGATTCCTTTGAAACATTTAAAACAGGTCTACAAGAAAAGAAAGAAAGCTATAATAGATGTCATACTGAATAATAAAATACTTGACAGCATTCATTTTAGTTGTCGCTTCTGTGTAATCTCCTGTTCAGTAGGTGTTTTCTCTTTTTTCCTTACATTAAAATGAGTGGGTTTTACTAGACTGCACCAAATCTAGTGTAATTTGCACATAACTGAATCACATCATTTTCATTTAAAAAGTGTGATAATGCATTATTCATTAGGCTTCACCAATCCATTATTGTTATTTGCACCTAACCAACCTCTGCTATATTTCCTTACAGTGTTAGATTTATGTGTGATATAAAAAGAAAATAATATTAATTCTAATGCTGCAAATCTAATACAGTGTGTTGCATTACACTGATTGGGCATTATATTTATTACATAATTATTACACATGTTCATAATCATCAAACACAACAGCCTTTTTGCCCTTTGTTATAATTGATTATTAACATTGTATAAACAAAAGACGTTTAATTAACTAATTTTAAACTTTTTTCAAGCTTCCTTATTCATTCTGTGCAGATATGGAGGAAGGTACAGATCTGAATTGGAGCTGAACTGAATTTGAAAGAAAGAGAGTGTTATTCGTGCAACTTTGTCTCCATCTGCCTGTAGCACAACATAACTGCTGTCAGTTTTCAGTACAACACATTCTTCACAGAATGGAACTCGACCTTCTTGCAGGCTCAACCCAAATCTAAAATCAGTACGACTGTAGCATGTTTAAGCTCGATTTGGGATCAGTGACAACACTTTCAGGTCCAAATTTCATCTTCATCTATCAGGAACAGTATGGGGGAGAAATTATGCTAGAAGCTCAGGGGTCAGATCTCATTCTGAACTTATTCATCTTCTCATCTTCTTGACAATACTTAATCATATACACTGATGGGGCACCAATGGTGTACACCTCCTTGTATCTACACTTATTGTCCATTATTTCAGCTGCACTTACCATATAGATGTACTACCGTATAAATAACTACAGAACAGGAACAGTAGAAACAACAATGGCTGAAACTCTTCCCAAATGATTGTCACCACTCACTCTCGGCAACAAACCACTCTGAGAGTAAAGGCATGAACTTGTAATATTTTATCTGGCCTGGTAAGGAGTGAAGAGACAGGAGGAGGGACTGTGGGTATGAATTTGACAAAGCATCTCATCTTGTGTATTGCTCCTTTAATTCCTTATTGAGAGCTTTATACAGGACCATATAAAGATCCACAGTAGAATGAAATACATGAAGGACATTTTTAGTTTACCACTGTCTGATACTTGTGACATTTTTAAATGAGGAAAAAAGCTCCTGACACATCTGTTGCTTTCTGATGAGTCTGGCAGAAGATCAGGTTGGCTAGCATACCTGAACAGCCTGAATTAAATGAGCTCCAGTCACACGCGAGTGCAGCCAGAGTAGTGCACAGTTAATATTTGCAAATGATTGATGAGGATCTCAAGAAAATTCAACAGTAAACGTAAATGCTGGGTAGATAAATATGCACACAACTGAACAGCGAAGAAAACAGCACTGTGAAACTGTGCTACTGCTACCAATTGCTGCTGGTTATGAGCTTTTTGGCTGAACATCACTGATCAGTCACTGAGCCAAATTCCTTCACCTACATTATTATTTTTTTATATCACAAATAGACTCTTATTTGGGCATTATCTTAAATATTTCTCGTTGGATATTAGGTTAAAAAAAATGTCATATGTCAATTTGCACATTGATTTCATAACTAATGTAAGCTAAATATATATAATCTTATGGTTTGTTTGTGCTCTAGTGGTGAACATTATTTTACCCAGATTAATACATACATATCAGTTTGGTATTCTCCTGATTTTATTACAAATCATAACATCAACATAACAGTTGTAGTGACAAGGCAAATAATTAAAATTTATATATGAATTTGATGACCTCCTTTTGCTTCACTGACAGTGCACAGTGGCATGGACTCAGCTATGACGCCTCCTTGTTTCATTTTATCAGCTTTGTAGTTCTACAGTTACAGACTGTGGTCCATCTGTTTCAATGGTCAGGACCACTCCTACAGGACCACCACAGAGTGGGCATTACTTTGGGTGGTAGACTATTCTTGTGGCACTGTAGTGAAACTGATGTGGTGGTGTATTAGTGTGTTGGTGTGAGTGGATCAGACACAGCTGAAGTTTTCAAACACTTCAGTGTTACTGCTGGACTGATAATAGTCCACCAACTAAAACTATTCACTAACAGCGTCCTGTGACCACTGATGAAGGACTACAGGATGACCAACACAAACTGTGCAGCAGCAGATGAGCTATTAACTCTGACTTTATATATACAAAGTGGATCGACAAAGTAAGAGTGGCTAATGATAGTTGACAGTGAGTACAGCAGCACTGCTGTGCCTGATGCATTCATACCAGCAAAAAAATATATCTGTAACACACCACCACGTCAGTGTCACTGTGCACCACCCACATAATACCTGCTTTGTGGGGGTCCTGACCAATGAAGAACAGGTAACAAAGTATGCCGAGAAACAGATGGACTACAGTCTGTAATTGCAGTTAACCACCCACAGACCCTACTTCTACGAAAAACAGTCCAAAAAAAAACCCCTCCCCTTCATCTTCAGCAGTTGCCCTGAACCTTCAACATCTGTACCACTGCATACACACACGTCATGCTGGATTGTTACCTAAGGGGGTTCTGCTACATTAGAAATCCTCTGGCCTTGTTTGGCTTAATGAGATATTTCATTTACATAGCTCTGTCCAATATGTTTAACCTCGTCCTCCCATTCTGTCTATCTAACCTACTTAACTCAAATACATTGATCTTTAATATCAAGCAAAAGTAAAACAAAAAAAATAAAAATCAGGAAAGCCAGTCCTCCTCCCCTGGCCCATACAAACCTCTGATGAACATACTCCTTCTCAGATTCTCTCCAAATGCCTAACTGTCCCCTCCAATATTAATCACATAAACTGGCTCCATTTTCTCCCATTCTTGATCCCATGTCTATTTAATAATTTAATAATGCTTCATATTATTGCTTGTGATTAAACTGTAGGCATATTAAGGTAATACTACAAATTTGTTTATGTCATGAAGCTCGAAGGTGCAGAAACATTTAGGCCTGAAAGAGCACTCTGTTGTAGAAATGTGTAAAACACCCTGTCCTGGCACTTCTTACTTATAACACAAGATGGCGATGTAGTCATAAGAATCCATTTTCCATCAGCTCATAATAACACATTCTTGTCAACATCTACTACTATCTAGTTTGCATGATGACTCAAATATCACAAAAAATTCATGAACACTGAAGTTATTTTGTATGAATATTGCATGACGGTCATTTGATATGCAATCTTGACCAATTTATCATACCCGTCGCTGCTACATATTTTCTATGGCCAATACATCAAAATATCACTGCCTTGAGTCAATAAGCATTACAGGAAGTTGATGATTATTTATTTTCTGTATCTCCATTTAAACAGATGTTACCTGACAATAGTTTTAAACTCCACATGATATGTATCATGATATTTAATTGTCCACTGTTGCCCTTGACTTGCTCATGAGGGCTTGGAGCCAGATTTTCTATAATGCTGCTTTGTGACAACAGCTGTTGTATACACCATAAAATATGCACACATAGATTCACAAAGGCTATGAAAAATATAAGAACAGCACTGCGTAAAAGGATATTTGGTCAGCCATTCTGCATAGTTGCAGTTACTGTACATTAATTGCATTTGTTTAGAAAGGATATTTGATGGAAAGCCATTCTGCATAGTTGCAAGTTACTATGATGTACTCAAAATTAATTGCATTTGTTCAACGTATAGACTGGCCACTCATAAGTTGATGGAAATTCACTGTTTTGTAACTCCATTATGTGAGCCCTATGTAGTACTACAATTACTGACTGTAGTCAGTCTGTTCTCTGCATTCTTTGTTCACCTGTTCTTCAGTGATCAGGACACATTAATTACAATGAGCCACTGCTGACCCAAGCTAGTCTTTTCCACAGGGCGTGTCCCAATGCTAGTACATGGTCTTTCACTTTGCTCTCACATAATGTATCACATGATATTTTTCTGACAGACTGGCCACTAACTCATTTGTCATGGGGCACCACTCCTTGTATCTACATTTAACTACATCTACATTAAAATGTTACCCAGCTGTTAGCATTACCTAGAGTTACACTGCCAAAGACACACAGAGCGGAATCATTTAAAATATTTCATATCGTCTGCAGTTTTTACTTGGACAGTTGGTATTGATCCTTCTTTTAGAAAATAAGTTTGACTGCCTGTGTTGTGTTATGCTGATTTAGGATGCAAAAACAGTCAGACACAAAAGGCTGAGGTCACTTCTAATCTGTCAGCTTCTTGTTCAAAGATTCCTGCTCCACCTTACATGGTACAGCATGTAACACCAGTAGTGAAAGGCACCAGAATGCAACTGCTAAGCCATTTAAGGTGGAACAGGGAAACTCCAACAAGCTGCTAGCAAATAAGAATTTAACTTCAGCTTCATGTCAGACACGCCGTTACCATTAAAATCCACTCAGGTGCAGATGACAACAGAGCAGTTTCCATTTTTAGCTCTTAGCTTCCCCATAATGTTAGCGCAATTGCTACTTGCAAGAAAAAATGCCATCCCTTTGCAACTTTGAAACCATGTGCAGGTGGTATTGTTCTACTAAACAGCCAGGTAGGAAGGGGAGCTAAATCTGAATGGCTTTTCAAACCTCTGTTTTCTGATCCACAAAGAACTGACTGGGTGGTCTTACTGCACAGTTCGTAGGGCAATAGGCGCTCCACATACACAAATGCATGTACACAAGAATTGAAAAAATGAGATTTTGTGAGCAAGCCCAAGAGCATAGCTAAACTGCTGTAGATAGATAAATATATTGTATACTTTTCCTTGGGAATGAATTTACTTTTATTTAAACATTAAACGAGCAGTAAAATTAGCAACATGTGCTGACATCCATTCCTAGTGGTTTTAGTGTTTATAATCAGTCATCCATGTAAAAGGGAAATTGATTAAGCCCAGAATGTTCTAACAATAATCAAGATTTGCTTTTGGAAACCTATAATTTGATTCCAGGTTGATTAAACATGGAACCCGTGAGGATGGAATGAATTAGAAAGATTAAAGAAATAGAGAGGCTTATCCTGGTGTGTCCTCTTTCAAACGACATCTGATAATGTGAGGCATTGTGCCAAATGATCCCGTGCATGACAAATATTTAAGATTAAATATTTAGAGAGCTTTTTCGGAAGACGGGCAAAACCTCAAAGAAAGACACTCCGATTTCTGTTGAACTGGATTATCTTTTACATTTTCCCAAATGTCAACACTTTTCTGTGAAGAGCATTTCCTGTTCCACAGGCCCGAATCGATAACTGACTCTGTTGCAGTGAAATCTCAGTGCATGTTACAGAGGGCAAAGCTGCCAGGGCTTTTTCAATTACCGCAGCAGATGCAGTGTATGTCAAATTCAAATTCCAGCAAAGCCCGCCATGTACAGATCTCTGGGCAGTTCCATTTTGACCTATAATTACATTTGCTTATGATAAATAAATATTAAAATCATGCCAATCCTGGGCCTCGAGATACATCTGAGAAATATTCATGTCAGCAGGAAAAAAAATAAATATAAAAAAAATCAATGTTTATTAAGTGATATGAATATCTGAATATTAACACCGGAATGCTGGGGTGCACAGCATCGACTGTAATATTGAGTCAATTTGAATCACTCAAATGATGAGATAATGGATGAATGCAGGTAATATTCAGCTCTCTGGAGGTTTAATCACAGCGTAACTGAATATGAAATACAGACGCTGGTGGGCTTGCACGTGTGAGATATGAGCTGGGGCTGAATATGAGCTGGACCGGTTTGGGCAGTATGTTTATTTTTGGCTTCCTGACTGGACTGAACAATTAAATTTCTGGGATATCAACATAGTTTCATAATTTGCAATCTCTCTCCCCACCTTGTCCTCCATGCCATGCCGAGGATAATAGGTGTGCCTCTGTGTGTGATGTTCCAGCATGGTCTTTAATACAAGATTGCTTTAAAAATATAAATGAGAAACATGATTTATTAATATCATTTCTTAATGCCATTGATGATGTCACACTTCTTCAGTGCAAACGACAGAAATTCAGCCATTTAAAGGATTATAGTATGAATTCATTGATTATTATAAATTGTTCTTTGATGTTCTACCTAGAACATGACTTTGATGTGGTTGTACATGCCCATTTACACCCTTGAATGGTGCCTGTACAAGCTGGAACGGAACATTCAATATATACTACATATTATTATGTGTAGAATGTGGACACTGACAATGTTTATTTGGCTTCTGCAGTTTGACTTTAAATTATTCACAGTCTGTAAATGCAAACTGGTTTAAATCCTGGCCTTGTAACTTGACAGCTCTGATATGAGTTTGACAGCTTAAACAATGTTAGATGTTTTGTGTTGCCTCTTGTGTTCTATGCGTTATGTAAGGTTGTTTTACCCCATAACAGCTGTTAAAATTAGTTTTCAGGTAGCTGCAAAAATACTTGCAATAACTGAACAGGTAAACACACCCATTCTAGCAGGTTTCTGTCTACAGTGTTCTTACATTTTTTTACCCCCTACCTGTTTGCATTCCTAGAAATGAAAGCTGTTTAGTCTGTGAAAGTCTATGTTTACATTGTGTTATTGAATTACTGCAAGTAATAAATATTGTTTGATGAAGCTTATTTTGCTTTTTTTTTTTACATCTTCAGAGTCAACCTAGAATGTCAGAACATGTTATCCTCATGTAAACTCTTAGTTTAAGACACTGTTTTGTTTTTATTTTGTTACGCTAGACTTGTTTTTACCTTGGGATGCGTCTCATAGACCTGAGTCAATTTCTCACATTTAGCAGACTGAAAAGGTGGCACAATTAACAATCTTGGTGATTCATATTTTCTTCAATCAAAAGACAGCATGTTGTGATCTTTAGCAGTTGAGACACTACTATTGTGACATAATTAAATGGTGGCCTCAATGGGCACAGTTTCAGTATATACTGAGTTTGAATTCTAACTATGGAAATAAAAAATCACTAAATATCTGAGGTATTTTCACCAGTATTAAAATCCACAGGTCATTATCACTGTGAAAATAACAAAGCGACAATGAATGCTGGAAAGCTACTACACAATACTAAACCGCAAGGTCCAACTACTCTTTTAACAGCTTAAAAGGTACAAAGGCAATTCACCAGGTAAGACAGGGTTAATCATGCTGCTACACAGCAGGTTGAATGCTGATGTTTTCGGCGTCTGGGAAAGCTGCTGCAGCATGCACGATGGGTTGTATATCTGCATTGCCAGTCATAATATTTTCTTTTCCTCCAGCGAAAATGATTCGCACAGATCAACGATGCAGTTTAAGAGCACTGAGGGACAATAGGCAATCCCTTCCTTGGGATGACCTGAAATCCTTTAAAAGTGCTGAGTGCTAGCCTGCGGGAATGCTCAAGCCTGGCATTTTGCTTTATGACATAACTTTCCATTCAGCTCTCTTCTGGAGCTAGCAACTAGACAAAAGGAGGTTCCTTCAGCAGTGGCAGAAAATTCTGCCCTGACACTCAATATCTATGTAGCACAGCTATTTTTCCTGCTTTTTCTTTAACAAGAAAAAAATCTCTGGGACTAGCAAGCTTACACTGAAATGCATTGTTGTACTGTAAGAACTTTATCTTGGTATTTATCATGAAAAGCTAAAATCGCAATAAATATAAATGCACAGACTCACAAAACAATACATGTGCAAAGATTAATTCCTTTGTGGTTGCATGATGGGAATAAACATCTTTGTAAAAAGGCCTGTGAACTGCTTTAGCTCTGTTACTGCTTAAATTATTTCCTTTGTAAGTTCACACCAGCATATTTTATGTGGAATCAGAATCAGGTTTATTGGCCAAGTATGTTGACAAACTGCCAAAACCAAATTTTTTGTGTGTGTCAACATTTATACTATACTACATAGTATTTGACGGTGTGTTTATTTTTATTGCACATTTTCATACCAAGGATTGTGCAAAAGACAACCATATCTATACATTTTCCAAGATGACCATTAGGTACAGGATATTTTAAAGCATTGGAAAAAGAAGAAATCTGCATCCACTTATGAATGTATGACTTCAGATTTCTTAAAGTTGAGAGTTATGTGACAAGTTGAATCGACCAATTAACAGAACACACCTACAGTCATGCTGAATTTCATCACATAACTGTCAACTTAATCCATCATAAGTACACTGGCCTAATATGCCTCCTGCTTAATCTCATTTTTTGTTTTGTATTGTGTGTGTGTGTGTGTGTGTGGGTGGGTGTGTGTGTGTGTGTTACATTGCTCAATGCTACATCTCAGCTATGTGGCTGCCTGGGCCAACTGCTATGAAGCTAGCTAGAGTGATGGTGTTAATTTGCATGGAAATGCAACTTTGATTATAAAATGTTATAAATTTTTTTTATAAATGTTATAGTGCATGATGGTATGATAAAAAACACAAGTGTATGAAATGCTTTGCAAAAAGCAACCTTAAAATCCATCTGAAAAATCTATAACAAACTCACAAGTGCCCTTTACAATAAGCAATGGAATGCATTGCTAGCCTTCAGAGAACCTGAGATACGGATTCCGAATTCTTGCAAATTGATTCAACTTAGGTGCACAGTAGGCAGCCATTTGACACTTGGGGCTGAGGTCCAGATGGAAAGTGACACATGGCTTTTAATTGCAGTAGCCAGTGGGGTTGAAGGTCAAGATCTGTAAATTGACAGAGAACTGTTAGAACAAAGCCAAACACCACAGGTCAGCAGAGTGTAGCATGCCCATTCCAAAAACCCTTTCCAAAGCATTTTTACCCTTCAGGAAACCGGAGTTGTTTAGGGATATGGACACTAGAATCACTAGGCTCCTCACCTGGGTTCAGCGACTAGTCAACCTTAAGTTTAATGTAAGGATCCAACAGTAAAGACAATGTAGTTTGGCTTTCACTTCATGCACATAGACATACATTCATTTTAATGGATGTAGAATACGTCATTTGTACATCATGGTTTTGTGTAAACCAGCAATTTTATTTACTTGTATCTTTTTGAGTTCATTTGGAAAAGACTTGGAACCCCTACTGCATGAGACAGATCCACAAATCTACCAAAACAAACTGAAAATGTGTTGTACTAGCATATTAGCATAACATTAGCATAACAAAATTTAGACATCGCTGCTTTTATCTGCATTTTCCATACTGTCCCAACTTCTTCTGCTTTGGGATTGTACTAAAGCTACTAGAGTCACCTCTTCCTGTAAGTATTCTGAACCCGGGCTTGTCCAGATTGCCTCAGATTACTACTGTGATCAGACTGTTGTCCATATCTATAATTGCTTCACTTCTGAAGCATTCTGATGCAGTCTGTCTTATTTGGCAGTGGGTCTGCCAAGGATTGCCAAAAAAAGAAATGTCATAAGACATGATGGAAAATAAAGATTGACAGATGGGCTTTGTTTTTCTTGCCCTCTAAAGCAGAAGTACATTTCCTTCTGAGGGTTTTAGAAAGCACTTTGGTGCTCAATTAGTCGTTTTCAGTTCATTTGGAAAAGACTTGGAACCCCTACTGCATGAGACAGATCCACAAATCTACAGAAACAAACTGAAAACTTGTTGTATTAGTATATTAGCATGCTAGGACAATGGGCTTTTAAGCAACTTGGTGCATTTAGAGTGATTAAAAGCAAGAACCAATTTGCGTTTAGAGTGTATTGATCTCTGGAAACAAGATTAATATGAAATCAAGTGTCTGCAGACCAGTAAGTGAATCCCTGTGCCAATATGAGATGAGGAAGCCACTTCATGAAGATCTTTGTATCAGCATTGGTATGCTATGAGTGTTTAGCTTTAGGGTCCATTATGAATAATTTGCCTTTATAACTATTGATGCATTTTTTAAACAGTGTTTTGTAACAATAGAGCATCTTCAAACTTGGGGGCCACTACAGCAGTCATAAGCAAAAGGCTGACACTGCAGTGAGCACAGGCTCTCCAAAACTATGTGATTCTGAATTTCTGATGAAGCACACAGATGATAAAATCAATGAAATTAATTGCATGAATCCATGGGCCCAACCTCTCTTGTGTGAACAGCCAAAAATGTTGAAGTGGGTGTGATGATGATGTGGGGAATGTTTTTTGGCACATGTTGGGCTGTTAAAATAGATCAATCACTGCTTGAAGGCCACAGCCTATTTGAGTACTGATGACGAATGGTGTTTTTCAGGGCCCCTCCCAGTCACCAGATCAGTATCCAGTAGAACTCATTTGTGATGTGGTAGAATGCAAGGTTTGTAGCATGAAAGTACATCTAAACAATGTAATTATGTCAACATGGAGCAGAATCTCAAGCGAGGCCATCCAATGTCTTGTGGAATCCATGCCATGATGAACTGAGGCTTCGAGAGTAAGCGGAGGCCCTACCCAGTGTAGTTTTTTTAATAAGTTAGTATATAAAGAACAAATATAATTATGAAATTCTATTATATTGTCACATACGTTGAATTAATTTATGAAATTCAATAAGTGCTTGACTTTATTAGAACTGAGATTCCTATAGACACATTTTCCATTCTCTTCTAAATTCAAGATATAATTTTCCATGGTAATTTATGGTACGATGCAGCAGATAGGCTTTAGGTGGAAGAATTCCAGAGCATTCCTCTAACAAAGCGAAGCAAAATGAAGGCAAACGGCTTCACACAACACAAAGCTAATTAGGGCAAGCATATCAAGATCACAAGAAGATACTTCACATCTGAAAACCACTAATTGAACACCAAAGTGCTTCCTAAAACCCTCAGAAGGAAATGCACTACTGCTTTAGAGGGCAAGGAAAACAAAGCCCATCTGTCAATCTTTATTTTCCATCATGTCTTACAACATGATTTTTTTTGGCAACCTTGGCAGACCCACTGCCAAATAAGAAAATGAGCAGACAGACTGCATCAGAATGCTTCAGTAGTGAAGCAATTATAGATATGGACAATAGTCCGATCACAGTAGTAATGTGAAGCAATTTGTACAAGCTCGGGTTCAGAATGCTTACAGGAAGAGGTGACTTTAGTAGCTTTAGTACAATCCCAAAGCAAAAAACATTGGGACTGTATAGAAAATGCAGGTAAAAACAGGTGCCCCTAATCATGATTTTGTGCAAATGCAGGATCCAGATGGACACAGGATCACCAGTTCAGAAAATTATTGAAATGTTTCAAAATAATATTCCTCAAAGAAAAACAGCAAAGAATTTGGATATTCCACCGTAAATATTTTCACCCTACTATTCCACATTGAAAGATTCAAGGAATCTGAAAGAATTTCAGTCCACAAAGGGTGCAAGACTAAGCTGAAGAACTGAAATCTTAGATCTCTCAGACAGCATTGCATCAAGAACCTTAGTAAAACTTCCTTAGGGCCACATAGGCTCAGGATTAAACCTCTATCAAGCATTACAATACATACACCACCGTCATACACACTATCATCCTGTTAATGCCAGCACGATTGGCAGACAGCTACATGAAGCAGTACTACGTGCACATGACACGTTACTTATATATTGTTGCTGTCCAAAGAAAAACATGTATCTCCATTTTGGTTGATTTTTACTTTTATGCCTCATTAGACCATGTGAACTGCTATTTAAACTGTTTGGACAATTTATGAAGAATGGACCAACAGAAATGTCTTTGGGCCTCTCCTGTAAAGGAGATAATTGTTTTACTTTGGACAGCAACAATATGAGTGTAAATTCTGCATTGACATGTCTGCCCTTTTCTATTACTAGAAAATTCCATTTCTTTTGCCCATAATTATAATTACTTATAATAACAAAATGTTTTAATCAAATACAAATCATAATAAGAAAATAAATATAGATCCTCTTCTTGAAATCTGTAATTTTTTTTAACAAGCTAGAGTGAAATAATTACAGTTTTTCTCAATTGTTTACACACAAATACTGGTACTTGAGACACAATGACCACAACATGTAACTCATGCACCAACCCCCTGAACCAATTTTGCCAAACTACAAGCACAATTCCTGCTTTACACTGAAATCGCAGTTCTAAAACACACTTTTTTCAAAACACTACACACAATTTTCTGCATTTATCACAATGTTTTCACAAGGAACACACTGATATTCAAAATTCTAAATTTAATTGCCCTACTATGCACACTTACTCATCACATGAGCTTACACATGTCACACAGGTTTACAATTAGCCATCAGAGCTTTAGCATAAAAGGGTGAGCTCTTCTGTTTTGGAGAAATGGATGCCAACATTGGAAACAGAGGCAGAGCCAGAGCCAGAGGAGTGAGAGTAAGAGATCAGAGCCACTTTGGTTGACCATGTAATAATCTGAGGGTGAGGCAGGTCTACAGGGTGCCATTTGAACGCAATTCAGAAAGAGTCAAAGAATTGCAATATACTGTAACTGTGTACAGTAAATTCTTCTGTTGTTTTGTATGTAGACCACTGTATGTGCAGCTTTCTGTTGGTTGGGATGTACACTGTATATTGTTTTGGTAGGAAAAATTAAATATTTGTTACCGAGTATTTGTGTGTTCTGAGTATGAAAACAATATTCTAAAATAGTTTACAGCACACTTATGTATGAACTGTCTGTAGTAAGTGTCATTATGATGAGTGGAGAAGTGTTCTCAATTCATCATAGTGTTTTACACTGAGCACATCAGTGTTCAACTGTTTCTTATAAATGTCTATTCATATGATGGTTTGTGTGTGTCATCTAAAAACAAAATACCACTTTGAGAAGAGATAACATAGTTTTGAATGTGAAGGATAATTTTGCAGGAGAATTGAGGGGTTTTGCCCATTGTGTGTGTGTTTTTTGATTTGTGTGTAGAGTTCTGAGAGTATGAGGTATGCTTTCAGAAAATGTGTGTAAACAATCGAGAAAAACTGTAATATGGAATCGCACCATGTTTTATAATCACAGCAAGCCAACTTTTTCTGTTTATTCTATTGCTACTATTACTATTATCCAAAATTAAACCCAATATATGTACAGCTGTATACAGTTTCATTGGATTCCGTTATATTTCTGTGATAACGTTTGGAGATCTTTAGATCAGCAGTTACAAACAGTACTGAAGTTTATGCTGGGAGTCTTTCAGAAACAGTCGATATGTTCCACCTTGTAACATCGAGCACCATTGTTCCTCTGTTTACTCTGATTGAAATATTGAGCTATACCTAAACTTATTACTCCCCTACTGAATCTTTTTTACTGTGTTTGTTCATTTCCTGACTGATGATGAGATGAGAAATTCACAATGCACATTCGACTGCGCTCTCATTTCTCCAGAGATACTTATAGGTCAACAAACATCTCACAAAAGCCATTGGCAGTGTTGCCCAACAGTAATTGGATTCTACGCAATGCTGAGAGGCATTCTGGTTTACTACTGACATGGAGAGAGAAAGAGAGCCAGAGAGAGAGAGAGAGAAAGAGCGAGAGAGAGAAGAAGAGTGAGTGTGAGAGAGAGAGCGTGTGTATGTGTGTGTGAGAGAGAGAGAGAGAGAGAGAGAGAGAGAGAGAGAGAGAGAGAGAAAGAGAGTGAGAGAGAGAGAGAGCGTGTGTGTGTGTGTGTGTGTGTGTGTGTGTGTGTGTGTGTGTGAGAGAGAGGGAAGCATTGCTTACTTTGTAATGAGAAGGTTATATAGAGGAATCTCTGGAGCATTGTCTTTCTCTTTCACAGCTTGTAGAAGAGTTCAGTGTCAATAGCAGTTGCTTACATCTTAAACTCCTCTAATTGTGGGTTAGTACAAATTAAGCAATAAGTCTAGAGAAGGCTGCATTGGTAAAATCACTGTAACATATGACCTCAAGTGGCCAACTGCTGTAATAAAAACGACAGTGTGCAGTGTGCTGCAGTGGATAGAGACCGCTCGCTACACATTACTCCCATTGGTGGTGGAACTCCTTGCAGCTCGTGCTGTCAGTCTTTGCACTACTAGCAGTGGTGACAACAGCAGCGGTGCAGCCATTACTTTCTCCTCCACTAACCCCAATGCAGTGCAACTGGCAAGCTTTAGAGAACATCACACAAATAATATACACAATGACCAGCGGGATTCGAACCGCCTTCAACACTGTTCAGAAAGCCTCGAGGGCGACAAGCTAACCACTACGCCACTGCGGATACAGAAGCAGGGCTAGCACAGCTTTAATATAAACAAAGGGCAAAAAATGGCGGGAAAACGAGAACAAAGGAGCCAAAAACAAACAGAAGAAAAGAAGCCGATCAAACTGCGGGCACTCAGTTTGTATCGTGAAATAAAAGGAAAGATACTCAGGAAAAGAGAATGAATATCTTCTGAGCTTAGAACTCAGACAGAGCAAAGAGAAACAAACTATAAGCAGCCTCAAGGGAGATGGCTGGTGAGCAAACTAGTAGTTCTTTTATTTTCTTTTCTTTTCTTTTTCTTTTCGTTCTCTAAGAGCACACAAAGTAGTATGTGGCGTGGTCTGGAAAGAATCAAGACTCCGCACCGTCTGAAGAGTGGGCAGGCCTTATAAGGGCAGTGACCAGGTGTTCTCCATCAGCCTGATTACTGCGAGTGGCAGAACGTGGCCTCCCTCTGGTGGCAGGAGGACCACGGTGCGGGCGGCCCCTTACAGGACCCCCTCCACTAGGGGCGGCACCAGACGTCCCAAGACCGGCCGCCTGATCCTTTCGGAAGGCCCGGATAAGATCAGGGTCCAGAATACGAGCAGCTGGCACCCAGGAACGCTCCTCAGGCCCATAACCTTCCCAATCCACCAGGTACTGGACCCGGCCCCTCACCCTACGGGAGTCCAGAATTCGGTTCACCGTGTATGCAGGCGAACCCCCAATCATACGAGCAGGTGGAGGGTTTGCTGGCCGGAGTCCAGGAGCGCACAGATAAGGTTTCAGCCGGGATACATGGAAGGTGGGGTTGACTCTCAAAGTTGGCGGGAGCTGTAGCCGGTAGGAAACCGGGTTAATCCGCCGCACCACTTTGAAAGGCCCGACATACCGAGGGGACAGCTTTTTATTGCTGCCCTTAAGGGGGAGGTCCTTAGCAGCCAACCACACCCTCTGACCAGGGCGGAATGACGGTTCCAATCTCCTCTTCCTATCTGCAGTCTCCTTACGAGTGGCAGACTGGGCCACCAGGGTGGTACGGGCCCGCCGCCATGCCCTTCGACATTGCCGAACCATGCGGCTGGCTGAGGACACAGCAGCAGTGGCCTCTTCCTCTGGGAACATGGGCGGTGTGTAGCCAAACTGACACTCGAAAGGAGACATGCCTAATGAAGAGTGAAAGAGGGTATTGTGGGCATACTCGGCCCACAAAAGATGTTCTGCCCAGGAGGAGGGGTTGGAGGAAGTGAGGCACCGCAACGAGCGGCCTAAATCCTGGTTCACCCTCTCAGTCTGGCCATTGGATTGAGGGTGAAAGCCAGAAGATAGACTCACGTTGACCCCTAGGGAGCCACAAAATGCCCGCCAGACCCGACTGGTGAATTGCGGGCCCCTATCCGAGACTATGTCTGTAGGGATCCCGTGGTATCGTACAACCTGTTGTAACACGATCCGGGCAGTCTCCTGTGCAGAGGGGAGTTTTGGTAGCCCTATAAACCTGGCCGCCTTGGAGAATCTGTCTACAATGACTAGGATCACAGAGTTGCCACGTGACATCGGCAACCCTGTGATAAAGTCCATAGACAGATGTGACCAAGGGCGGTGAGGGATAGGTAGAGGGTGCAGTAAACCTTGAGGTTTGACTCTGGGCTCCTTGTTGCGAGCACACACCTCACAAGTTGCCACAAACTGTCTGACCTCTCTATCAAGATTGGGCCACCAAAATCGCCTTTGAATAAATTCACGGGTACGGGTAGCGCCCGGATGTCCAGTAAAAGGACTGGCATGTCCCCATTGCATCACCCTTCTCCTGACTGATGTTGGGACATAGAGCCTGTTGACAGGGCCCCCTCCAGGGTCTGGTTCTCCTCGCTGGGCGGCACGGACAGCGTCCTCTATTCCCCAACGAAGTGGGGCCAATATGTGCTCTGGAGGAATAATGGAAGCAGCGGGTGGAGCCGAAGAGACCTCCCACTGTCGAGAGAGGGCATCTGGCTTGGCGTTCTTGGTACCCGGACGGTAGGATAGGGTAAACACAAACCGGCTGAAAAATAAGGCCCACCTGGCCTGTCTAGGGTTCAGTCGTTTGGCCCCTTGTATATAAGATAAGTTTTTGTGATCCGTCCAGACCAAGAATGGATGTTTGGCCCCCTCAAGCCAGTGCCTCCATTCCTCCAGAGCCATCTTGACAGCCAAAAGCTCTCTGTTACCCACATCGTAATTGCGCTCTGCTTGTGTCAACTGATGGGAGAAGTAGGCACAGGGGTGCAATTTCTGGTCCTGACCAGAGCGTTGGGAGAGGACTGCACCAACCCCTACTTCCGAGGCATCAACCTCCACTACAAATGGCAGCTCTGGGTCTGGTAGGTGGAGTATAGGAGCTGATGTGAGCCTCCGCTTGAGCTCTTCAAACGCTTCTTGAGCTGCGTCACTCCACCGAAATGGGCCTGGCTGTTTCCTAGTCAGGGCAGAGAGTGGCGCTGCAACTGACCCAAATCCTTGGATGAAACGCCGATAGAAATTGGCAAAGCCCAAGAAGCGTTGGACAAGGCGGAGCGAGGTGGGGCGAGGCCACTCAGCCACAGCCTTTAGTTTAGATGGATCCATAGCCAGGCTACCCCTGGAGACCACAAAGCCAAGAAATTGGACAGAGGGTACGTGGAACTGGGATTTTTCCAGCTTCACGTAGAGATGGTTCTCCAGGAGTAGTTGTAGGACCCGGCGTACATGAGAAACATGTTCCGTAGTGGTCCTACTGAAGATAAGGATATCATCCAAATAAACAAAGGCATAGAGGCCAAGGGCCTCATTAAGAACCTCATTAATGAGTCGCTGGAAGACAGCCGGGGCATTCATCAGGCCGAACGGCATCACAAGGTACTCGTAGTGGCCAGTGGGTGTGATGAAAGCCGTCTTCCACTCATTCCCCTGTCTAATCCTGACAAGGTTGTAGGCACTGCGGAGGTCTAACTTAGTGAATATAGAAGCCTGCTGTAATGCCTCAAATGCCGTGGTCATGAGGGGCAGAGGGTAACGGTCCTTGACCGTTTTTTTATTAAGGCCTCTATAGTCTATACAAGGACGTAGGCCCCCATCCTTCTTCCCCACAAAGAAGAATCCTGCCCCAGCAGGGGATGTGGATGGCCGTATGAAGCCTTGGGCTAAGGCCCTCCCATCCCTAGACATGTATCTCTCCATGGCCCCATCTTCTCGGGGGCCAGAAAGAGAGAACGAACTACGATGGCCCGTCCCTGGGAGGTGATGGTACCTGGGAGCACAGGTCAATGGCACAGTCAAAAGCTTCGGTGCGGAGGCAAGATCTCCGTCCGTATTCCGTTTGCTAGAGACCTCTCCCAGATCATGGTAGGGACTGCTGGCACTTTTACTCGAGATCTGCAGAATGAAGTAACTAGCAACCCCCGACGAGATCGCACCACAAGCTTGGGTCGTAAGCAGGATCCTTGGCTAGTGTAGGCCCCCCATTGACGAATGAGACCGGGACAAGCACCAGTCAATGTGGGAAACGTTATGTGCCTTTGCAACCACAGCAAACGGAATCCCAAAGGACTAACTGGCAGGTCAGGAACAGCCTGAGTGAGAAGAAAGACAACAAACGTTCCGGTGTGCAGGCCGGCTTGCACAAAGGATCGGTTTTGGTCTGTCTCACCTGATTTGCCCCTGACCTAACAGGGGATTTCCGTCTATGGCAGAGACTGGAAGGGGTGTCAGCAAGGGTTCAACACAGGCAGCCCCCAAAGCCTTGGCCACAGCAGCACCCAACATCCATGAAAGTTCCCTGCAGCCCCAGAGTCAATAAAAGCATGGAGGGCGCTCCTCTTTGCATGGGTTCCACCCCACACCAAGGCTATGGGAAGATATAATACCCCCTGTAGCTCTGGGCTCTGGAGAGGGCCTACCCTAGTGTGCCCCCCTTACTTGGGGTAGGCCTGGTCACGTTTTCCCAGCTTTGTGTGGGGGACACTGGGCAAACCATGTGCCACCTTTTTGCCACAATACCAAACATCGCCCCCATCCCGGCGGCGTTGCTGCTCAACCTCCTGAGGAGGTCAGATGGGCACGTCCAATCTGCATTGGCTCTGGAGCCTCAGGGGCTGCTGAGACCACAATAATTTGGGAGGAGAGGTGGTGGAAACAGAGTCTCCCCGCCTCGTTTCTCTTACTGGCCCTACTACGTATCTCGCATCCTGTTGTCGAGCTTGATCGCAAGCTCGTTACAGGTCCCTCTAATGTGTTTTGGGGGATCACGAGTGGCCAGCTCATCGTTGAGGTCCTCATTGAGGACCCTGGCTGATACAGAGCCGCCCAAGGGCCCCCTCCGTGTTCCACCCAACTCTCTGCCGCCAAGGTGCGGAAGTCAATGGTGTGTAATCAGCAAACAGAGAGGGAACCCTGGATGGCATGTTCAGGCAGCGGCAGTAGCTGCTACACGGCCCCGCACTGGCCCTATCAAAGGTTCTTCTCATGGCTGTTTGTAAATGCCACAGAGGACAAACAGGCAGGGTTATTGCTCCTCCTCCCACCAGGGCCGATGGCCCAGGCCCATGCCACGGCAAGTTAGGAGGGGACATCATAATAATCCACCTTGTCCTGCTTCAGTAATGATACCTGGTATGGGCCTTGCTGGAATGCCAGAGAACAAACTGGCGTAGGAAAACCCCTACTGAGGCCCAGCTGGGGAAGGTCCTCGTCATGTTTGCCCTAGCAAGGCCCCTTGAGCAGCAGCGCCTTGCTGTAGTGTGGCATAAAACTGTCTGCTGAGTCCCATATTAATGGCGGAGTCTTGCTGGAACGCGGCCACAATCCTTATATGGACGAGACGCTCTCTGTATTGGTTGTGCCTCGTTTTCTATTTTAAGACCTGATGGAATCCTTCCACCAGGGCTGACCTCAGATTGCAGTCACACAGTAAGACCCCAAAATTAAATATACACAATTACCATCGGGACTTCGAAAACGCTCTTCAACCCTGTTCAGAAAGCCCCGAGGTGACAAGCCGTAATAACCAATACGCCACGGCGGATACAGACGCAGGGCCAGCACACAGCTTTACATATAAACAAAGTGCAAAAAAATGGCGGGAAAACGAGAGAACAAAGGATGCCAAAAACAAACAGAAGAAAAGAAAGCCGATCAAAAATGCGGGCACTCAGTTTGTATCGTGAAAATAAAGAGGGAAAGATACTCAGGAAAGAGAGAATGGAGTATCTTCTTGAGCCTTAGAAACTCAGACAGAGCAAAGAGAAACAAACATAAGCAGCCTCAAGGGAGATTGCTGGTGAGCTAACTAGTAGTTTCTTTTATTTGTCTTTTTCTTTTTCTTTTTCGTTCTCGTTCTCGTTCTCTAAGAGCACACAAAGTAGTTAATGTTGTCGTGGTCCTAGAAAAGAATCAAGACTCCGCACTGTCTGAAGAGTGGGCAGGCCTTATAAGGGCAGTGACCAGGTGTTCTCCATCAGCCTGATTACTGCGAGTGGCAGAACGTGGCCTCCCTCTGGTGGCAGGAGGACCACGGTGCGGGCGGCCCCTTACACAATTTTTTTTTTGATGATGAGCATATATCACATGACAGTTTTGTTTACTGTAACAAAATACAAAATAAACTAAAACCCTTCCTTTTCAGAAAATAGAAAGGCAAAACTAGTGTGCAATCTATAAATAGCTGTATCTAAAATCTACTGAAAATTAAAAAAACTCAATAACCCAGGTGCAGGAAGCAAGGATGGGTCAATTGATATGTCTGGCCACATTTCTTTTTTCAGCATTATAGCTACTAGATGTTACCCACATGAAGACTGGACTTACAGAATCATTTAATTTGTGGTTAGTGTAGATCAGTGGATAATACCACTTCCTGCCAGGGAGACACCACCACCAAGGAGACTGGCGTTCAAATCCCGATCTGGGTGACTGTGCTATGCTACACCACTAAGAGACCTTGGGCAGGACTCCTAACACTACATTGACCAGCCTGTAATATGATTATCTGGATAAGAGCGTCAGGTAAATGTAATTTATGTATTATGTGTTTGGTGTAGCTCAGCGGATAACACCACTAACCTGCCAAGTAGCTTTCACCACACGTGGGAGACTGGGGTTCGAGTCCCGGGCTGAGTGACTATGCTGTGCTACACCAATAAGAGTCTGTGGGCAAGACTCCTAACACTACACTGGCCCACCTGTAATATGATTAACCTTGTAAGTCGCTCTGGATAAGAGCGTCAGCTAAATAATGTAAAATGGAAATAGGTTGTTGTTGGCAGAAAGTTGTTACTTGCCTGCTATTTTGACTGGCTGACGGCGGTTTCTTTCTTGCTGCTGTGTTCAATAAAAGAGCATTCCTATAAAGCTTAAATAATGATTACTGCATCTTCTTGGTCTCAGTTTATGCTACACTGGTACACCCCATGAGGTCTACAAAGGAATGGCACTCTCATGAACAGAAATGCAACATGGGCTCCTTGGTAAGAACAAGGCGAAGTGATGAGCACAGCGGAGGCTTCGAGACAATGAGCCAACAATGTTTTGCGCCCACATCTGCAGGGAGTTGGCTGAGGCAGAGAGTTTGATGTCCAGTGTGCAATGCAGCACCCTCTCTGATGTCTACCCTGTGGTGGGTAATGGAAGGAGCAGAGAGTTCCACCACGCACCGGGAAAGGAGGATGCAGTGCTTAGTCTCCCTGCTTTAATGCACCAATGGTGGGAGGACTGGGACATGCCCTCACACAGTACTAACAGCGCCTTCACCTGGCAGGTCAAATTTTGGAACTGAAACAATCCATATAGTAAGCAGTAAGCATGGTCAGTACTGTCAGTTGTTCATTACTTTACTTAGAGTAGTGACATTTAGTAATTACCACAGCAAGCTTTAAATAAGTATAAGTCTATTGAATGGACCTGCAGGTCAGAAATAAAATGACTCTAGGGACTCATCTGACAGTCAATACTATTTCACAAACACAGTCATCCTCATTAACTATGCACATATTGGCAGCTTTCAGGCAGAACTAACCTTTTAGCTGAAAACAAAGTGACAGAGCTCCTAGCACTCTGCTATATTGCCCTCAGACTATACTGTAGAGCAACACAAAACATTTGTCTGAGGTTTATAAGAAATAAGGTACAGGGAATAAATAAATAGATTGAGCAAAGCAATACATGCAAAAAGAACAGTTCACTGGCCATGTACAGTTTCACTGAGCTACCACAGAATTTTCACACAAACTGTATTCGAAGTCAGCTCTGTGTTAATTTGCAGAAGGCACCTAACTGAAAAAGGTTGGGACAGAAATTCCAGACCAGAAACGTTGAGTGCATTAACATTAGTTAATGGTTATTGGATCATTTAAGTGGTCATGTAAACAGCATGCTATGGTTTATTACATCACACTAAGGCCTAGAGCTAAATTAGCTTAGTAATCAGATTTCTCAGAGCATGTCTTCCCTTACTATGATTTATTTAATCTGCGCACATGCAAAAACAGGGCACGGTACTAAAAATTAGCATGCAGCGAGTAGTGCAGCACCTATGAGATACAAAAAAACAATTGTGGTACAGTGCTGAAACTACATGACACTTGATAAAATTTGACATGTAAGAAAGAAGAAGGTGCAGGAAACATTTTGCTTTAGGCAAAAGCTCTTTTATTGAGCATGGCAGCAGTGAATACGGCCACCCTGCGTACTGATTAGCCAGGAGAACAGACAGATTATCAAAAACCACACACTTTACCAGTGATGGTAGCACTAACACTGACCACTACCCCAGAACCCCCCCTTACAACATGACATTTGAATTTTAAAGTAGGATTCACACCTCTTGTTCTGTGAGTTTATTTGCTGGCTGAGAAGCAGAAATCCGATTACTCCCTGACTTATGTCAAGATTGAGTTTTCCCTTTATCTGATTACTCCAGTGAACATGGAGAATGGACTACTGACACAACCTGATTTTCTGCAGTTATGGGATTATTGAATGCCAGACTCAAACAGACTTTAAACAGACTCAAATATTTTAAAACACTTTATAAAGTTACACAGAGTTGAAAACGTTATAAGCAAAAAAATGAAGGAGTGCAAAATACTGCATTATCAATAGATTCAGAAAATCCAGAGAAATCTCCATATTCAAAGGACAGGAACCAAAACCAGTACTGGACGGTTGTGATGGCACGGCATTAAAAATTCACAATTCTGTAGTGGAAATCACTGTAGTACAGTAACACTACAGTAACACCTCTGTGAAGTAGTGCCTGTGAAGTTAAAACCATGCCATTCCACAAAAAAGCTAATGTCAGATGGACTGTTAAGCAGCTTAAATTAGATGTCAAGCAAGAATGGAAAAATTTTTTTTTTCAAAATTACAACAATCATCTCATAAACCAAATGCTTATTGAGTGCTTAAATAAACAATATTTCAATAAACAATTAAATTTCTTAATTTCAACATCCAATATGTTGTACTATGTTCAATTAAATATAGTTTTAAAATGACTTGACTATCATTTTATTCTGGTTTTATTTACATTATGCACAGCAGCCCAACTGCAAACATGTTTCTACATATGGCTATGTTTTATATTGCTGTCTTTGTTCTTTTTATCTGTCAATAAGTCAGCCAATAAATCATGTATGCACTTGACAGTCCATATAATTACTCACACATCTGCATAAACGATGTGTAACCCCTGCACTGCAGTAAGTGAGGCCTGCCTAAAGAGATTCAGCCTTGAGCCAGCAGTTTGAGGTATAAATCACAGCGTCGTCATGGACGAGAGTTATGTGGAGCTCTGAACAAACTGTTAGTGACATCCATTCAGGTTTCTTTACCCACTGCCAGCTTTTTGCACGTTTTAAAAGTTTTACATTCCCTTGGCCATCATCCCTGTAGAATAGAGCAGATTCCACAGAATGTCAACAACATGCAAAACCCTGTCTCTCAAGGACTGTGGGAATTGTCATTATGAATTTGCCTTCCTTCGTCCTCCAGCAGTCACAAGAGCACACACTGGACACTGCTTCAAAAAACACTGTTCCACCAGCAAACATGACATGGCATGAACAACTTTACTTTATTCACTGAAGTGACACATGCAGTATGTAATATTTTTATCTTCAGGAGCCAAAAAGTGGCTGTGTGAAGGAAGGAGTTACTTAGCATTAGCTTAATTCCACCTGCTAACGTGTCTAAGTGCTAGAATTCTCTATGGACTCTCTGCAGCAGAGGGAACTAAATTGCTGGCATTTGCTGTGAACTCAGAATAAAGGGATTGACAAAGAGCACTAAATCCTTCCTCATAACACTGCAGGGATTTCATTCGCTACAGGAAGCACATCTGTGGAAAGCATGCTGCTCTTACACTGGACCCTGCACTTGTTCTAACTAATGTGTTCTAAAAATATTTTGACACCTGGCCAATATAACATCAAATACGGTAGTAACCAAACAAATAAAAAAAAATCCAAATTATAATGGAGGTTACAAGTACGTTTATCACCTCAGAGAAATCCTTGTTCATATTTCAGTTCATCTGCTGCATGAAGTCCAAGATACATAATGCAAAAGATGCCAGACTTCAGCAGTTGCGCTTAGTTGATTCCAGCTGTTAACTTCTTCTCATTTAAAATACTTTACACACTGTGAAACATTCAAAGTCAACAGCAACAGGAAGTTCTGCAGAAACTTTCTTCATGTGTTTTTTTTTTAATTCTTATTCAATCCATTTTTATTTAGTTTATTTAGATCTTCATAAACCTGTTACTCTGACAGATTTTGGTAAAAACATACCTGTATTAGCTTAGATTGTACCTCTCTCTTTCTTTGGGGCATATGATAAATTGTGGGCATTTTAAATTAAAATCCATGGAGAAGCCTTTTGACAGGATTTATACCATTTGACCACCAGGGCGAGGTGGCAATCGGCTAAAAGTTCACCCCCCTGGTCAGAACAGCAAATGCATCTTTGAAGGCCACAGCTAACAGTCCAGTTTAACTTTAACCAGGCCTTTAAACCTCTCCGTCTCTTTATCATTCCAGTAGCACCACAGCTCTGCCCGTCTCCTGCTTTTCTAAATGAGAAAAATACAGCTGGGGATTATCTTTCATCTTTCTCTGCCTACAGGCAGAGTGGTCTGGGCCACGTCGTAGACACAGAGGGGGGGCCAGCTGGGGCCTCAGCAGCGTCACAGGGCCACAAAACTGCACCTAGAGTCAATGAGAAGTCTGAGCACTCTTGCTTAGACACTTGCCAGCCTGTTCACATCTTAGCCTTTGATTTGGGGTCCTTTCGAAGAGTATATTCTCAGCACGAATCATCAAAAGTAATTATGTCAAGACTCTGTCAGAGGAATATAGTAATTGGATAGAATAATATGAGAAAATGGAAGGCATTTGGCAAACAACACGAAGAGAGCAGCTAAGCCCCAACATTTAACAATACATGGATGGGAGCTTATTCATAATGATGACTGTATTAGCAGAGCTGACTGTGTTCCAAGCTTAGGTGTGGGTAGGTGTGAAGAATGACACTTTTCTTTCAGTAAATCGATAAAAGTTCAAATGAAATGCTCGCCCTTATTGCTTAGAGGAATGACACTGCTAGCACCTCTGCTCACTGACTTTACTGCATTTCACTCATTCATGCCCAGATTCTTAAACACATAGACACACACACATGCATACAATTACACAAATAACCAAACAGCATCACAGAATCCTCTTAGTGATCCCTGACGTGTGAAGGAATGTCATCGCCCCGACATTCTTAATCAGTAAAGAGATTTGTAGAGCTCTTCCTAAAGCCCATTATTCTTAAAGATTGAAACAGAGGAGTAAACACCTCTGTCACTGGGTGGGTGCGTGTTTTAGCTAATTGACTGGCCATGTATTTGTTTTTGTCTCAAGGGTACCGCATGCACTTTAGTGGTGTGGAAAAATAAAAAGCCATTCCGTTTTATTCACAAAGGACACTCTGAGCCGGATACATTAAGCTTGTTACTCCATGCTTCAGAAGCAAATATGACACATTTTGCCAGAAAAAGTATGTGTAATGACGGGTGATTTTATTTTAGCACACAGCTAATGCTGGTGTACATTAACATTGTTTGGCCATGCTTGATTAAATATGAGCATTTGAAGCTTATAAAAGTAAAGTATTAATATTTAATATTTCAAACAACAGATATTAACATTCATTTTTACAGTGCAGCAGTTTTATAGAGAGTCTTTCAGTAATCATTTCTAGCACAAAGCTGGCAATGCTCTGGAATACCAAACATAACTGGTTGTATCAGAGAGTTATAATAAGAGGAGACAGTCACCTTACGGTTGACGTATATTGAAATACAAATGGGAGAACTCAGTGCTCAACATGTGATCCATGTACAATGAAAGAAAATCTCAGTCTTCAGTAAAAAAAAGCCAATCATCTTGCTGGTTACACCACGAGCAGGCAAAGCCTTCCTAGTTGTCCAGATCTACATAAGCACAGCCAAACAGACAGAATTAGCCAAAATTTTCTTTTGTGTGTGTTATCAATCCAAACACTACTAACTATTCATGAGGTGTCTGGTCTTATGCAAATATCTGCCTGGTAGTGTTACAAAGACAGTCACAGTGTGAACAAACTTTCCAATAAGGTTACTTGTTGTATCTGCTCTCATTCCCTAATAATGTTGATAATTAATCTGACATGATGGGTCTTTTCATAGCGCTAAATATCTAAGCAATTGAAGTTCTTAGTTTGTATCTACCTAGATATCAAAACAAAATGAATCTTGATTGGATAGTTTTGCTTTTGCTTTTCAAGATTATATCATATAATAATGCATAATACTACAGTTAAATAACAAGCATGACAACTATAATAAATATATTTAAACTAACAGTGACAAACATCCATAGACCTAGAAGGCCCAGAGAGACTTTCCCACTGCATGCAATTTATAATGTAAATGTCCTTCCCTCCTTCATACTTTTGTGGGAGGACTATGCAAAAAATGATAATTGGAATGTGTTTGATTTCATGTATTGTTCAGCAGACATGGGAACAAGTCACTAAGTTGCAAGTAACAAGTAAGTCTCAAGTCTTAACAATCAAGTCACGAGTCAAGTCCCAAGTCAATACAAGCAAGTCTCGAGTCAAGTCCCAAGTCAATACAAGCAAGTCTCAAGTCAAGTCCCAAGTCAATACAAGCAAGTCTCAAGTCAAGTCCCAAGTCTTAAACTTCGAGTCCTAGTCAAGTCACCAGATGTCATTTCAATATTTCACATAACTGATGCAGCTGATTCATAGTATATTAAACTGACATAATCATAAATGTTTTTAAAGTTTGTATTTAGTATAACAAAAACAACTTGCATCATCTCAAACAGTTCAAACAACAAAGTGCTATTTTACTTAACAGGAACAAGTAGTGCAAATCGTTAATTAAATAATTTGAGGATTAAATAACCTGCAAAGTACTGTGCAGTAAACAAAGTACTTACTGTAATCTCTAATAGATATGTACTAAACGCAGTATGGAAAAATGAATGTGACATTATACCACAGTTTACAGCAACAAAAAGTCAAGGTTTATGGATTTAAAAAAATTAGGAAAGGACAAGAATATCATATGATTCATGATATCATATGAGCTGTTTCAGTATGCTATAAATTTCTGTAAACAGGCTAACAAAGTACACTCATCATTGTTTCTCAACCCTGGCCCTGGAGGCCCACTGCCCTGCACTTTTTAATGTTTTCCATTCTCCCAACACATCTGATCCAACTAATCAGCTCATAGCCAGCCCATTACTGAGTTAAAATAGGTGTTGAAGCAGAAAAAAACACTAAAATGTGCAGGGCAGTGGGCCTCGAAGGCCAAGGTGGAGGAACACCACACTATAATGAAGTAGTAGAACACATTCCACCTACAGGAATTTTTAATGACATCACATTCTAAACCCATAAGCGTTAATGTATGGACCTGTAATATATATATCATCGCCGTCCAATGAAAAACATGTATCTCCATTTTTTGTCCATTTTGACTTTTATGCATAATTTGAAAACAGCGGCAGTCGTTTACACTGTGAGATCTACATGATGAATAGACCAACAGAAATGGCCCAAAATTAGAAAAACGTCAGGTTCCATTGACTTACATTAAAATTGAATGAGGTTTTTGGCCTCTCTTGTAAAGTTGCCATTTTGGAGATACTTGTTTTTCCTTGAACAGCGACAATATATATATATATATATATATATATATATATATATATATATATATATATATATATATATATATATATATATACATATATATATATACATATATATATATATATATATATATATATATATATATATACATATATATATAACAGCATGTGTGAACTGCTGTGTTTGACACTTTTCTGCTCTATGCTAATTCACCACGTCGTGGCTGAGATGCTGTGGTTCCTAAACACTTTAATTTTCAGTAAAATCTCTCACAGTGAACGGTGTGAGAGAGGGACGAACAGAGGACAACAGCTTTGTTTACATTCGCTGTTGTTTATTATTATGTCGCTACGTTTGCTAGCTTGCTAACTGCTATACGCGAAATATACACAGCACAGACTTACTGTTCTTTGTGCAGCCTCAAATGTCGAGTTTGAAGTGGTTGCACCTCCATCTGTGATCTTGACTCCACATGTCTTGCATACCGCAGTTCTTCTTTTATTTACTACATTATAATCTTTGTAGTTGAACAGGATTATTTTTGGGATCATGTTACTCGTCTTCTCCGCACAAATTCAACACTGGCGCCCCCCCTCAAAGCTTCCCGTGATTGGCTGTACGGTTACGGCTTTACTTGTTGCTAGGTTACGGATCATTTGGGCTGAGCGGCTCAGCTCCCTAGCGTTACAGCGCCATTTAATATAAAATGATCCAGTTACGTGATTCAGTTTTACTTATTCATTATGTTAAAGTAGGGTTGTCAAGTCTTTTCGAGTCTTAAAGCTCAAGTCCGATTCCAAGTCCAAGTCAGTAAAGGTAAAGGCTAAGTCAAGTCGCAAGTCTTTAGTAATGTTGTCGAGTCAAGTCACAAGTCATCAGTTTAGTGACTCGAGTCGGACTCGAGTCCAAGTCATGTGACTCGAGTCCACACGTCTGTTGTTCAGTATACAGAAGTGTTGGTGAAAAACTCTGTGTGCCTTTTGCTTTACCTCTGAAAGGGCAGGTGTAAATTAATTGCATCATCTCACAATGTTGTTGTATGGAGACTTCTAATAACAATGTCAGCAGTTACAAGGGCTAGGCAGAGGCATGGCCCATAAAGACGTGCTGAAAGAACAGACCATTTAAAATCTTAATTTTCTTATGGCAGTGACATTCCATTTAATTGCTTGCCAAAACACTTGTTTTTGAACCAGAGAAAAACAATACCCTAGAATGTTTTGGTGGTCTTGTATTCACTGAACCTGGATTTGCTGTTTTAGTGCCATTAGTATTGTGGTCCTGTGCACAGTTTGCATGATTAACTTCAGCCTTAACTTTATGTCATGACATTTTTACCTACGGACATCAGGCCCTCAGGTCACAATCATGAGTCATGACAAATTTGGACAATTGCCTGTGTTTCAGATTGTGGGTAGAGTAGCTAAAAGCCGTTTACCTTATTCCAGTCAGAGTTATATTTTTGCATGACAAGCCAAAGACATTAAATCATCTGTGGCAGCCACGGCAAGTCATTATATAGATGAGTAGCCCCTAGCAACATTGCTAAACTGCCAGGTATGCTGTTTGCATTTGTGGGATACAGCTGGGCTGCTTACATAAAATGATAGGCCTACACAGGCTACAAAAGCGTGAACAACCTATTTTCCCCCAGACTGTCTTTACCCAATCTCATTTTATGCTGTCTGGAAATGGTTATGGCCCACTGGGTACATTATGAAATGACCATCCTTCACATTCATGATATAAATGATTCACTTTGCAGCAGGTGGAACCAAAGTAGGCACCTTATACTATGTAGTCTCTAAAATGTTTTTCCTTAAAAAGCCAGCCAAAAAAGGTGTGGCTAAAACTGGCAAAACTGCGATGTGCATAATGAGTACAAAACAGCCTACCCCAATTCTCTGTCCATTTAATAGACTCCTACATTCAACATTGTGACGCATTTCCATTTGAAATAGTGCAAATTGTTCATTTTTGGTAGTGTCAATTACGACTTTTACAAACACCAAACAAAAGTGAACCATTAAATAAGCAATTTCACTTGGTTGCTAGCTGTAGGCATTACTCTTTTACACCACAAGAAAACAAAAAGTCACAGCATAAACACAACGCTAACGCGATACAAGTGAGTCATGTATTTCAGTAACCAGTAAAACGTTGATAGTGTACTGAGACTCTGAAACTAAAAGAAAGCTGCTGGTGTCGCAGCTTGCCAACACAGATAACCAGCTAGCTATTTATTTTCTACTCATATGAAGCTGGTGTTCTCAAAAGACAGCCTAGCTATCTAGCAACCTCAGCTACAAGAAAACCTAAACAAAGTATACCAAACAGAGTTCCAGTAGTTTCTTCAAGAAAACACTCTTCTAGCTATTTTTGTTATTATAATAATATAACGTCATATCATATATAGCATAATATATAATCAGATAATAGATAAGTGCCTCATCCAAATTGAATAGCACCATTTGCATCCATTTATGGCCACAAAATACCTTCCAGCATGATATATGCCTTCTCTTAAAGAATGCCTCGTCCTTCAATGGCCTTCTCAGCCACCAGATCTGAATCTGACGGAGGTCCTGTGGGATTAGATACAGCACAGATTCACAGCATGAATGAGCACATGACAAATCTGCAGCAATACCATCATGTCCACGTGGAAAGGATGTTTAGATTTTTTGTAGAATGCATGGCAGCAGAAATTAAGGGTGTCCTGTCCACCGTGTTCCTAATACAGGTGTCAGTGGTTTTATACTTTATATGTATATATTCATATTAATACATTCAAATCAATTCATTTTTCCCAATTCACCCACAGCTGGCCTACATAATGTCAGTTTAGAAACTGGCTTGTGCTCCAGTGATATAATCCTTGTTGACTGATGCTCCCTGGATTCAGGGATAAAGGGCACCCTGAACATGAATGAAATTATGTTTTATTGACCATATAAAACATATACATTTCTGAGACAAGAAAAGCTATTGCTAGGGAATGTGTACACAGCCATAAAATTAAACAATACACTGCCTGGTTGTAAGTAAAGAGAAAATAAAGATAAAACTCTTTAAATAAGTAGTTTGTCTGATTTCCAAGTTTGGTTCTCTAGTTTACAGCAGGAGATGGGAGTTGCTTTTGTCAATCACATAACTATAAATAAATTCCAATGGCCTAAATGTATTTGTTTCATTGAAATTAAAATATATAATTTGTTTTGTTTGTATATTGAAAACCTACTTAAAGTATATAAGTGTAAGTAGTAAGTCGATTTGGTTTAATTTATCATCAACATAACGCCCCACTTTGTAGCACTCCTTACTACATCACCACACAAATGTCACGTTTGCTTCTTAGCATAGCTAATACTGCATAACTGTAAGACATATGGGTAAAAGCTGCACCTTAAATACCTAACAAGCACTAACATCGCCCACTGTCCTAGGCAGAAGCATGGCATCTCGGTGGGTGCCTCCTGGTACTTCTCACATGTAAACCCATTTCCAGAGTCACTTGTGGGACCAGCATCCGGTTGATGTGAGAGGTGGAAACTATGGTCATGAAAATGATAATCGACATTGTTTTATTCTCTCAAATACAGATCACCTTTGCCAGGTTAGCTTTTGCTGTGTGTTTAGGAATCGATGTGACTCTGGCTTTGGTCACAGGGTGCAGAATGATGTCACATATTGTTCCAACACATCTCAGACAACTTCAGTGTGTCTCCATAAAACAAATGCAGATCTGGATGTGTTCTGACAGGGCTGAGATACGTCTTTGGGTTTGTATTTATGTAGTTTGCTGTCAATTCAACCCCAGCATTTGTTAGCAATGTTAGCTTAGCAGCTCCTGCTGTAAACTGCACCAGAAAGGCCAGCCCAAAGTTATGAAGCCCTCCAACTATTCCTGGGGAAAGGCTGAGCCCGTGGTGCCTTAGATTTTTAACAATATTGAGTAACTATTGTATATGCTGACCAAGAGGGCATCTGTACAGCATGAGGGCAAAAGGGCAGGCGCTCTGGCCCTGTCATGTTTAGTGCTGTCATAGAGTCCAATCATTAAACGTAAAGACTTAGCCTATCCAAAAGTGCTACTAAGACACTGTGTACAATGTCAAAGCTTTATTTACTTGCCTGATAATGTTCAAATGAACAAGATGACAAGGTACATTAATGTATTTTAAAAATAGTAACATGAATGCTAGAATTCATTGTTGTCATAAAACGGGTCATGCTGTGGCGTACGGAGGTGGATGTGGTCAGCTCCTGAGAGCCCTTGTGCCATTAAAATGTAAGCTCACACTAAGCTTTTTAAATGAAACACCTGAAACCTGACAGGAATTACAATCAATAGATAACAGTGTTCCAGATAATTCTGCATTCAGCAGCCCATGGAATTACATAGGACCTCTTTCTACAATCATATCTTCCAGAGTTCAGTTCAGGGCAGATTCAAATGAAGCATTAGAGAAACATCTTATTATGCAACATGATATTCCCTGGAGCAAAAGATACCTGGCATTTTTTAAGCAGTCACAAACTGATGTTTTGCTTTTTATTTTAAAGAGCTGAAACGTAGACTTAGAATGACCTTGTAGTTGTTGGATCATATTTATTACTACATATACAGTGGTGTGAAAATGTGTTTGCCCCCTTCATGATTTTTTATTTTATTTGCATGTTTGTCACTCTTAAATGTTTCAGATGATAAAACAAATATAAATATTAGTCAAAGACAAGACAAGTACACATAAAATGCAGTTTTAAAATGAAGGTTTTTATTATTAAGGGAGAAAAAATCCAAACCTACATGGCCCTGTGTGAAAAAGTGTTTGCCCACTAAACCTAATAACCTGGTTGGGCCACCCCTTAGCAGCAACAAATGCAATCAAGCGTTTGTGGTAACTTGTATTGGGCCTTTACAGCGCTGTGGTGGAATTTTGGCTCACTCATCTTTGTAGAATTATTGTAATTCAGCCACACTGGAGGGTTTTCGAGCATGAACCACCTTTTAAGGTCATGCCACAGCATCTCAATAGGATTCAGGTTACTCCAGGCCACTTCAAAGTCTTCATTTTGTTTTTCTTTAGCAATTCAGAGGCTGGTATGTTTTGGATCATTGTCCTGCTGCAGAACCCAAGTTCGTTTCAGCTTGAGGTCACAAACAGATGGCCGGGCATGGTTCCATTTATCGCAGCAAGTCCTCCAGGTCCTGAAGCAGCAAAACAGCCCCAGAACATGACACTACCACCACCATATTTTACTGTAGGTATGTTATTTTTCTGAAATGCAGTGTTACTTTTAGCCAGATGTAATGGGACACACACATCCAAAAAGTTCAACTTTTGTCTTGTGAGTCCACAGAGTATTTTCCCAGAAGTCTTGGGGGTCATCAAGATGTCTGAATATCATTATCACAGAAAGAGAGATAAAAGAAAAAGACAGAGATTTGGTTGATATCAAATTTGGTATCAGCATAAAGTATTCAAAATCACAGATTCTCATATTTCATGTGCTGTCTTTGTCCTATTTTCCAGTATAGGGTTTAAGTGATTTGCACATAACTGAATTCCGTTTATTTTAATTTAATATTTTTTGCATAGCGAATTTGTTTTGTGAATTGGTTTGTACTGTAATATCAGCAAATAAATATGTTTTTCTCCCAACAATACTGTATAATAAAAAAACAGAATAAAAAAGAGATAAGAAGAGATACCATTTATATTCTGTGAACATTTTATAACAAGTACTGAAGAGTTACTACTTTAGTTCTTATGTTGGTAGAAAAGGTATGGAGTAAAGGCCATTAAAGCCCTTTCTCGTTGCAAGAGGTCCATGTCTAAAAGCCACCTGACCCTATTTAGATAATTAAATGATACAGCAGTATATCCCTCTACTGAACACTGACCCATTTACAAATTAGGCTAAAATCGTCATCTCTTCCTGGCAAATCGAAATTCCATTGAAAATAATTACATTCTTGTGGTGTGGGGAGGGTAAGGTCTTTGCATTTATTTCAACCGAGCTTCTGTCAATAAGACATTAATGATGTAGAACCCAAAAAAGCTTCCTTTAGTCAAAGTGAAGATGCAGATGTGCCATTGGGCAAATCTGCAAACTAGTGATAGTTTAAGACAGCTTATGTGGCCTAACTGGATCTGTGGGTAAAGAAAGTTAATGGGCGGTTCATTCTGTCCTTGAAAAGCACTTAAAATACAGAAGGTCTTTATGCAATAACGTTCTCCAGAGTGACTAAATGAAAAATGTCAAGCGCAACTACTTAGATTGCACTGCAGTGACCTGCAGTTTCAAGTGCAATTTCATGTTCTGGTCATTAAATGATTCATAAATGAATAATGGTATCTGTCCATTGTGGATCGGTTCACAAGTGGGATACAAATGAAATCTTGCAGTCGTGCGAAAAATGAGATTTGTGGCATCTCTGTGCATTGGATCCATTTATGTGAACACCAGCGAGGTTAGTATTGTGCTGTCATAAATGCTATCATTGAAACAGTAACTGTGATAAAATGTAATAATTGGTTTACTGTGTTAGAATTGTTTCATAGAATATTGTCACTGTCCAAAGAAAACCATGTATCTCCAAAATTACAGCTTGACAGCAGAAGGCAAAAACCTAATTTAATTCTAAGATAAATCAATGGAAGCAGACATTTTTCCCCCAAGTGATTTTGGGCCATTTCTGTTGGCCCATTCATCATGAAATTTTCACAGAATGTAAATGTTAGTTCATGTGATCAAATAATGCAAAAAGTAAAAATCAATAAAAATGGAGGTACATGTTTTTCTTTGGACGACGATATAGTAGAAATTAAACAGCAAAAACAGAAAAACGTTTTTTGTGATGTATAGACCTAGATACATGTATGTTTTGCTAACACATTTCTATAGGCAGCGCACAAATGTCAGTGTACAATATCTATTTATTTCTTGATTTGCCATTTAGCAACAATCAAAAAGGATTATGCCACAGTTTGGTTACAATGCACCATTAAATAAATATCCACTGTCTATGTAACAATTTCTAAATGTTAAACAATACTGCAAACTAAGCGAGAGGTACTTATTAGCATTAGCTATTAGCATAGCCAGCATGCAGCAGCTTTGCTCACTATTCTTGTTAAACAACACGTTTAGACGACTGGGCTAAAGCAAAAAAAAAAAAAAACACCATCTCAGTGATGACTGGTTTATAAGTGGCCCATCACTTAAGCTAAAAGAAACAGCTGATGCTCACACATCATACATTAACATTATTGGTTATATGTGATTTTCGTAAAAATAACTATTTAAATGGTTCAAATATGTAAAATAAAAGCACAGCTGAAGATAGCATTATATTACAAACATACAGACTAAGTTAGCTGACTGACTATCAGCTCAAAGTTTAGTTATGTGACCCTGTGCACTGCCTATTCTTTGTGGCTAATGTTAAATTATTTCCTTCTTAGCTTTCATTAGCCCAGGGATAGAGTGTTAGCTCTGAAATACAATGGTTTAGGAAGTTAGCGTGTTGGATCTGGCCTAATGCATTTCATGGTAGCTAGTGCATTAGCTCGCGGTTACCACGTTAGCTTGGATCTATTCGGTTAATAAGCTCCCGCCTGACTCACACATGGCATCCATTCCATTCCACTGTTGGATGAGTAAAGTAATCACTTATGTGTTATATGGGTTAGGTTATGATTTTAATTCTGTTATAGTATCATGCCCGCTATATATCATGCATGCTTTATTCCAGACGAGTAGCAGTTACTGGGATCCTTACTGCTCCCAATAAAACAGCTTCCATAGTGGCAGAGCACATCGGAGGGATCTGCTGGAAATGCTGTGTTTTAGATGGGCAGGTTTGTTGTAGTATTTGATGAATGTCATGTAAATGACAGCAGAATATTACTTTACCTTTTTCCTCAGGCATAAGGCAATGATATTGATAAAGTTAAACAGATTAATACATCCACTTGTGGTGATTATGATGTCTTTATTAATGACCCACCAATATGTTTACCACGAAGGTATTGCTAAATTGTCTGGTTCCATAAGTGGGTGGAAATTATTGTCCATGTCAGTCAACCGTAGGCCACAGATACAAAATAATCCATCTGATTTGTACTTACACAGGCATGTGTAAAGCGTACAATAGAGTGATCAACACCTGTACCAAATCAGTACTGTCATTTTAGCAAAATGAGCTATTCAGTCTCTAATGTTCTGCTGCCTTTTTAAAAATGAATATAATAAAAGTTTATGGTATATTCATGACATAGTGAGCTGGTTCAAGCTAGGTAAACACAGCAGATAGCTAGCATTAACAATGGCAAACTTCTGCATCCCTCCACAGTTAACGTAGGGTTTTAACAGGTGAGGTGATTGCAGAGCAATATATCCACCTCTGATGCTCACTTTGCAGAAGAAATCCCTTCATGGCATCATCTGGAATGCCCAACCTCACTTATAGTCACTGTTGTCCTTTTATGAAATGAGAACTTTTTTTTAATATTACAGTCCACCTTAAACAGTGCTGCTGTAACATGTGGGTTCATTAAAGCATCAGAAACTGTCTGCTGGGCTGTTTAGGGTGGACCGGATCCTTTGAGAAGGAAGTTAACTGCAGCCTTGCTTTAATGAACCAGAAAACTTGGCCACACACTGGATTTAATACTCTCTCCTGCCTCGTGGCAAGCTGCATGGAGGCCAAAAGTGGCCCACTTCTATGAAAATCAAATGACCAACATGTTCAAAAACAGATCTGGTCCACATACGGCAGAGATGCAGCAGAATTCTTTTTTGTATTTACTTGTCATCTGTCTTACCAGCCCCTACTCTGTAGTCCATCCTTTCATTATCCGCAGGTGTTTCTTGTTTACTCTTTGTGTGCTTATAGGCCTGGTTGTTGGCCTTGTCACAGACCCTGTTTTGCTGGATGTTTAATAGTTTCCCTAATGCTCCCGCCTACTTCACCCTTCAAACGATTCGTCCAGTCTGATTTGCTTCTGCTGCTGGGTTGAGAACCCATAAAAAGAAGGTTGCAATGTACAAAAACAGAGCCTGTGACACATTAATATCATCATTTATGCTTATTTCTAAAACTTTGCCACCTGCAGAGAGGAAAATCCTCAAAGGATTAAGCCCACACATCAAAATGTTGGGTTTTCAGTGTGTATGTTCTCTATATAAGCAAACGCACTCATTCAAATACTGTGATTTCTTCATTAGTTTGTGTACATTACATATATTATCTTTGAATAAGTGATCAATAATCTAATTGGTTTCATAAACGTGTCATTCTGAGAACTGTCAGGTTGAGCTCTTATTAATTGGGACTTCAAGAGCATGGCAAAGCAATTAGCTTAAAAGCCTCTGGCTTAAGGCTGTTCATGTGCTGCCGAATGGATCATTGTCACTGCCTGGAAGTAATCACACGGCTCGTGAGATGCGATGTGTCAGCACAGGCATATCTCAGATTTACGATCTTATATGCATGCATGGCTAAAAAGCCCAGGCTTTGACTCATCCTTGACACTTCAGGAAATCAATGTTTACTGCATGCCACTGCAATCCCAAATGCATGAAAATAAAAGCATGGATGACTTTTAAAGTAAAAAGAGATGATTTTATCTGGCTTCTGGCTCTGAATGACCTACTGCTACTCTGAAAAATGGACCAAAAATTGTCTGTAAAGTATTTTGAGTTGATTCTTTTCTTTTATTATTATTATTATTATTATTATTATTATTATTATTATTATTATTTGGGACATTATTAACAGAATTATGTGGGTTTTTTTGTAGATGACATACATACAGCACTCCCTGAAAGTTTGTGAACCTAAAATGATTATATCCTCATTTATCATCATAAGTCATAAAAATAGATAAACAAGTTATTCAACATTAAATAATAATTGAATTATATGAACCTTTGAAACCTCTAGCTGGTGCAGGTGTGAGTGTGCCTACGCACACACCAGGTCTAACAGCCTTGCCTTTACCTCACACATCTGTGGGAACATGCCATGTCTCAGTCAGATGGGATTTCTGAGAACCTGCTTATTAGGTTGGAAGGGGATCCAAAGCTATTTCTAATGAATCCACTGTCAGACAAATAAATAGAATAATGTAACGCCATTGGTACCCATTCTTGAAAGGGTCATCCAACAAAAATGGCTAAAAGGGTAAAGTCCTTCTAAAGAGATCACAAAGAACCCCATACCAACATCTAAGTATCTGCGGGTCTTTCTTCTTCGGCTAATATCAGTGTTCATGTATCCACCATCAGGCAAACAAGAATAATATATATGAGATGATCGCAAGGAGAAAGCCACTGCTCTCCAGGAAGAACATTTCTGCCATTTTACAGTTTTCAGAGTTGCTACCTGGATAAGCCAGAAGACTCCTGAAATAATGTTATGTGGGCTGATGAGGCAAAAATTGATCTTTATAGCTTAAAAGTGACAGGAACCCAATCCCAACTGTGAAACACTATCACAATTTATATTTCTGTTATTAGAGCAGGGCAGCTTTACATGAGTTGATGGAGCAATGAATTATGGATTGCATCAAGATCGTTAGATCATACATCCGTAAACTGACCCGCAACAGAGGGTGGGTCTTGCAGAAAGACGATGACCCTAAAAATACCAGTTGCTGTACAAAGAAAGATTAAAGCATTGAGAACTGGAGCAATTCTATTAGGAGGAACAAGCTAGGATTCCTCAATCTTGCAGGGCTGATCAACAGTTACAGGAACTGTATGGTCATTGTTTCTCATGGGGGTCACACCAGTTCCTGAAAGTAAAGGTTCCCATGCTTTTGCCAACAAAGACATTTAATGTTAGATTAACACATTAATTAATATATGAAATAAAAAAAAAAGCAATTTAAGAATTATCTAAATGAAGTGTTTGATGGTTTAGGCATGTCATTTGCATGTAATGTGATGGCTAGCTAAAAGCTTTTGCTACTAGCTGCATTAGCTCTACTGCCTCGTGTAAAAGCAAACTTCTGACACTACACATCTTGGTTTATTAGCTACTGTTTGACTTCTACCTGAAATATCACTCTGAACAAAAATGAGTTAAGCTCTACTGTAAGCTCTACTTTCATTGGTTTCTTGAGTCATAACTCATCGTTTACTTTTATGTTCTCAGGAACATTCACTTTCATAAACAGTTTCATTTTGTGGACACAGCCATCATTTCCAGTCATTATCAGTGCAAATGACTGTGCTGTCTCCAAGCTAGGCACGAGGCAGCAATGCTAGAAAAGGCCTGCATAAATCTTTTCAGGCTCCTGCCTTGTGTTTGCTGTCCTTCTCCAGCACCAGTGCTTGGCCTGATCTGTGCTGCAGGCCAATCTCTTTATTCTGCTACTTTGCTGATTGCTCATGCGCTCCTTAAGCGCTGCTATTCTCCACGGCCCATATATCACCCCTTTAGCTCAGTGTGGAGAAAACGTCTTGTACTCACTTCAGCAACCCACTTTGCAGAGCGTTCAACACTGCCATGTTATGAAGGAGAAAGCCATATGTATGTGCATCCATTTTTGCACTTTCACCTGTCATTTAGTTCATACACATGCCAGCATTAGTTGGTGCTGGGACCAGTGTATTTAAAGTGATGGTTTGTTCAATAAAAAATTTTGTTCTATAAAAGTGTTTAACCCATCAGAGCCCACCGTGGTGCGTCACAAGCCTTTTAAAAGACTGTAAAGTTCTTTATACAGATTTATGCTTCACCTAAACACATGGAGTCCCTGAGTGGCCTATACCGATCATCCTTGATGCAGTCACATGACAGCTGGTAACCATATGACCTCATTTAGAAAATGGCAGTGTGCTTGGTTAGTTGGTCAGTTAGAGACTAAACCAGGTCGATTTAAGATCTTGTTTTTATACCTATAAGGTTTCAACCCATTTAAGAGCTCTAATGTTCTGATAACTTGTTCTATATTCCAAATACCCATATTCTATATTGCATATACCCATATTCTATATTACACATACCCATATTCTATATCCCATATACCCATATTCTATATTACATAACCATATTCTATATTACACATAACCATATTCTATATTACATATACCCATATTCTATATAACATATACCCATATTCTATATTACACATACCCATTCTGACATCATTTCTAGAACACCATGATGGAATGCCAGTTATGAAATTGTTGTTGTTGTGACATACGCTGCCAGTATTATGACCCTATAATACTTACAGAAGACGCCATGTAACCTTTTTGTCACAATAAGACTGGTCTTTTATGATCTTATAACTGAACCTTCATTATTTTCCCTTAAGGGGAAACAGGTCTGGGATTCAATTTATGCTTTCAGATGGATGCTACTTGTGTTTTAGCTAGTTATATATATACTTATGCTTTTTTAGATAACAACGTTATATACGATCTATCAATGCTATGACCCTTTTATGACAAAAGGTTTGTGACAGCATGTGAAATGCTCATAAATTCAAAAAAGTAGTGAATAGTAAATTGTTTGACCTATTTAAAATTGAGAACAATATAAATGCACTACATTTGATGTTTTATCTTAAGAGCTTTGTTGTTTTTTGTTAATATATGCTAATTCCGATTGATGCTGCAACACATTCTCAAAGTACAAAACATTGTTTACACCCATGTTACATTCCCTTCCACTAACAGATTCTAATAATCAGCATAGTGACATGTTTTCAGTGGTTTTCCAGTTATGGACTGCAGGCAGGTCTTCACACAGTTGATCACAGGTGATTACACTAGCCAGTCCCATTGTAACACATGCAGAATGTTTCTGGTGTTGATCATGCTAAAATAATAATCGAAGTTCTGAAAAAAAGATAGTGCCTAAAAGCAGACATATATAATCTAAGAAGGTCAACAAGTTTGAAGCCTAGATCATATTTAAAATGAACATGGTTCAGAATGCATGCGGCCTACAGAGCTCAGAACAAAACTGAAAAAGGATAATTGTCAAAGTGTTCTGGATGGAAGTGTGAGCAATTATAATTAAGCAATGCTGCAAAGAGAGCAGCAACTCAGGCATGTCAGCTCGGTGGGATCAGCTGTCACATTAATCACATACAAAAAGCCTGTGCATTCGCAACCTGCAGCCTCCAATACGCCTGCAGGTTAGATGACAATTATAAGAGGTGACACCCTATGGGATATCACCAGGAGGATCTATTTTCCCCAGTAAGCTAAATCAAGTGGCTTGCAAACCTAAGGGAATGCAGCTAAAGGTCCTGTTCACACTTGGTATAAATATGTTATGGGGTCCAAAGATGAAAATGCTTTTATTTTGCATTGTAATGATAAGGCAGCATTTTCCTCTTGAGCTCCCCGTTCAGTTGCAGTGTGTAATTCATACTGTTGAGTACAAATCACATATTTAGCCCTCCCTCATCAACAGCTGTACATGAGCTGAAGAACACAGAACTGACATTGACGACATCAAAGTAAAGGAACCATGTTGAGAGAAAAAAGAGTGATCTGACTGTAATCCAAAGAACACAGTGTGTCTAGGGGGGTGTTTTTCCCAACGATACAGTCACTGAAAATGCATGTTAAAGCATTGTGTGAATAGACCCATAGAGACATTGTGACCTCAACCTCACTTAAATCACCATCAGAGTTGGTCAGTCACTTATCACTTGTGAAATGTGATTTGTAGTGTGAACAATAAAGTGTCTAAGACAGCTTTGAACTTGGGCTTTTGCGCCAACATGGCAAAGATGAACAGAGCAATTCATGCAATCTAAATGTTTGTATCAGCTCATATATGCACTTGAACAACTTGAAGACTCACTGGACAATTTTGCCTGACAACACTGGTTGCCTGTCCACTTGTGCTCAGAGCACTCAGTGCACTTTTGATGATGAGATTTCTTATTTAAAAATCCAACCAAATTCATGATAATGTGAAATGAAACTGCCTACTAAGCTTTGTGATGTGTGCATCCCAGAAACAGAATATGTATATCCCAGCTTATACTTTGATATGTTCTATTTATTCTTATATACTTAAGTTACGTGTTAATTGTGCACACAGAGCTAAAAAAGTCAAATGAGTTTTATTTATCTATTTAATAGCTAATCACAGCAACAAAGTATGAGCAAGGATAACAAAAGGGTAATGCGAGGTCATGAGCAGAGAGACAGGCAGAAGTCTGAAACAAGAGTTTAGGGGAGAGACAGAGAGGATAGTCAGAGGACGAGCGGAGATCAGAAAGCCAGGAGATAAACTAGATTGAAGCCAAAAGGAGACAAAGAAGAGATCAAGAGTCAGAGAACAAAAGGGGTCAGAACCAGTCTGGATAAACAAGATAGACCGCTCAGGATTGCAAACTAAGGTTTGGCAAAACTTCGCATCGAGAGAGTTTGGGTGAAGCTTATATGAAGACAATAAACTGGAATCAGCTGGGATAGTACTCTGATTTGGCGACTGGGGACATGTGGGTGTGACATCATCGAGCGATGCCCTCTGGGAAGTTGAGTCTGGAAGCGTGACAATGTCATACTTCATTTTTGTTTATGGTACAGTACTCCTATATCTCCTAAAGCAAATTTTCACAGTTTGGTTTTAGATGTTCTGCATAATACAGTGAGACTAAGATGTCAATAAAGTCATTCTGGATTAGGTGATGAAACAGTTCACTGAAAAGTTTAATTACCTCTTAAAGTACCCTCATAAAATATTATCACTTTGAATAGTTATGAATACACAGCCTGATGCCTGAAAATTGCATTCGTTTACATGTAGCTAATAATTTGATCATAATTTCTGCAGTAATCTTTCAGATTCTCAGCATGCATATACTTCTACTCTGCTTTTTTCAGATTTCTCAGCATGTGTGTTATCTGTGTTGAAGTTCGTTTTATGCTGTACTTGTGTCATGTTTTTTGGTCTGAATGACTGTTTACATCTCAAACACTCAAATATAAATCGACCAAATTCCCCTTTAGCTATTGTATTCATATCAGTTAAAATAACAGTGAATTTTGTATGTTTTTTAACTGTCTGTGTGCTACTGTGCAAAGAGTCATTGAATTGTTCATCCTTTCTTTAAAGAATAATAGTTGAAATAAGATCTGATTTACACTTCAACTATGAGGGTCTATTTTATTCCTTTAAAATGACAAATAACAGCAAAATCCGGTATTACAAGATAATGTTTACTCCTGTTAATCTTTAAGAAATCTGACAAATGTCACAGTTTGATCTATAAAGAAATGTTGAAAGATAAATCAGAAGCCTTCTGGTTTGGACATCGGTGGTCATTATCCATTTTAATATTTTATGGGCAAGCCTGAGCTGGAAAGACGCCACCGGAATATTTATCATGGTTCATGTGGAGAGGTCGTTTGCCTTTCTGCTTGGGGCGAAGGGCGTTGCATATTAACACAATAGTGTAAACATTCAGCTACAGCAAGTAGTTCCTCTATAATCCGAGAGCTTGAAAGGTTTCAGGAACCAATCAGTATAAACCTAGAGAGACAAAACAAATAATCATGTATCCTGAGATTACTGACATTTAGATATGCTCTTATTCTAAGACTGGCTATATTACCAACCTGGGCTATAAGTGGAGAAAGGTTACACTTCATTAAGCTCCAGCACCCAATTCATTAGACCAGTCTTGTTTTAAGAGCGACAGGTGTTGCTCTAGTGGTTTTGAATTAAACCCAGGTCACTGACTCAAGCAAAACAATTTACTTTCAGCTGTAACAATAATCAAAAAAGTAAAAAAGTTAAAAAATTGTTCCAGCAGAGAAAGATTATTTGTATGTCAGATATACGACAAAATGTGACTCGACTCTGTCACATCTGTCCATAATTTACCAAAAGGTGACCATTCAGTGGCTATATAAATGAACCCCTTAGTCTCTGGGACATTTTCTGAGAATTTCTGAATTTCTATTATCCTGAATTTTCACTGGACTACATTTCAGCATGAACAAAATAAAAAGCATTAAAAAAAACTGTTAAAAAGTGCATTACTAAAGACAGGAACCAAGGTTCAGAATGTCTGCAACATAAATATAGCCATTATAAATACTGTCCAAAATTTCAATCAACATATATTTGTCTTCTTGGTTGTTAAATGTATTGTAAATATATTTAAAAAATCTGAAACAGTTAGGAGATTGGCGTTGATTCGCTAATTCATATTATTCAGTAATTAATATGACACTGATGTTAAGGTTATGATGTTATGAGAGAAGGAGGAGAAAGTCCACTGTTCAATGGATTTTAGGGAAGTTAGATGTCTTCATAAGTTACGTCTTCCTGATCCTAATGGAGGCTGCATGCTTGTTTCTTAGGCCTTTCACACAGCATATCATGTGAATTCCAATGACTGACTTCTGTGGAAACACTCAAAAGTGAGAATAAATCTTCAAATGTTTCTCTGTGTGCTATAGTTTATGTATTTCTGTGGATGGCCATAATTTCAACACCAGATATATGAACATCTTTACTTTACCTGGAGTGAAGGAACACAAAAGCCTTAACTTTTTACTGTACTATCATTTTAAAACTGCATATCTGAGATGTTGTATAAACGTTTATAGGCTGATGAGGACCTGCACCTGGATTAGTTTGAAGAGGTGCTGTCATTCGAGTGATTACTGACAAGATCCATGATGTTAATCCAGTTTGAATCTGCACTGTCTGTACTTTTTACAAGTCAGAGCTATAATTGACCTATAATTTGCTGAAGTCTGAGCTCCATCAGTAACACAGTTCTGTTCACATAAAACTAGGTAGCAAAAAAAAGCTAATAAAAAAAATGTTCCAATATCTCTTGCAAGGCAATTACCCAACCTCCTCTGATAAATCTAATTCAACTAACTGACTTCTGAGACTGAACTTTTGGGAGTGAAAAAAATATCCTTGCAAATTTTTTAAAAAATTCCAGTGGAATGGATATAGAAGCTGTAATAGACGGTACAAAAGGGACACATACCACAATATATGTAGGCATCGGAGGCAGAATGTAGGTGCAACAGATTTATTAAGATCAAATAACCGCTAACAATAAAATACATGGACGTAACTGGTTACGCTCATCGCAAATATTATGCCTGCCACACAGGATCATGTTTAACACTGTTACATTACCCTTGCTTGAACTGCCAGCTGGTTTGGTGACTGAAGACACAAACTAATCCAGTTTAGATCCTTTCTTCTCATAAACAGTTCTTCATCTATGCCACCACATGGTGCCTTGTTCTGGTATTTTAAGCTTAATAATACTTTTTTTTTTCAAATCATGAATCTTTAGAAGTCAGACACTGACACCCTACTGTCTTTTTGTAATTGTGTAAATACAATGGTAACATGTATGGAAATCATACACAAACACTAGGAAAATAACAGCTGCCTTGATGCTACTGATCTCACAAACCCAGAGCAAAAGAAAGAACAAAATGCTTGGATGCTTATCACAGAATTCTAAGACTTTGACCCCACTCTGTCTGAGCTGCCCTCTGCAGCCATGCCCTGTGGCATCAGTTAGTGGCTTCTATCTCTGCCCTGATGCCTACAGGGACAGACTCTCCTGGGCAGGCAGCCATGGCTGGTCCTGCGTAATCAGATCCAGACTTCCTCTATCAAAACTCTCTTAGCCCCCAATCAGCCTCAGCAGGGTTGCCTCTGAATTACACACAGGCATGTTCACAAATCTCACTTCTACTATTTGAGCATAATATGCTGAATTTATACTTTGAAATAGCTTAACACAATTATTTTAAAATGATTACTGTTCGTATTCATTTTAACTATAAAGTGATGTTTTGGCAAAAACGTATTCCAAAAATGTGTACTGTTTTCCCAAGCCCGTGTGTTGCCACCACGGGGGAACTCTGATTTCTGGAATTTGAAAAAATACATGACTAACTGAGCTCTCCTATTGGCTGGGACTAGATCTGAAGAGAAGCCCTAATACTTTACATTAACTCTGATTTATATTAAATCAGCACAAATAAGTGACAAAAACATGGAATGCTTTAAATGTCTCTGTTTGATCCAAAACTACCAAAAATATCCATGCAAATCACTGTTAGCTTCGCTCAAACTAAGTACTGAAATACCAAAGGGGTGCTCCCAAAACAATTAGCGTCATCTTAGGAGTGTTTTTTTCTTGTGCACAAATTAAACATCATATATATATAAACATAAGCTCAACATGCTGCCCAAAAAGCTTTACATATGCTGTTACTTCTCATTTTGTAAATACTGTAAGGGCTACCAATGATATTATGCAACTGCATTTTTTTTTTTTATTCAGGAACTCCATTCAGTGATGGTGCCACACCTGCAAAAGTGGCAGAAAAAAAACTGTTACACAAAAAAAGAAAAAGAACATTAGAAAAAAAAATAGAATAGAAAATAGAACAATTAGAAAAATAAGAAAATGTATTATTACAATAAAAAAAGGACTTTTATATATATATATATATATATATATATATATATATATATATATATTTATATTTATATATATATATGAATGCACTTTAGCTAATATCTGCTTCTATATGAGTGGTTTACCAGTACAAATGCAGCCAATATGGTCACTGATTTTTGATTTGAGATTTGATTTGATTTAAGATTAAATGAAATTAAAATTCAAAATTAAGATATATTTATTAAATAATATTGACATTATAATTTGTGTCCACTGTCATAATAAGCATATTTTGCTGCAGGAATTGCATGGCACTATAAACAAGCAGATTATGCAGGACTATAGAACTGGTGTGTCTCTGGTGTTGGATTCTCTCTTTTGAAGTCAGAACCATGAGGGTGAATGACCCACCACTTTTAATGTACTGGGTCAGCAACCCACTTTCTCTGGATTCAGGATGTGTTCTTTATAAAGAGAATAAACTACACAGGGCCCTGACCAACATGGATAGCGTGAGAACCAGAACCAGTCACAATCTCCATTTCAGCTGGATGGCAGGGCATTACTCAAAAAGTAGAGCCTTTGTGATTTGGTGTTCAGTGATTTGGTGTTCAAGAACTACAGCTCACTCTTCTGGTAAACATGTATCTGTATGATAAACACTGTTATTTATGTATTACTGCTATGGAAGATCTTTCTTGTTCATTGTGGACCAACCACACATTTAGTTTAGTTCATTTTGATGTGTAAACACTCCTAACAGAATTAGGTCCTTACTAAGCCTACTTGTGTTTGCTGCTAGTGGAAATGTTTTTTTTTGATGGTCCATACCAAAAGGGAAAATTCAACACCAGAGGCACATCAGTACTGTACTGTTCAAATAATCTGCTATTTCAAATTTTACTTTTGACCAGTTGTGGCATAGCTCATGTAGCACAAGCTGCTAATAACAACAGCACATAAAAAAATAATAATAGCAAAGATATGCTTTTTATTTTGGCACATTCTGTTTCCCAGAACATAATTATTACTGTACTCTTGCTACTCCACTACTGCAAAAATAAAAAAAAATCAATGTTCAATGCAATACTGTCTATAAATGTACTTTTAATATTGTTAAGGCTTTTTAAACAATTGTCATTGTTTAAGCTTAGGAGTTTAGAAACCGTTTGAGACAAAAAGAAACAATATTTTAGTACAGAGCTACTTTAGTCCAGTAAAAAGTCAAATTATAAAAAGTCAGAAATGGTTTGGCCCAGCCAGCCGAGAAAACCACTAGACATTTCTCTTCCCCTTTATTTCTTCTTCTTCTTCTTTTTAATTTAGTAGTTCTTGAGGTGATAGCACAGAACATGTAATATTGATCCACCTCAGGCTCGCCTACCTTGCAGCCACATGTACATGAAAGGAAGTGTAAATTTCAATTAGTGAAAATGGAAGTGCAGGCATTGGGAAAATTATTTCCTACTTTCAAAGGATCGTTTTCAATTTTGCTGCTCACTCTTTTGGAAAGGTAGTTAGCTAATTGACTGCTTCCTCGCCTTACAGTTCCTATTTCCAGGTTAAATGACAGACAGTCATTCATGTAAGGCATTGTTTGGAAACCAAAGCACAAATTGGCTTTGTTAAATGAATCTGACATGATACTGATGCCCTTATTTTTTGCACTTAAGCTTAGCTGTCAGACATACAGTACGGTCTGTAAAATAATGGTGTCAAAACAGGTTTTAGGATGGGGTTGTAAAATACAATCCTTTAAGGAAGTTATTTAAAGGAATGTTACCATGTTTGTCAGACTAATCTCAATCTTTTATTACTGCTTCCATTGTTTTCTGGAGGTTCACATACAGTTCCTTAAACAGACACACCCTCCAAATAACAGATTTAGTGTTGTTGACGTCTGGACTCAGGGGTGGTCAGTCAAATGTCTGAAAACACCAGCAGTTTTGTTGTATGATGTGTCAATCTCCTTTTATCAATGGGGGCTTCTCAGTAGCTACATGCGAAACACCGAATGTGTAGTCACATTAACGTTTATTTTACTTATGTAAACACTTATATATGTGTGTATACTTGCTTTTATGGGCCGTAGCACTTAAACTAAGTAACCAAACCCCTGGGGGGCAGGGGGGTGGGGGGGTGATGTGCTATTGCAGTGGCAGACGTTCGTGGCTCTGGGCAGGCGAAGGAGAGAAGCTCTCAGATGGACTTGAGAGCTTGAGAAGGAAGCCACGATTTCGGCGTCTCTTCTTTGTGCCCTGTTGTACAGGCGGGGAAAAGTATTAAAACTTGCACTAAGTGGGGTAGAATGAGTTTAAAACGGTGACCAGTAGGGTCGTTATGGTGAAAATGTATATTATTGCTGTGGAATAGCGGATTTCCTTGTATAACTATGATTTTTGTTGAAGTACGTGTTAGCAGAGCACATGTAATGGCGGATGCCCATTGCCTCTGTCCACGCCGCCTAAAAATTCCTGTTTAAAATATGGCCCATAGTCTAGGTGCCTTGTACTCTAGCAGTGCTCATATACCTCAGCTTGATAGGCCTACTGAACCAGCGGCTAGCCCCGTTGGCCCCCGCTGTGTTTTTGTTTCATGCTTTGGTCAGGCCTAACAATGTAAACAGTAGAAGATAAAGAGACCAAAGTTTTTTTGTTATGTTGGATTCAATAAAAAAAAACAGAAAAACAGAAAAACAGAGAAGGAAGCCACGATTTCAGCGTCTCTTCTTTGTGCCCCATTGTACAGGATCATAATTGTTACTTGGACCCCACCCCTGGGGCGTGTAACATACACATCCTTTCAGACCTTTCAGACTGCTTATTTCTTGGGAGCAGTGTTGGTGCTCTACCAGATCCTTCAGGTGGTTGTTAAAATATTGTTTTCTGTGTCGCTCTTTCCGTCCCTTACACAAGAGGATCACCTTATATCTAATCTTCTCAGTAATATCTCCTGAAAATAAATACATCGTATTTAATGGCCATTTTGACTCAAGAACAAATGAGGTGTTGTCTCAGTGATTTTTTCTCAGTATCGTAGGTTGAAATATGCTCTTTGCTTCTTTAAAGGAGCAATATGTAAGATGATGCAAGCTGTCAAATTCATACTCCAAACAATAAGAGGCAACATATCACCAGTTAGCTGTGGTGTCCACCCTTATCATAAGAAATGCTTTTATATATCTTGTTCTGCCTTTATTTATATGACTTTCTTTGTCGCTGAACATGTTTTTTGGCCGAGAGCAGGCATTCAACGATTACTTGTATTTATTGTTGCTTTAATTGGCTACTTGCCCTCAAAATGATCTAACCATGAGCAGCTCATTCAACATGACTGACAAGAGGTTAGAATACTTAGGGGTTAGAATTAGGTTAGAACTGTGAGTTAATGCTACTTTATTTGCTCATGTAGGACTGATTCCACTCCACACTACAGTGACTCACTATCACTATCGCTTCAGGGCAACATGGTTTACGAGACAACCAGCCAGGGCTAGCTGGTTAGCCTTATATATTGCAGTCTTAAGTAACCATTCCTCGAAAAGTACATCTTACATTGTTTCAGAGAAGGGCCCACCTTAATTAGGACCCAGAGACAAAAATGTGGACTTGTATTATATCCATTTTGTAACACTGTGTTGCCGTTGTAATTTCTGAGAATGTGGACATGTTTGACTACGCTTGTATTTTGGAACCACCGTAGATCAAAATACTAAATCACTTTCTCCAAACCGTAAGTTCTTTTCTTAATTTTACTATGAATAACACATCCTTAACTTTATTATTGTAGGCTTAGTGATGTTGACCCGTGATGCCTCTAGTTACACCTAGAGAAACTTCAAAGCCTTGGAGACTGTGTGTTTAATTATGTGTTTTAGAGTACTTTTAGGAGAGTTTCACACCAAATCGCCGGGTCAGGCAGAGGTTTCTTGGAGTGCAATTCTGGTGATAATTGTAATTACAAAGGGCCTCTCATGAGGGGAATCTCATTAGCTTGAACGCCAGATAAAACCTGAAGATGTGTTCCATCCTGCATTCAGGGTATCTTTCATGTGCTTTCCCCAATTACCGGCTTTAATGTGATTTATGGCTCGGATTAAGCACCGTTTTGCAGACACACACAGGAGAGAAATGCATCTTGTTGCACTGTAAAATCAGTACAGTGTAAGTTGCATGAAGAAATGCTGCTAGGTCTCTTTGAAATGCCATTCACCATTATGTTCTGTCCACCAAAAAAAGAAATGCAAATGCCAAGAACCAATTAAGCAGAATATGGTTCTAAATAAAAATCAATTTTATTTATCAAATATAATAAAAAGGCTAAACACTTTTCTGCATGGTGAAATGATGGAAAAATGTACTGTACATGGTTTTATATCATAACAAAAAGGGTTCTAGTATTGTAATAATTTAAGAATCTCTTTGGTGCTGTATAGAACTAGAACCATATATAGAATATTCTCCTTTAATCTAAAGTATTTCATCATGCATAGAACTTCATGGAATGGTTCTATATAAAATTCATAGTTCTAAGAAGAATTGAACTGTAATTAACGCTTGAGGAACCAAAAAGTGTTTTTAGGGAAGTAACAATGTATATTCAACAATTTCGTACTAAACTGTATTCCAACTAATCATATTTTGTTATTTTGATATCACATTGTATTTTTGTTTCATGACTAGAATTTAGTTAGCCTGCTGCTAGCATGTTAGCATGGGGCTAAAAGTTAGCTTGTGGCTAGAGTGTTAGCTTTGGGCTAACATATTAGCTAGTGACTTCTGTCTTAGCTGGAGACTAAGATGTTAGCATTAGGTTGAAACACTATAAAGCATGACTTTTATGTGCAAATATTTATTTTGACATAACGAGAATGCTTAACTTTGTGGAAAATTTACATATTAGAACAACGTCCTTACTTCATAATTTTTGTGCTGCGGAAACTGACTATAAATATATATTCTATGTTATGTTATGTAAGTGAAGAAAACCTGTATTCAAAAAAAGAAAACCTTTAGCTAAATATATGATATATGATGATATATATATATATGATGATATATATATGACAGCAGTATGTATATACTGAATTTTAATCAAGCCCATTACTTTTTGCAGTCTACATACAGATTTTATATTTTATATCATGGACTTTTAATTAGTCTCTTTACAGAAATATGATTTACTCAGCTGTAGCTGCATTGGTTGTATTTTGCTGGGACGTAGTACATAAATGTGATTACAGCAAGGCAAGGTGTTGCTGGTGTTCCTCAGGATGAGCTGAGTGTATGTTTGTCCCCATGATTGCTTTATTGATTCCTTTAAAGTAATTGTGAGTCTCATCAACATATGGGCCCACCTGGGAGATGCCGCTTAGCAGCTGCGTTGCATCCACAGCACACATCCTTTTACATGCTGTGTGGAACCTCAAGAATGGGTCTATTTAATATATTACTTCCAACCCAGGGCCGATGTGGTGGGAGAATTTAGCCTGGGTTATATTTGAAGCAAGAAGGTTAGAGGTAAGGTTTTCTCTTCTCCTGACAACACTTCCTTACATTGATTCATTGCTGAGGGGTCTTTGTTTTTTTGCTTTTTTTTTTTTTTGTTTAACAGGCCCCTCTCGGAGGACTCCTCTCCGTGTTGCTCTCCTTATGGCTCCTCATTAGTCAAAGTCAGCCGCTGTCCAGCCTCCGAGACTGCTGTTTAGGCACTTTGAAGTCCCAGCGCAGGGCCAGGCAGACTTATGATAATTAATGTCCCATCTGTGCTGCTTGGGTGGCTGGACTGACATGCAGATCACGAGGGATATATACTGTCCACACATCGGTCCACTGCCACACTATTGATGACTGCAGGTATAGAAGGCATTGCAGCCGGAGTTTGTAGTGTAGCTGTTAACACAACGTTCAAATGCCGACAGGCATACTGTGTACTAGTAAGGCAGAATAAGGACACATGCCCTGTCAATGATGTAAAGCAGCCTCTTCAATAAGTATCAACAGACATTTGACTGGTAATGGCGCCCCCTAAAGGAGAATTTCATAAACATAAGTGAATTTCATGAAGTGTTTTTTTAGGCTACAAACACAAATAAACACATATGTTTTTATCTCAATGCCTACAAAAAGAACTCAAACCCAAATCACTTGTTGGTCTTTTAAAGCTACACTTCCATCAGTCTAATTTTGTCACTTTAGTGCTTTGTTTGAGGTACTTTGATTAGGAGTGCAGGAAGCATGGCTATAGAGAGTGGTCATGTGCACAGGCTCTCCAAACTCCGCAGCTGCAATAAGCGAGAGATTTAAATGTTGTAATAAGTTGTGTTGTGAGCTTGAAGATGGGTGTATGTGTTGCGTGTGCTAATTTTTTGCTGCTTTGTGAGGTAGTCAGGTGGGTTTATGTGGTTACCATGGGGTTGTGTGGCTCTTGATGACCTGTATTCTTCTCAGCCTTGTCAGCCAGTACAGAGGGGCGATTCTCCCTTGCTGCTGTGTTGAAATGACAGAGCATTTGCTTGCAAGCTTTTTGCTATCTTATATTGCAATGGCACAGCATGCCTTACTCCTATGCCATATTATATGGCAATGGCACAATACTACAATACCATAACGTCTTCAAAATACCCTATAAAGCCATATACTGTCTAACTGTCAACAGCAGCTATTATTAAAATTGCAGGACTTTTCTGCAGGGGCTTTTTAGCATAGCTGTTAGTATAGTGCTCTCATTAAACACTGACTCCATATATACTGTCAACACAGCAGTTCAGTAGCTCTACTATTGATAACGGCAGCTGTAGAAGGTTTTGCTGCAGTGGCCTTTAACATGCTTGCATAGTGTTTTCATTAAACCAAAGTCCACACAGCCATCTGCATTGTTCACTACTGACGTCAGCAGCTACAGAGGGCTTTCCTGCAGAATCTTGTTAGCGTAGCTGTTAACATTGTGTTCCCATTAAACCACTGACTCCAGACCAATGAATACTTTATGACATGACGATGTGTTAATGGAGCAGGTGGTGGACTGCTTACAATCCATCATCTTTCTTGGCTTTGAACTATAGACCTTATTTTGCACCCACCCCTCCTTGGGTTGTTCCAATCCTCCTCTAATCTTCTAATGGAGGAGGGTTAGTAGTTTTGGCACTGCTTAGGGCCTTGACCTGTATTTCGGTGTTGGGCTTCTATTCCAACAAGCAATTATTTATGTTAATGGTACACTTTATAGTTTTTTTTTTTTAGAATTTGTATTTCTGAAATGTTTGTAGGGACCTTTTAGACTTTATTGCCAAGCAAACATTAAAGGAACACACAATTTCAGAAAGTAATAGTTGCTTTATTCATCAGTTTTGAAGTTGGCTTCATGACAAGCCGCTTTACGCAAGGTCCGCAAGAAGACAAGAAAAGATTAACGGTCCAGTGATCAATAGAAAGGCCTCTGGCATAAATTGCAAGATAATGAATCAGGCTCCATGACCAGTCAAGGACTCAGGCATGTTAGTCTGCCCTGTACTCAACATGCACTGATGTACAAGATTGAAAAGACTGCATTTAATGCTACATAAAATAAAATAATAGAATATTCTTTTAAATGTAGGCAGTGGTTGTCTTATTTAATACTGAGACAAAATGTCAACCTGTAATAAGCACAATATAAAAAGATGGTATCACTTTATTTAATATATTGTTTGTTAATGTCTCGTATCATATACATATCAGAATAATGATCTAAATGATGAGTACATATATCATATACATTGTCATCATATTAGTGCATGACTGGCAGCAATTGATCCCTAAAGGTTGTAGGTAAATTCATAATAATAGCTTTATTGCTGTTTATTTTATTATCACTAATATTAATGGGTTTCTTATGCTAAAGTGCAAATTTTGTCATTGAACTATGGAACACAAACTTATAAAATCTGGAAGAATTTTGAAGAATCTTAAGGCCACCTGAACACTAAAAATATGTAATACATTTGTGATTAAATTTACAAATTGTAAGTTACAAATACAAATTAACTGAAAATGTGTTATATGAATTGTAATGCAATAATAGCTAGAAGTCATTTGTTCGGATCTATGACCTATAGGAACCAAATAATACCAATCCATAGCAATGTTGTCCAGTAATGTTGGGTGAGCAGGAGTTCAAAAAGATAAGTAGGCACTGCATGATGAGTACATAGCTTCACCTTAGTAGGATCATGTGATGGGAGACCTAAGTGTGTCAATTGGAGATGATTCATTTGGGAATAAAACTCGGTTATAAAAAACAAGTGGGTCAAATCAAATGATGAAAATAGAATTTTAAAGTTATCAAAGAATTCATGTATTCAGTACTTAAAATGTTCTGATGTTCTTCATAGAAAGTATTCGACTTTGGTTGGGATAAAATGGACAGATGCAGTTTTACATGCGCATTTAGACCCTATGATTTGGTCCTAAAATGCTGAGCTCATAAATAATTAGCTGGTTTACAGGGAGACAATGATCATACAGAAGCAACATGTTGAAATGGACAAGATAAAATGTGCCTCTATGTAAATAAACTTGACCCTCAAACAATTTGGTTAGCTATGCTAGTAACCTGGGGCTTGCTAGTAGCTAACATTACCTACACAAGCTACTTGCTTTTCATCTCAGCATTAACACAAAATAAATTAAAGTTGTAACTAACTTTGACACTTTAAGTTTAGGGTGATGCTTTAACAGGCAGCAGTGATATAATCACACAGCATTGCTGCTATTTATAAGTTGCTGTTGAGGTTGTGATGCTAAAAAAATCGAAACTGCTCCTCTCTTCAGTCTCTTCAGTGTCAAGCACAGAGTGAAGCTACTCAAAATTGTCAGGGTTTGAGAAACTGTTTTGAAGTGAACGGTGTAGAATTAAAGTCGTCTGGGATCCTGTTAAAGATGTGGGAGCTGAAGTTCCTATTTAACAGCTCCAACAGAGTTTTTGTATAAGGACAAGCATTAACCATGTAGCTCTGACCTATCTCCACATCAAACAAAAAAGAGGTCAGTGTAGTTTCTTTTAGACAACAATGAGATCAAAGGGAAAGAAGAAGTAGACTGTTGTTTAAGCCTCTTCTGGTGCTGTTCAGTAATCTTATGTGTCTCCTCTTAAAGATTTGTACAGATCTCATTAAGTCACCCATTATGCTCAGATTTGCGAATATAATAACACTCTTCTTAATCTCTCCGGCATGTCATGAGATTTTATTTTAGAGGTATCACCTTTAAAAGACCTTTAAATCCCTCATTATATCCCCAATTGCACATGCTTGATATTCAGGACATGATGTATAATACTAAATTATTACTGTTTTTTTTTAAACTCAAGACAGAAGAGGAGATGGAGAGTCAGATCTAGTTAATGTGTGGAAGACCTTCCAAACTAGAAAAGAGCAGAAGAAGAAGTGTTAAGCCAGTCTGCATCTAAGCGCCTTCATACCAGGTGGCATTTTATACACTGGTTTTGGTTACTTGATGTCTAGCTCACCCAGCCCTTGGAGCACAGTTGGTTCGTGACAGAACATGTCTTTGTCTCCTCTTCTACTCTTATACAATAATTTGTTTTTTCAAATTATGTTAACTAAACAGGTTGTACCTGCAGGCTATAGACGAAGGTACTACAGGCAACCATTTCAACAGTGTTACTGTTAGGAATCTGCCTTTTAACCTTCCAATAAAACACTTCAAGCCAGATTTAGAGGTAAGTGGTGTGAGGTATTTTGTCAGTTTCATGTTCAATAAGGTTAACCCACCTAAGCTTCTTATAGGTTGGAATTTCATCACTTACGCAAAAATGTTAGAAATTAACAGGAAAAAAATGTGATTGTAAATTAAATGTTACCAACAGAAGGTGAGCCATATGGTATTTAATATGACCATATGCATGGCTTTAGAAATATGAGAGCCAAAGACCAAGCTTGCTGGGGGGTTTATGGGCATGCTCCCCAAATAGTAGTAGTAAAATTGTAGATACCTGTATCACTCTTTGGCGAATCCAGCTGCTTTCCCTGTTTGTTGACATAATTAAAGAACCACGTTGAATAAAGTTTTTTTATTTATAACAAGTCTATTCGCTCCAGCCATAGTAAAGCAATGACACTAATGATCAGATAAGAACCTTGATGTTGTATTTTCACCTAAGCCTATTATGACCCAGTAGGTGAAAACATTAACACTAGTTAAGACAAAAAAAAAACTCCAGAGTGACTGAGACATCATTGACTCATAGTGCACTGGAATAAACTGCATTTTTGCTACAAAATCTTAGAAGGTATTATTTCTGAATGTAATGATTTTTGCTGCTTGGGTAACAAGGGAATAAGAAGAAATGCTGATTCAACGGTTTTGTGTTGCATCAGTATTAAGGAAGTCACACACAGAATGACTAAGTTGATAGATATGCTGAGAAAGCATGTTCCGCTTGCTTTGTGTAGCCTTTGTGTGAGGGGGGTTGACTGGGGTATGAAGCTGAGCGCTTAGATTTGCCATATTTGTGTAAGCCTCTTTCATTTTGCAAAGTGAAACTTTTACCTTTCTGTTGGCTCAGAATAAAAAAGACATCCTGTTTGTGTTTGAGAGCATAATCTTACACTGCAGCCAAAAATGCAATTACAGCACTTGAAAATTATTAATATGCCATTACTACCTACATATCTCACAAAAGTGAGTACACCCCTCACATTTTTGCAAGGATTTTATTAGATCTTTTCATGGGGCAACCCTGAAGATATGCCACTTTGATACAAGGTAAAGTAGTCAGTGCACAGCTTGTATAATAACGTAAATCTGCTGTGCTACCCATAGCTGGCAGCACTCATGCAGCCCCAAACCATGACACCACCATGCTTGACTGTAGACAAGACACACTTGTCTTTGTACTCCTCACCTTGTAGCCACCACACACTCTTAACTCTGTTTGAACCAAATAAGTTCATCTTGGACTCAGCAGACCACAGGACATGGTTCCAGTAATTCATGTCCTCAGTCTGCTTGTCTTCAGCAAACTGTTTGCAGGGTTTCTTGTGCATCATCTTTAGAAGAGGCTTTCTTCTGAGACAACAGTCATGCAGACCATTTTGATACAGTGTGCGGCGTATTTTCTGAGCACTGACAGACTGACCCCACACCCCGTTAACCTCTGTAGCATTGCTGGCACATGCACTTGGTCGCAACTTTTTTGGTCGCCAATAGCAGGGCCTGTTCTGAGGGGAACCTGTCCTGATACACTGCTGTATGGTCTTGGCCACCGTGCTGCAGCTCAGTTTCAGGGTGTTCTTATAGCCTAGGTCATGTTTACGTAGAGCAACACTTGTCCCCCTACACACCTAAGACTTTGTGACACTTGTCACATGACAACGGGGAGGGAGATTTACGAAAGGGTGTACTCACTTTCGTTACCAGCAGTTTAGACATTAATGGCTGTGTGTTGAGTTATTTTGAGGACACGTTTTATTCTCTTCCCAAAAAAACTAATGTCAATGGTACATGGTAGATCTTCATCTATAAACAAGGTTGAAGTTGGCTTCCTATTGACCAGCTTCTCAACTGAATGCTCTGTTCCACCTTAAGTCCTACAGCTTGTTTCAGGTTACAGAATGTAACTGTGGCATCAAAGCGGAAACTTTATAAAACAAATTTCCAAAAAAGAACTCTTTCTGGACAACTTGTATTCAAAGTCTGCACATTTCACTCCGCCAGATTCTCAAACCCTGGACCATATTCAGCAGCTTTGCTCAGCGTTTGACCCTGAAGAGACTAAAGAGAGAAGTAGTTCCTATAAGTAGTAAAGGTCAAATGAAAACAGCACAAGCACAACTTAACAGAAGTTGCCCGCTAGGTAGAAGCTGGTTCAACCTGAACGTTTCGCGTCCAACACTTGTGGCCAATAAATTCTACGTAACCGACGGCTAAGTGTTTACTCTGTCACACGCTGATGAGCCCCTCAGTGGAATAATAGGTTGGATGACCCTCGCAACACTCATTAGAGTAATGGCGGCGCTCAGGTTATTATCGGCATCCTAATAGGAAGAGCCAGAATGAGTGATTCCTCAGCAGGCAGTATACGAACAGAGATAGCAAAAGAGAGCAAGAGACAAGGAACAAGGTTATCATAGGCAGCAAGGATGAATTCATTATCACAGCATTTTTTTTCTCAAAGATTTCCTTCTTTTATAGTCTTTTTGGTAAGTCTGACTTACTTTTTCAGATGCCATTAATTAAACAGTAATGGCAGAACCTGTAAACCCTTTTCATGATCTCTTCTTTCTTCAGTGAGGCGCCATTTATGGTCAAACAAAGTACTAGATACTTTCAACTCCAATCTGATTGTTAAGTAGGTTCCAACATTAGCTGACCTTAATATTCTAACATTAACACTCACTAGCAATAGCCAAACTCTTTGCAGTATTCCTTGATATAGGCTAAGGTAAAGAAAACTAGCTTAGCTTTACATAAAGTGTTTCCTGCTACGAACCCACATCTTGTGTTTTTGTTGTTAGCCCTTGTTCTGTGCTGGCCAACTATGACAGCTAGCATTAGCTAGATTTGGCATAATCTATGGGAAAAAAGGAACATGATAATCATTCCTTAAAGAAATCATATGCATCCAGAGCTGAAAAGTGGAAAAAGGGAAGGGAATCTATTTGTCATTTATTTTGGCTTGTAGTTGAAAAACAAGTAGCTGGGTATATTTTCTTTTCAATTGTTCAAGGCGTGTTGAAATTGTTTTATGTAGGTAATGACAAGGGATCACAGTGGATCATGGGTAATTGCTTTCACAGAAGTGTGATCTGATGCGGATTTATGAGAGAGGCACAACAAGTGCTCATAGGGGGTTCTCATGAGCACTCCTTTTGGGGAAAATCAGATAACAGGAATGCCATTATGCGTGCACAAATGAGGGGTACCAGCAATGGCACATGACTTATCACCCAAACACGTCTTCACTAATGGAATATTTAATGGTTAGTGAAAGACATATATTGTAATGTCAACCTAGTTTTTGTCAATACTGAAATGTAAAAATAGTTAAAATGGTAAAACTGAAAACCATCAGTTTACCAGTTCAGATTATATATAAGCAGGTGCTAAGAGGAATAAACAGAGTGAAAGAGAGTGGGAAAAAATGGTGATAGAAGCAAAAAAGCTGGCTTCACCTAGTCAGCTATATAGAAATGACAATCAATAATAAAGAGAAAGGTGTATTACAATAGCAGGCACATGACAGTGTGAGGAAAAACATCACAAAAGCACTATTTCAGATTCACAGCCCAAAATCTGATACATATGATATATATATATATATATATTTTATTTACTTCTTACAGCATTAGATGTGTTTCCACCTCCCCGCCCCACCAACCCACCACTGCCTACAACATTCTCAGTCTCTTCATCACTATTTCAGTATTTCTGCTTGGTAATTGGAATCTATTGATTAGCGTGTATGGATAATGGATTGAGCCTGCAACATTTAGACCTCTCCGAAGCTTCACCCCGGTGGTGACCTGCTGTAAACTCTCTTTCCGTAACCAAGGCTGAATAATCTCTGCTGCCCTCCACAGCTCATTAGCGATCAGAGTCACTAATCATGCTTTTTCCAGAAGCTGGGAAAAAAAAAATACCACTGAGATTATGCTGCAGTTTATTGTGCATGCATTCAAACCATTTGCAAGCATAACCAAGGAGCTCATTAAAAACCTAGTGACTGACTGTCATTTGTTGGATCAGACTACAAATTAGATGTGTTCTTTGCTGTTTTCTGAGCAGGTAGTGACAGCCGTAAACAAAATGGTCTGAAAAAGTGAAAGAAAGCAAGGAAGACAGCCATTTTTCAAAATAATGAATGTATTTCTCCTGGATTCTTGGTATGTAATTAGCTTTACCCTTTACTTTTTTTAATGAAGGAGTTTTATGTGTTTTGTGGTTAAAGTTTGAAGACATATCATTTAATACACCACACATACAGGAGCTACCATAACAGGTCATTTTGGATCTACTGTTTTTGCAACAGAAACAGATATCTTTTTGATGACTATATGCAGATCAGGTTCAACACTGCATGGTGGAATGGTGGACCACATTTCCTTTGCCTGCCATACCAGGTCCTTAGCAGGTCCTTTGCTGTCATATGCAGATTTTGCTTTGACTTGTCACTCAATATATGTGCTGTTTTTTTCTGGTCTTCTTGATCTAGCCTTGACACCCATAGCTCCCCTTAACTGACATTTCTTAAAGACATTTTGGACACTGGTTATTGGGATGGAAGTGCTAAAATATCTTGTGATGATCTTTTGCTTTTCTGGAATCAGACAGATTTGCTTTCAGACCCCTGCTGCTTATGGGAGCCTGTGGTTGGCATGTGTTAGCATGAACAAGTCAGATAATGTATAATGCACTTATTTATGGACTGATCAGCCATATCATTAAAAGACATAACATAAGAATTCCTGATTTCTACACTCATTGTTCATTTTATCAGTTCCACTGATCACATAGAAGCAGATTGTAGTCTGTAAATTCCTGTCCTTCAATATTAAAAACACCCACAGGACCATGACGGCAGGTATTATGTGGAGGGTGGATCATTCTCAGCACTGCAGTGACTCTGCACTGTGGATCAGAGACAACAGTGGTACTAAAGTTTTTAAACACCTCATTGTCACTGCTGGACACCCCACCAATCAAAACCATCTAGCCAACAGTGTCCTGTGTGCAGTCCACTGGACTAGAGGACCAATAAAACTGTGAAGCTACAGTTTCTGACTTTACATTTACAAAGTGGACCAGTTAGAAGGGACAGTGTTTAAAAATAAACTCTTGCCCACTTGCACCACAAAGACGTAACTTTGAGAATTCAGAATGTAGAGACATTCATATGCACTTCAACTGGTTTCCTGATGTGTTTAATTTGCAACGAGAAACTGTCAACAACCCTGCTGAACACTAAGAGACATTTTACAAAAACCTCCTAGAGAAACAAGGGAAGTGGCTATTAATGAGGTAAAGCTTAAAGCAGAGCAAGTCAGTGTGTTTTCATGGACATCATATTATTTAGTCTAAATTATAATTATGTTCCAGGATTATGTATTCCAGGAGCTACAATATAGGGCATCTAATAAGAATAAAGATCCTTTAAATTTGATCAGTATTAAAGGCACTGTATGATTCTCAGTGACAGTTTTGTAGGTGGTTATTTAAAAATGTATCTTTCATACATAAACTCATACAAATGTCATAAATGCATTAATGCAATGACTGAGGAACACATGAAAGATATGACAATTATATGATTTATATAAGGACTGCTGAAATCACAATGTGGAGTACCCAGGCAAAGATTTTTTTTCAAACGCTACACACATATCACATCCTGCATTTTATGCATGCTAGAAGGTCAGCTTGTCCATACAGATTGCAGCAGGAACATCAATAACTGAAAGACCTAGACAGACATCAGTGGGGAAGATCTGGAAGATTGGAATGTAATACAGTACTCTGTCAGTTAATGAATGTCAGTTAATCTTCTGGTCTGCAGGTATTCGTCTATCCGTTGTGACTGACGAAAGACACACTGAGTAACAGACAGATGGGGTAACAAGCAGAGCAAATTGAGCAGAGATTTCCGCTGAAAGCCTTGAGCTATGTCTTTGCTTGGACTCACTAATCGATTAGTCACATGCACTAGCAAGGTAAATGGTCCAACTTGACTTTCTCAAAGCTTTTCTATACATTTTCACAGCCCAGGCAGTACATCCCCTGACACCACTGTCCTGTGGAAATGTGTACTTAGAAGTGTAAACACATATCGAATATGTTGCTAGAAAATATTGTCAGCCTGCATAAACACAAACGTCTCACATCTCTCATCATTTTCATCCCCATTTCACTTCAGGCGAAGAGGGGGGAAAAATTGGCAGTGAAAAGGTCATCTTTTCCCCCCCCTTAAGTGTCTAGCAAATAAATGGGACATGTTCCTGTCTGAGTGTGACTCCATGTGAGCGTGTCCAACATAAATATTAAGCACCAGCGTGAGAATCACCAAGGAGATAAGGGGATTGCAAGACTCACGGGAAACATCTGGAGGTTCAGATATAACATAATTCAGGCATAGACTCAATTCCTCATGGTTGGTGATAGGAGCTGTAGACCAAATGTGAAAGCATCAGCTGCAGCTTTGTTAGCATGTAGCCTTCATCCAGAATGTGTTGCAGTGGCTCAAACACATGTTAACGTTTAATCAGAGAACTCTGGATATTTTCTGAAATGCAATCAAAATAAGAATCTGTAATTTGTTAATTCTCTTTTATTTATTTAAAGTGTAAGTGGTATGACATAAAAACTTTATATTTAAATTTAAACAAATGTAGAATTTGATGCAGCACACTAAACATACAGTTGGGCTTGTTAAAGACCGGGTTACATCACCTCTCACTTGATTACACTGCTTAATGGTTGGGGAACAGAGGATGCTGATAGTTACAGTTTAAATAGATCTGTGTCCATTCTTGTTCAGTACAACACTTCAAGTGGTCAACAGTCTGTGTTCTTTGTATAAATCTCCTCTTTGCTGGAATACCTGAAGATTTCCTAGGGAAAGACATCATCTTGATGGTAGCATTCGTCAATGTCTGTTTTTCCCAAAATAACAAACCAAAATGTTCTGCCATCTGACCACAGCACACACACACTGTTTTTAAACCATCTACTGGGGTACAGGGAACTCGGCAGTGCTCCTGGTTATAACTGATGCTTGACTTCCTTTGTGTCATAAAATTTTAAGTAGCATTTTCTGATGGAGAGTCGTGCTGTGTTTTCCAGTACTCCTGTATGCATATTCACCCATTCAGTGCACAGCAGTTTAGCTCCACCCTTCAAGTTATATGTAGCATTGCAAGGCATAACACAGACCAGTCATGCATAATGTAAAAAAATGATATTTTATCTTGTAACATTTCATGTTCACTGTATATTAAAGCGAGCTGTTGGTACAGTAATAGAAGTGCTGTTCTCTGGTAAGTGTTTTGACTTTGTGTGCATTTTTCCTCCTGCGAAATTAATTAATATGTCTTTTTATCTTTCCAGCCATCCTTGCTTTACATTCCAGAGAGGATCCATATGTCCTAACAACAACATTTCAAAGAACTACATATATTCCACATCTCTTCTAGTGACAGAGAGGAAATGCCTCACTGTGCTGCCAATGACATCTGTTTCAGTCTCTTTACTGCCAGGTTATTGGCTCCATCCAATAGGATTTTGGCTTGTGCTCTAATTGGAAAACTCAGGGAGAGTGATGAGGTCAGTGGATATGGGATTGGCTGAAATATATGGGAGGATCATGGAGGTAAAGTCATTATCTCAGACAGACATCCATTCCTGACTGCTGATTTACAGCCACAGGGGCTGCTAGCAGCACAATAATAGTAATAAATAGAAAAATGCATTTCCTGAAGAAAACGCGGGATGGTTGCGCAGCTTGCTCAGTGAGGAACAAGGGATGAGTAAACAAGTGTGGGTCGGTATGACTGTGGATTAGCGTCGTAGCATCTGGGGGCCTTACCTTAGTGAGAATGTGAAGTTTGGTGGCTCTCGAGCAAACGAAAGCATTACTGCTTGGTTTGGGTAGAAAATGACTGGGACTCTATGGGAGGAACGAGGGATGAATAAATGACAGATAGAGGAGTGCGGGTCAGTATGGCTGTGGAGTAGTGATGGGGACCTCCCCTTAGTGTGTATGTGAAGTTCTGTGCCTCCCGGGCGAAGGAAACGGCCGGGTTTGGTTAGGGCTGAAAATGACTTGGACTCTATGGGAGGAACGAGGGATGAATAAACAACAGATAGAAGAGGGTGGGTTAGTATGGCTGTGGATTAGTGCTTGGTGCCATGCCCTTAGTGTGTATGTGAAGTTTCGCGCCTCTCAGGCAAACGAAACAGCTGGCTTTTGGTGTGTCCAAAATTGACTAGGACTCTATGGGAGGAATGAGGGATGCGAAAAAAAGGAGAGGCGAACGAGTGCAGGTCAATCAAACATTGCGCTTTGCAATGCACAACCATAATAATAATAGCAGTAACAATAATAACACTAAGCTTTATTTGTAGAGCCCTTGTTATACCTGTGGCAGTAAATCTTAACCACATTAGGTTGTGTTATGAGAGAGTACATTCTTATTTTTTTCTTAAAATAAATGCACAGAGCATGACTGTCTAGTAAAAGATGTAATGATGATAAAAATAATAACATCCAGCAGGTATTATCTGGTCTGAAAGGGGAAGAGATGCCTTCTTCCTGTCAGGCCACATGTCAGCCATATTGTTTGACAGGCTAATCTCAGAAGACAGGCAAGGCTGGTTTCAAAGGCAGATGGACCGCTTGGATGACAGCCAGGAAACTACTCCTTCAATTCTTGTTTCTGACATCCGAATACTTCAGAGGGACACTGGGGTCTGCAAACCCCGTGGCCAGGTCAGAGAAGGGGAAGTGTGCATAACCTCTTTCAGTAGCAGGTTACTAAGGAATGGCACAACATGTTTGTACATGCGTAGAAAGCTTATTCATTTTGGTCTAGACTTAGAGACCTGAAGAAAATACAAACCGGATTCCAAAAAAGTTGGGACACTAAACTAATTGTGAATAAAAACTGAATGCAATGATGTGGAGGTGCCAACATCTAATATTTTATTCAGAATAGAACACAAATCACAGATCAAAAGTTTAAACTGAGAAAATGTATCATTTTAGGGGAAAAAAATGTTGTTTCATAATTTCATGGCGTCAACAAATCCCAAAAAAGTTGGGACAAGGCCATTTTTACCACTGTGTGGCATCCCCACTTCTTCTTACAACACTCAACAGACGTCTGGGGACAGAAGAGACCAGTTTCTCAAGTTTAGCAATAGGAATGCTCTCCCATTCGTGTCTAATACAGGCCTCTAACTGTTCAATCGTCTTGGGCCTTCTTTGTCGCACCTTCCTCTTTATGATGCGCCAAATGTTATCTATAGGTGAAAGATCTGGTCTGCAGGCTGGCCATTTCAGTACCCGGATCCTTCTCCTACGTAGCCATGATGTTGTGATTGCTGCAGAATGTGGTCTGGCATTATCTTGTTGAAAAATGCAGGGTCTTCCCTGAAAGAGATGACGTCTAGATGGGAGCATATGTTGTTCTAGAACCTGAACATAGTTCTCTGCATTAATGGTGCCTTTCCAGACATGCAAGCTGCCCATGCCACAAGCACTCATGCAACCCCATACCATCAGTGATGCAGGCTTCTGAACGGAGCGTTGATAACAACTTGGGTTATCCTTGTCCTTTCTGGTCCGGATGACATGGCGTTCCAGTGTTCCATAAAGAAATTCAAATCGTGACTCATCTGACCACAGAACAGTCTTCTGTTTTGCCACATTCCATTTTAAAAGACCCCTGGCCCAGTGCAAACGTCTGAGCTTGTGGAGCTTGCTTAGAAATGGCTTCCTTTTTGCACTGTAGAGTTTCAGCTGGCAACGGCGGATGGCACAGTGGATTGTGTTCACTGACAATGCTTTCTGGAAGTATTCCTGAGCCCATTCTGTTATTTCCTTGACAGTGGCATTCCTGTTTGAGGTGCAGTGACGTTTAAGGGCCCGGAGATCACGAGCATCCAGTAGAGTTTTACGGCCTTGACCCTTATGCACAGCGATTGTTCCAGATTCTCTGAATCTTTTGATGATGTCATGCACGGTTGATGATAACTTAAAAGTCTTTGCTATGTTACGCTGGGTAACACCATTCTGGTATTGCTGCACTATCTTTCTGTGCAACAATAGTGGAATTGGTGATCCTCTTACCATCTTGGCTTCAGAGAGAAGCTCTTTTTATACCCAATCATGTTGTCAATTGACCTAATTAGTGTTAATTGGTCTTCCAGCTGTTCGTTATATGCTCAATTTCCTTTTTCCATCCACTTATTGCTACTTGTCCCAACTTTTTTGGGATTTGTTGACGCCATAAAATTTTGAAACAACATATTTTTCCCTTAAAATGATACATTCTCTCAGTTTAAACTTTTGATCTATAATTTGTGTTCTATTCTGAATAAAATATTATGTTGGCACCTCCACAGTTTTTATTCACAATTTGTTTAGTGTCCCAACTTTTTTGGAATCCGGTTTGTAGAACTTCTAAATACTAAGAACCATATAAATATAATTAAATACTAGAAGCACATTAGTCTGAACATAGCAATATAACATGTGGTGATTTTGAATGGTTTAATTAATAATAATTTGTTAGCATAATATTAAATTAACAATGAATTCAATCTTTTTATTGTGTTTTTAATGTTAATTCACTTCTGACCACATACACTTATTAATAAGCTGTTTTAGACCATCAAACAATCCTAATTATGCTGGAAACTATTTCGAAAAGGAACATTTACCAGCTTATTGTTTTAGTTATCTAGTTCCACCTTAAATAACTGCTGAACAGGGAAATTTAAACAAAATGAGAATAAGATGCTGATTTCAGGCTCCGATTTCAGCCTGATTTCAGTGGTAATGTTTTTATATTAAAATACTGAAATATTCTACTTGCAGTTTTGTGTGCAGAGCTACTGATAAATATGCACCCCAGCAGGACAAGTCAACAAGGATTCCTCCTTTTACATCTTCCATCCTGAGCTATAACACCATTTAATTCAAACTGCTACTTCAACACAAAAACATAAAATGTTTGTGGTTTGTCCAATCTGGGCAACTGTAAAAACATGGTGGGGGCAACAAAGAACAAAGAAAACAGCAGGATGCTGTGTGTGAGGCATATTTTGGCATCAAAGTAATGACGGACGGAACGGAAAATGACATAGGACAGCCATTATGCAAATGGTGCTTCAGAACAGTTACAGCTCAGGGTGTTAACACATTAAATGTGGCCATACACCTGAAAGACCAGCACGCTGACCTGTACAGAGAGTTCCAAGAGGTTGGAGATTGCTTACGTTTTCAATATCACTGAAACATTTAACACAGTGTCTCATTAAACTGTCGTCCTGATTAATGTTTATTATCCTCTTAGGCTAAAAGCCAGCACGGCCAGCTGAGCTAACCTGTAGTTACCTTAAAGCATACAATAAAGACCCCAGTATTTATCTGTGTCAATAATTGTGTATATTAAAGATAAAGATTTTGGTTAATACACACAACACAATAGCTGTATTTCTGTTTGTCTGTTTGGTATTCAATATTCAATTTAAACAGTATAGACTAAAATGAATTCGAAGCCAAACTGTAAATTGGTGGTTTATGTATAATTTACAGTTTCTGGGAAAGATTGAGAAATGATGACAGGGAATGTAATGTGCAGCATGTAAATATTAACAGAACTTTATGATGTGCAAATCATTTAAACCCTGTTTTAATTGAAAATAGTACTGATATGACATATACAATTTTAAAATTGAGGAACTGTATTGTTTTTTGGAAGATATATGCCCAATTGATGCAGCAACACATTAGAATGTGTTAAGATGTTAGGTGACAAACACTACTGTGTCCATCACCTGTAATCATTTGGGAACTGTGGAGATGATTGGAGACTCTCTGGGTGTTCTAGTCATCGGTGTGTGCTCGCTTTTAACCAGCACCTGCTGTTTGTTTGCAAGGGTGAAACATAATTCTGTCAGCTGTCCACACAGTGCCATCCATCAAAGGACATCTCACCGTCACCAGGGGATCGTTCCGATTCTTGGACAGCCTGAGCTATAATGAAGAGGCTTAAGCCAGTGCTCGCTCAGAGGCAAGCTCTCCGCCCCTTTGCTGATATTATACACTCTCCAGCCCTATATTTTTCACATTTATTCATAACCCACCGGATAGCATAAGAATTCAAATTTTTCAAGAAAATTAGGTTAGGGACTATGGAATGGATGAAGCCAGAGCTACACCTTAGCAACTCTATCAAATCCACATGTATACTAATAATAATTTTAGTAAAAATTTATTATTCTGCAAATTCTGTTGCATGACAACGGTGGGTCTTAATGGCCAATGGGGACTACCTGTATTAATACAAGGAAAATAAGCTTAATTTCTTTATTTCTCTGCCTTAAGACTCCATTCCATAAAACACCTCACATATAACCTTAGGTGTAAGGTCTTCCCTTAAATGATATTTGTTAAGGTTCTACAGTAGTAAATTTCATCATATCCATGACATTCTCTCACTAACCTCCCATAGGCTTATATCATGGGTTGGCAGGCATTTTGAAAGTTACCTAGGTGAAAACAAGGCTGTAATGAGAAGAATTTGGCGAGTGCTGCAAGAACAGTGCTGAGCTGCTTAAATGAAGCAGAATAGTGGGTTCAGGCAATGATGCTAATGTGGTATATTATTAAGTCACCCAGACAACTGTCGCCGGTGGACGTCTACGATAAAGAGAGGCTGGACCTTGTTTTCAGAAGATATGAAGTGAATGTTAGTTAACAAAATTTTGGTCCTGAATCCACCACAGTTTCGCATGTGTACACATCATGCAATAATATGGACGCTAAATCACATTCACACTTCTAGTTGATGGTTTCTAAAAATGCATCTTCACCTACTAAAAAGTACACAAAGGTGAGTGGAAAAGTATATTCTGTCAGCATATATCCTGTGTGAAAGTAAAGGCAATAATCAGTTTCAGAGAGAACTGGTTAATTATTTACCCTGTAGGTGATACAGGTAGATCCCAAACTGAAACTAATATTCAAAAATATAATGGTGAGTAATGATGAATTTAGCAGAAATAGCTATTTTATAACATTACTAGGACTTGCACTTTAAAGTACTGCTGCTTGAATTCCTTGTGTCTCAAACAAGTAATTACAATTTTTTAACTCTGTATGCTTTACTACATATAATGCTTAGAACTTTCATTTCATTTTCTTTATGAATTAAAGAAGAACATCACGCTTCACTCATTCTGTGAGAAGACACTTCAAATCTATGGATCCAAAAGGATATGTAGCTTTTAAGAAGCTTCAGTAGCACTTTACTTTACAGATCGGTAAAAAGTAGGTAGTAATATGGCAATAAAGTGGTAAAATATTTTATTTAATCATTAATTAAAAGTCAATTTCCTTGTTGTTACTAAATAATAAATCAGAAATTGTTAACAAGGCTGTTACAAAATAATAAAATAATGGTAAGAAGTTGTACTTCCCGAAAAATTACCTGCTTATTTTATGGTTCGTTTTTTGTATTATAAGTGAACTACCGTAGTGGTAATAAGGCAGTAAAGGTAGATTTACTTCAGTACTTGTTTATATGTGGGCCTACAGTATGTGTCTACAGGTGGGCCTACATGTAAGCACAAGACAATATTAAACTAAGGTTCTGACCTGACTGGAGGTGCAGTAAGAAACAAGATGCAAATAATTAAGTTTGTTTGGCTTTTACAGACCTAATATCTTTTAGTTTCACTGTAATTACTGACTGTAACTCACACTGCATCTGATCATCTAAATAACATAACAGCTAAGAAATAAAACAGAAACAAGTGAACTAGTATTTTACAGCCCTAATAGCAGGAAATTACAGCAGAACTACTTCACTGATTTTGGGTTAACACAAATAACTGTATATTATATGCTATATATTATATACATATACTCAGTTATTATTCTCTCTTATTGTTCAGCAGATCATTTTAGCTAAATAATACTTGTTACCACTTTTTATTATTTTATTGCTAATACAATGACTATCTTCATTTATTAATAGCTAGAAGGTGTGTATGTACAATTTAGGAAAGTTGTTACCATTGTGTTTCTATTACACTGCCGCCTTCTCACCACTACAATTGCCTACTTATTGCATATAAAGAATTATAAAATAAGCAGGTAATTTTTAGGTAAGTACAGCTTGTTACAAATATTTTAACATTTCATTGGCCTTGTTGACACTCGCTACCATTTCTGATGTATTATTTAGTAATACCTAGGAAATTGGCATTTAATAAAGGATTAAAAACAATTTATTACCATATAATTACCATATCATTACCCACTTATTACCAATCTGTAAAGTAAAGTGCTACCGAAGCTCCTCCCTGAAAAAAGGAAACACATCAAACAAAGAATCTGGTGGTGTTCTCGGAACAATGGACTAGCCACCCTAAAGTCCAGGCCTCAACGTCTCTGAATGTGTTTGCGCTTACTTGAAAGGTGAGAAGCAGAAAATGCAAAAACAACTTATGAGACTAAACTATGAAGGAACTAAAAATGAGTCTCCTGAAAGAATGGAAGCTGTGATGAAATAATGGACCCGCTAAACTAAATACATTTAGTTCTGTGTAATGTTGGAAAGTAAATAAATGAAGGGTGCTGTATATACACATTTCTGTAATAGACATTCCATGTAAAGCTGTATAAATAAGGGTGAAGAAGCTGTTCTTGATATAAACTTATTAGTTTTCTGTCCAGTAGACTAAATCTCTTAGGTCGCAATAAGGGTTGACAGTAATATTTTAAAAGCACTCATAAATGCCAAACCTTTATGATTTTATTGCATTCTGTACAGTGAGAGAGTATTCTGGCACTCATTCAGTCACTGAAATATAATGAAAGCAAGGCTGCTAAATTTTCTGTGCTGATGGCAGCTGCTTTATACACTACATTATATTTACTTAAATATTAATTTTCAAAATGCTCCTGTATGCATAGTGATCTGCCCACCAATGACCTGCATGGATTTCATTTATAATACAGTGGTGCTTAAAAATGTGTGACTCCTTTAGAATGTTTTAGATTTTTGCATAAATTTCACCTAAAACATAATCTTATCCAAATTTTAGATAAACAGAACCCAATTAAACAAATGAGACAAAATATTATATTTGTTATTGTAGGGGGTTATACAGTATATCATTAATGACATACCTAGATATTAATTTCAGACAGCATAGCTTAGCTTATTTTAAGCACAAACAAAAATTGCCATCTGATCCAATCTCGGGATTAATTCACATCACACAACCACAAAGACATCTAAGGAAGCTGCAAGCTTTTCATAATATAGAGCCATATATTCAAACTATGTTTAATAAAAGCAGGAAAATAATGAAAACAGGGCATTAATAACAAAGTAAATAAAACATTAAATGATAAGTTAGATTAACATATGCATAACAGTGAGTCCAGATACATCACATTTACTTAAAGAAACTGCATGAGTTTGCTGAAACTCAGAGGAAACTATTTTGTGAAAAATGAGCGAAACAGGAGCATATATCTGAATGCAACAATTAATCTAAAATCTTATTGTTAAAAAGCAGAACGTCAACAAGCACAGCACTGAGAACTGGACCATTGAAGTGAATTTTGTGTGTGGTCACTTTACTGAAAGTTCAGGAAGTGTACCACTTGTCTAAGTGTAGGCTGGCCTGGCCTTTAGCATGGTTGGGAAAGTGGTCCATTGACCCATGGGTTGTCCAGCAGGGATGGCACCTGATACTCAGCTGGTTGGTCGGCAGGCCTCTTAATGACGTGCAGCCGACGTGAAGGCTTCACTGGAGATAGCGGTGCTAGCTCATTTGGTCTGCAGAATGCAGTCAGGTGAGCGGACTCCTGGCTACATCTTGATTTCTTTTGAGAGCTCTTTTGAAGGGACTGCCTTGGCTGAGTCTGCTTTTAAGGGACCCATCTTCTGCTGGTCATCTTCTCGTCTTCTTGCTTTGCTGGGATCTGAGCGAGCCCAAGAGGGACTTGAGCGAGCCCCCTGAGAGGCTTCAAGAGACTTCTGAAGAAGACTCCAAGAGAACTCCAAGAGAACTTTTTATTTGTAGGATAAAGGCATTAATATGTTTTATCCAAAAGGGAGGAATAATCAAAGATACTATATATTCTATATATCCTAAAGATAATAATTCTACCCTTATATTAAAGTTACAAACAACTTAACAACCTTTAACGGTCCTACTGTTAAGAGGTTACATGGAAATATGAATAACATGGACACAAAAAGAAAAAGCAAATTAAAATCCATGAGGTTAAACATAGTTTAGGTGATTATGTTCTAAATCATGATTCAGTTAACACAGTTCCAATAACTACAATTACACAAGTGAGATTCTAAACTACTTATAAAAAGGGGAAAGCAAAAAAGGTTAATAATATTTTGGATCAAAGAAGCTGGGTTGCAGTTTAAGAATCCTAACATATAGAAAGAGATGGAAGAAGATGTCAGCATATTCAAATAGACAGTATTATGGATTCATACTGAATACTGGAGTTTTACATTTAATTTTTTAAATGCCATTTTAGGGGATTTCTTGAAAGTCTGTCTCCATGGGCTTTGAAAAGTCTTGTGTTGAGAAACTTGCTGAGTTTGCAAGTCACACGGCTGTCTACACCAAGATTTCATAGACAACACAAGATGTCCCAGAGCAAGATAGCCCCCGGGCCATTTTACTAGGTGCCCTTTGCCCTGCTTCCTGTTCTCTAACTGACATACATCAGAAAGGAACAGAAGGAAAATATGGACAGGTTTTTGTGTCATATCAATAATTTGTCTTACTTAATTAATGAAAGAACCAAATCAGTACAATATATACATTATACTGTTTATCATAGAAAATAATAAAGTGTTTTATGGTAAAAAGTTGTGGACCTATAGGATTAGCAGTTAAGTTAAAATTAGAATTAGGTGTTTTCAATCAAGGGGATGGTGATCAGATGTGAGTGGGCACCCTGTTGTACTTTAATAACAGGGATCTATCAAAGTCAGATCTTCATATTTGTGGAAGTATATAAAGGCACAAACAAAGGATCTCTGAGGATCTCAGAAATAGAGTTGATGTTCATCAGGCTGGAAACAGTTACAAAACCATCTCTATAGAAATTAGGATATTCAAGAGCATCAAAGCCCTCCCTAGGAGTGGTCTGCCCCCAGAGATCGCCCTAAGAGGAGAATGGTCCTTGAGTGCCTGGGGAATTTCTTGGAAAAATGTTTTGTGAATGGATGAGACCAATGGAGAACTTTTTGGGTTTAAATGAAAAGCGTTATGCTGATAGAAAGGAAAAAAACTGCTTTCCACACAAGAATCTTGTCTGAATAGCTCATCTGTGAAACATGGTGGTGGTAGTATCATGGAATGAGCCTGTTTTGCCTTATCTGGTCTAGGATGATTTAATGGAACAAAGAAATCTGAATACTAGCAAACCTACTAACAAAAAGGCACAGTCTTAACAAAGACATCCTGATTAAAGAATAAAGAGAGGTAGCGAAATGGTCATGCATAAATTCATTGAGATTGTTTATGGTGAACAAAGCCACACAGACATTATGAGTAATGAATAATTTGATGAGCTCAGCTCTGATGAGCTTGGCTGATTTACAGTGAGAGACCATAATAATTACAGAGCAGCAACATATAAATGACCCACCATGTAAGTAAGCTTGGTCTTCATACTATTTAGTCATTAATGCTAGTTGCTTTGCGCTCACTAGTAGCTAGAGTTACTTTCAGTTTAGTGTTTAAAGTTTGTGATGCTAATCAAGGTGGAACTGCTCTGTCTCTTCAGTGTAAAATGCTGAACGAAGCTGCTTGATATTGTCCAAGGTTTAAAAAAACTGTCTGGAATTAAATGTGCAGATTTGAATTTAAGTTGCCTTTACTTAAGACTGCTCAAAAGATTCTGTATCACACCACCATCATCACTGGCAATCAACTAATGCTACTGTTGGTGCTTCTTCCTGACAATATTAATAACCCGAAAGAAAAGCCCAGCCCTTCCCCCTCATACCCTGCTGAGCAGGACAGTGCCGTAGCTCGCCTCCAAGAGCCTTGTGATGAACATGGCACACAAACAGACCAGCACTTTTAACAAAGCAACAGCTCCGAATGGTCGTTACCCAACAGGTTGCACAGCAGGAGGCCTCCAGAGTACCCTCAAAGTCTGTATGGCCCTGCAACAAAAAGACTTTTATAAATCGCAAAAAAAGTCGCAACTGCACGTTGACATTGGAACGCCTTTTTTTGTAAACCCATGAAAAGCTACTTATGATACAGAACTGCGGAAGCAGCCAGTGTAGGTATCTAGCAGCAGAATATATTTGGCAAGCAGTAAATATTTTTGAAAAGAAACTTGTTAGTGCACCTTCAAGACTGCATTTACATTGGCTAACAAATGCCTCATTCATATGTATGGGTTCATCCAACACGTATAGGCAGTAATGTCAGGATTTCACTTAGGGAAAACTCGATGTCCAATTTAGCTTGAAAGCACGCGTCCATATGCTGCATCTGGCATGAGGCTAAATTATCGTGAAGTGCATTGATTAATTCAATTCTGAAGTTGCGCTCGAGTTACTTTGGCCATATGTTTTGGTTACAGCAAGACAACCAGACATAACTAAAGCTGTTTTACTGATGAGAGTGAGAGAGAAATATCCTGGTTTTAATTATACAACAATGGCCAGTTAAGAACCACAACTTGAGGAGATAATACGTGTCACACAAATATATCACACCCTGCATTAGCATAATCTCAAATCCCTTATAAAAACTGAACATGCCTTACAGAGAAGCTCAGAGGTAGCCCCGTTAAAAGACATGTTTATGGTATTTAATGTATTTTTACTCTGAAAAGTTAATAATTCTTTTTGTTGTTACATGATGTGTCACATGACTGCATCACAAGGTAATTTATAAACAAGTTTAATTATAAACTAAACACATGGCCTGTTTTTACAGGGCTTAATTCCTGTAAATAAAACGATGTGTACATATGTTGGATGTGCTGTTCTGTGAGACTACTCTCTCAGTTCTCTCTGCTGCTGTGTTTAATAATAGAGTATTTATTTAAATCACTTAAATGTGTGTTTCCCACTATGGATACTGCTAAGATATAAGAGCTCAAGTGGTAGATCAAAGAACTTGGTAACAGATAGCAGCAAAGAACTGATCTCGCCTGAGGACTGAGAAAGAATAAGCAGGAGCAGCACAGTAAAGATGGACGCCAAGTACTGCAGATGGTTGCATGGTTGAACAGCAAAGCCCAGCAGCCGACGGATAGCATAAACAGACGTGGTCTCAATCGCCAGGTTCACCCTCAGGCGATGCCCCATACAATGGACCTGGGACAACATGTAAAGATGGACAGATGCAAGAGTATGAGGATAAATCAAGCTTTAAGGTAACTATGTTACCCTGACTCTGTATCTTAAACAAACCAATGAAGTTAGCAGGTTTTTTACTACTGGAGGTCCCTGGCCATCAACCAGACTCCCCGGGAGTGTAGGAGGGAGTTTCACCTCATGGCGATCGGCATAATGCTTATACTGCCATAGATCTGCAACTATTCATTGGGGGGTCTCCTCCCACACCTCCTCGCTCCTCCGCATCCAATGGTCCACCGCCAGGACGTTGAGGCAAACCAGGGCATGAGAAGTGTTTGATAACCAAAGATACACTAAAAAGGTATGAGACTGGTAGTGGAGTTAATGAGGAATGCTATCTCTGTCCAAGGTAGATAAATGGACCAATTGTGTTGGTTGTCTTTGGTTGAATTTACCCAGTTCTTGATTGGCCCTCTCACATTGCCCATTTGTCTGTGAGTGATAACCAGACAATAAACTGATGTTGATTCCTGACTAAACTTTGATATGACAGCAATGGAGGAGGTGATCTCAGGGTGGGCAGGACTGAGATTTAGCTGAGCCAACTGAGAAGATACAGCATGTCACTCTTAAATGTTTCAGATCATTAAACAAATTCAAATATTAGTCAATACAACACAAGTACACATAAAATGCAGTATTAATAAAGGTTTTTATTATTAAGGGAGAAAAAAATCCAAATGGCCCTGTGTGAAAAAGTGTTTGCCCCTTAAACCTAATAACCTGGTTGGGCCACCCACAAGCGTTTGTAGTAACTTGCAATGAGTCTTTCACAGCGCTGTGGAGGAATTTTGGCCCACTCATCTTTGCAGAATTGTTGTTATTCAGCCAAAATGAAAGGTTTTTGAGCATGAATTTAAGGTCATGCCACAGCGTCCCATTAGGATTCAGGTCAGGACTTGACTAGGCCACTTCAAAGTCTTCACTTTATTTTTTCTATAGCCATTCAAAGTGGATTGCTGGTGTGTTTTTGATCATTGTCCTGCTGCAGAACTCAAATTTATTTCAGCTTGAGGTCCCAAACAGATGGCCGGACATTCTCCTTCAGGATCTTTTGGTAGACAGTGGAATTCATAGTTCCAATTATCACAGCAAGTTTTCCAGGTCCTGAAGCAGAAAAACAGCCCCAGACATCACACTACCACCACCATATTTTACTGTAGGCATGATGTTCTTTTTCTGAAATGTGGTGTTACAGGTTTACCACTGTTCCACGTTTTCGCTATTTGCGGATAATGGCTCTCACTGTGGTTCGCTGGAGTCCCAAAACTTTAGAAATGGCTTTATAACCTTTTCCAGACTGATAAATCTCTATTACTTTCTTTCTCAGTTGTTCCTGAAATTCTTTGGATCTTGACATGATGTCTAGCTTTCGAGTTTCTTTTACTTCGCTTTGTCAGGCAGGTTCTATTTAAGTGAATTCTTCATTGAGAACAGGCGTGGCAGTAATCAGGCCTGGGTGTGGCTAGAGAAATTTAACTCCACTTGTCTTTCTAACCTTATCAATACCTATTTACAACAAGTTTGCATATACTATAAGATCACTACCAATAAAAAAATAGCCAGAATCCATTTTTGTGTCACCATTGTGAAACTTTTCATGATATGTGTTTCCATATTTAGACATACAGAATATAAAGTTATATAGGGCATATAACTCATTTTGTCTTTAGTGAGAGTAGATGAGGCTAAGCTGCTGAATATATGGATATATGTAAAAAAAGGTGTTTCCTGTGATATCACAAAAATCACAGTAAATTTAAATTAGACTTTTAATGGACTGAATGGACTGGGAGGGTAATAGGTAAGTTTTGAAACCTTAACAATGTATATTTATCAAACATTAAATTAAAAAATTAAATGCAGTTATCTGTTAAAAGAACTCAAAGCAGTAAAGGAGTATTATATATGTGAGGCAGTATAAAACCTTTTGTCAGAGAGAAGGGTAAAAGAATGCGTTTTTTGATGTTATGCTGTGCACTCTGACACTATTCTAACCTGCTTACTTAGGTGTGCTTTTTCAAAACATGGATTTGAAGAGGAGGTTGAATTTGTCTTTTCTTTTCATTCTATTCACTTTGGGGATATTCACGGAAGGACAAGACAACTGCTAATACAACTGATATACTAATAGATTGTCTCTATTTTCTGACCATGTCAAATGTCTTTGCAAATTACTGTCTCAGGAATGTAAATTGTGATTGGTAATTGTATAAATATTCAGATTGAGTTCATTAATATTTGTTCATTTGTTGTTTACTCTTATTTATACAGGCTAAGTAGTTTAAAATGAGAACATTCAAATCACTTTGAAGCTGATCAGAACACACTTAACAAATTGTACATACAGAGTGTTTTTGTTTTTGTACAATGATGTAATCGCAAATGTAAAACTCTTTGTATAGTGAAAATATTCAGAAACTGAGTGTTCTCAGTGTTGTAGACAGGGAAAACAAAGTTTCTGGCTTGTCATTTCAGGTGTGTATCATTGTCTCCTTTGCTTCATGTCAGAGTGTGCACCATTTTCTCCTTTGTTTACAGGAGGTGATTCTGTGCAATTGCACATGTAGTCAAAATAGTGCTAATTTTAACATCACTAACAGGACCTGTTATATGCTTACACATAAATAGACTCTTTTTTGCTCTAAATTGCTCTTACACTATATTAAATAATGCACTATATCCAGCTCTACCACAACACAGAAGCTGCATCCCAAACTGCACAGCTTGTATAACAGTGTAAATTGCGGTGCTTTCAAAATAACTCAACACACAGCCATTAATGTCTAAACCGCTGACAACGAAAGTGAGTACACCCTTAAGTGAAAATGGCCAAAATTTTCCCGAAAGTGTCAACACTTTGTGTGGCCACCATTATTTTCCAGAACTTCCTTGAATCTCTTGGGCATGGAGTTTACGAGCACTTCACAGGTTGCTACTGGAACCCTCTTCCACTCCCCCATGAAGACATCACAGAGCTGGTGGATGTTAAGGACTTTGCGCTCCTCCACCTTCCATTTGAGGATGCCCTGCAGATGTTCCATGGTAGGCCATGACGTGGCTTGTTCTGAGTTAAACCTGTCCTGTTAAACCGCTGTATGGTCTTGGCTACTGTGCTGCACCTCAGTGTTTTGGCAGTCTTCTTATAGCCTAGGCCACCTTAATGTAGCGCGACACTTTTTTTCAGACCCTCAGAGAGGTGCCATGTTGAATTTCCAGTGACCAGTATGAGAGTGTGAGAGCAATAACACTAAATGTAACACACCTGGACCCCTACACACCTAAACCTTGTAACACTAAAAAGTCACATGACACCGGGGAGGGAAAATGGCTAATTGGGGTGTACTCACTTTTAGTGCCAGTGATTTAGACGTTAATAGCTGTGGGTTGAGTTATTTAAATGTACATTGTTTTACAAGCGGTACATTGTATCAAAGTGTCACATCTTCAGTGTTGTCCCATGAAAAGATATAATAAAATATGTAGAAAATTATGAACAGTGTGCTTACTTTTGTGAGATACTGTATGTTTGACCATCTGAACTTATGTTCTTAAACTGTCAGATTATTTATGAAGCTTTTTGAACATTTTAAAGCATTTACAGTTATAAGTATTATAAGTTACAAGTATTTATTGTTCTTATTGTAGCATGCTGCTGACGCCAGTTTCAGAATAAGCATAGAAAAAGAGCAGAAGAATAAAAGAAAAACGGATGAGGTGTTTTTTCTTCATCAGTGAAGCTCCACATACTTATTATTTCCTTGGTGTAGTGTTCTGTAAAGACAACTCTACAATCACCATAATTGGTTAAATACAAACAAGTAATTCAATTATCGACCACTGTCACCTCCTTAAGTTGTTTTAGAGAGGCGCTTTGGCAATTCCCTTCAAGATGCAATGGCTCAATTTGTCCAACGTTGCTTAACAAAGAGCACTGTATTTTCTGTACAGCATTAAGACGATACCTTTTCCAATTGATAAAGTAATGAAGGATTTAGGTGCTTAAATCTAAAGGCAAAGTAAATACCATCACTGATTTGTGTCTATTTGGTAAATAGTAGAATTAGTGTGAATATCTTCAAAAATAAATTCTAAATAGGTTCTAACAAGTTAAATATCTCCTCAGTATTTTCATTGTGTCAGACTGAGACAGTATTATACTCCTGTTTAAATAGATTTTTAAATTTAAGCTTGTTTTAAATGAAGAAATGCACTTAAACCCTCAATCAGAGTATGAAGTTCGTGGAAGATGTCCAAGATACCATCATGCAGGTGTAGAAGAGGTACTAATGCAATGTTCTCTGACAAACAGGATCATAAGACATAAAGAAAATAAGACACTTGGAAGGATATGAAGAATGTTTTACTTTGCTTAATAATAAGGTAATGCAATCAGGGTTTTGGGCTACATTTGACTTCATTAATATGAGTCTTTTTTTTTTTTTAGTTTGACAGGGAATAGAGCTCCCTTCTGTATGTGGGATATGGGCCAGATTCTAATCAGTTTAAAGCTTTCATTCATGCGGAAATGGTGGACCCAGTTAAAGTTTATTGTGCATTGTATTTCAAATAATGAAATCAATAGCAACGGACAGCTGTAAAAACCTGCGAGTCAAGAGAGTTTCAGAATCAATACAACAGTGAACTTTATAGCAACCATAAAAATCAGCCTTGCAAATACTGAATAAATCTCCTTTGTCTTAACAGGCATCAGGGAATCTACAACAATAAGAAAAATGAAAAAAAAAAAACTAAGACATTTTGTAAGCATTCTAAATTAACTCACTGGTATGTGTTCTATACCTCCTGGCAGTGTGGATGGGTGTATGTTGCCGTCTGAACATAAGTAACTTTAAAAGCCTTTCTTCGTAAACCAGCTTGCAGCCGTCCACAGAGAGACAGATAAGGAAAGCTGAAAGGTGTTTTTTTCCCCCGGTTAACAATGGGGGCAGCTGGGAGAAAGCGTCTGCAGACTTTTCTTTCAATTGAAACAGCCTTCACAGTGCTAACTGGATCCCTTGATACCTGCAGTGACCCTGGCCACCATCACAATTTTTTTCTCCCCTAAGACATCTGATCCAATTTTGGAGCATCAACGTGGAAACTCTGATTAACCAACCCAAACACTTCTACCCAACAACAAGACCACTGTCAAGGATGTTGGTCCATGCACATGGTTAATTTATTAAGCTTTTAAAAGCTGACAGTTTTTTCCTGTATTTCCGTTCCTCACTTATATAACTCACTTCTGTGTTATTTTTGCATATTGCAGACAGGTCTGGGAGGGTTACTTTAAAATGTATTCCAATATAAATGTAATTAGTAATACAGTAATGTGATCTGACTATATTGCAATACTTATGTTTGAGTTCCAGTAATGTGATCTGACTATATGAACCTCAGAAAAATTAAACCAAGTTTGCTGCTCACAAGACCTCTCTCTCTCTCCCTCACATTTTAGACTGTTAGTTAACACCAGGTGTAGCTTTGTTAACCGCTACTTTGGTTTGTTAAAAGTAACAAAGTAAGGTTAGAAATATCAAACATTTGATTTATATCCAGTCAAACCACAGCATCTTATGTAGCAACAAACGAGTAAAACGTTTAGGTCAGTTCACTCTGCTGCTGTAGAATCTGGTGATGTAAAAAAACAGACTACATCACTGACTCAGATATTTTCAGGTAAAGATGTTATTTATGACATTAAAAATAAAATAAATAATAAACAGATCTACAGATTAGCTGAATAAAATAATATGAGCTGCTGCTGGGCATGGATTCTTCAGGATTCCCTCCAGATTACTCCCCAGATTAAAAACTCTTAAATCTACTCAACTTCTGACATATTTCTAATTAAAACAGTGAAAGATGGGTTTTTATTTAAATATAATGGAGCTGGTAATCTCTTTATGATGTAATCTGATTGCTGTCTTTTTACTGTAACCATAACAGAATACAGTTATCTTCTGGTGTCCTAATGTCCATGTTTCACCGTCACATGTACTGCGTTACTAAGCAAACCCCGATTATATATTATTATAAGATGGTACTACATGGATATTATATGAAAATATAGATGAAAATATTGTAGATCATAAATTGTTATTGTTAACATTTGTCAAATTGATTCTAACTCCTGGCATCCATATAGATGGTATTTTTCCATGAAGACCTGTCATCTTTGTGGGTCTGTATAGATTCATAATGGCTGGTTCATGTGTGTCCATCCATTTTGTTGCTTGCCATTCTCTTCTTCTTCCACTGTTTTATAGACTATATAGTAGTCTTTTCCACTTAATTGATTCACTTTATAATAAACTTATAAAAAATTAGCTTATAAAAAAATGAGCTTGGTATATGAGGTCAGCATATCTGAGCTTCAAGTGAGATGTATTTTCCTGTCACACTCTTTTTTTCCAGCTTTTATATCCAAAAAGAATAACAGAAAAGAGCACAGACTGGACAATACTGATCTTCGTTTTATAGAAACAAATCCGTGCACTTGCACAAGTGTGTGTGTATTTGTTTTTTTTAACTGCAATATAGTTTTAATAGTTTTTTACATCTTCCAGTTACATATTTGTATATATTGTCTGCTTTCCTCATACAAAAGCATCCTTATTTTTCAGACACATGAAAGACAATGCTAAATTATGCAAGCATTGTGGGAGAAGAAATCCCTTAATCTTGGCACCTCTGAATTATCCACTCAGATGTCAGTGGGCAGAGCATCCAATTTTAGCTGGTTGCAATTTACTGAGGGGAGGATTTTTAGTCATTGGCATAAATGTATTAGTGGTTTTCACCCTGATGTTAGTGGGTAATGCATAACCTGAATGCGCAAATGGCTTAAAGACAGTACAGTGACTGGAATATCCATGGCACTAATGGTGACTGACATGGTGACTAAAGCTTAGCGTTAAAGGTGTTTCACTGCGATGTGACTCATCTGTGAAGGAAAGAAAAAGCCTTTTGAAAGGAGAGAAGTGAGCGAGAGAGAATTTTAAAAAGAATGTGATCTGTGGGACAAGCGAGTGTGTGTGTGATGTACATGTGTGAGGGGAATGCAGCTGGCAGGGACAGGGCTGAGAGGAGAATCCATCAGTTTCGGTGGCGTGAAATGTGAAGAAGTGTAAGTGACCTCTATGATAACCCCATCCCCAGTCTGTCGGCCCTGCCCGCTACCTATCACAATACTAAAGCCCAGCGGCCGTCCAGCTCACTGCTTGCTACAGCTGTGCACATCTTTATTAGCCAGATGATATATAAATCAGCCATAATACAGGTTCACCTTTCACAGCTTCAAAAACAGCGCTTTAGTATTTATTGTACTCTGTATTTCTCTGTTTTTGTCATGCCTTTGTGAGGGGGGTCAGTTAACTGAATATTTAGACAGCATTATTGTGTAAAGCAAGAATAAAGCAAAGCAGAGGGTGACCTTTGACAGTTGCAGGGATATAATTCCTTCCTTGTCCTTCTTGAGCCCAGCATTCTGTATTCCCCCCTGTATTTATACGGTTTGTCTTTAGCTATGTTCAAACAAGTGCTCTGTAATACTGATCTGCCAAAAGGTCCTTGCAGCTGACTGGCATCCAGGCTCTCACTGGCGGTCTCTTTCTGCATCCTCCAGATGGGCCCCTGGTCAACCTGCCTCCACAATTGTCCTCGGCAGGCTCAATTCGCCCCGCTGAATCAACTTTAAGTTTACTAAAGCTTTGCCACTTCAGGCTACAGGTGTGGCACAATCCAACTTCTCACTACAGCGTTGATGCAGAAGATTGTGTGGAAAACATATAACATCAAGCAAATACCCCTTTACTGAATACAACAGAAGGGGAAGAACCACCAACAGTCCCAAATCAACTGCCAGGATGACAAGCAGGTCACCTTAATTGGTTAAATTGGTTGGATGCCTCTGTCTGAGGTAACTTGAAGCTGAATTATTGTTAATGAATTACTAATATACCAGCTAAATCACACACAGATGCTTTAGGATACAAACAAACCAAATTGAAAGTTTATATCTCACTGATTTTTAAATGTAAAAAATGTGGTTTTCCATAATATGGTCACCATGAATTGTCTCTTATCATTTTCTCTGTATTAACTGCCCAGAACGCTCCAGGAGTCATTATTACAGGAATTTGAAAGATGGGCTCCAGTAAAACACACACCTGTTCAGATCTGCTGGTTAATTAACTCGCTGTGTGAAATTGCTGTTTATTGCTATGCTGTGTATATATCCAGATTTACAGGAAAACGGAGGTATCTTGACCTTAATGTATGTATCATTGGGTAGTGTAATAAAGAATGTGAACAAAACTGTGTACTGGACTGTGATAGTAACTGTTTTGTGAACTAACCAACAACATGGATCATTTAGGTCATCTATGTTGTTAACCTAATAAATTAAACATCAGCCTATTTCCCTAAAAATGTTCTTCAGCTCCTGATTACTGTTTGTTCAGCACTCATACCAGTTAAAGACCATTATAGTTATAGACCGTTTGTAGTTGCAGCTGTCAGGGTGGGAGGGGTGGACTACAATGGTGGCCTTCAATCTGTATAGCAAGTTCACTGTCCTCTCTGTCACTCATGTCGAAACACTTTTCGGGTGAATGCTTTCACAGAGATCCTCCTGACCTTGGGTTAACGCTGCTAAGGCATTGCCTGATCCAAGGGTGCCACGGATAATTGCACTCCTCTCTAAACCTGCTGCAGGTATTAGTCCAGCCCTCCAGATAATGAGGATTAATCACCTTTCCTTAAAGTCTTTTCTGGCACTGAGATAAAGCACTTTTGTGCTGAAGCGAGACCTTTGTACAGGAGAAGAGGAACTTCTGTAACTGCTACCCTGTGATCTAATACTGACAGACCTGAGAGGAGGCGGAACGTTTAGAAGATTCTAGGCCTTTTTCTGTCTATTCAGTCTACAAAGTTGTAAAAAGTTAACACATTCACTTTGCTAAACCATTTGAATCTAATTACATGGTTATTGAAGTTTTACATATTAAATTATGCCATGAACATACATTTACATTCGATTAACATTGTGTATGGACAGAATCAGGTTTGTGCATTTTCTATCCCCGTCTATTTTTTTATTTATTAGGATATCAGGAAATGACAAAAACATGTTCGTTTGGTTTTTGTCTTTTTGCAAGCAAGTATACATGTATACATTTTCACCAAATTCTGATCATTTAAAAAATATCAGGAACACAAATGTCATAAAGACTGAAAGTGTAGACCCTGCACATTCAAAAGGACATTACAGCTGATTTAAAAAGCTACAAACTAAAAATAACACCATGCACTTATATTGCCATAACTACAACATCACCATTTATTACAGGGCACATTTAATGAAAAAGCTCTTTTTTTTGTTCTTGTGTAGATGCATTTAATTTTCTGGCGCGTCTACTAGCCACCAACTGTAATATGAAACAATAAACTTTAATGAGTTGTTCAGGTTTGGCTTCCATTCATATGTCAAGAGGTAGCTCATTAGAATAATACCACCCCCAGCTGAGTAGCTCCACCCTAAACTTCAAAACTACTTTTTTTCTCGCAAGCACCAGACCTGCTAGCAATATGTTGAAGGTAGGAGTTAATCACGAGAACGCCTCTGTTGGCGTGAATAAAGTGAATAAAGGTTATTTTTGACAGTGTCCCAGCTACAGTCGATAAAAATTCTAATCCACCAGCTTCTTGTTCCAGTTTACCAGTTCCACCTTAAACTGTACAGCAGTTACATACTTTGTGCCTCATTTAACTGCTGTTAACTGCTATACCATTTAAGGTGGAATGGGAAAATTAGAACAAGAATAAGAAGCCAATTTTCTCCTTAAATTACATGACTTAAATGACTAGTATGGAACTGTTATTCCAAACTGGCTCAGAACAACGGAGTACTGGCAACCAATCATTACTAAAAGAGGAATCAGTGCCAAGTGTCTGTGGCAAACAGATGCAGTAATATATTAACATAGAATAAATGTTCTAGATAATTTGTGGCATTAGGACAGGCGCTGACATTAGGACAGGTGCTGTAGAAGTGGGGCAGGGTCGGTAGAGGTTCTTTATCATTGAAACACTTAAACCAGGCCATTCCAAGCAGGGCTGTCCAGGATAAGTAGGGAAATGAGCTGTGCTGCTTCATTCTTGGGCTTTTTTACCAAAGCTTGTGAGACATTTTATTAAGGCCCCAGAGAGACTGTGGAAAAGGGAATGTGTCACCTTTAATATAAATTGTGTTCAATATAGCCAATAAATTTGGCTGTCCAGGATAAGTAGGGAAATGAGCTGTGCTGCTTCATTCTTGGGCTTTTTTACCAACAGCTTGGTAGTAGACATTTTCTTAAGGCAATGAGCAGGGGCCAGATGAAATTTACTGTGGAAAAGGGAATGTGTCACCTTTAATATAAATTGTGTTCAATATAGCCAAACTTTGATGTGACTGATAATGGCAACAAATGAGTCCATGTTCTAGTTTATAATTTCCCCCAACAGACTTCTAATATGACATTCTTCATATGAGCAGCTATATGTAATTTAAGTATGCTTAACTGAGGCTTAAAAATCACAAGTGGTGGCACAGATTGATCCCACGATTTTACTTCCACATTCCATGTATGAAAACATGTGGGTTTTAGATCAAGGGATACTAAACCACCAATGTATGGTCTGTGACACCTTTGAAAAATAAGTCCTGAATTGAGATTCTCTGACAATAGATAGGTGAGAGAGGCAAATATTTAAGTTCATGTACTATTCTGCATAATTAAATAGTTTTTAGTGTTTAGTGCTAGCTGATGCTAACAGAAGTAATTCAGAGTTGTTATAATGTTTCTCTGTTTGGCTTTTAGTAAAAGCTAATCAAAGGATGGTTCCTATCACCACCACTGTAAACAACAACAACCCATGTCACACCAAACCATATTGAGTCCTTCTGTTCGCTTCTCAAACACTGAATTATGGAGATAATTTTGAAAAAGAAATGGTGGAATTCTTCTTTAAGATAAAGTCTAGAAGGGAGTCAAAGAAAGTGCTTTCCCCTCAGTGGCCACTGCATGACATATGTCAAGTGGTTTGAGACCAGGTTATTGCCCATTGCTTTCTCACCTGCAGGATCCATCTATTAATCATGGAGAGGAAGAGCTTTAAGCAGTCAACTTGTCCCAAACATTCAAATCAGTCTGAGAACTGTGAGCAGGAGACTGACACATTCATTAATCAAAAGTAACAGAACAGAACCAATCTGACCCCGTTATGTGTACTTTTATTTTAGACAGTGACATCACTGCATCAGTTGCTGTGCCACACTGCAATTACAAGTAAAAAGTCAATACATTAGCAATAGATCTGTCCTTTAACCCTGATTGTTCAGCTAAAGTAAATAATAGTGCAAATTCATTAAAGTCATCTCCCACAATGCCCCTGCATTTTTTTGTGGATGCTTTCATTCCCTGATCAAATATCTACAGCAATGGTTAAGGCTCTCATGGTTTGAACAGAGCAGAAAAACTACACGGTTGTTATTTTAACACTTTCCTTGTAATGGGAAAAAGGAGAGGAAATGGCTGAAGGTGATAAGGTCAGTATAAATTCTTAAATCTAATTCTGTTTAGGCAACTAATGAAGCACAAGTTGTTATTCTAATGAATGTGTAAATTAAGGACGAGGCATGGGAGATTCCACAGAAAGCTGCATCATTGAGCTGGCACTTGATAAAAGCAGTTATTATTAGATTTTTGTGGTCAGACAGTAACTGCAGCATTTAAGGTGCTGTTACATTAATAGATGGAAATTTGAATTAACAGCAGCAAAAAAATGGAGCAAATCTCAACTTCATCGTCTTTTTCACAGTGCTTATTGTGACCCTAATCTTGAAGAAATTAGAGAATTACAGAATATGTTTTTGTGGGCAGTTTGTTTGTCTCTTTTTGTGTGCCTCTTACTTGCCTTCGCCAAAATGCCGTTACAATGAAAAACATGTAGAAGAACACATGTTGACTTGTTTAGTCAATGGCCAAGATCAGGTGAACCTTCCCAGGAGAGGCTGCCATCGACGACTAATCCAGTAGGTACAAAAGCATCTAGATAAACATCTAACAAACTGCAGCTTCAGTTACCTCAGTTAGGGTCAACAACTCCACAATAAGCACAACACTGGGCAAAAGATGGCATCCATGGGAGCGTTGCAATACATTAACCACTGCTGACCTAAAAGAATACAATGCTGAAAAAATTAAAATAGTAAACCCCATGACTATTGGGATAATATTCTGTGGACTGAAAAGTCAAAGATAGAACACTTTGGAAGACACTGGTCCCATTACCTTTGGTGTATTACCAACACCAAACTCCACCATAAGATCATCATACCAACAGTTAAACATGGTGGTGGTAGTGTGATGGTCTTAGGCTGCTTTGCTTCTGCAAAACTTGGATGACTTGTAATAACTGATGGAACCATGAACTCTGCTGTTCATATTATATTAGTTGAAAAATCTGAAACCCTTAAATGTAACAAAATAGCAAGGTTAGAAGAAATATAGTGATGGGCAAAGACTTTTTTACAGCACTGTAACTAAGGCTAGATAGCCTCATCAAAGTTTGTGTTTTTCACTGGTTTAAGTTTTGTTACTTTCCTTATACACTTAAGCAGTTCCTCTTCTCTTTCTCAGCAAAAAAGGAAGTATAAAGACTCCACTGGCCACCTCCACTGCTAGTATCAACAAACACATTTCAGTTCTTCCCTGTCTGATGTCTTAATGTGGAAATGTATCATTATAGAAAGTACAACTTGTTGCCTCACGGTTACTAGCAGCCTGGACTGACATTTTATCATGAAGTATAATCCTTTAGGCCAGGATTTGCTTAGGCACCATGCTTTTATTAAAGACAAGGGTTTCAGAGCCTTTGTTCATAAAGCATTACATAACAGCAGCCATGCTTTAAGCTATTGCACTTCCGTCAGAGGCATTTATCACATCACAGGACAAAACTTGGGAGACATTTAATGCAATTCTTATATTTTGACACAATTACTTTTAAATGTAACTTAGAATGTAAAACTATATTGTCATAGTTGAATAAGGAGAGTTCAGAAATGACATACAGTGAACCTCCAACATACAGTGTTCCTCCTTCGAATACAAATCCTGCATTTACAAAAGAGGATGTTAAAAATCAAATCTATACTGTTATGAAACAGATCTGTTATTATATAAACCCTCAACATTTACATAAAACCACAACAGCAATCACAATGGTGGAATGTGTAGGGAAATCTACCTTTCGAGGTTGTGAAGGGGATGTTAGCACTTTTCATTCCCTTCCCAAGAAACGGAACTGTCAGGGGTACATGATTGATGTTCAACTTCAAATGAGGCTAAAGCTGGATACCGTTTGCCAGCTTCTTAAACGAATGTTCCATTCCACCTTAAATGCTGCATCTTGTACAGGTGCCAGAATATAAGTGCAGCATATTTAAGGTGGAACAGAATATTAAGAAAACAAGCTGATGCACAGGAACTTTAGTTCCCACATTTTTAACAGGATCCAGACAACTTTATTTCAAAGTCTGCACATTTCACTTATAACAGCTCCTTAAATCTTGGACAATATTAAGCAGCTTCACTCAGCATAAACCTCGAAGTAGCCTAGAACTCACCATTTGCTGGTTAAAGCAGATCATCTTAAACTGAAAGTTTTAATACGGGTTAAAAACTTTAGTTTATTGTGTCTCCAAATTAATGTCCAAATGGAAATCAAGTAGCTATTATAGGAACCATTAGCTCACCAAAAAGGGGAAACAGCTCCTTTTATTCTAGAACCAATCTTAGGGTGTTAATGGGTGTGTAAGAACGCATCTAGGTATATTTCACCCTTACCAAGGTTACATACCTTCTATGTAGAACATTTTAAATATTATTCTATTAGATTTTTTACATCCCTGTTACGTGTCTTTCTGGATGTAGACACAGCTGTCCATAAAACTGGGCAAAATGGATTATATGTATGCACCAGAGGATCACTAATGAATCCATGAATAAAGATTCTGAATATTTAAGATGTTAATAGAAGTATTTTACATGTTAAAGCTGCTGATGTTCCATGGGAGCAGGTTCCTCCTTAGTGGCCACCAAAATCTTGCAGTAAACCTGATCCTTTGATGATCTTTTTTTTTTAAATTATCATGCTTCAAAACAGCAGGTTGCCACATCTTAAACCAAATGTCCTTTCAATCTCCTTGACCTACTTCTTCTTTCCTTGTGATGTCTTAAGTTATTATTGACTTTATTACCCAGTTCTATTGTTCATTCAGCATGCTTTATAACACACTGCGTTATGCAAATACGTTGTCGGTAGCCAGAGGCAAAAAGGAAGCACGTTGCCTTAAATAGGTCCCAACAGGTGAGCTTAAACCTGTACTTAACAACAAAGAGAAGTAATAAAAAAATCTTAAAGCCAAGAGGGATTTATCACTTTTTTATCAGACATGTTTACCGCTGTTTTATATCAAAACAAAGGATATTGATTATTGCAGTTTTATAAAAGGAATTATTGCAAAACTCTAGCTACTTAACGTCTGTATGAATCATCTGGTTATCCTCTTTATGTACGTCCAAGGATTTCTTAATAGGAGACAGTTTTGGACTGCAGGAAGATCAGTCAAGCACACACACTCTGTCTTTGAAGTGACTCTGTTGTAGCATGTACAGAACGTGTATGTATATGATGCATTTTATCACCTCCACTTACCATATGGATGCACTTTGTAGTTATACAAATGTGCATGCTTTGTAAGCCCCATCAGTAACACTTATGTGATGGTTTTAAACACTGTGTCCACTCACTGTCCACTCTATTAGATACTCTCACCTTACAGATTTAAGGTCAGAGACAGTAGCTCACTTGCTGCTGCAAAATTAGTGGTCACAGGATGCCGGTCATGCTTTTGGATGTATTGTTTTGCTTGGTGTGCGATTCTCAGTCCAGCAGTGACAGTGTGGGGTTTAAAAACAGGATAAAAGGGGATTAACAAGGTATATATAAAGAGAGGCTATTTCTCAAAAACTGCCTGCCTTTCAAACCTTTCTGCTGCAGTCTTAACCCCAGCTAATCAGCGTTTTGAGGAGGTTAGCCATGTTTCAACTTGCTCGCTGCAGCCATCAGAACGAGATCCAATTCATGGTACAAAAAACTTGTCTCACAGTTTATCTGTTTTTTTGTTTCGCCTGCTGTACATTTGGAAGCCAGGAGAGCAAGACAGAGACACTTCAACCACTGGATTTGGCAAGTGGAAACCAGCTAACAAAAGACTCAGAGAACACCAGAAAAGTGGCATGCACATTTCTGCAGTGTTAAGTGTTATGAACAGTCACATAAAACTGGTAGTGCTGCCTCTCAGATCAGTTGTGAAAATGCAAAAATAGTTGATGACAATAGGCAGTATCTGAAGGAAATTTGTGAGACTGCTGTTTTGTTGCCAACCTGGCATTGCCCTTCAGGGTCACACTGAAACGGAAGAGACAGAAAACCATGGAAGTCTTTGGAGTTAATGGAGTTATGAGCTTCCCACAAGTCCCTTATTGACTGGCTATGCAAGAGTCGAGAGAGATCATTTAGCTATGTCCTCAGCGAACATCAGAATAAACTGATTAGCAATACCCAGCCGGTCCGTGAAGCAAATGTTTCTGCCCTCATAGCAGATGAAACACAAGTCATAAGCGGACATGAACAGGTCGCAGTCATATGTTGACAGAGACTTTGTTGTGCACTAAGCATTTGCAGGATGTTTAGACTGACCGAACAGAAAGTGAATCCTTTGCTCTACTCTTAAAGAATGTTCTGGAGAGTCTTGAGCTTGATATCAGTTACCTCAGAGCTCAGTGCTACGACGGTGCAGCTAACATGCGGGGAGCTTACAATGGTGTAATCCTTTAGCCATGTACATACATTGTCATTCGCAGGTCCTTAACCTCTGCATTGTGGATGGTCTTACAGCAGTAAGACACATGCTGGACAATGCTTCATCACCCTATAACTTTATTGAAGGCTCAGCAAAACATCACGCTGTGTTTGAAACAATTCAGGCCAGAGCAGGCCAGATGAAGGCCAAGGCGTGCAACACTGAAAGTTCTTAGTGGCACCAGGTGGAGTTGTTGTGCAGAAGCACTTAAGGGCTTCCCTGACAACTTTTAGACAATAGTTGGGACACAATAAAATACAATATAAAAATAAATGATGAGTCGGTTGGAAAACCAACAGCAATGCAATGTGCTATCAAAAGCTCTGCAGTCACCAAGCTTAAATTATGCTGTGGTCAAGAGCCTAGTTAGTAGTAGAACCTCTGCTCTGCTAGCAATGGGAACAGATGACAACTTTTAAAAACTCTGGAAGCACACAGTTGACTTGTGCACTCACAATGACTACCGAGGCCCACTGGGTCCATGGAGGAGGACCAGAAAAAAAGCAGTGACTGGATCAGATGCTGACTCAGCTATCGCTTACTACAAGGAATTGTATTTTGGCATACTGGACAAAACTATTCAAGAAATCTGTGATGGGTTTCAGGAAAGTTTAATTGAACTGAACAACATTTTCAGCTCTAAATCACACAATGAGCAGGAGTTGGCCTTTATTTGACGAACTGTCCCTCTTTAATACCATGCCATTAGAAGAAATCAAATAACTGTGATCAATGATTAGCGCTTTGTAAAGAATCAAATCTAGGCAGTAGCCTAGTAAACATTAGTAATCTCCTCAAGTTGTTCCTGACCGTGTCCATGAGCAGTGCATCATGCAAAAGGAACTTCTCTTGCTTACGTCATTATAAAAACCTACATAAGAAACACTATGGCTCAGAAGAGACTGTCTGACAAGGCAATGCGGAATATTGAACAGGCCATTCAAGTGGATTTGGAAAAAGCAATCATTTGCTGCCGTTCCCAGTGGGTACGGTCCTGCACTTCAATAAGATAGGACAACAATCATTTAATTTAATTTAATAAATTAGTTGATAAATAGAGGCTTTTACTGTAAATACTACCTCACAGATTACAAACAGTAATCTGATCCAAAGCAAGAGTTTTGTTTTCTTGCTTAAATTCTACTGAACATCTCCTTGTTTTGCTGATATCTAATGTTCTCTGAAACATCTTTCAAATATTAAATAATGTTCTCCACATTTTTATTGTCTGCTGTCACTTAACTGTACTGTTATTACTATCATAAATCTGTTCTAATAAGTTATTTTCCTGCCTACCTTAGAGCATATGCTGCTCTTTCCACTGTGCTGCCAAACCAATGTAACTGTGGGATAAGATTGCCTTTAAAATACCAGAGAGACTTAATTAAAAACAGCAATAATTTTACTGGTCCAATAAACACAAGCAATGCAATTGCCTTTATCCCCTGGGAATTAGATTATTGTCAGCTCTGACTACTAGTAACAACACACTCAGCTGCTATTAGTGTCTGACCATGACAATTACTGTCCTAATTGTAAAAACATAACCTTTTATATAAAATATTTTGGCTTGACTGTGAAGGAGCATTGTCCTGGAGCAAATTAATACTCATATTTTGTCAAAAACCTCACAGATATGTGGTAATAGATCATTTTTTTCAATAAATATATGACCAAGTCTAATATTTAATTGTGTTCTTTTAATCTAGTTTTAGAATTTGAATTATGTTTTCATGCAGAAATATAGACAATTCTAAAAGGTTCACAAACTTTAAGGGTGACACTGTACAGTGTATGAACTGCAGTCAGTTACTCCTAACATGTCACCACATTTGCTGGTGTATCACAATTGAGGCACAACGCTTGAAGTGGGAGTTGGGCGCTCTGCTCAGCAATGCTCTGTCAGCTTGTTTACCGGCGCAGCAGTGGAACCATGATTAACAGTCTCCAGCATGTCACTGGAACACAAAGCTGCCACTCTTTTCCACAAAGATGACACACTATTTATTTCACAGAATTTGCCTTATTGGTCAACAAGCAGTACCGTTACTAGCAGTAGTGTTAGCATACTAGCGGCACCAGTTTGCATTTGGGTCCTTTTTGTTCACGTTCTGAATTACTGATTAGAGGCTGATTCTAAGGTTAATAATCAAAGAGGCATGGTTGGTCTCAGACGGCCAACAAACGAAGGGAAATCAGCGGTGCCGTTTACGTTCATCAGTGCTAGTGCACTCACCTGCATATTTTGATGAGCGGAGGGAAAAAATGAAAGACATTAAATGTAGCACAGGTAGCAGCTGCACGACAGAAAGCACTCCCTGAACTGTGAGCTCTATATGCGTTCAGAGGAAAAAAAGAGAGTAAAACCGTAAATAATCTTCCTCTGACACACTTCTCATTTTCCACACGCTTTATTTCTGCTCTGCTAGTGGTTTTGCCGCTCAAGGAGATAACACAGTCATCAGAATGTTTCACGCCATTCATTGACAGTGTCCAGTACATTTGCTCTTTCTGTCTTCTGATCTAAATGTGCTTTTATGACTCTGCATTGAAACACAAATTCTAACCCTTGTTTTTTGGTGTGTTTGCACAGGTAAGATTATCAGTGACCTCCAGCTGGAAGGTGTGCTGTAAAGCGCTAATCACTTGCATTGAATGGCTCGGCCTTCTGCCAAATTTGTTTATCTGCATAACCCTTTAACAGAGGAGGGCCCTTTGTTCAACTATGCATTTTTTTGCTTTCTAAGATCTTTGATTGTATGATTTACAAAACTGGAAGCAAACTGGGTCTTTAATTTTGTCTGTGAGCAAACAAGTCAACATTTCTAATGTTATTAGTGACTGCACATTTCAAAGAAACACTATTGTTATTTTATTCTTCTTATTTGTATTATTTTCCTCTTAATTTTATTATTTTTCTGTTGGATTTTTCATTCATGCTGTAGTGTTTGAGTTTTCAGCACTGTTCCAGAGCATTCAGTCTGTTTGAGAATGGTGGGGTTTAATACAGCTTTTTATCATCAAATGATGAAAGGGTTAGTGCACCTAGCTAATGTCTTGTTGATACACATCCATTAATAACACTTTATTACCCATGTGGGGAGCCATAGAAAACACATAGAAACATCATAGCAACCACCTGGGATACCATACCAACAATTTCAATTATTATATACTTGTAGCCAAATGTGACACTTATACCTTATACCATAATCACACACTCCTGTCATTAAAAACACAGTCAAAAGTTTTGAGGGTTCTTTTACATCATTATCAAAATCAACCTATCAAAACCCTATCCACTACTTGGGATTCCACAGCAACCACCTAGTAACATTTTTGCAAACTTAGCCTATGCTTAGACTGGCAGTCCAAATTAGATTTTTGGCATATCCAGAAGGATTTGAAATAGTCTGGATAGCAAAAAGTGTCTTTTGAGTCACTTATAATTTGACAAACAGCAACAATGTCAAATCCAGAGTGACAGAAGTGCTGAGTGACAGACCAATAGTTTAGAGGACAAATGATGAACCTCTCTCTCTCCTGCATCCACATATGCCTGACACCTTACCACAGTCACAGTCATGTCCGGACACACAAATCTGATCTGAAAAATCTGAAATGAAAACAAATCTAATTTGCCTGCAGTGGGAACACTGGCTTAGACTCTACCTGGCTCTGCCAAGTTGCACACCTGCAAGTAAACCTGGACTTCAGGTGAGCGAACCTGTTTGTTGCAAAGTCTCTTTGTTGTTAAATGAGTTCTGAGGCTGTAGCCTTTATAGTGTTTTTCTTATTTCTGACAATAGTTTGTCTCCTGATTGGGGATCTGTCTTTTATATTGCCAAACTGTGGTTTGACTGAGGTATCTAAACAGGTACAATTATATTGTGTAAAAAAAAGAAAAACAACAACACAAAAAAGTCATAATGTTTGTCTTGTTTTATCTCAGCAAGGCCAGTTTTATGGTGACGTGTGAATCATTTCGCATGGATGGTACATATCTCAGCGAATTGAGTTGGATATTGATTTCTGTCTCCCGATATCTTTATGGTTTACAGAAAGAAAGATTTCAGCGTCATCAGCATAAACATGAAAAGAAACATTACAACTATGAATAAGATTGCCTAGAGGAAGCATATGAAGAACAAATAAAATGGACCCAAGAAACTTGGGACACTCCACAGCTAAGAGACACAGACATCACCAACAGACACTGCAATCATAAGTAAGAATAAAACAACTTGCAGTCGCCGTGTTCAAAGTGCTCCTCTAGATTTAGTTCATATTCTGAATTTAAAGCAGCCTATATGGGGTACTGTGGTAGTGAAAGCGGCAGGGTTTCATGAATGAATGTATTGTTCACTGATATATTGTGCCATTCCAAAAAGACATTTTTATCACAGACTGAAGTTTTATAATCACAAAAGTGATTCTGTTTTTGGATTTAGTGAATGTTGCAAGTGAAACTACTTGACTTGCCAATTTAAAGCTCATATTCCTGATGTATACAGCTCATTTTGTTTTGGGGTGTGTGTGTGTGTCTGTGTGAAAAAGACAGAGACAAAGAGTGTGTAGACTGCGAGTTACCCACCGCTCTTAGGATGTGAGCAGTGCATAGCTTAGTGGACTGCGCTTTCATGGATTTGCTTATATAAACACAGAGCCGTCAGTATGAGCTCCTGAACACAGCACTGATACTCAAACACTCCGAGTGTTTCATCCTCTGTTTATAACAAAACCCGTCTGAGACCTGAAAATAAGAAAGATTTGTGAGAAAAGGGAAAACTGTTTCCCTGAGAAAGACTGTTCCCTGGGTGTTGAAAAGCAGAATCTATAACATACAGTCAGGTCAGGAACAAGAACAGGGTTTCATAACCTGACCATAACTGACAGTGCTTTCTCGTGCAGTGTAATTAGACTGTGTATTAACTTTCAGAGCAATAGAAGATAAATCCGTGAACAAAGGGCTATGTTAAAATGTTGAAAAAAAAAAAGGTTAAAAAAAATGATTTAGTTAAAAATAAGATTTAAACAATTTTCCACTTTTTCTTAATGCAGACAACCAATCACTGAATGCTTTTTATCTCGGTCAGATTTTGTTAGCAGATTTGTTAGATTTGTTAGTTTGTCCAATAAGTATACCTGCTTCTACTTTTGTTCTCAGCTTTGTCAAAGTTCCAGTCAAGCTAAGCTGATACCAAAAGGTGACATAAAAATGTTGGTCAAAGAGAATCATCACCATCACATATAATAATGCAAGTTCCAGGTTAGCATACCAATTTGTGTCACCTTTTTTGTATTTTCTGAAAACGGTCAGTTTTTGCCAAAGTCTTCTGTTTTATCATGATTCTTTTGTCTTACTGCCTCTTTTGAACCAGAATTTCCTCCTTCATGTCACAGGTTTTATGCAGCATTACTGTGACCAGCTACAGGTCAGAGGAGGAACTACATCAGATGTGAAAAACAAAGTAGCTGCAACCAAAAGTATATGGAGTTGAGATACCATTTTTTTCTCTGTTGATAAAAAATTTCATCTTATATGGAGCCTGTTTGGCTGAGGCTAATTTCATTAATTCCCATTTTCAACCCCCACCATTTTATGAGGATAACAAAAAGTATACTGTAACATACAGTTGGCTCTTTACAGAGACATGATGTCGGCCCTCAGCACCAACCCTGCTTAACAGTCACATTTCCAGAACCCTAACTGTAGGATATGAATTCAGTCATGATTAAAAGTCCATGTATGTTTTATGTGGGAATTCTAGTGTCTAGCTGTAGTTTGCAAGGCATAAATCTACAAAATAAAAAAATTGTTAGTAAGATTAATACTGTCACTGGGGGCTGTTTCCATGACCATAGTAAACTGTCACCGCACATGGGGCAAGTTCAGAGTCACCACACATCAGAAGTGCCACTTAGCATCATGTAGTAGAGCGATCCTATTAAATGCTGGCAGGGAGAGCAGATTAAAGCTATTGTGATGCATGCATCCATGTCAGACAAGAGTTTCTGAAAAGAAACCAGAGGGGGCGAGTGATGAAGCTCATGGAAACCAAAGTGCGCTATGAGCTTTGTTTCCTTGAGAAATCTTGAACAATAGTGATAGACACATTTTACAGTACAGTGCAGACTGAATCTAGATTGGGGTGTGGATGTGGTGTGGATTGTTCATGGAGGTCATCAAGATGATGATTCAGGTGAGGTGATAAAACTGTAATGACTGAAACAGGAAAGTGGCTACAGGTGTTTCTATCGTTTGACTGAAAACCAGAATTCGAGAAAAGGCTGTTGGCCTGGTGTTTCCTGCAGCAGGAGCTGGGGGAAGCCAAAAAGCTGTCTAAACCTCAGAACCAGCAAAGCTCGTTCTGGCACTTTACCTCTACTCCTGTGATGTGTTAAAATGCTCTCTTACAGTACCTGATACGACAATGTAAAAAGAGCCTGCGCCAAAATGCGTCTTCCAAAATCCAAAAATTAATAGTCGAATACAGACATAAGAGTAAAATGTGCAACATAAGGGATAGCTTTGCAAAATGCAAAATTGTCAGAAGGTACATGTGCGTGTAACGCCTCTTGATGTCACAACTTTGCAGCATGCGGCACTTACTAAATTTTCAGTCATAAAGACCAGTGTATGATGTGTGTGTAAGGTAATGCTAGTGGCCACGATTCACAGCCAAATGGCCTACAGGAGGAAGAAGTCCCTCCTCATCCGCTCTGTGTTTGACTTCAGGAGCGACAGAGAGGATGAGGAGCTTCTCCCATTCATCATCTTGCTGTTGCTAGAGATCTTTTATAAATATATCTATTTATATATATTGTGTGTAGCTACAAGCTCGGAGATTGACAACAGGTTTCCCAAGCAAAGCCGAATACCAAAATTCTTTTCAAAGCTTTACTTAGGATTCACTGTAAAACTGTAAAGCAGACATACAAAATATATCTCAATAACTTTTGTTTCCTGAGTGCATTTGCGTGACAAAACGAATCGAAGCAGAATTGTTAGCTTAATGCTTACTTCTATGGAAAAATTCATAGACGTTAGCGGTTAGCATTTACAAATTAGCTCGACATAGAGAACTTATTTTCGTTCATGAACCAAGATTTACCACAGAAATAGTCTCAGTACAAGTTAGACAGCAACTGAACATAAAAGTACTCACAGGCAAATGTTTTCCTGGCCATGAAATACAGAGAGAAAAACCTATGACTGTTTGGTTTCCTCACACAGCCTAAACTACATAACGGCAACACTGACAGTACACATGACGTTTACGTTTACTGCAGCAAATCCTGACCACTAGGGGTCTCTCTTTGTCCAACGTTAACAACAGAACATCACTCTATATATATATATATATATATTGTATGTACATTGGGTCACCATGTTTGCTTACTCCACACATGGATTCACTGGTCATTTCCAGTAGCCAGAAAATAGGGATAGTGATGATATGTCACTGACAGGTTAATTACCAGATGTTTCAAAATACCTATGTGTAATTAAAAAAATACCTTAAATGTATACATATTGGAAGCTCTTCCTATTAAAACTGTGCACTATTATTTTCACACAGCTGACAGAACAGCTTTCCATCTGGAAATAAACTTGTATCCAAGTCAATGCACCTGAAAAAATGAGATCATGTAGGAGTTAGAGGAAGCTAAATGGTTTGATAAATGATTACTAAGTGTCATTATCTGGCATTTTATTTTTTTCTCAGCCCTGGCAGAAAGTATGTTGACTCACTACTAGCTGCCTGTACAGTCTGACACAGGCTTGATGCTATAATAAACTCAGAATAACAGAAAACCCTATTTTGAATTGCAAAATATATAATTGGTGCATTTTCAATGTGTCATCCTTATTTAGAGATGCTAGTAACACTGCCTTTTGTGATTAATAGTGTGAATTTAATCTCATAATCAGAACACTGTGAGACCCAAGTTGGTATAATGTTGCTTCAAGTTGCCATTTCATCATTTACAAAAGCAATGTGTGAGCAATATCTATTAAAGACATATCATATAGAACAGCTGAGGTCGACTTCCATTGCCAGAGTAATGGATTGTTTTAAAGAGCAGATGTACTTCAGTGAGAAAGCACTGAACTGAAGTTTTACAGACCCCGACCAGAAAGGAGCCAACAGTTTAACAGTGAGGATATTACTGCAGGATGGTTGTCAGGCTTCTTGGCTGCAACGGTATAGAAAGGAGGTCAAATAAGGGTCAACACTGCCTGGTAAATTCCCATTTCGTTTTATATCCACACTGACTTACTCAAAATTATATAAGACATCATCAGCTTATTTCGTAGGGAAAGAATAATTCATGAAGCATCTCAGTCAGAGACTGTAAAAGGGACTATTGTGTAATAATGTTGACACAAACGTCAAGCTAAACACATCCCCAGGGAGAGGAGAAAACTGAAAACTAAATTCAGATCACTGCATATATGCTTCATATTCAGTTTATCAGGAACTGATATATTGTGCAGCTACTTACTGGCCACTTTATTAGAGACACTGACCTTTTTTTATTTTACTTACTGGCCATTTTATTTTAAAAAAATTACCTTGTGCTTCCACAAACTGGCCACTTTATTAGAAACATCTACCTTGTACTTTAACTTGCTGACCTCTTTTTTAGAAATGCCTTTCTTGTGCTTCCACACATTAGCAAGGTGATTTAGAATTCTTGCCTTGTGCCTTTTCTAACTCACCAGTTTATTAGAAACACATCCCTTGTGCATTCACTAACTGGACTTTTTTCAAAAAAACCCTGCTTTGCACTTCCCCTCACTGTCCACTCTATTAGAAACACAACTGCTACCCAGTTTCACTAATAGGTCAAATATAAATCTCTCCATATAAGGCAAAGTAAAGTACAGACTGATAACTAAACTATGAGGAGGCATGCATGGATCATACCTTGCAGAGTAGGAGATGGATTCATGTTTCATTTTCCACAGTTCTGTTACTGACAGGGTTATCAGTATAATAGTGAGAAGTCCATGTCAGATTTTTGGTGACGTGCATGTCTCTCTGCTCCAAGGCACACTCTGTGTTGACCAGCTGAACTAAGAATGGATACAGTGTAGCTGCTGCAAACATAACAATAATCTGTACTTTAGATGCAAATTATAGGAATATTTACATTTGCATGAAGGAACAGGAATCTGAAACACTTTAACGCAGTGGCTACTCTAAGATTTCTTATATATCTGACACTTAAAAAAGTTTCATTCCACATCAGTAAAATGAGAAAAATGCATCTTAATGCAAGATTTATTACATTCACTACATGCGCTTAATTTTTGAAAAAGCACTTTGGTAGCATTTAATGGCTCTGCTCCTTAAGAAATGGTCAACCTTTATGTTGGAGGTAGGTTGTTCTCCAAAATCTCGCAATACATGGCCCCGGTCATCCTCTCCTTAATACAGTGCAGTCGTCCTGTCCCATGTTTCATCATTCTTCGTCCTCCAAACACCGTGAGTGGAATTAAGACCAAAAAGTTATATTTTGGTCTCATCTGACCAGAGAACTTTCTCCCATGACTCCTCTGGATCATCCAAATGGTAAACTTAAGATGGGCCTGTACGTGTGCTGATTTAAGCAGGGGAAGCTTCCGTGCAATGCATGACTTTAAACTATGACGTCTTAGTGTATTACCCACAGTAACCTTGGAAACAGTGGTGCCAACTCTCTTCAGGTCATTGACCAGCTCCTCCCGAGTAGTTCTGGGATGATTCCTCACCTTTCTTAGGATCATTGATATGCCACAAGGTGAGATCTTGTGTGGAGCCCCAGTCCGAGGGAGATTGACAGTCATGTTTAGCTTCTTCCATTTTCTAATTATTGCTCCAACAGTTGATCTTTTTTCACCAAGCTGCTTGGCAATTGCCCCGTAGCCCTTTCCAGCCCTGTGGAGGTCAACAATTTTGTCTCTGGTGTCTTTGGACAGCTCTTTGGTCTTAGCCATGTTAGTAGTTGGAGTCTTACTGATTGTGTGGGGTAGACAGGTGTCTTTATGCAGCTAACAATCTCAAACAGGTGCTTCTAATTTAGAATAATAAGTGGAGTGGAGGTGGAGTTTTAAGAGGCGGACTAACAGGTCTTTGAGGGCCAGAATTTTTGCTGATTGGTAGGTGTTCAAATACCTATTTGCAGCAGTAACACACAAATAAATTATTTAAAAAACATACATCGTGATTTCCAGCTTTTTTTTTTTAGATTATGTCTCTCACAGTAGACATGCATCTAAAATAAAAAAATTTCAGACCCCTCCAAGATTTCTAAGTGGGAGAAGGGTGTTCAAATACTTATTTCCCTCACTGTATAATCAAGGGATGCACTGTTGCTACTGTCATAGTTTAAATGAACCGAAGTCTTTGTGTTTTGGTTGTTAGGCTTGCAGTTAAGCTAACTAGATGAAATAGCTACCTACGACAATCGTCATCTTCAGTGGCAGCACAGAAAAAGGGCTACCAACTTAAACAAATCTGGGTTGAAAAGATTTCCCGCCATGCAACATTACAATGACACACTATCACCTCTAGAGATACAAAGCGGTATTACGAGACAGGACGGGCCAGAGCTAGCTGGTTAGCTCACAGTGGATAGTTTAAGTGGATGGCTATGCAACATGACACATTTGCTGTGAGGATATGACTGAGATGTAGTGAGGTTAAGTACTGATACTGAAAGTTGAAACACTGTGGTGAGGATTTAATGAAGTATTAGTTTGGCCAGGTGATGTTGGATGATCAATTTTGGATCACTTAAATTCGAAATGATGGTGCTCCACCACTCCAGGGAACGCAGTTCCACTGCCCCATACCACAACGCTGTGCGTTTTTTTACCCTTCTGGCCCATGCTTGGCATTGGACATGAATCCAGAATGTCCTTTTTCATTGGCCAGTGCTTTTTATGGAGATTATGCAAACTGTGTCAGTAATGGGGTCATAGTAAAATATCTAAATTCATTTATTAAAAGGGTTGTCTGGATACTTTTGACCATAAAATCATATTCCTGCTCTGTCTCTCTTTCTGACAGACATGGGAACAAGTCACTAAGTTGCAAGTAACAAGTAAGTCCCAAGTCAATACAAGCAAGTTTCGAGTCAAGTCCCAAGTCAATACAAGCAAGTCTCGAGTCAAGTCCCAAGTCAATACAAGCAAGTCTCAAGTCAAGTCCCAAGTCTTAAACTTCGAGTCCTAGTCAAGTCACCAGATGTCATTTCAATATTTCACATAACTGATGCAGCTGATTCATAGTATATTAAACTGACATAATCATAAATGTTTTTAAAGTTTGTATTTAGTATAACAAAAACAACTTGCATCATCTCAAACAGTTCAAACAACAAAGTGCTATTTTACTTTAACAGGAAACAAGTAGTGCAAATCGTTAATTAAATAATTTTTTGAGGATTAAATAAACCTGCAAAGTAACTGTGCAGTAAACAAAGTACAAAGTATCTTTACTGTAAATCTCTAATAGAGATATGTACTAAACGCAGTATGAAAAAAGACCGAAATGTGACATTACACCCACAGTTTTTACAGCCAACAAAAAGTCAAGGTTCATGGATTTAAAAAAAATTAGGAAAGGACAAGAATATCATATGATTCATGGATATCATATGAGCTGTTTTTCAGGTATGCTATACATTTTTCTGTATAAAACAGGCTAACAAAGTTACACTACATCATTGTTTCCCTTTCAACCCATGGCCCTGGAGGCCCCACCTGCCCACCCTGCCACTTTTTATTGTTTTCCATTCCTCCCAACATTCAACACCCAACTGACATACCTGATCCAACCTAATCACCTCAATAGCCAGCCCATTAACTGGAGTTTAAAATAGGTGTTTTGAAGCAGAAAAAAAAAACACTAAAATGTGCAGGGCAAGTGGGCCCCCTCGAAGGCCACTCATTAAAAACGAAGTACCACACTATAACGATGAGTAGTAGAACACATTCCACCTACAGGAATTTTTTAAAAAGTGACATCACATTCTAAACCCATAAAGCGTTTAATGTATGGGACCTGTAATAATATATATATATATATATAATCGTCGTTCGTCGCCGGATCCAATGAAAAAAACATGTATCCTCCCATTTTTTGTCCCATTTTTGACTTTTATGCATAATTTGAAAACAGCGGCAGTTCTCGTTTACACTGTGAGATCTACATGATGAATAGACCAACAGGAATGGCCCAAAAATTGCTTAGAAAAAAACGTCCCTGGTTCCATTGACTTTTTTACATTAAAATTGAATGAGGGTTTTTTTGGGCCTTCTCTTGCAAAGTTTGCCATTTTGGAGATACTTGTTTTTCCTTGGACAGCGACCGAGATATATATAGCTATATATATATATATATATAGTATAATAAACAGCATGTGTGTGAAACTGCTGTGTTTGACACTTTTTCTGCTCTAATGCTATGCTAATTCACCACGTCATGGCTGAGATGCTGTGGTTCCTAGACGCTTTAAATTTCAGTAAAATCTCTCCACAGTGAACGGTGTTGAGAGAGGGAAACGAACAGAGGGTACAATAGCTTTGTTTACATTCGCTGTTGTTTATTATTATGCTCGCGCCAGTTTTGATAGCTTGCTAACTGCTAACTGCTATACGCGAAATATACACAGCACAAGACTTACTGTTCTTTTGTGCAGCCTCAAATGTCGAGTTTGTGAAGTGGTTTGCACCTCCATCTGTGATCTTGACTCCACATGTCCTTGCATACCGCAGTTCTTCTTTTTATTTACTACATTATAATCTTTGTAGTTGAACACAGGATTATTTTTTGGGATCATGTTTGCTCGTCTTCTCCGCACAAATTCAACACTGGCGCCCCCCCTCAAAGCTTCCCGTGATTGGCTACACGGTTACGGCTTTACTTGTTGCTAGGTTACGGATCATTTGGGCTGAGCGGCTCAGCTCCCTAGCGTTACAGCGCCATTTAATATAAAATGATCCAGTTTTACTCATTCATTATGTTAAAGTAGGGTTGTCAAGTCTTTTCGAGTCTTAAAGCTCAAGTCCGATTCCAAGTCCAAGTCGGTAAAGGTAAAGTCTAAGTCAAGTCGCAAGTCTTTAGTAATGTTGTCGAGTCAAGTCACAAGTCATCAGTTTAGTGACTCGAGTTGGACTCGAGTCCAAGTCATGTGACTCGAGTCCACACGTCTGCTTTCTGAAATAGAGCGAATGAGAGAAATAGAGAGAGACTTTGCCCCCACAGGTTATGTCTCATATTATACAATCTGAAGCGAGAGAGAGAGAGAGAGAGAGAGAGAGAGAGAGAGAGAGAGAGAGAGAGAGAGAGAGAGAGAGAGAGAGAGAGAGAGAGAGAGAGAGAGAGAGAGAGAGGGAGAGGATATATTTATTGAGCTGAAATGGATTTGTTGGCTAAAGACTTGGTCTGTGATTGGTCTGTGACAAAGAGGGAGCTGCTCAAATTGTGTTTTTACTCTATATAAGATCACCCAGAATACAGTTCAATCACCCCAGCTGGAGCTGCATATTGGCATTTGAGGTATGGCTGGTGAGTGGTAAAAGATTATGTAGATGTGTTAAAATCAATTTTAGATTGACATTTAAAATACAAGGTTTTGCTATTGTTTCTAGGGGAAAAATGAAAGTGATGTCTGCTAACCTGGGGAATACGCTCAGCTCATTCTGCCCAGAGAGCACCCTGAGTCAGATGTTTAGTGAAAATGTAGACTGAATTCTAATTATATCTACTGATGCTGTGAATCCCAAAAACCTAAGCAGTAAGAAGGTTTCAGACAGAGTTTCCATTTAGCCTCACCACTGCAGTGCCAAATGGAAAAAACTTGCTAAAATTTGATAGCTCTATCCTATCAGCTAAACCATTCATGAAAATGTCCTGAAGTAAAACGCTATCTAAAATGCCACGACTCTCTATTATCATCGGCATCTGCAGTAAGAGACCAGAAAAGAGCAGCATAGTAGCACATGAACATTATAGCACAGACACAGACAGTTTTAAATAAGATGATGTACTGACTATATGATTACTGTTCTGGAAACAACTTTATCATTCATATCCAGCAACAAAATTAAGATTAATGTGAAATGTGTCCTCACAGATTATGGAATGTTGAATTAATGATGTGCAATTTACTTAAAATTAGTATTAGTTGATAGACAAAGTAATTCACCATTTACTGAGTATCGTTGCTTTTAGACTCGTATCTTTTGTTTCTCTTATTATCAGAATTCTTTTTCTACCTACACTGGACGCCATCAAATGTGCCATTAAGGCAGTTACTGATACATTAAATGCATTACAGAAACCTTATGATGACGCCCACAGTCATCAGTTTGTCATTGCTCTGATAGACAACTTTACTGAGCACACAGTAAAGTGAATGCTGGTCAAAACCTTAATGTTAGCCTTGTCAATTTTGCTTAAAGGTGCAAATAATGTTGGACAGATCAGGGAAACATACTTAAAGACACCAAACAACTGATCCCCAACCTTCAGTTTGCACAAAATCTTTTTCTCTATCCTTTTTTCTCTATTGTTTTTTTTGTTCCACCATCTTTTCCTGTCTCAGGTTTATAAGTCAAAACAACCATTTTCATAAATGCATACATTTTATCGGTAATGAACATACAGTCATGTATATACATTAGGACTTGATGTGATGTCTATTATTTTGCCTACTTATAAGTTTTATCTTTAACTATGAGTGGAGATTTTAATGAAGGTGCGCATACCAGTATTGGCATTCAGTGTTGACATGTGGTGGCTCTGTCAGCACTGTTCAGTTTCTCTGCATGCCACAGCACGACGCTCATTACTGAAGCAAATTAAACCAGAACAAGCCACAGAATAAACTTGTGACTTACACAATATAGTCTTTTATACAGACTAAAATGCTAACACTTCATTAAAGACAATGGTTCTGCACAAAAACCATGATGATTTAAAGAACCCCCTGCATGGTAAATGGTTTTTTACATTTTTGGAGAATATGTTGTTTATGGGTTTATACAGCACCAAAAAGGTTTCTGATATTACTACAATATTAAGCTAGTAATAATTGAATAGTACCAACAAAGCTTAAACCCTTTTGTACTTTTCAACATCATTCAAAAAGGTTCTAGGGCCATATACAAAGCATAATTTAATATTGAAAACTATTTGGCAGTAACTTCATTTGTAGACATTTTCAGCATAAGAAAATTAGCATTTTTCCTTAAGAAAGAACATGCCAAATGATGTCCACACTGGATGGTCATTGCCAAAACAAACAATATTTTAAAATGAGAAATATCATCAAAACCTGGTGAAAAACAGGAACAAGTTTTAGGTATTTTAAAAAATGTAGTTTAGGCCCCACATGATTAAACCCTGATCTTCTCTGTTATTTTCAAACGCAAATGTTGTATTGATTGAAAAGAGTACAAACTGCGATTTACCCTTGAGAAATAATATGAAATCACTGCATTCCTCTGTAATATATTTGTATAACTTCTTTAAAAAGGTTTGGTTAAAATCCTACAAGAAATTATATAAACTGCTACAGTATCTTAAACATTTACCTCCTTATCCTTTGGGAAATAAACTACATTTGTATTGATTGTGAGCAAAATCATAAATTTCTTGGCAGTATAATGCCTGTAATGTATTAGGCAAAGAAGCCTGGCTCTGAAACTCAAGCAAACAATGGGTGTCAGTGCCAGGAATTGCATTTACAGTTTGGAACAAGTTCAGAGGGGCATGAGAGAAGAGATCATCAAAACAAATGTGTGGGTGCATATGAATCTGACGTCTTTGCCTAATGTGTTTAAGAAGAACACTGGAGAGTATATTATTGTGTTAGCATTGCTTTAGTTTTTGCTCTCTCTGTTCATTTCACACTTCCTTTTTACAGCCTCCGTCAGGAAGTTCTGCAGTGTATAGGCTGATTTTTGAGCACTGCAGTAACAGATGCTTTCAAGCTTGGGTGTCCAAATCCTACAGGGTCACAGGTCAGTTTCCTCTGGGGTCCAGCACACCTGATTCAGCCCATCAGCTAATTATCAAGCTCTTCATGAGCTGAATCAGGTGCAATTCAGGCAATAAATACACTTGTGCTGTGGTGTTCCAGGACTGGATGCTTTGTTTTACTGCAAAAGTACACAAAGCTTGCAGAATCTGTTTTTGTTTTGGCAAACTTGAGAAAGCAAAAGCATCATAGGTTGTCCTGATAAGCTATGAGAGGGAAGCAATTAATATAAAATTATTCCAAAAGATCAATACCACATTTAAGTATATGTAGTAAAAAAGAAAAAAATGATATCGTGATATCACTTGAATTTAAGAATTTTTTATTTAATTGCATACTTAATTATATTAGCTAATTATATATTAATGAGTTAATTATATATTAGTTAATTCTATATTGGTTAAATATATATATTCTTACACTTTCTTACACTTCTTTAAGAGATGCCTTAAAAACAAGATGTTGTGCTCTTTTTGTTTCTTTCTAGAATATTAGGCTTATAGCTTAAGGCTAGCAGCTCTCATTTATAACAGGGTTTCTTCTCTGGCACTGTGCAAGAACAAATTGTGGTACATTTGGTAAACCTTTCCTTTATTTTTAGAATTATAGAATTTCCATTTTGTCTTTGTGTGGTTGAGGTATTTGTTTATCACATTTAACCCATTCGTGAAGTGAAACATCCACATACACACTTGCCCGAAGCAGTGGGCAGCCCTATACTTGACACTGGCAAACAGTTGGGGGTTAGGTTCCTTGCCCAAGGGCACTTTAGTCATTCCTGTCAGTTCGGGAAATCGGGCTAGGACCAGCAGTTAAAAAAAAAGAGACCAAAACTGATCTATTGTCTTTTAAAATTTAAGACACAAGACCTGTTGTTTGGAGTATTGGAATGCCTAAATAAAGCCACACTGCACTTGCAGGAACCTAGAGGAAAAACACAGTTAAATTAGTAATAAAAACCCTAAATTAAGTAACATTCAATAACAGCTTTCAATAATACTTCAAGACAAACAGATTGTTTACAATTTCTTTTATATTTTGAGAAGAAATAGGTGTCAGGAACAAAGAACTAGGCACAACGCTAGCAGAGCTAAAAGACAAGTGAGCTTTATTATACAAACCAGAGACTTTACACACCAACAGAAACCAAGTCAACAATGCAAACAGACAATACCTGGTCATGAGTCAAGTAAGACACGCGAGCGTCAAAATCCAAGAAGGCAGACAAGAAAGCAGACTGAACCAGAAGAGAAAGCCAAGCGAAATCAAAGGGACAGAAAAGGGTCAAATACCAGAAAAGCTAACAACAGGCAAACTAATCCAAAGGGAGCAAACAAAAGGAGAGGTCAAAGGGAGAACAAGGTCAAAACCAGAGATCAAAGATGTAGTAGGTAGAATGAACAATTGTTTGGCAAAACTTCACAAAGTGTGAGTGTTAGCATGTGGTTTAAATACAGGAAGTGAGTGATTGCTGACAGATGTGGCTAAAACTCAGGTGACCTAGAGCGTATCTGATTGGATGGTTTAGCACATGTGGGTATGACATCATCGGGCTGTGCATTCTGGCAAGTGGAGTCTGGAGGATCAGCCAGACCTGTTGACGTGATATAGGTTGTACATTCACTTGATTAATTTTACAGAAAGTGATATTTTGACTTAGCTAGGAGATCTGTTTCATATTTACAGTATTTGTATATTTTCTTTAATACAAATTCTTGAGTTTATTACCCTGGTCTCCATATATTATATATATAATCTCCTAAAACAGCATTAACTAACTTTTGTCTTACAAGCATTAACTTTAAGAGAATGACGTTTCAGTTCTCTTATGGTGAACTGATGCATGGTTATGATTTCCCTGGCCATGACTTACCCTGGAGGCCCTCAAGCATGCAAGTCATTCAGGGACAAGCCAGATCCATTGCATACATATCAGAGGAACTGTGGTTCATTTCTCATGTGTATGGAATCACACAGTATGTACAGGCAATATATAAATTTTCCCATCATACTGCTTGTAATACATGAAAACAATAATAACTGCATATGTGCTGAGCATCAGCAGGTGATAACCAAAAGAGCTCAGGTATGTTTCTCTATTAATTCTTTTAATAATATATTGTATTTTGCTTCATCTCACTTCTCTGCTCTGGTTCAAAATGCCAATGGAGCCAGGACAAATGCGCCAGGAGGGAAGATCACACTTGATTAGCAATTCCATTCTAAGCTATGATTTGGAATGTCATCTGCATTGGAGAGTGGCATAAATCTCTTGATGTGTGCCCGGCTGCAAGAAAATTTACAAATATTGTGTTGCAGCAAGAAGCAATTTGTGGGGGCCAAGCACGGTGAGAAAATCCTTGTTTACACCGAGAATGATCTGTATGATAAATTTGCTTAAAACATATTTCCCAGCAAAATTCTGCCTTAAGTTTATATGTGCTGGAAGTCGAACAGCACTAAACGTTCTGCAGCAGGAAAACTCTGAATATTTCAGGTGTGATGTCAGCAAAAGACCTGCTTAAGGGAATGCAGAACTTGCACTAAAAAATGCAATCATGCAATCAAAACAATCATGCTCAAGCCATTCCATATTCAACACTGCATTTTTTTATTCCCAATGGATAGTGTCATATCTGCCTCAGTGTATTGCAGAAATGCCTGTGTGCTTACTGTAAAAAAAAATGAACTGTATGTTTAATATTAATGTTTTATATTGTGGTTAATACCAAAAAGTGTGAACTGTATTTTCCATTACTCTCTAAAATCCTTGAACTGTGCATTTAGATCATGCAAGGCCACAAAGCTTCACTTCTGCTCGACTCCTTCATCAATGTTCTCGCTAAAGACAAGAATTGACGATATTTTGGTGCTTGAATATGTTATGGTTCAAAGAACAAACTGAGCTTACACTTCTGAGAAACTGGTATGTGCAAATTGGCAGATGTGTGTGTTGTGTGTAAGTCTGGCAAGAGTGCTCAGTGTGACGAGTTTGACACATCAGTGTTATTTGGAGGATACACTTCCTCTGCTGTGGTTCTGCTGCTTGGTTATGCAGAGAATGCATCCGTCCCCCATAAGACTCAGACTTCTTGTTACCCTTCCTAAAATGACAGAAAGGCTGTCGAAGGACAAGAGAGACTTGTTGTCCACCTTTGGGAATCGCCTTGGAAGCAGAAAAAAGACACATTCACAAGTCTAAGGGAAATGAAGAAGATCAGATATGCATCAACAAGTACCTTCCCTTTAGTTTCACAGTTCCATTTAACTTTTTTGCTTTTAGAGGACACAAAAATGGTAATTGTTCCATTCATGGACAGGTCACATTCTTGGAACACAATTAGAGGTGAGTTTGGAGGTGGTGATTCTAAGGCTGGTTGTCAGGTTATAGGTTAGTTATTGCAGCTCATCGTTTTTCAAAAAGACATTTTTTTGAATCCAGGTGCCACAAGCCACTTTCAAAGGCAAGGTGAAATATTTTGTTATTATTACATGAATGATAAAAATGATCATATTTTATACAGTGTATTTTTTAGCTGATTTTCATTTAATAGTTTCATCAAACGTGTTGCTTTTAAACTAGCTAAGTATTGTAACATAGTATAAGACCCTAGAATGACATTGATCTGCTGAAGTTTTATTTTAACACCAGCAGAAAAATACATCAAACACATCCATCAATACATCAATACATGCAGGTCAGTACCAGGAATGCGCTTCAGAGCACCATTCATATCAGCACTGATGGTGCAATGGGCCTTCGAGAAAGCAGATAGCGGCCAGATGGAGCTGTACTGTTATTGTTGTCGCACCCCATTGCATGGGATGAGCTGTGGAAAATTCCCCCATGTGGAGAAAAAGCTGTGGTGGCAAGGACAGGTGCTGTGGACTGTGCACCCAGTGGCTCACGCGGGTGTGTCATCATGACAGTTAACTTTTGAAGGGGGGCTTCTTTCATGCTTCTTTGACATAATTAGAAAATGCCTGCTGTTCTTTAAATTGTGTTTATTTAAAAAGCTAAAGGGACCAAAATAAATAGCCCAAAACAAGATAAAAGTTCTGGTCCAGCCCTTATGGTAGGAGGTTTTTTTTTTTTTTTTTTACCAAAACTAAAGGTCTAGCTGTAACAGGCAGGTTTGCCACTGCTTTACAAGCCTTTGCACCAGCTTAGGATAAGGTTCTGATCGGTTCCTGGTCCTGCTGTAAGCACCATTCCATAAATTGGCAACAGAGCAAATTTAAAGGAATATCTACAACCTGTTAAGTAATATTTGAGTTGCTCTATCTGCAAAGATATGAGAATCAGCAGTTCAGAGGATTTTAGGCCAGAAGTAAGATAAGGAAAGTAAAGTTTTTGTGTCAAGGATCAGACGCCATGGCTCTGAAAAGACAGAATTAATAAATAAAATAGTTTCCATCAGAAGACAGCCTTACAAGGAGAATTATTCAAATCTGATCTCTGAAACGTCAGATTATCTGGATGCCCTTGAAGCAGACAAAATAAATGATAAAGAACAGTGGATGTACACAGTTCACATCCTGTGAGTTGATCAATCCTCACTAACTCCAACACAGAAAAAAAATGATTACACAGAGACAATCTTTGCTTTGTAAATAAACATTTGACACCATATACCTTATGGCGTCCATGACCCGAATCTTTTCCTAAAAGGTTTTTACCAACATGGCTAAATCTTTTTCGGAAAGTAAACTAAAAATGACTATCTTTACAGAGTCAGTTCCATCAACTGCAGCAAACTCTGCATATTAAAACAGCTGCAACAGTTTACTACTGTCACTCACTGTAAGGGCAGAAACATCAAACTGCTGATTAACTGCCACAGAGATTTGTAGAGTCATGCTCAGTAGAGTTTACAGGTTACAGTCCCTGAAAGCACTGCACTAACAACAGAACTGAGATTCAGGTGATGCACACGCAGATTAATGCACAGCTGATGTCTCCAGTGATGTTCATCGATACTGGAAAAAAATACTAATAGTTACTAATAGTTAGCATTACTGTAACTCTTACCTCAGTTATTAAACAAAGTCTTAAAGAAAGCAGTGATTCTGTTATCATTCAGCACAAAATCACCACTAGCAATGAGTTGTAACTTTTCAGACAAACTTTCATTTTCAGACAAACTGAGGGAAGATATGTAGACAGTCTTCTCACTATTTGCATCACAGGGAAAGAAGTTCTTATAATTTGATACAAATGCAATATCCAATGAAGGTTAAGATCTTTGAGAAGCAGAGAGGAACAGAGGATCTTAAGTTTGTCAACAAATGCATTAGAAATACTATTAAACAATTCAATAGTTGGGAGGGATTTCAGGGTAGCTGAACACCCATGATCTCTGATCTCTCAGTCAGCACTGCATTAATAACTGTCATTCAACAATAGCTGATATAACAAAAATGGAAAGGGATTACTTTGGCAAACCTTTATCAAACACTGCACAACCAGAGTTACATCAACAAATGCCACTTAAAACTTTACTTTCCTGAACCCTAGGTTAACCAGAAGCAGTGCTGACTTATCTGGGCTCTAAGGCATCTGGGAGGGGTCACACAGTGGAAATGTATTGTGCTCAGGCAAATCAGTTTTCCAAATCTTTCTTGGAAGAAACGGTTGTTGTGTGCTCCAACCAAAGACTAAAAGGACCATCCAGACTGTTATCAGATACAAGTCCAAAAGCCAGGGTCTGTCATGATATTATTATTGATTATTGATTATTAATGTTAGTGTATCAGTGCCCTGTAGCATTAATGCAGAAAAGAACACTAAGAAGTGTTGCAAAGAATAGCAACATCACAAAGTGGTAAACACTTTATTGCCCCAACTTTTTTTCGAATGTGTTGCAGGCAGTATGTGTTGCAGGCGGTATGTGTTGCAGGCGGTATGTGTTGCAGGCGGTATGTGTTGCAGGCGGTATGTGTTGCAGGCGGTATGTGTTGCAGGCGGTATGTGTTGCAGGCAGTATGTGTTGCAGGCAGTATGTGTTGCAGGCGGTATGTGTTGCAGGCGGTATGTGTTGCAGGCAGTATGTGTTGCAGGCGTTATGTGTTGCAGGCGGTATGTGTTGCAGGCGGTATGTGTTGCAGGCGGTATGTGTTGCAGGCGGTATGTGTTGCAGGCGGTATGTGTTGCAGGCGGTATGTGTTGCAGGCAGTATGTGTTGCAGGCAGTATGTGTTGCAGGCGTTATGTGTTGCAGGCAGTATGTGTTGCAGGCAGTATGTGTTGCAGGCAGTATGTGTTGCAGGCAGTATGTGTTGCAGGCGTTATGTGTTGCAGGCAGTATGATATATATATTGGCTTCACACTGTCTGCAATGAAATAGAAGTCTTAAAAATACTTAAATGATCATTTGAATTATTCAATGTTTCTAGATGGTTTGGGAGTCTGTTGCATATGACCATACTTTGACTTTTTTTGAAAAAGGTTCTATATAGCACCAAAAACTTCTACTTTCATGTTAAGCTTCTTACAATAGAAAACCAAGTTTTTGTGTGATACACTATCAAAAAGATGATTCTTCAAGGGTTTTTGAGTAAAGACAATGGTTCATTCACTTGCTTAAAAAGTTCTTTAGACTGAAGGAGAATGTGTTGCATATGGTTTTATACTGGCCCTTTCTAAAAATCGTTGTATGTAGCACCCAAAAGAATTCTTTCATTGAGACAATGTTAAGTTTGTAACAATTGATTAAACCTTTTAATCTCTTACAAATTCTAGTTCCTCAAGAGTTCCTAAGTAAGGGCAATAGTTTAATTTAGATATATATAATTTTATATAGATCCATTGTTTTTACTAAAGAACCCTTGAATAACTGATATTTTAAGTGAGTGCACTCACTCCATGCTTTCTTGCTTTTCTTGTGTCCTGCTTCTGTCTCTCAGCTTCTCTTCTTTTACAACATTAACACTGCTACAAGTTTTTCCTTCCAAAGTCAAGGTTCTCTGAGCTGGGTAATTCCAGCAAACTGTTCTAGACTCTATTAGCTGTGGTGCTTGTAAATGTATTGCGCAGAAGCACTGAATAAGCCTATTCTTCATGAAGGAAATGCCTTGACATACTTTTCACAAAACCTTCTTTTAATCTTAGAAAAAGGAAAACACTGAACAGCAAATTCCCTCTTAGTCCATAAAATAATCATGCAAGTTTTACAGGAATGTACCTGTATGAACTGTAAACTATAAAGTCTGAGCTTTGTACTAGAATTGGTGACCTAAATATAAGTGATGGACACATTTTTATGAATCTGAAACCATGGCCTGAATGGCTCAAAATGATATTTAAGATTTTAAAGAAATACTTCAGTGTCAACCTGAGCCCTACACTTGTGTCCATTCAATCATCATGCTGGTGTGGGTTCATGGTGGTTTCTTTATTTAACTAACATAGATTTTGTATTATTTGTAAATTCTTGTTGACTTTATAATGCAATTCCATTTCAGAGTTGGACCTGTATGTTTAGTCATCAGGAGCTGTGTCACAGAAAAATCTTTTGTATTAAGATCTGACAGGTCAAAATAAGATTTTTCAAAACATTATAGGAAATCTGAAACTAAGCAATCAAAGTCAACAATCAACTATCATGTCTGCAGATGTGGGGAAACAGTTGAAACGCATAACATCAAAATAATGTTAAAAATGTAAGTTAGTTGTCCAGTGAGCTCCTGTTACCTGTAAAACCATCAACACTAAAGTGTGATCAACTGGAAATTATGTATATTGTGAGAGTGCTCCTCACTGTTTCGAATTCCATTTACCAAATACTGTGTGCTGGCATTATTCCTTCTAATAAACAGCCACACATTCAGCTTTGTCTCCTCATTATTTACCACTGACACTGTCATATTTTATCTGAGCAGTTTAAACTATCAACACAGAAACAACTTGTGTGCTAATAGCTTCAGACTGCTAAACATGAATGAGTGAGTGAGTAAGAAAGTTCTGTACAAATGTCGATAAGGACATAGGTTTGGTCACAACATTGATTGGGACACAACAACCCACACATTAACCCCCTTATCCAACAACATTCACCTATCACTCTCCCCGCCGCTCCAAAGACACACACAGACACTGGGACTGTATACACAAAACCAATTCATGTGGATGTAGCGGGTGTGTGACCAAAAAAAAAGATATCTGTAAACATACACTCATCATCAAAAGAATTGGATCCAAAATCAGTTTGCATAGCTATTCTATATAAGTAATTATATTATATATACAGTAAGTATGATAACAGTTATCAGGACCAATAAACGATGAACATTTTAGACTGACATGAGCTACACAAACAGAAATAGTGTCTCTTAGTATGAACCTGGGCCAGCTTAAATATTCCCACAGTTTCTGCAGTTTTTGCAGTAAGGGGTGGAAGTGGAGTGATATCAGGCCATGTGACACATGACAACAAGCCCTTCACCTTGGCATTGACCACAGTGCCTCCACACACAGATTTGCATGGAGTGCTGAATGTCCACAATCATTGCTGTTGGGTCAGTCAGGTACAGCGATAAGGCCTGTCCCATGCCCCACCAAGGTTTATTCCTGTTGGCTGATTCTTTCACAGTGCAACTATTTGTGCAGCTATTCTTTTAAAGATGAGGGTATGATTAAACTTACCCTTGAAATGACCAAATATTTAGACTTTCAAAGCTTAAGCATTCTAGGTGTAACTTTAATGATAATATTTTACAAAACCATAATTTACAATAAGGACCTCATCTGAAACCCTGAAGGTGAACAGCAAACATCACCAGAACATACACACGGTATCAGCTGCAATAGCTCTAATGGGCGACTGCTATGTGATGAGAAACTAAGATTAATTGCAGAGGGCTGTCAATTGAGGTCAGTAGGTCAGTAATGGAGATTCCAGCACAGCACAGATGAAGAATGGTATGATGGTAAACCAACAGAGACTACACATTAATTCTCTACTGCTGTAAAAAAGGAGCCTTATGTCATTTCACTCATATCTCAGTTGATAAGAATTATCAATCTGAGTAACCATTACACCACAGATCTCCAAAGGGCCTGTTGATGTTAATGCTGCACCAAAGTCTACAGTTTAAAACAGAAAAAAGAATCTGTATTAAAATGAAGGTACAGTAAAGCAAGGGGTTTGAATAAACACTGTTTAATTAGTGCCTGCTCCATAACTAATTTGCTATAAATATGCAGATTCCTACTTATTGAATATGTATACTTTGTGAATTTGTGAATGTATTTTTACAATTATGTGAGCTTTACTGTTACGGATATGCAGATTTCTACTGTTATAAATGTGTGGAATTATATGAATATCTGCTTTCTTCTGTTATATCTGTGATACATTGTATGAATGTGTTGTAATATTTATATTCCTACTTTTATGAGCATGAAGATTCAGACTATTATGAATGTGTCTATAAATGTTCTATAAATGTGTCGCATCTGCTTTTATAGTAACATATATTCCTACAGTTATGAATAAGTGAAATTATATGCATATATGGACTGTATGCACAGATTTCTTCCATTATGAATCAGAGGAATATGAATGTGTGTCTAGTGCTATGCATATTTGAATTTTAGATAGAAACGTTCTTTGTTTATGGATCCTACTGTGGAATTTCTGTAGAAGGACCATAGTTGCTGTACAATAATCTGATAGATTAAAGGGAAATTCTGCCGGAATCCGTGTGTTGAATTCTATAAATAGATTGTCACTGGTATAGATTTTCACTGTTAAGAAAACTTAAAACTAAGTATAAGTATATATAAATCCTAAAGAATGTCTCTATTCGTATGATTGTGAATTTCTAGTACTTTGAGAATTCCACTATATGTGGAATTGTATGAATGTGTTGATTTCTACTGTTTTGAATATGTGGAACTCGATGAAATCGTGCACTTCTACCTTCATGACTAAGTATAATTATGTAAGTATGCTGATATATAAACATGGACTGTTATAAATATGCTTACTTCTGCTGACCTGGCTGTGGATTCTTTTTGTTCTGAGTATAGGAGATTCCTCTGTTATGACTATGCATAGTTTTACAATGAGGAACTCACTTTTGTGGATCTTGCTGCAGAATAGCATAAGTAAAAGGGCTGTATTTGGAGCTAATGGATTAAGGGGCAGAACCTGGTCAGTCACGCCCCAGCTCCACGGCATGCTGATCTTTCCATTAGTGCTGAAGCCCCCCTCCCCGTCTGAGGCTGAACTTCACTCAAGATCTCCTACAGCATAGACAGGGTTAAGTGCGCCTCGCTCGCGCTGTCAAACGTGTTTGCACAGTGCAGGTGCCACCGCGGGAGTTTAGCCCTGGAATGGCTCTGCAGTCTTTTCTCACGGATTTCCACAAGTCTATGGATTTACTCTCTTTTAGCTTTTTATGCGTAAATGTCCTGTGTCGTGTTGAATGATGGAACGTGACGCGCAACGTCGGAGCTGAAGAACCGGCAGCTCAGACGTAGCAGAGTTTGGCGTTGTTGTTGTTATTTTTCTTTCGGTTGTTTCTGCGATTGATCTAGAGGATGCAGACGTCTCCTAACGCGTGTTGCAGCGTTATGCACGCGGCTGCTTTTCGCGCCCTTGGCGCACGAGCGAAATCGATGTTAAGCAAATTATTTCTGAATTACAAGTAGCCTGTTTTCTTCTTCTTTATCCTGCAAAGAGATGCAAAACGACGTAGTTTTGACAACACGTGCACGCGCGCGCGAAAACACTGTGCAACTTTGGAATTTATTTGTTTATTATTATTATTATTATTATTATTATTTTGCTCTTTCTATTTTTTCGTCGAACGCAAGGTTGTTGTGCTGTGCTGCTCGCGCGGACACCCACCGTCGACCGTGGTGGTTCCTTTTTTCACCCCCCTTTCTTCCACACCTTGCGCTCGCACTGAGCAATGACGGCTCGCGGGCTCGCGCTGCTGCTACTCTTCCTACCCTTCCTCGTGCTACTTCTAGCCCCAGGCGTATGCCTTGCGCACCCGCAGCCGTGCCAGGTGCTAAAGCGCGTGGGCCACACGGTGCGCGTGGGAGCCCTGCACCTGCAACCCCGCGCTCTCCGGCAGCAACACGGTCTAAGGAGGAAAACTTTGGAGAGCGAGTGGGAATGGGAGCGAGACATGGGCGACGCTGAGCTGGAAGTGACGACTAAAAGCGTGAACGACCTGGGCGCCAAAACCGCCAGAACTAGAGGCTCTGGTAGCGGCGGCAACCAAAAAGGCGCGAAAAGTAAGAACGCGTTCAAACAAGTGGAGACGGAGAGCGTGTTTGTGCCCAGAGACTCCGTCCTGCTCGCCACCGAGACGCTGAACCGCCTGCCGGGCCTGTTACCTTATAACCTGTCGCTGGAGATAGTCATGGCCGTCGAAACTGGACTAGGAGAGCTACCGGCCTTCTCCTTTTCTTCACCCTCCTCCTTCTCCTCTTCCGCGCCAGTGTGCGCCGACCCGGTATCGTTTCTCCATAGCGTCTGCCACACGGTCATCGTCCAAGGAGTCGCCGCCATAATGGCGTTCCCTCAGAACCGGGACGAGCTCGTGAAGTTGGAGTTTATTGCCTCCTCGCTTCAAATTCCTGTCATCAGTGTCGTTCAGACAGAGTTCAAGCGACAGAGCCAGGTAGGTTAACCTGCCACGTTCCTTGTGGTTTGGAGAGCACGAACGGAGGTGTTTTTGCTACACTCTTAAAGGCAGTTCTTCAAGGGTTCTTTGATGAGTGAATGGTCCTTCATAGAACCATTTGCATGCTAGATGGTGGATGGTGTTGTGGTTCTTCAGACTGATGTAGAATGTGTTGAATGAATTGATTGGTTATGAACTTCGTATCTATAGCAGATTAATGCCTGTACAACTATATGCCATTCCACAAACTGAGGAATCCTTTAAGCATACAAATATTCATAAAGTACTCATGGTTCAGTATTTAATTTTTAAGTGTATGTAGAACCTTGGACCTTTAGAACACCTGGGAGGGTTAGAAGCTTAACATTGTAACAATAGCCCAAGCTTTTAAGTGCTGTGTAGAGAGGCATATACAGCACATTTCCCATTCACCTGAAAAACCATTCATCCATCTTGTGAAGTCCATCATTCTGTTCAAATTCAGAGTGTGTAGTTCAATGTAAACCGTTTGAAAATTGCTCTATACATCACCAAAAACAATAGAAGAATTCTTTTTGATGATGTGTAGAACCATGCAACATATTCTCCATCAATCTGAATTTCACCATGCAAAGAACCATTTAAGCATGCATTGGTTCTTTAAGTGTTCTTGGTTCTATATAGAATCATTTGCATGGCAAAATGGTACTTCAGAATGATGGAGAATGTGCTGTATATTCTTCCATACACACTAAAAAGAGTTGCTGATTGATGTGTATAATAGCAATCAGTGCAACTGAGCTATGCACGATACAAAAAAGTCACATTTTTTAACAGTTGCTGCTAGGAATACACCAAATCTGGAATTGTGGATACCACTATCCAATATTTTATTAGATATTGTATCCAACAACTGTTCAATACTATCATTTTTAAGCTATTAACTGCTAATACTAATATATATTATAAAATTATGTATCTCAAGAATTCACAAAATTCACAATGTATATATATATATTTCTCTGTTTATATAGGAATTATATCAGAATTATACCGGCACTAGTAGATATTTGCTGTGAAAATGTATATTGGCATATCGAAGATCAATTTTAGCTGGTATTTTAAACCATTATTTGAAAATGTATTTTTAATATCAGGGTTTAAATACATTTTACTGCATTTGTATCCCTGATCCCAGTTCATACATTTGGTAAATTTACAATATATGTATTACTTGGCAATATGACAATGCAATGACTAGTACAATACATGCTATTGTGCTATTGAACTCTGACTAACTGCATTGTTAGTTATGAAGAGAGTTAAATGAATCCCATTTAACTATATGCAGTGCAAAAGAGTACAAATCAAGGCTGGGCCGAATACACATTTTTGTGCTTCTGAGATTCAGCACCTATCAGAAGAGAACATTCAAAGCTTTGTTGTGGTGTACAGGCTATGGGTTTTGTAGGGTGTGTCTTGCTATGAAGTCACGTTTCGATTGTCAGGCTTGTTGGTCAGACATTGGCTCACTAAGATGGTTAGCTATCTAGCTAAGGCTGAGCTAAGGCTCGCTAATTTTATTCTCTTTATAATGAAGCATGCAGTTAGTCAATGTTTGACAAGTAGCTAGCTAAGGCTATCTGTCGTCACTTCAGCTGGACAACACATACATAATTGAAACACAAAGATGTGGCTTTATATCAAGAAAGATCCTATAAAACCAGAGTCAGTTTGGCATTTGCTAAGTATTCTTTTTTTTTTTATTTGTTAAAGAATTTTACCTTATCAATTCAAACAACAAGGATCACAGAACTGCAACAGGTTCAGTTGGCTCAGTAGGGTGGACATGGATGTATTAACAAGTGGATTGGAGTGAAAAGAATTTAACCCTTTTTAATGCTCAGTGGTTGCCAAATGAAATAGGAAGTGACAGTGAAAGGGTTTACAGCTTCTTTTGCCTTTTTTAATCGCAGTCAGCCTAAACTAAAACATGATGTTGTGATTAAACATGGTTTATTAAAGAAAAAGAAAAAATATATATCCAATCATTGGCTTAGGGGACAGCTTGGGAACGTCCACTCCTGTATTAGGTTGTGAAGTGTTATCTTGTGAGAGAGACTGAACACTGGTGAGTGTGCTAATGGCAAGGCGACAAGAGTTAGATGCAAGGTGGATAAGACGTTCTTTTCCAGAAGTTGTAGTTATTTGATATCCACAATGTCCCGTGTTTACCTGAAATACATCATCAAAGACTTTACCACCCACAGTGGACAATGCAGCCTGCAGGTGCTGAACGATCATGACTGGGGATGTATGGCTAGAATTGTCTGTGTGAACACACATGCATATCCCGCAGACCAGTGCAGCGTTCATTAGCTTCCATGGGATATGGGAGCAGAAGCCCACCAGAGTGCCTTTGTTAACACCACGACACCAGACACAGCACCTCACCTGGGTTGTTGAGGTTAATAATTGAACCCTAGAGGACCAGCAACATGTGGCATAGTTTAATCTGTCACAGTACCAATAGTTTTGGCCTGATGGTAGGGTTATTGCGTGGCACAGACCTCATAAAGCTATGAACCCCAGTTATCAACGGCGATGGTTTCATACATTTATGGATGTTGTGGAGAGGTCCATTCAGACCCCTGCACATAAACACCATGGGCTATCCAGATGGCATGGCTCAACACTCCCCAGAGATCTTACCCCACTTGTGGAATCAGTTCCAGGTTGAGTTGCAGCTTGTCGCCAGGCTAGAGAGGGTCTAGCACGATACCATTGACAGTTTGTGATATTATTTATTAAAATGTTTCAACTCATATTATGTATTATCACAATATTAGACATTTGCCATACCTCTTTGGTTTCTTTAGTCTAATTAGTTATTTTGGGGGTACTTGAATTGTGTATTGAAAGAATCACAGAGGCGTACAAAGCATATGCATGAACAGGGGTCTTAACATCTGCTGCAGCATTCACAGCAAAACAACAGGTTGGGAACCCCAGAGGCTGATTGAGGATGCATGCCATTTTGAATTCACGAGTACATACAGTGGGGAAAATAAGTATTTAGTCAGTCACCAATTGTGCAAGTTGTCCCACTTAAAAAGATGAGAGAGGCCTGTAATTGACATCATAGGTAGACCTCAACTATGAGAGACAAAATGTGGAAAAAAATTGAGAAAGTCATTTTGTCTGATTTTTAAAGAATTTATTTGCAAATAATGGTGGAAAATAAGTATTTGGTCAATAACAAAAGTTCATCTCAATACTTTGTTGTATATCCTTTGTTGGCAATGACAGAGGTCAAACGTTTTCTGTAAGTCTTCACAAGGTTGGCACACACTGTTGCTGGTATGTTGGCCCATTCCTCCATGCAGATCTCCTCTAGAGCAGTGATGTTTTGGGGCTGTCGGCGGGCAACACGGACTTTCAACTCCCTCCAAAGGTTTTCGATGGGGTTGAGATCGGGAGACTGGCTAGGCCACTCCAGGACTTTGAAATGTTTCTTACGAAGCCACTCCTTTGTTGCCCTGGCAGTGTGCTTGGGATCATTGTCATGCTGAAAGACCCAGCCACGTTTCATCTTCATTGCCCTTGCTGATGGAAGGAGGTTTGCACCCAAAATCTCACAATACATGGCCCCATTCATTCTTTCATGTACACGGACCAGTCGTCCTGGTCCCTTTGCAGAGAAACAGCCCCAAAGCATGATGTTTGCCACCCCCATGCTTCACACAGTTGGTATGGTGTTCTTTGGATGCAACTCCGCATTCACTTTCCTCCAAACACGACGAGGTGTGTTTTTACCAAATAGTTCTACTTTGGTTTCATCTGACCATATGACATTCTCCCAATACTCTTCTGGAACATCCAAATGCTCTCTAGCAAACTTCAGACGTGCCTGGATATGGACTGGCTTAAGCAGGGGGACACGTCTGGCACTGCAAGATCTGAGTCCCTGGCGTCGTAGTGTGTTGCTGATGGTAGCCTTTGTAACGTTGGTCCCAGCTTCCTGCAGGTCATTCACTAGATCCCCCCTTGTGGTTCTGGGATTTTTCCTTACCGTTCTTGTGATCATTTTGACCCCACGGGCTGAGATCTTGCGTGGAGCCCCAGATCGAGGGAGATTAGTAGTGGTCTTGTAGGTCTTCCATTTTCTGATTATTGCTCCCACAGTAGATTTCTTCACATCAAGCTGCTTGCCTATTGCAGATTCAGTCTTCCCAGCCTGGTGCAGGTCTACAATTCGGTTTCTGGTGTCCTCCGACAGCTCTTTCGTCTTCACCATAGTGGAGTTTGGAGTGTGAGTGTTTGAGGTTGTAGGCAGGTGTCTTTTATACTGTTAACGACTTCAAACAGGTGCCATTAATACAGGTAATGAGTGGGGGAAAGAGGAGCCTCTTAAAAAAGAAGTTACAGGTCTGTGACAGCCAGAAATCTTGCTTGTTTGTTATTGACCAAATACTTATTTTCCACCATTATTTGCAAATAAATTCTTTAAAAATCAGACAAAATCACTTTCTCAATTTTTTTCCACATTTTGTCTCTCATAGTTGAGGTCTACCTATGATGTCAATTACAGGCCTCTCTCATCTTTTTAAGTGGGACAACTTGCACAATTGGTGACTGACTAAATACTTATTTTCCCCACTGTATTAGGCCTCTCTATCATCCAAATCCAAATCCCATGACTGAAGCATAGAAAGCATGAGTATAGGCTAAAGGGAAGTCATCCAACATTGGACTGCAGAGTAGTGGAACTAAATGATGGTGCTCCGTCCTGTACATTTGGGATGTGCTGGAGTGATCCAGAACTGACAGTTCAGCATCAGTATGTCAGTCTGTGAAGAGGTATTACATTCGTAGCTAGCATGATAAGAGATCTAAACACCTTATTTCCTTCTGTTGTATTAGCAGAGTGTAAGAATGAATCTGGCTTTTCCCTGCCAGCACTCTATAACAGCGCTTTCATCACACGAAAAGTGTCATGCGTGTGTGTGGTGACCATAACAGCCTACCCCTCGATCAGTTTTTTGCTATTGGTTGGTTGTGCTCTGACCAAAAAGATTAGAGGCTGTCACTGCAGCCCTATTATGTACACTACCTGAATACTAGAATCATGCTAGCAGCAGTAGATATTTGATTATAATTATCAGGATTGGACAGATGTCAAATATAATTTCAAACCAAACTTCTGTTACTGCTCCCCTAGAAAAAGAGAATGGTTGGGTCATACTGGGCCAATATGCTAAAGCAGTGTCTGGCCCTGATTTTTACGTATTATAGATTTTTTTGTATAGGCACTGGTTATTGAAATAAAGGATATTGACATCAGAAAAGAATTACAGTACTGATGCATAGCTCAAAATGTGTCCATAATTTAAACACTAGTATGTAAACAAAATCATGAAAGGTTGCTTGAAAGCCTGCCTCCAAAAAATTATTCACAGTAATGGTAATTGGAACCAGATGTACTGATTCCTGAGCTGTTGTGTTAGGATTTTTCATTTGAGAAAAGTATGACCTAAAGCTTATGTTATTTATTTTAATATGTTGATAATATTAATACATGAATGACTTTGTGAGTCGCACATTATTTGTAGTTTATTTTACATTTTATATAACACCCAGAAGGCATGTGTAGGTTTACTGGTGTTGTATAGTAACTAAAATGTTTATAGTTGTAGACATGGTGATCCTATTTCCCAACACCACTATAAAAAAAACCTGAACAATTTCACTCTAAAATTTGCTTACACCTCAAACAATCAACTACGTAGATATTTTGAAATCAATGGAATTACCCTTTATTGGCCTTAATTTTATTAGAAACTTTGTATGAGCAAGTATCTACAAACATTTGGAAATATATAAATAAAGGAAAATAGTCCAATTAAAACATCTTTGTGATTGTTCTTGTTGTATAAAACCACATAAGCGTTGTAAGTGGGAAGATTGTTTGTACCAGAATATAGTTTATGTATAAAGTTAAGTTAGATTTTCCTCTAAGCTCAAAATCTGCTCTTTTAAAATCTGTCCCTGTTATTTATTGCACAAATCCCCACAGGCCAATCTCCAGGCAGCCAGATTACTTGAAGTTAGCACCATCTTCTGGTCAGACAGATCCTTGTTTACATGGGTACAATTAAAGCTGGCCAACCCAGAATTGTCTATGGGTTTGTCCATAACCAAATAAGAGTTAATCTCTTAGTGTTGGATGAAGGCTGCTCTTGACCTTTGGTGGTGTTGTTTGACGACTTCTGTTTACATGTTTGTTTGCTGTGCTGCCTTGTGTTGATGGAAGACAGATGAAGATTACTTGCTGTCTGAATAGCACCTTATGTTCTTTTACTGACTGCATCTCTTTGTTCTATCTGTATGATTGGTTCAGAAGCTTTTTCTCTCATGTTCATTCACTGACGTGGATTACAGGCAGAGCCGCAAATCTAATGAAACACTATAAATGTTGAATTGTGAGTACTCAGAGACATTTAGCACTATCATCCTATTCGAAGTCTTCGTCTTTGAAAAATAAAAGGAACATGAAGTCTCAGATATAACATATACTAGCATAATACTAATACTAATAATAACCCTACAACTACAGTGATTTTATTCAGTGTTCCAAATTATACTGAACTAAATCTAATAATCAATTATTATCGCTTATGCTTATAATTATGCTCCCTTTGTATTAAAGCATGTAGTCAGTCAATGTTCTTTAAGTACTGATGATATCCATGCTATGCTCAAAGAAGTATATAGTGATGTAATTTATCATGATATCAGCATATATCAAACAGCTGGAACCGTCTTAGACCAGATTTATCACAAGAACGTGCATGATGTCAGACATGGCCTTTGTCTTTTGTGTGATGTAGATTGAATATTAGTCATTTATTGCAAACATTTACTAAGACAGGGACATTCAGAAGCAGAATAAATCAGATGGCTATTCAAACAGACTGTCCATAAACTGTTGTTGGTAATTTGCAGGCTGGGTCAGTGGGGTCTGCTTCATAATAACTTGCAAAGTAAAAATAATTCTTCCTTTGTTTAGACTTATGTAAATAAATGCATTAAAAAAAATTTAATCAGTTCCCATTAGCCTGTTTTCATGTGTCACTTACACAGCTCCCGAGGGAAATTAAACAGATCGGCTAAGCGTTTCATCCAGACTTCTGTGAAGGACTTTTAAGAAGTGTGATATGGGGATATTGATTGGGTATTATACTGCTGATCTACTGGAGCTTCAGTGGTTGGATCTCAACACTGACTTTCGCTGAGCAAAATACAAAACTTTACCAAAACAATACAAAAAATTTATTGAAGCACTTGAATCACTTGAAATTTGTGAATCCTTCATCATTTTGTGAATTTCTAAATAAGTGTAACCATCATATGTCCTGGTATTTATTTAACTCGTAACAGTCCATTAAGAGAACTCGATTAAACAAATAGCACAAAAAGTATTTAGCCAAGTATTCTAAAATTAAATATCTTTATCGGTAAAAGTATGTTAACCTCTGCTTTTAGGAACTTCTACCAAATGGTTTCTGTAACTGTTGATCAGCACATTGATTAGGAGGAACCATGGCCTGTTCCCCCTTACAGAACAGTTCCAGCTCTGTTGTAGTAGGGGGTGCTTTCTTTCACAAATACTGTACGTTATGTCTCAACATTCCTATTGTATTAGGCTTTGACTTTCAAGATTTTAGACATTGACTCAGCTGTTCCACCTTTTGTTTAGGTTCAGTTTACAGATGGATACTGTAACATCCCTCTGTAGAATTTCTTGATACAATCAGAATTCATAGCCCAATCAAATAATGACAACCTATCCCGGTCCAATAGCAGCAGAACAGGCACCACCTTGAAGAGTTGTTTTTGCCTGGTCTGCCCACATAACATTATTTCAGGGGTCTGATGGCTTGTTCAGGCAGATTTTTTGGAAGCTTTAAACAGGCAGAGTTGTTGTTCCAGGAGAGAAGTGAATTTCTCCATTCTGTCATTTTATACATTCTTGTTTGGTGCCTGATGGTGGACTCATGAACATTGACTTTAGTCAATGTAAGACAAGCCTCCAGATACTTAGATGTTCCTCTGGGTTTCTTTGTGATCACCATACTGGGAAATGGCAACAATGGAATTTCTTTCATTTTTACACTTTCTGCCTGATGGTTAAATCAAGTTCAAGTCCAAGCACTAAGCCTCAAGTCCAAACTCATCAGAAATAGTTCTAGAAATCTCCTTTAACTAGGACTTATCATGGACTAACAGATGTGTGTGGTAAAGACCAGACTTTGATGGTGAAGACTTAAATTAATGTTTTTAAACAGGTTTTGTTTTATTGTGACTCATCTATTGTTATAAGATAAATGAAGACCTGATCATGTTTTTTGGTCATTTGGTCATTTATGTAGAATTAATTGTAGAGATAAACAGTTCATTAGAAACATTCATGCATGTGTGTGTAAATATGAGGTGCAACAGATGGAACTGGACTTAAACTCCCCAACAGGGTTTTGGATGGTGGTAGGGATGCATTAGAATTTTTCCCTGTTGGTGAGACCTTAACATCATTCACCTCACCTGCAAAGCATTAACAGGTTACCTAAGACAAAACAAACAAATGTTGGGCCAGTCATTTACAGTGATAAGACCCATCCTTCCTTATGTCATGCAGAGGGCTTAATTTGCTTTCTTAAACATGCATGCACTGAAATGTATACTTCTGTTTTTATTTTTAAGTGTAAGCCACCTTAATTTTTCCGGTATTGATTTTCCCTCTTACTCCCTCCTAACAGAACTTCCTCCATTTCCAGATGGCCATGCAGAACCCCCCAACACCTCAAGCAGATCTAATCTTCTCTCTCCTGTCCATGAATAATTGGTATGACATCAGCCTAGTGATGTGTCGAGAACTTAACATTTCAAGATTCGTCTTCCTGCTTCGTAACAACTCCAGATTTCACCTGGGATCAGTTGTCAACATTTCCACCAACAACAGCAGCAAAGGTGACTTTCAGACATTCCTGCAGGGTCACCTGGACTCTATTAAGGACGCCACATCCACTATAGTGACTTTTGGATGTGATATCCGGGACATAAAAAGGATTTTTACAACTGTGGCAAAGTTTGGGTTAATGTTGCCTGACTACCACTGGATTTTAGGTGACTCCCAAAATGTGGAGGAGTTAAGGACAGAGGGGCTCCCAATGGGCCTTCTGGCACATGGGCGAATGGCACAGCCATCTCTGGATCACTATGTCCAGGACGCTTTGGAGCTTGTCACAAGGGCCGTTGGATCAGCTGCTATTGTTTCTCCAGAGCTTGCCCTCATTCCTGGCATCACAAACTGCATGGCAATTGAGGAGAAAAATCTCACCTCAGGAAAATATCTGTCCAGGTATTTAAAAAAAAAAAAGAACTACTTTCACTGTCACCGAAACTCCACATGAATTTTGACTAAGAAGTCATGCCAAAGTGTTTTAAAGCTTTTGTGTATGTCTTGAGAATCATTTCAGCTTTACTGAAAATATCATCCACGTACAGCTCACAGTTTGATAAAGTAATATCACAGTTGTAAAACATCTAGAGCACCGCCAGGGTTCCAGGCCTTCCAATGTTTTTCCCACAAATTACAAACAACTTTGCAGTTTATAAAATGGTTGACCATGTTCTGTCATGACTAAAGGTAAGATACGTGCCATTCTGACCTTACATCATGGTTTGGAAGAGAGCTCAATTTTGACAGCAAAATACTGCATTTCGGACATAAAATGTGGCAGTTTCAGATGTCCCATGCCTTTTGGTTTGCTGAAAAAGTGCAGGGTGATGTCTGTAATATAATAAAGGTGTGTGACATTAGAGATGTAACGGTTCGCTGCAATCTCCGGACGGCAGGCCGCTGCTGACTGCATGCCTATAGATTATCCTGTACATCTAAAGGGGAAAAGATATGACGGAGGGCAGAATTTCCTCCTTCTGGATAAGCCCGGAGGAGGAGAAAAAGCATAGCTTGGTAGATGGAAAGCATTATCATAGCAAGCAGACAGAAAGCTGGCAGGGATAAACACAGGGAGCGGCAGTGCATGACACTATGCAGGTAGCTGACACACTCAAAGAAGCAGCATATCAACTGCAGTCTCTCAAGATGCATGGTGTCGAGCATCCCTCCTCTCGCTCGTCCTGTCCAACTGCCACGGGGGCTTCTTTAGATAATCAGCTCTGTTCTTATTGCCAATTTAACAAGCGCTTCCTCTGCCTCCTCTGCTGTGAAAAGTAAAAGTAGTGTGGAAAGGAAGACAAGACAGGGGCTCTGAAATTGTTCTGTTTTCTTCTGCTTCAGGTTTATAGCCAACACCTCATTTGATGGGCTAAGTGGGAGCATTCATGTTCAAGAGGAGTCTACCATTGTCTCTGAAAGCCATCACTTCATCTGGAATTTGCAGCATGACCCGATAGGGAACCCCATGTGGACTCGGCTTGGGAGCTGGAGGCAGGGGAAAATAGTGATGGACTACGGAGCTTGGTCCAGCAAGAGACAGTCTTACCCCGGGGGTGACTGGAGGCATTCCTCAAGGTTGCACCTGCGGGTAGTCACCCTGGTGGAGCATCCATTTGTGTTCACCCGTGAGGTGGATGAGGATGGCCACTGTCCCGCAGGACAGCTTTGCCTAGACCCACTAACGAACAATACAGCTCTGTTGGAAAGCCTGTTTCAGGGCCTTCAGGGGGGAAATGACACTGTGCCTGTGGAACTGAAAAAGTGCTGTTATGGCTACTGCATTGACCTTCTTGAAAAATTAGCTGAGGACATGGGCTTCGATTTTGACCTGTACATTGTAGGGGATGGGAAATACGGCGCCTACAAGAACGGCCGCTGGACGGGCCTAGTCGGGGACCTCATGAGCGGGGCAGCACACCTGGCTGTCACTTCATTCAGCATCAACTCAGCTCGCAGTCAGGTTATTGACTTTACCAGCCCGTTCTTTTCCACCAGCCTAGGTATCCTCGTCAGGACTAGAGACACAGCTGCGCCAATTGGAGCCTTCATGTGGCCTCTGCACTGGAGTATGTGGCTTGGAATATTTGTGTCCCTACATGTGACGGCAGTGTTTCTTACTCTCTACGAGTGGAAGAGCCCTTTTGGGATGACCCCAAAGGGAAGGAACAGGGAGCGAGTTTTTTCGTTTTCCTCAGCACTTAACGTTTGCTATGCCATCTTGTTTGGAAGGACAGCTGCGATTAAGCCGCCAAAGTGCTGGACAGGGCGATTTCTCATGAACCTTTGGGCCATATTCTGCCTGTTTTGTCTTTCCACATACACAGCTAATCTAGCCGCCGTAATGGTCGGAGAAAAAACCTACGAGCAGCTCTCAGGTATACACGATCCGAAGGTAAGAGGGTTACTTTTTTTTCCTTCTTTGAAAGTGGCTTGGGGGTGAATATGTGCTAAGGTCAAATGGTCATGTGTTGTCGGTACTAATGGTAATGGTTCTTTTCTCAAAGCTACACCATCCATCACAGGGGTTCCGATTCGGGACGGTGAGGGAGAGCAGCGCTGAGGATTACGTTAAGAAAAGCTTTCCAGAGATGCATGAATACATGAGGCGATATAATGTTCCTACAACCCCCGATGGAATAGACCACCTAAAGTGAGTCATAACCATTACAGAAAAGTATAGCATAGATCACATCTTCAGACATGTAATGTCCTGGCTGGTCTAAAGTTGCCCTCTACCATGTCTTTTTAATATTAAGAGAAAAAAAATCATTGCACATGCTAATATATAGGCTTTGTTATTGTCAGCAGCTATAATTCAGTTTGTATGAAAGTAAAATTTAACTCCAGGTATATATGGACAATGAAGTGCTGTGGCAACAAATGCTTGGTGGGGCCATAGCAGACTTTTTTTTTTAATCAAATAAATATGTAGGTTACACAATAACAGCACGTTAACTGCAGGGTTGGGCACATAACTGCCATAAATGTGCTCTATATGTATATGTTTTTTATATAAAGACAAACAGTAGCAAGATTACAGACACACTAATGAGGAGGCAGAACATCAACCTATTCAAACAATGTAACACTTCCCTATACCTTCCCCAAATCATCTTCACAAACACTTACAACAGTAAACCACTTAAATTAAAATCAGGCAGCCATTCAAGCTAAAATATACTGCCACAGTGGGCATGTGATTTTTGAAAAAGTTTTTTTAATGTGTCTTTGTGTTACATTTGGATTTGAAAATGGGCATTATCTTTTCTGTAGAAGTATCATAACATGCTTCATCAGGCACGTGTCTGGATCTTCAAATTCATAGTACATTCAAAGGAACACTAGCTCACTGTTGAAATCCTGAAACCAGGTGCAGCCGTTTACACAAATAATAAAAAATGAATCTCAGGGCATGTTTGTTTTCATGCATGTTGTAAATGTCACTCTGTCAGATTAAATGATCAGTTTTATTTAGGCATTAACAAGCTGCTGTGTAAAAGTGGGTTCCTAAATATCCATAGACCCATCTCAGTATAGATGAGCAAATTACCACAGGTTTATCCACAATACCCTAATTATAGCATACACCGGAAGTTGAGACTGTAGGTTGGAGTCCAGCATCTACAAAATCCATTTTTTACTTATTGCATCACCTGAATGCATGTCCTGCCACTCTAGTGCGTCCGTTTGATCTTTCACAGCCTCTGCAGGCAAATTTTGAGTCTGTCCTCAAATCATAGCTTTTGCTTCTAGTGTGTATTTCATAAGTCCCTCAAACAACACAGCCTTCATGGAGTTTAGTACAGATTTTGTTTCTACATAAAATGTGATGCACTTAAATTCCAGCTGCAAACTGTCTTCAAGATAAAATGCTTTTGAAATAGCAAGGGATGAATTTGCTCATATCTGAAACTTGATTTGTGTCATGTATAATCTTTTTTGTCATCTAGCTATATAGACGTTTTACTGAATAGATGTTTCAGCTCACTTTAACAGGCTTTGTTGACATGGTGTTGTCTTATGAGAGAGCTGTTTGATGTTGCTTGTAATCAGTGTGCTTCTGCGATATTGCTCTTCTTTTTAGAGAACTGTCAATGTGCAAGTCAGACTGCAAAGCAGTAAATGTCTATAATAGCGATCTTCCATATGGTTTTACAGAGATGATCCTCAGAAGCTAGATGCTTTTATCATGGACAAAGCCCTCTTAGACTATGAAGTGTCTATTGATGCTGACTGCAAAACTCTCACCGTGGGGAAGCCGTTTGCAATTGAAGGCAAGTAAATTAGTGTTTTCAGCTTATATTAAATCCTTACAATCAGCTACAAAGTAAACCTCATAAAGTAAATGACCTTAAAATTAAAGGTATAACATTAACTGTAAAGTTAATTTACTGATTTTCTAAATAATATTTCTCATACTCATTGTTCAGAGTTAACTGTCAGAAAACATATAGCGTACAGTGAGCTTTGCATTCAGATACATCTGTGTCACTAAAGCTTGCACAACAATCTGAATAACACAGAGATCACAGGACTGATATATATATTCCAACCACAGATGGCACCACTGTTTTTCAGTAATGATATCAATAGCCACAACTGATTCAGTATTTGTTATTTTAATAGATAAACAAAAATAAATAAAAATAAATAAACTAAGATGAAGAAAATTCATGAAGAGGGGAGTGTGGTCGGGTAATTAATGATCTTATTTAAGATTATTGATGAAGTAATTGATGTGAATACTATTTTCTAAAAATATAAATTTATTAAATTCACAGTGGTGATAATAGGTTAGGATACAGAAGCAATCTTTTTATAATTAAAAAAATTATACTTACCTTACCAAATTTTTCACAAGTTAGGAAATCTAAGTACCTGATCCAGGTTGACAATAAACTATCATGCTTGATACCAAGCAACCGACCATACTTGTCCACCTACAACAGTTATCTAAATAGCTTCCAATGTTGCCAATGTAAAAGAAAAAACAAAACTGGATGGTATGAATACTGTTAGATTTCACCCTGCTGTTTATTAGAGCATCACAGATCCCCAGTTTCAGTTTCTATTTTTCAAACACTGTATCCGAATGTGTCAAACGTTATTACTTCTAATAAACAACCACACGTTCAGCTCTGTCTTCTCATTATTTACCACCATCACTGTAATATTTTATTTGTTTTCATCAACACAGGAAGGTAATAAGAGGGGATGATGTCTGTAGTATCTGCTGGGATTTTTAAAACTCGGTTATCATCAATTGTTATGCTGGCTATAATTTCTCTGGTGCCGGTCACTGCATAAAACCATAGAAACAGACACTCAAATAGAAGTTAGGAGACTATATAGGCTATATCCATATAGTTAGGGCAGCATTTAGTTTGTTTTTGTATATTGTTTTGTTGTTAGTTTAATTTTTCCTGCAGCGCACACTTGTGATCTATATATCCCGAGACAAGACATAAACATATAAATATCATATAATTTCATTTACAGGCTACGGAATCGGTCTCAAACAGAATTCTCCACTGACTTCGAACATCTCTGAGTTGGTCAGTCAGTACAAGTCAGATGGGTTTATGGACATGCTTCATGATAAGTGGTACAAAGTGGTGCCCTGTGGTAAAAGAAGCTTTGCTGTCACAGAGGTAAGAGTGTGTTTACTGTACATTCTCATATAGAAGCTCATGTGGTGCTGCGTTTAGATATCTCTGGGACAAGGTTTTGATATCAGTGGGGCTGGGTTTAGAACTCATGAGGGACTAGGGTTGGAGAACATCAGGACTGGATTTAAAGCTCATATGGGGCTAGTTTTGGAGATCAGTGGGACAGGGTTTGGAGCTCAGTGGGGATGGGTTTAGAACTTGTGTGGCTTGGTCAGGAGCTTATGTGGGGCTAGGTTTAGATCTCTATGGAACTGAGTTTAGACCTCATGTGAGGGTTTTAGAGCTCATGTGGGACTGGGATTGGATCTCTGATGGACAGTGTTCATCATTGAAGATATTCTGATGTGTACCTTGTGATGTTCAGACTTTACAGATGGGGATCAAACACTTCTCAGGGTTATTTGTAATGCTCTGTGTGGGAGTCGCCTTGTCTCTCCTCACTACTATTGCTGAGCACATTGTCCATCGCTGGGTTCTACCCAGAATACAAAACAAGCCTCAGTACCGGTACTGGCTCCATACCAGTCAAGTGAGTCAGTTTAATTTCTTTTAAATCAAACTAAATTATTACACATATGTGCAGATAGTGTTAGGTGCATAGTGTGTTAAAAAAATAAAAGCTTTGATGTTTACAGATGTACACACTTTCTTCATGCAGTTTGTTGAGTGTGTGGTAGATAAAGGGATGCATGGTATAAAGCGGATATAATATATATTCCAGATTTTGCAGAAATGTCTGAAATATCTTATTAGTAATGTATTAAAAATGTGAAGGAACACTGAGAGGATTTAAGGTAAACATAGTAGCATATTCTCAACTGCTGTTTCTCTATTTTCTAATTATTACTCCTAATATGATTGTCCTGACAGAGATTACATCGAGCACTTAACCCAACCTTCAGTGAAGACAAATTAGTGACTGTTGCCAAACCAGAAAAAAGGTAAGTTAATTATAAAAAGGTAAGGAGTTAATTATTGCACAGCATGTACTGAAATGCATTTAACTGCCCACTGATTAAAAAAGTTAACTATGTGACTTTGTATGTTATTTCAAATCTCTACTCAAATCTCTATTTCAAATGCTACACTTGCTTATTAATAGTATGAATGTCAGCAGCAAACAGATTGCGATATTATACATGGTATTTTGAGCTAATAGATGTTGAGTTCATGCCAAAATCAGTTTCAGACTGTCAAAGGACGTCTGCTTACTAATTGATTAGCAGGTGGATTAGTGGATTTATGGATTGGGAAAAAAATATATTTAAAAAAAAAAGTCTAAGCCAAAAGCTCAAGGTCAGATTGTCTAAAAATGCTTTTTAAAGGCCAGATACTAAATGCCATGTAACACTAAAGCTTGCAAAACAGAATCTACAGTAATTCTGTCTTTTTGTTCTCATTATGCAGCTGAATCAGATATATTCACAGTGACATGTGAAAGGCACCCCTGGTCAAAATGCCTGTTGCTGTAAATGTAGTAGCAAGATGCCCTACATTTTCCAAAAGGCATAAAGATGAAACATTTCTTTAATATTTTAGGCAGTAGTACTTTTTTATTTCCCTCTTTTACAGTTTTGGCAGCTTGTAAATGTTTTTGTAGCAGATAAAAGTCTTGCAGTGATTTTTCTCCATTTATTCTCACAAAAGGCTCCCAGTTCTGTCAGATTCTTGGAGTATCTTATGTGCACTGCTCTTTTAAGGTCTATTAGCAGACCTTCAATGACGTTTAGGTCAGTGGACTAACTAAACCTTCAGCCTTGCCCTCTTGAGGTAGTCCATTGTGAATTTTGAGGTGTGTTTAGAATCATTCTAAACCTCTCTAAAATTTGAAATCCTGAATGTTCTGAAATTTGAATGTCACTGCACAATAGATCAATGCACCACCACTCCAGAGTCTGCTTATCTTCATAAACGGGGTTGTTGATTTGCCTTTCTAATATTACTGTGAGCAGTTCTCTACTATTTGCTTAACTATTCACAGTAAGACATGAAACTGACACAGTAAGACATGAAATAACACATGAAACTGTATACATACAACTTTTATTCCAAGAGACTTGCCTTTTAACAAACAGAAAAATGTAGAAATTAATTTAAACATGTCAAATGCAAATCAAATGTGTTAGCATAATTATGAGATGCACAATTAGAAAAAATACAATTAATAACCTGATTTCTACATATTGATGGGAAAGTTGTTAAGATATTGAGAGTGGTTTGGTGTGGAAAAGAAGAAAACAGTGGTGGTGATAAGAATCAGACGACCACCTATAAAAACTCTCTCACTGTTTTTACATTAAAGGGCCGATATTAATTTTGTTTTCTTGAGGTTAACATATAACATATGTGTGGTTAAGTACCAAGGCCACAAATTATTATTAGCATTATTACCGTCTTCCTCAGCCTTCGGGGTGAAAGCAGTAAAATGTAAATTATCATTATGTGTAACTAAAGCACTCAGTATTCATGTGAAATCATGCATATTTAAAATGGTAGGACACTGGTAGGTTTGCGTGGCTGATGAAACTGTGGAGAATTAGGGGCAGAGAGTTACATTGCAAATGTTATCAACATAGTTAAAACACGGCTCATTAATATGAAGCCATATGAGCAGTAGATATTCTTAGCACTAATTATACAGAACTATTAGAAAGGCTTCTTTATATTAAGAGCTTTATATAAATAGCTTCCGTTTATAAGCATTGTTAATGTACTTCATTTTTACTGCTCATGAGTAACTCTAGCTCAAACAATTCATGCTGTAAAAATGAAAATCATCTTTATCATCTACTATTTGTATGGAGAAATTGCTTTACTAAATGTGAATAGGAATGATAAACAAATATGCCATAAGCAAGACCTCAAACTGGAGCTGACCAGTTTTCAAATGAACAAAGATAAAAATAGTCATATTACATTAGACCAGCATTTCCTGTTTAGTCTTTCCTACGCTTCTCTTTCTCCTCCTTTTTAAATTGATTGTAGAAATCAATTAAAAATGTTACAAATGTATACACATCTAATAAAAACACAGTTGAAATCATTTTCAATGAATAATTATAGTTAATACAGTCATCAAGGACAGGACTAATCACTGTACCTGACTAATTACATAAGATCATCCTGTTATGTGTGCTTTACATTCTGTCTTATGCGGTTGTGTTGATAGCATCCTTTGAAAGCGAAGTTTGCCTCAAAGAAGTTTTTTTGGAAGCAGTTGGAAGAGTTGTAGGGGGTTTGCATCGTAAGGTTCCAAAAAGCACAATGGTGTTATCGATGTATTGAACAGCCGATATGTGCAACATGTGGCAAGCAGTGTTTCCCTCCATGAAAATAAATAAATAAATAAAACTTTAAAATTAATTTCTCTTATTCTGATAATTTGAGTAACGTGGTTGCACTGGTTAGAGTGACACAATCAAGGCTGAAAATAATACAAATATAAAAAATAATAATAATAAAAAAAAAAGGGTTTACTTTTGGTCCCTCCATTGTGTTAGCAAATGACTCAATGATGTTTTGTGACACAGTTTTTCTCTTCCTCTGCCATGCTAAATAGATTTTGGTAGCGGACCTGCATGTAGGTTGTGGGACACAACTTAAATCTATAATTACTCTTATTTAAAACATGTTGATGATTTAACCAATTGTCGTAACAATATCAAGAGAAACAGCTCTGGAAAAATTTAAGAGACCACCTCAAATTGATCAGTTTCTTTAGTTTTACAGTTCTGGGTTTGTGTTTGACCAAAATGAGCAGTTCTGTTTTATTCTATACACGCTCAGAAACATGTCTCCCAAATTCCAGATAAGATATTGTATTTAGTAAATGACTAATGACGCCTCCACAAGCCTGTTTCCAACCGTCCTCACAGTGCATTTTACCCCAGCCACCGCTCGCCAGTCTTTCGGTAGGTCAGAAAGTGGTGACATTGGAATGAGGGGTTTTCGCCCTCTGCCAGTCTGTAGCTGTGCTGTCCTGTGTGTTCGCTGCTTGACCTTGTTATTATGAACCAGAAGCTCACTGTACCTGCCAGTAAAGCTAGAACCGAACCTTCTGTTCCTCACTGAGAAGCCGCTGTACATGTGGAAATGCTGATTTAGGAAGAAACTGGAGTCTCTTTCCAGAGCTGTATATCAACAAAATCATATAAAAATGGTAGATTTAAAACTTATTTTAACTGTAATATTTGATATGAAAGTTGGTAAATCAGAAACCAATGAATTCAAAACATAATTAATTTCCATATATAGAATGTACGTACTTTAAATGATCGTACATCCACTGCCTGCTGCCTGAAACAATGTTTTATGATGGTTTTGGCTTCAAAACTTGTTTTGAACAGTACATTCTAAGGCAATGTACAGCGGTGCATTTAGTGAAAGTGTGTGATGAAAAACATGAAAATAAACATGATATACTAGCCTTGTGGGACCTTGAGATGCCCTTATTCAATAGATAAAGTAATTATGTTTTATTATGTTTAAAATTTATTTTTAAATCTGCAGACATCAAGATACACTGTTAAAACTATTTATTTCTTGACTCTATCAAAAGGTGCAACATTGGGAATAACCAGCAGCCTCTGTGGGACATCTCAGAGAAGTCCATCTGCACTCGGCGGCAACTGTCCAATCAAGAGGGGCAGCAGAATGACCTGGAGTGTTTACAGTGCAAAGAGCTCCCTCCTCTGCAGGTGAAGAGACACCTTCCCCTGCAGGCAACCTCCAACGGGAAAACAGACTTGCTGGGCCTGGCACGCAACCCTATCGTGCAGGAACTGACGGACTTGGAGTCACAAATCCAAACCATCAAGCAGCAGCTGCAGCTAGCCATGAAGAAGAAAAAAGAACTGGAGCAGTATCAGCAAACAAAAATGGCAAGTGAGCCCTAGAGCTCTTGGAGCTCTTTTTGGGGCCTCACTCCTGTGCTCTCGCAGCAGTGGATTATTTCAATTTTGCTTCCTAAGGGGGCGAGATTGTCTCTGTGTTCCTCTGCACATGTTTTTAACAACAACAAAAGCTGTGTTATTTTTCTCTGTTTGTTTATTTCTGGCGTGGAATAGGATTCTGAAGAGGGAGAGAAATTTGGATACAGCAAGCATTTTCCTTGAGCTCTGCCTTACTGTAGACAGTTTACTCTGAAGACGGTTTGACTGTCCAAGGGGAGCGTGTTCCGTGTATCAAAGCGACAGCCGTTTATTTAAGGTGTCAGAGTGTGATGTATGGTAGCACCTCCTGCATATTGATATAAAGCACTGAACCGTTTTACAAAAAAAAGCATGATTGCTGTCTCTTGGTTCTTTGTGTGGGAGTCTTAACTGTGAACTGCTAAAGGGTTGCCAGTCTAATCATTAAAAACAAAGCTTTGACATACCTTTCAATCTGAAGTGGCCAATCCCATCGTTCATTTACATCGAAACTGGTTGGGTGGATTTACAGAATGTTCCACACAGTTAAATGGTAAGACATAGCGAGGGGCCATAGTAAATGTTCTAGCTCTTGTTTTCTTCTGCATCTTAATGGTGCCACAATCCCACCTCATTTGACAGGCGTCAGAGCCAACCCTTTATACTCGGAGTGGTATGAGCTGAGCTTGAGGGCAGAGCGGTAGTAAAACTTCCCATCAAATACTATAAAAAGCAAGACCTGCTTTCCAGTGTAGATGTTCAATCCTCACCACTTATTCTCACAACCTTCACCATGCTAAAAGTTACAGATTGCAGTCTGACACGTTTTAAAATCAGCAGCACACTGTAGATGCTTTTCCAGTCCACCATTCCTGGTGTATGAACTGCAGGTGAAGAATACATTTTTTCAGAACCTCCAACATCATTATTAAACCCACATCATTAATAATAATGATAATAACAATCATCACCGTCATTATTGTTGTTATTATTAATAATAATAATAATAATAAACCACTTTTCATACCAGTGGCAGCTCTTCATTAACAAAATAATCTGAAAAGTTAACTGAAAACCATGAGCCAAGTTAAAGTTAATAAGTACCAGAATGCTATAGTTAGAATTAGACGTGGAGTTAAAGAGATACTTTAAATGTTTAAGTAAGCACTGAGCATGACTGTTTAATAAAGGTTGGTGTTTTAAAGCAGAATAACTGAGAATATATCCACATTTCCTTTATTTTACAGAGGGGTTTTGCAGAATTTCTGTATCTGCCCGATTTGTGATTATGGGTTAGAACATAAACAGAGACATTCTATAATGTAGGATAGTAATAGCTTATTTAGGCCTTTACTAGTAACACAACTTTAAAGTCTTAAATGTTTCCTAAAAGATACAGGTAGTCAGTGCCGCTCTTCTAAAACAGACGTGATAATGAGCGATCTCTTTGGCTTTTGTTAGGATCTGTGCTGCTGTATGAGCTGTACGGGATGGATTCACCATTATAGTCATTAACTCTGCTTGTAACAAATGCATGTATGACGTTCTTTGCGTCACTTGGTAATTGAAAAGGCCAAACAGTATTTCATAAATGAAAAAAAAAAAAAACTACTGCATAGCTGATATGAGGGACATGCAGTGACAAACAGGTAAACTTTCCTATAGCTTGCAGTGTACAGTTCCCCTCCAATGGAACATTTTCACTCCCTGCGGTTGGAATCACCCCTATAATGTCTGAATACTCTGTGCAACACACTTTGCAAGGAACTATGAGGGAGCTTGGAACATACCTTGAGAACGTAGCATGTGTAAATGACCTATCCATGTTCTGCTCACAAATGCCATCTTTCGTAGCAACTGCTGCAGGGCCTTCAGACTGCTGGCAACTCTGTTCAACTGAATGAAAGCACACATCAAACACACACGACTCTTTAAAATGTCAATCCATTTCAGTCCCAGCAGCCTTACCAGAGAGCAGCTCAAGCATCTCATCGTTCCACCTCACTGCCATGTGCTGTACTAGATTTTAACTCAACAGATTGTTTTTGTTACTGTGTCTTCAAGACTTTCTAAGACAATAAGCTGTGTTCTGTTCTGATTGGCTGTCCTGCCTGCTTTAGAAAAAGCACTAAGAACCTAAACATTCCTAAGTAAGTAGGTGGAGCTAAACTGCTGTAGGCTAAATAGGTGGACATATGTAAATGAGCTGTGACATCACAGAAACAGTGAATTCAAAACAGGCAGATGTTTCTGTATAAAGACTATATGTACTGGAGAGTGACAATGATTACATAAACACATCATCAAACACCAAACAAGTTGCACAAATAGTTGCACCCAGAATGAATCAACTAACAGGAATGAAACCTGGCGCGCATGCAGCATTAGCAATAGCCATGATTGCGGACATTCGGAAAACTTTAATGCCCTCCATAGGTTAGCCTGTCAGTGTCAGCACCACTGGCAGCAGTAGATAGGACTACATGCACGCAGACCGTAACAGCGACTGCCCTTATCACCACATCAGTGTTGCCAAAGACTACAACGGTGCGGGTTGTCTTAAGTGACATATCCTGCTTTTGTCTTTGTGGACGCCTGCAAATCCGTGTGTGGAGGCACCGTGATCAACACCACAATGAGTGGTTTGTCTGAGGGTTGTCATACTTCAGACATCCATGGCCTGGTGTCACTTCACCCCCACCACGATCCGAAGTCATACTGAGAGACACTACTTCTGTATGTGTACCATAACAAATATTTCACATATCAGTCTAAATTCTTATCATTTCATTTAATATTTACTGGTAACCTTCCTCTTTCTTTTAACCCTTCTGGGTGAGTGTATTTAGACTAATTTATTTTTACTTGACTATATTACGTTTATATAAATGTTTCCTGATAGTTTGAGCTTAAACATTTGTAAAATCTTTTCATGGTGAGGAGACATTCTAAGGCCTTTTGTAAAATGTTTAGTGGGCCTTTTTAATCCCCTCCTATCCTCAATATGCTGGTTAGTCTACCATTCTAGTCAAAAAATACCAGATGACCATTTAAAGCAAGGTATATGGATATACACTCCACCTTCTTCACATCAGGAATTTCTTGAAACTTTTTTTTGAGGAACATAGTATTAGGAAACCAGGGTGATTAACAAGTACAAGAAAATTTAGAGAGGACAATTAAGTCATGCCCTGTTTATGAGCACAAGAGGACATTAAAGTAGCTGTATTAGTATTGGAATATTAGTCTTCACTTTGTGCTGCAACTTGTCCATTCCGACTGGAAGCTTAGAAGTTCTAAACAAGCATTTATCTGTGTATGTGGAATAATAGTTGTAAAATTTAGCCGAGTAATTATGAAAGAAAGTGGGCTGTAGACTGAGTTCCAGATACTGGTGTTTCGAACCAGCTGAGATTCCTGCCTTGTTTCTTGTTTTCCAAGGCGTTTCTAAAAGGATCATTACTTAATGAAGGGACCCAGGTGCAGAAAAACATCAACCTGCACAAACCCGAAAACCAGCATGGCTCAAACTGCATACCGGGGTTTGTGTTTATTGCTGAGCATTTTGTGCTCATTAGTAGGCCTGTAAGGCCTTCAAACAGAGGACAGCAAAGGACATGCAGCCCATTAGGCCTTTAGCTTGTAGGCTCTAGTGACACATAAAAGCCTTTTAAGACCCTGAACAGCACAGCAAACAGAAACACAGACATGAAATCATATCTATAAAATCCTAGCCAACAAGACTTTCTCCTTTCAGCATTCGCATCATACTGACCCTCTCTGGAAACCATCAAGGAGATGCACCTGTGTCACAAATTACATCAGTTTGTGGTTCTTTAAGCAAGTAGTTCTATTTTCAAATATCTGCATAATAAAACGGTTCAGATGTAAACAAGTCTGTTCAGAGTGGTTTGGTTTGGTGCAATGTACAAAAAGGTCAGACTTGTTTATTGTGGTCGCAATAGGAACCCGATGTCTAAAAGTTCTAATAGCTCTCACACAAAGTAGGAAATATGCTTCCTGATGCCCGAGATATTGTTTGATGATTTTTAAGTTTTAAGGAAGATTCCAGCTTTAAAATGTACAGTCTACTGTGTTATGAGGTAAGGCTTATTTATTGCTTTTCCACTACTGTAGCATCATTAACGCTCCACAGAAACCTCAAAGATGTGTGCAGGTTCACTGAGGGTTATGGAAAATAAATAAAATGTCTCTAGGTTGTGTAGACATGGTGACTCCATTTGGTGACTCCATGGTGAAACCATTTGAACCACTTTTCACCAAGCTACTCTGATTTTCCCTATTTGCACCTTGAACACTCTTAACTTAAAAGTTATTAAACTAGATGGTACATTGGAAAAACTTCATTTAGTGTTAGTCAGTGTATATGAATTTTACCATTACCAAAAACTGGCTTAACAATGTAAGATTCACATCTGTTGCATCATTAATGAGAGCCACACCAGCTGCAGGGGTTCATCTACAGACTATTTATTTGACAGACAAATCCAAAATATATGCAGCATTTCAAAAGAAACGCAAACCTCAGGGAAAAAGAAAAACAATATACAGTTCAGAAATAATGAAACAGTTTGTTAAACAGTTCTGTGTACTTTCATGCTGAGTTAAAGGCAATTCATAGATGCCATCGAAATGAAACTCAATGCGCCACAATTTAATGTGTATTCTTTTATCTTACATCAAAAAATAGAAATACCAAAAACATTCCTGGAAAAACAGCAGGCAAAGTTGATCAAAATGTTTTATACAGATAACAAAAATAATACAAAAACATGATCTTTGTCCAAAAAATTTACAGGAAAGAAAAATCAGAATAAAATAATTCTTTATACAAATACCACATAACAACATCGATATTTCAACATCATATATAGCCTTTTTTTAATTATTGTTATTTTTATTTTTTAACTGTGTGACGTAAAACATGACAAGGAAGGCATAACTCCTGACATGTAATCAATCAGAGATAACAGAAGGGTAAGCTACAGCACTGTCTTTTACAAAATGTACAAAACATCTGCCTCTAACTGGGGACAACATAATACTATTATTTCATTTTTTACATTATGCGACAGTACAAAAACATCTTGTGCCTAGAAGTGTTGAGGTGAAGCAAAGGTGACTCTGTGCTGTCCTCTTAGTCAAGTGACTTCAGTCATTGATGCCGAATGGTTCTGAAAGAGAAAAGATTGGATTCAGAGTGAGGCATCTCAAGGCTGCTGTTCCCTTCAATGAGAAACATCTCCCTAAACAGGTGCTGCCCCGACTCTGATTATACCTCAATCAGAACAAAACAAAACGAAGCCAATCGCAGAGAAGTGTGAGAGCGAGGGACAAGGTGTCAACCCATTTCCTCTTCAAATCAGCCGTTTTGCTCCGCTTGCTCGTCCTGATAAAGACTCTTGACAGGATGGCAGGATTACCACCCACGTTGAGCTTCATTGTCCTCAACAGCCTTCCCAAACTGTGACGGATTGATGAGTTTGTGTCCTTCACATTTGTCAGAAGTGCAGGAAAAATTCTGAGGCCCACTCTGAAGCAGAGACTGTTAAAGCAGGAGGGCTGTTGTTGCTGGCTCCATGTCAATAGAGCTGTCTGGCTGGATTTTCCAGACTGCACAGAAAGTCAAAATCAATTTGGAAAAGAACCATTGTATTTCCCTGCTGTGTATAATAAAAATGCAGGCAACCCCTTTGCCCAACTTTAAGAGGAATAAATGGCAGCAGATGGAAACCGGGTGCAATTGCAGTGCATCGCTGACAGCTTTAGGGCAAGGTAACCATTACGGTCGTAGCATGAAATTTCAGTAAAATGTTACTAATTACAAGCAAGACGCACACCAAATAAGCGAAACTGACTAAAATATATTCATTCAGACTAAATAGAATGGCTCCTGCATAAGCATGATAGGAGCTCGACGTGTGGTGAAAGTTTCCAAATACCCTCAAGCCAGAGCCTTTCATGGCACTTGACATATGACAAATGCTCCTTTTAAAATGGTGCCCCAGATCCACCCTTTACATGCCACGCAGTATACCATACATCACCAAGAAAAATGAGACAATATTTATTCACAGAGATAAAATGAATTACGAAAACAGGACAATACAGTAAAGTACAGCCATGGGAAAAATGCTTCACACTCGCTAAGCAACCTTTCAGTGGATGGTTCTTTAAGGATGGCATTTTTACACCTAAAAGTCAGAACCAATCTGATCCAGTTAGTTTTGGTTTCACACGGCAGTTTAGTGAGCGCATTACAAAACCCACACCCTCTTTTCATCACCTGCGTGGAGTACTTCTCCCTGAACTTGACATTATTTAGTGTGTAGAGGGGGGCTGACCTCTTATTGTCAGTTTGGCAGCAGACTTCTTTTTCTAATGGCTCATGTGCCTTTAAGGCAGTAGATGCTGCAGGCGGGTCGCAAACATAAAGCACACCACCTTAAAACCAATTTGTAGTCCAGTGGACTACTGTTGCAGGACAACACCATTCTGAGACCAAATTTGGCTTCTAGAGCGTTGCAGTCATTGTCGTACGCATGGGCGTGGTAGTGGGGGGAAAAGTGGACCTGACTACCCAGGGCCCAAGTAGGGAGAGGGGCCCATTTTTTTTGCTCACGTTCCTCGTGTACTGGCATGGATAGGGGCCCACTGACATTGAGAGTGTACAGGGCCCAGAATTTGCTGCTACGCCGCTGGTCGTACGCAAACGTTCCTAGGGTGCAGAACTCTACGGAGCGAGACCAACATGGCAGATCTTGTTTTTCATTTCAACCACTGTTCTACTAAAGCTTTCACACAAGCAGATTGCACAGAGCGACTGAGACACACAGAATGCATCATGGCAAGCTAGTATAGTGGAACCTGTTAAACATGAGTAAATAAGCTACAAGAATAAATTAAAATGAATCTGAAAATTTCATGACAAATCAAAACAGTTTGTGTTGCAGCCAGATTTCTGGCTGTGGCTGAGGCCTAAACAAACACTCCTGCTATTAATATTTCTACAAAGCACAGGCTGCAAAACTACAGGTGATGCTTCATTCTTACGTTTTGTCGCAGAAGCAGGACTAGGAAAATATACAACACTGCAATGTCTGTCCACCACAGTTTATTTAGTGAAGTGACACTCATGGCCTGGACTAACTTTGCCTATAATGCTCATAGTAAGCGCTTCTGTGGTTGCAGTATCTCTATGAAACGATAAAATATTGACATATATCCAACTGTACAGAAGACCACTGCTCAGCTAATCTTTCTTGAAGGTCTGAACCAAACAACAAAGGTATGAAAGTGCCCCAGATTTGAGAATACAAAGAATGCTATGTAAACTTTGGGCAGAGGTGGTCAGAGATCACCCTTTATTTAATCCAGCCCAGCACAAAAACATGTTATTTATTTTTAGGAGATATTTCTGATATTTAAAAAAAAAAGACTTAGTAGATCCACCCCATCAGATAGAAGCTGCAGCTACAGACTTCCCACACAAGAGTCCATAGCTCAACATTACTTTTGTTTGGGATTACTTAGATGGGAAATGCTGAACCAACTTCTAAAACTAAACAGACACTACAGATGTGTCTGCAGATTTCAGTCTTTTGAAAAAAATGGAAGCTGTAATAGACACTAAATGCTAAAATGTTATATTTAGATCTTAAACATTATATTTACTTATATATAAACTCAGAAAACACTGAACTCTATGTGCAGAACCATTTAGGAATCTTTATTTTTAAGACAGCTGATGAATCTACCTGTGCGCTGAGCGTCTCAAGAGGGCTCTCCACACGAGGAAACGTCATCAGCGGGAGGCCACGGTAATCCTCCATCTTCTGTTTTGCAGGGGTTGAGTGAGCCCCTTTAAAGTTGTTCACCACACAGAGTCCCTGTAGAGTAGACGACACACTTATCACCAATAAAAACGAGGGCTAAAGGAACATTTTTTCATTCATAAAAAGGGCCAAGCTAAAGGTTAATATACCCCTAAACACTAATGCACTAAACATACACACACACACACACAAACACAAACACTAATGTTCAATCCACTCATCTTCTTCAACCACTTAGTCCAGCTAGAGCCGCAGTAGTAGTAGGGAAAGCAGAAAAGCCCATATGACGCTGTTCCTTTAGCTCATTCTGGGGGATCGCAAGCTGTCCCCAGGCTAACCCTCTAGTACAGTCTTGGGGCAACTTGAAGGTCCCTGCCCAGTTGGCTGTATCTAGTAAATCTCTAACCAGAGTTGACCACAGGGCATGATAATCAGATGCCTAAACAATCTCAATCGGCTCCTGTCCATGTAGAGCCCCTACTCATGCACTTTGAGCTGAGGACTGAGCTCCTCCCCCTATTTAGTAGAGCACGACCCACCACCCTGCAGGAAAAGCTTCACTTCCACTGTACATATCCTCAAAAGGTTTGCCTTACAGCTCAGCCCCCTCTTCACCACAGTCAAGTACAGTTACTGAATTACTCCTGCCTGTCCCAGCCTGCGGCTGATCCAACAATCTCTCTTTCCATAGCTTGTGAACAATACCCAGAGATACTTAAACTCCTCCAGTTTTAGATCCTTGTTTTCTAATGATGTTTGGTTACGGGTAAACAATTGAATAAAGACAACATCTAAAATCTACTTTTTTGAGTCTAGGTTTTAATATTTAAATATTTAGAATTAACAGAATTAACATGACAAATAATTTCCAAACTTATGGTCAGTGTTTTATGATTTTAACTAAACAACCATAACCATAACATAGTGTTGATTAGTTTATGGTGCAGACCAAAAGCTATAACTTGCAGGAAGAAGTAGTCAAGCAGGATTTCGCCTAAGACACAAGGGTGACGTGTTTTACATCTGTCTTTTGTCCTCTTTAATCATCTTCCCCATGACTAACCAAGGTAATCAGCTAGTCCATACACAGCTACATAAATTGTTTGTTGCCATTTAGAATCTTCAGTGGTTAAAATGTTTTAAAATGAGAAATTGCATGGGAGAAGTGTGAAAATGGAAATTCCATGACATTTCCAGCACTCATTTTTTCCCAGGCCTGGAAAACCAAGTTTCTGTATTTAATGACTCTTCCATGATTGTCACAAGCATGTAAACCCTGTACAGTGCACGTAGACTCAAAAAAAGAGCAACAAAGAGAGCGCCTTAAAACATCAACTGGAAAAACACATCCTGAAAATTAATTAAACAAAGAGTTGCAATTTAAATAAATGCAATAAAAAATTTTTTTTTAAAAAGCTGACCAGAAAAAGAGCCACTGAGCTTCCCAGAATGAAGCCAGCTATGACATCTGAGCAGTGGTTGCGGTATTCCGAGACGCGGTTGAGGCCGGTGAGAAAAGCTGCACACAGCGTCCCCAAACACAGCACAGGCTTGGCCAGTCGACTGCTCTTCGTCTTAATGGTGCTCGTGATGTACATCTGAAAGGAGGCAAGCGCGCACATAAGCACATACAACCACAGACACACATGCCACAGAAAGAGGAGATTTATTTCACACACAGCGAGCTGCCCACCTGGTGACTGAGGAGCAGGGCTTTAGTAAATACACACAGCTTGGACAACCTTGAGGAGATTAAGGCCAATTATGGAGGAAGCGATGAAAGTAAATAACAAAACTTAAGTCGCTCAAGGAGCCTGGGCTGCACCATGGCCCAAGGGCTTTCTGCAGTCTCATATTCTTTCCACAGGCTGATGCGGCGCTGCTGGTGAAATAACATGACTGGGGTTGCCTTGGCCATTTCCAGTAGTGGATCTATGAAATGGAATATGCCTCACACTGCAACTACAGCTTACACACACACAGAAATGCTAATTCATCAGACCCCACAAACCTTACACCCATTCGTCACTGTAAATAACTTTGAACCACATTGATGTAAACCATATACTGATTTAACATTCAGCCGATATATAGCCAATTTCTGTCACGTGGTATTGTATATAAAAGTAATTACAGGATTAATGGCAGATGCATAATGAATTATCTATATATAAACACACACAATGTACAGGTTTAAAATTGCACATTTATTCTTTTTTTTTAGGCTCATGTATACTGTAATTAATAATGCATTATAAAATTATTAATAAGGCATTATATGGCATACATAACACCTTATAAAACCAGGCATGAGCTCTTATAATTGCTCCAACATAGAGTTATATTACAATGCAGAACAAATCAGGTTCCATTACGCTTTATATATATAAAGCTGTGGATCAAAGCTATGTATGTAGCATTATGGCAAGTAATAATAAGCTTCAAGTGACATTTTGTAAATGTCTTAAATGTTAATCAGATTACGTTTCAGTATACTTTACCTTATACAGCTCTTCATCTTTATGGTCTTTACAGACTTTAAGCGAAGTAAGTAGAATCATAAGCCACATTTGCATGTTTAAATGGTTTACTGCATGATGAAAGGGTTCTTGATAGAGAATGTGTTGCATATAGTTCTTACCTTTTTAAAAAATTGTTCTATATGGGCCCAAACAGGGCTCTTCTATTATTATGATATTAAGATCCAGGCCTTTATGGCCATGAAATAGTAAATGTGGCACATCAGACCACCAGTTAGAGGTTTGCTTATTTTTATTCTGACTCTACAGGCACTTCCATGTCATTTTCTCCTTGTCCAAGTAGACTATAATCAAAAGTACTACGCTTTTCACTACTATTACTATTAATTGGAAAAATCTCTGTAAAACTGTATAAACACAAACATAACCTTTAGCTCTACATGCATGAGCATGCTTTGACTGGCACTTAGGATGGCTCGTTTGTCAAAAATTGCACAAAAGATCCAAAATAAATTGAAATCAGCTAGCCGACTATCAGTCATAATCTAGGAGCCAATATAGATCCTGGCTGATTACCATCACACAAAATCCATCCAGAACTGCAAGTAAACAGGAATACGTCAGATTCTTACAGTCACGTAAACGGCAGAGTAGACACTTAGCGACGCATCTTTGGAAGGGAAGGATCTCCTGGCTCTCTCCACCACCACCTGGTTTCCTGTGCAGATGTTGCCGTTGGAGATGAACTGGTGGTTGAAGCGGCATTCCATGCCTGTGTAATTTGGCTTGCAGACAGTGAGGAAGTAGGGCGCCAGATTGCCCGTCACAACCTGACCAGCATTCACAAAGATGTCCGTCGCAAACAGGCCAAACGCGAAGACACCTGCAGTAAGAAACGCCAACATATTTCAGTTTGGCTCACAGACAACAAGGGCAATCTGATGAGAGATTTGAGGACGCATCAAGTTTATCAGACATCAGACAGTATAATTAAGCAGACAGACCAAATGTACGCAGTATTTGACATTATATATTCATGAATACAAATCAAATGTGGTCTTCCCATGCTGCTTTAAAATAGCTATTCAATTTCATCACTGCCATCTTGTGACATTTAGGTCGATACAAAATGACTTGCTTCAGCGTGAAATTGCACATCGCTGGGACAACCATCTTGTAATTCATGGAGTCTCTCATTGTTTGTAAGGAGCAATGGGTTTGACAAGAGAAAAATACAACTATCAGAGACAGGCAAAAAGAAAGAAAGACAAAGGAGAGAAAGAACAAACTCCTGTCCCCAGTGCTGCAGATTGTCTACGAGCTCAAAGTAAAAAGTATTCAATACAATGGTCCATATCATTGCAATACCAGGCTCAAAGGACACCATTACTGGAGTCTCCTGAATTATGCATCAGGGTCAAGTAATGCTGTAGGAGTCAGCGCTCTTCACAGCAGACTCAAGATGGATTTCAGCAAGTACACTGGAAACTCAGCATCGATATTCAGGGAATAGGAGGACAAGAGAGGACAAAAAAAACTGATGAAAAACTTTGATACATTAAAAGACAAGTGTGTCCTGCAATTAATCTGGATGTGCCGAAAATTCTTTAAATAAATAAATAAGAAAATCAGTAAAACAATAGTATACAGTATGAACAGGCAAGGACGCACCAAAATGCATGTTTTACTGCTTCCAAATATTCTCTTCTGAACTAACCAGCTCATTTATAAAAATCAGAACAGGCCTGAAAGTTGGTGGTTGCTTGCTTCTTTCTTCCTTCACCTCAAACCACTCATCCTGAGCCAGAGATTATATTAAAAAGACATGGTGCTCGTACAAACCGGATTCCAAAAAAGTTGGGACACTGAACTAATTGTGAATAAAAACTGAATTCAATGATGTGGAGGTGCCAACATCTAATATTTTATTCAGAATAGAACACAAATCACAGATCAAAAGTTTAAACTGAGAAAATGTATCATTTTAAGGGAAAAATATGTTGTTTCAAAATTTCATGGCATCAACAAATCCCAAAAAAGTTGGGACAAGGCCATTTTTACCACTGTGTGGCATCCCCCCTTCTTCTTACAACACTCAACAGACGTCTGGGGACAGAGGAGACCAGTTTCTCAAGTTTAGAAATAGGAATGCTCTCCCATTCATGTCTAATACAGGCCTCTAACTGTTCAATCGTCTTGGGCCTTCTTTGTCGCACCTTCCTCTTTATGATGCGCCAAATGTTCTCTATAGGTGAAAGATCTGGACTGCAGGCTGGCCATTTCAGTACCCGGATCCTTCTCCTACGTAGCCATGATGTTGTGATTGCTGCAGAATGTGGTCTGGCATTATCTTGTTGAAAAAGGCAGGGTCTTCCCTGAAAGAGATGACGTCTAGATGGGAGCATATGTTGTTCTAGAACCTGAACATAGTTCTCTGCATTAATGGTGCCTTTCCAGACATGCAAGCTGCCCATGCCACAAGCACTCATGCAACCCCATACCATCAGTGATGCAGGCTTCTGAACGGAGCGTTGATAACAACTTGGGTTATCCTTGTCCTTTCTGGTCCGGATGACATGGCGTCCCAGTGTTCCATAAAGAACTTCAAATCGTGACTCATCTGACCACAGAACCATCTTCCATTTTGCCACACTCCATTTTAAAATTGCAAACGTCTGAGCTTGTGGAGCTTGCTTAAAAATGGCTTCCTTTTTGCACTGTAGAGTTTCAGCTGGCAACGGCGGATGGCACGGTGGATTGTGTTCACTGACAATGCTTTCTGGAAGTATTCCTGAGCCCATTCTGTTATTTCCTTGACAGTGGCATTCCTGTTTGAGGTGCAGTGACGTTTAAGGGCCCGGAGATCACGAGCATCCAGTAGAGTTTTACGGCCTTGACCCTTACGCACAGCGATTGTTCCAGATTCTCTGAATCTTTTGATGATGTTATGCACGGCTGATGATGATAACTTAAAAGTCTTTGCTATGTTACGCTGGGTAACATCATTCTGGTATTGCTGCACTATCTTTCTGCACAACAATGGTGGAATTGGTGATCCTCTTACCATCTTGGCTTCAGAGAGACACTGACACTCTGAGAAGCTCTTTTTATACCCAATCATGTTGTCAATTGACCTAATTAGTGTTAATTGGTCTTCCAGCTGTTCATTATATGCTCAATTTCCTTTTTCCATCCACTTATTGCTACTTGTCCCAACTTTGGATTTGTTGATGCCATGAAATTTTGAACATATTTTTCCCTTAAAATGATACACTCTCTCAGTTTAAACTTTTGATCTGTGATTTGTGTTCTATTCTGAATAAAATATTAGACGTTGGCACCTCCACATCATTGAATTCAGTTTTTATTCACAATTTGTTTAGTGTCCCAACTTTTTTGGAATCCGGTTTGTAAAAGAGACTTACCAATAAACCTGATGATCCTGCGAATAAGTGGATTCAGGTAGCAGCATTCTCCTGTAATAATGGTTTTCTCTTGAGCAATGAGGGCCTCTCTGGTAGACTTCATTACGTACATGGAAATCTCTCCAATGAAGATCTGCGGAAAAGGAAAAACCATAACACACAAATAAATCTCTGTGAACAAATACTGGTAAATACATCTATGGCTACAAAAAAAAAAAGTTTATAGGATAAAGGCTCATATAGCAGATCACAAATTGTATTATCTTGGTTTGATCAGATAAAAAATAGAACTGTTCTATAGTGCTTTGAGCTGTAGCCTGCTGCGATATGCTAACGCAAACATAGCTATCTAATGACAGCCTTTTTTTTTTTTGGTGTTTCCCGGTTCTGATTTAGATACACAGAAGAAGAACTGTGTGTAAAACAATATTTACAGACATGTTTTAATGAGGGGAAAAAAAAACCTTTTCTACGTCTGCGTGTTTTTGTTACCACACATCATTTTAATCAAGCTGGTTATTATAACTTATAGACCCACTTCTTACAGCTCTTCAGAGCTTGATGACTAGCTTTGTCTGCTAGTTAGAGCTAGAACACCTGCTACTGTTCAGTTCCTCTGAGCTGCATGAGCTTGAGCAGATGGAGCTGGATTTAACTGGTCAACCAGTCCAATAACCAACTTATTAACCAGTAGAATGACCATAGAACGGATAAAATTGGTGTGGTGTGACCAATTTTAGCACATAAATACTGAACACTTGATTGCCACTAGATACATCCACCCTGCTGGTACATCTTGCGGATGTACAGTCAAAGACTGTGTTCATATACAGTAAAAGTTCAGTACACAATCACCAAATAAACATTATAGTCCAGTGGCATCAGTTTCAGAATTTAACTGATTGACATTAACATTCATAATAAAAATCATTATTATTTTTTAGAAACACTAGACTTTCCACTCTTCATGAGTCTCGTTGTTTTCTAAAATCTTTTGAAAAGTTGTTTATGGTTCACACTTCTTTTCTTAGGAGAACAGATTTGTCAGTAAGCAGGCTTTGGGTTCTGCCTTCATTTAATGGGTAAAATACCTGTGAAATGCACATCTACAATCTCAGCACCTTATCTAAAAGTTTTTTTCACTTCCACTTAGCTTTTAGGAAACTCATTAACACTGAGGTTTACTTACTGTGTATTGTCTGCACTGTGGATGTTAATGTGCTCAATAAAGGAACATAAAAAAAAACAAACAAAAAAAAAACACCCCCAATGGTTTTTTACTTTTCCTTGCAACTGTGTTTATATGATCTCCTAAGTTTGCTTTGTGTGGATTCAATATGCTGTATATATCAGCAGTGTAGGTATGAATTACACAAAATTGATGAGAATATGAGAATATTTCACAAAAAAACCCATAGACACACTCACAACACTGAAAAATGTAACTAACAAACCAATTGAAATCTGACCGTTACTCAGCATCTAGTGAAAAAGCTATCAAGGTTTTTATGGGCATCCTAGGGATCATGAAGGAAAAAAAAACACCATCACATAAGTGCATTTTATGCCAGAGGGATACCACAGAGTTGCTTTTTCTCCGCTACCTAAAATTCTCTCTCCACAGGGTCAGTCCAAGCTTTAATGCATTTCGTTACTGCAGAGGATAAAGCATTGTGCTCCTGTTAAAAGCTTGTTTTATCAGCTCCACTAGGCTTACAGCAGTAAAATAGGACTGCCAATAGCTCATGAATCTATTTTTGGTGACCAAAATGATAGTAACCCTCAGCTCACCAAATAGTGCAGATGGCTATCCAGTATACCCTAGACCCTTTTGTTGTACAGACAATGTGGTCCATCAACTATACCACAATATTTTGTTTTATTTGTTTAGACCACTGCAGCATTTTTGCAAAGGGAATTGATGCAGAGACATACAGTTCTAAAATTACAGACTGTAGTCCATCTGTTTCTCTGCATACCTAATAAAAAACATGTTCTTTATCTACGTTGTTGATGTATTTTGATACATCATTATTAAAATATTTGTCAGTACGTCTACATAAATCTCTAGGTAGATTATTTTTATAGGTGATCTTAATCCATCAATCAATGATTATCTTAATAAAAATACTACCAGCATTAATGCCACAAGGCTAAAGTTTTTGAATCTCTTACTGTTAATGTTAACATACATTTGATATGGTTTTCATAGTAAGGTATTGTTTAAAGTTTATGTAAAAGTGTTGTTTATGTAAATGTGTAGCCAGATTTTTGTGGTTTTCAAGTTTATTTGTTGTTTTCACTATAAAACTTGAATTTACAGTTTAGATCTGTATTACAAGTACAGTTTGAGTCTAAATGTCCTTAGTTTCCCCACATTAAAATAATAATTACAATGTTTTGAAAGTCTAAATCAGCTTTCCAGCTAATAGTGAGTCACAATAAAGTATTTGAATGCTCTCAAACATCTCATGGTGCCACTTTTGATGTGGTTCACATATAAAATATTATATCATATTATTATATGACCTAGTATTATAAGATGCAGCAAATTTTAACTATGATTTCCTTTAACTATGATACCATTAAAAGAGCTAAAAGGGCTGTTGACAAAAATCCTGAGAGAGACAAAAAACTTGGGGCCATTTTTTTGACCATATTTAAAACCAATGTGCTTCCATATCTCATTAGTGCAAGATGCTTTATGGCCCCTATGGGATGCAGTACTTCACGGATCACTGTGTGTCCCATAAAGTACAGTACAGAAGGTTAGTGTGTAACACTGGCCAATTTAATTGTCTGTTCATTAGTTCAGCATGACCCTTGATTTATAAAGGCATTAAAACACAGGCGAAGTCATTGTAGCCCTTTTGACCAAGGAGAAAAACTACCACATGACACTAAAGACTGGCTTTCGGTCTGAAGCTCATCTTTTGTTTTAAATAGACTAGTTTCATTCTTTGAATTGCAAATGCTGAGGACACGGTGCCCTCTTGTGTTTGAGTCTGGTAATCAAAAGGTAATCACATGTGCCTGAAGCCTTTGGACAGCAAAGGCAACAATGTTTATTCCGTTTAACCCTTTAATCAGTAATGCCATAGTAGAATGCTTTTTCAATGTACACTTCAATAAACTAAAAATATTCCTTGGGCCAACAAAAGTAGTTCTTCTCTGGCTTTACTCCAAAGAACGTCTATGGCTTTACTCCATGTAATACTTCTTGATCCTGCACTCAGGATGCCCCAGGCTCAACTTGCTCTTATTTTATTAAGTCATTAAGACATAAAATAAAAAGCCTCAGAAGAAAAATTCTCTCATTTCAGAAGTTCAACTCACAACGCCAGTGGGAACTGCAGCCACCACGCAGTAAAGGACTAATGGAGGGATGAAGCTGCTCTCCTCAGCCCCAGGGTATGGCTTCATCAAGTCAGCATCATTGCAGAAGAAGCCCTGGATGTGAATCCCAAAGGTGTCTGTGCATTCAAAGTAGTAGGCCAGTAGCACCGTGCCAGCCATGATGACCAACTGTAAGAGAAATATTACCCTTCATCATCTACACATCATAAACAACATTCCTCCACTATAATGGTAACTTTTCATGAAAGATTATGTATATATAGTTATATTCCTAACTATAACATAACATAGCTTGTGATGTAATAATATCATATCAATTAAAAAAAAACACCCACTCAGTTGGACTGTGTGGCAAAATATTCTGCAACAAGGCATTTATTATGGTGAAATCTGGGAGGATTTTCTGTTTATATTAAGGCTCAACACTAAAATATACATGCTTGTGGTCACTGTGATCTTTAAATGGCTCTCTATTCCAAACACAATTTGCAAATCTGCCATGTTACCTGGCTAAGTGTCTAAACTAGGTGTCTAAACTAAACCTGTTAGAAATTCCCCTGGGTTTGTTCTAAATAACACTGTCTACCATGACCCTGTGTATTCTTGCTAAATCCACTAGTGCAGCCAATTGCACAGCAATTATTTCCCCAAACACTAAACTTGCCACTGGTCAGTGAGAGCTGATGTTTCTGCATGAACCAAATAAGGCACTTATTACAGCCACTGTGTATAAGCAGAGATTTAAAAACAAATGTCTGAATGTGGTCATAAGATAACAAGACTGCAGCATTAAAAGAAAAGTTAAAATTAGGGGGGGGAAAAAGCACACACACACACACACACACACAAAAAAATGTATATGTGGCTGAAAAGCATGCCCTTTTTGCAGCAAGCTGAAAAGTCTTCGGAATGAGTCCAGCTGTCATTCATTGGAACCTCACGATGCTGGAGAAGCTGAATCCTCTTGGAGCAGGAGCGGTAACTGTTGGCAGTCATGGCTCTTTATCTCAGAGTAACTGCAGTAACTTATCAAACTCAGTCAAAAGCAAAAGCACCCCAACCTCATCCAATCTAAAACACTGCTTTAAAGCTTATAACCCCTTTCTTGGTGCTCTGCTAAGTAATCTGTTATATAACTTCACAATGTGGAGGACTATTTCTACGTCACAGTTGATTAATGACACGGTGTTCCCAGGCAGGAAAAGAACATGCCTTAAATTTTGACCCGTAAGCAACCATGCTTAATACTGTCATGAGAAGGAACCACAGAAAATGTTTTGCTCTTAGATTTGAAGTTACTCATTAAAAAAAAAAAAAAATTAAATTAAAAAAATGGCAATGACACACACACACACACACACACACACACACACACACACACACACACACACACACACCAAAAACAATTTCTTTTCTATGTTCTCCTTCATGAAACTGAGGTTAATGCCTAAGCCACCTGAACAGTGTAGTGCTAAGACAGATAAAATTATCAACAGGAAACACCACTGAAAAAATTTCGGGCCCCATTACCCCAGTTTCATTACCCAGACCAGCACCAACTCACTGAAGGCCTGTGGACTGAACAAAACAGTGGGCAATAGCTGGGGCTGAAATTTGGGAAAATGTCTAAATACAATTTTTTCAAACTAATATTGCGACTGACAGAAATTGTAAACATTTTCTCCTGAGCTTCAGGCTTGTTTTGTTGTCTAAAAAGACCAGATCATCTTCTAGTCGTGTTTGAGGCCTGAGGCCCTGAATGTCCTGTGCCAGACTGCCAGCAAGTTGTGGTTGTGACGTAAAAACTCATGGATCAGGGTTGGTTGTATCAGATTGGTTCAACTCAGGAGTATCCGATGTGCGGCCTGTGGACAGATTTTAAGTAGCCTGTGGCTTCTGTACAAGAGTGTGCTGTAAGTCGTTCACCAGCCAGTACAGTTTTTCACCTGATGGTGGCAGTAATACTGTACAATTACAGATAATGCACCACATGGTAACAAACAAAGCTGAAGTTTATGACCCTTTCTTCTCTGATCAGCCCTGAAGCTTCATAAACTGAGTTCAGCTTAACATTGAGAACATTGATATTGATGAGATGAAAAATAAGGTAAAAATTCCATCACGACGAGTGACTTGTGTTAAAGAACTGTGTCAAATTCAATATCAATCGACATGAAACTTAAGAATGAACTTTGCAATAAATATGCAGGGTAAACTACAGCAAATGTAAGCTTTTCAGCTTCATTTAGTAATACTGAATAAATACCGTCACTACATATTTGACATGAAAAAAAAAAACCACAAATGCAAAAAACTGATCATATTTTTGAATGAATACTTGAATAGGTTTGTAATTATTACAAATAAACACATTTTTTCTTGCCTTGTACAACGCAGTTATATGTACGAGTATACGAGTCAAAATGAGCAATCCAATGGTAAAAAAAAAACAACATCCTCGAGAACAACTAATTCTGCATCAGCAGGAATTTAAATACTATAATTTTTACTATTTAAAAAAAATATATATATTTATTTACATTTACGGCATTTACATTTACATGGTTAACCATATTCCAGGTGGGCCAATGTAGTGTTAGGAGTCTTGCCCAAGGACTCTTATTGGTGTAGCACAGCATAGCCACCCAGACCAGGATTCGAACCCCAGTCAAACCCCAGTCCCCAGTAGTGGTGTTATCCGCTGAGCTACACCAACCACTGCTGAGCTACACCAACCACTAAGGGTCCTTATCTAGGACCCTCATTCCAAAAAGGTTAGGGGATCTTTCAAAATGTAAGTAAATGTAAAAAAAAATTTAAAAAACTCATAAACCCATATTTTATTTCACAATAGAGCATAGAAAACACTTATCAAATTGAAAGTGAGACATTTTACCATTTATAAAAATGATAAACTCATTTAAAACTTGATTGCTTCCATGATGTCAAAAAAGTTGGGACAAGGACATGTCTACTATAGCATAGTATCCCCTCTTCTTTTAATAACAGTCTGTAAAAAGTCTTGGAAGTGACATGACCAATGATTCCTGGAAGTGTTCCTGACCCCATGCAGTGATTTCCAGTACAGAATCATGCCTGACTTTAATGCAGAGCTGCCTGTGGGGAAAAAGATCACCACCAACCAATACTGATTGTCAGTCTTGTCCCTTGTGCCCTGATTTCTCCAGTATCTCACTTTTGATATTGCACTTTTGTCAGCATTTGTGTTTTTAAAATGCCTGTCCCAACCATGTGATTTAAAATGAGAATTGCTCATTTTTTATTTTTAGTACCACTCATTTTGTCAGCCTTTTGTTTTTCCTGTCCCAACATGGAATGTTGAGATGACATTTTCATAAAATGGTAAAATGTCTTACTTTCAACATCTGATAGGTGTTCCATGTTCTGTTGTGGATAAATCTGGGAATAAATAAGGGTATAAGACTTGCAAATTATTGCATTCTGTTATCGACAAAAAAATCAATAACCAATAAAAATGGATTTTAAGAAGTAAAGCTTTCTTTTCTCTCTCTCTTAAAACTGCCAATTACTATATGGGCTAATAAGCATTTGGATCAATGTTCACCAGTCAACAGTTAAGATTTTTCTACTACGAAACAGTTTACAGCACTTCTGGAGAAATTGTGAACAGCACAAAATTTAGCTTTCTGCTTACTTTTCGGTTACTAAAAAAAATAAAAATTCTACAAACTGAAATCTCCACAGTTGGAAAGCCATACACATGTTCAGTCTGGTTGAGTCTCTTGCTTTACCCAACCTCCTTTATTTGAATCCTTTTCTATTTCTGTCTAAAACATTAGTCTAAAGTATTTTACGTGGTCAGGTGAGGTGAGACAAGATTTTATATACTGGTCATTATAGCCAATATAGGCTTCACTGTCTTGTACACTTCAAACAGTTAAGACTTCAATCAGAATTCAATGTTTATCATCTTCTGCGACCAAGTAATCAAAGCCTATGACAGGAGAATTCAGTCACCTTCCCTGGTCCTCAAAAATGCTTTGCGCAAGATAGTGAGCAGAACTAATGCATTCTAATGGGATATTCTGGCTTGGACAAAAGCTACAGAGACTAAAAGTGCTGAGCACATTCATCATAAGCACAGCTGATGAAATCGCTTGCAAAAGGATGTTCCTCATTTGGGTGTAGATGACCATGAAGAGACTTCATGCCTTCCTGACAAATCTTTAGTTCAGAGGAAAATGTACTGCAGAAATGTGCTGCTAGTCTTGAACATCAACTTAAGCAGGGGTTGGAGAGGTGTTTTGCATCAGGGGAAACATGGCGTAAAGCAGTGAATAGATATTACGGTCGCGTTGTAGCTGGGGTGCAGTCTGAATTCACTGAAAACATAGACATCATCATGATCAAAAACCAAGGTTGCACCCAGAAGGAAGTGTTGAACTAAAATGCTATTTGGAAAGAAGGCTACCATTTACAAAAAAATATGAAAAACCAAATTTTGTGGTAGGGATGGAGTGCTGACAGCACGTCCAATGGCACCCCACACATTTCTTACGTGTAATAACAAATCGCTCATTTTGACACTGACCATGGTGCCTCCAGACAAGGATTCACTGGATACACATGGATTCTGAGTCACTCCATGACAGTCAGGCATGACCCTATTGGAGTCGTTGGTGAGGCTGTCTTCCAGTGGTGCTGGCACTAACAGGATGACTCATGAAGGACAATACATCTAGGGACTAACCTGCATCCCGGAGCCCTACAATGCAACCTCTCTCAAACTCTTCCAACTGTTCAAATTGCTTTAAATCTCTTCTCTGAAAACATGCTTACTGCTGAGCGAGGACAGTCTGATCAAAAACGTACTCTCCACAGTGTGGTACTTAACTAAAACATGTGAGATAGAAGCACAGGAACCATTCTACTGATAGAAAATGGCTTTAAAAGCAAGTGCATCTAAAATATTAAATACATATTTATATACATTTTTAAATACATTTTTGATATTTGCCATAATATTTCCATATTCTATAGGTTTTGACTCATCCTGGACCCTTTCCCTTAACAATGCTGTACATCTAACGCGCAACACTTACCCACAGAAAGTGCTACTTCAAAACTTGCATTGAATTATGTTGCAAAACTTTATTTTAATAACTACCACATGTTTATAAAAATCTTCCACCGACTACCCATGAGCCCCTCACATTAAACATTAACTGAAACTCAGTAGCCAGTACTGAATCAACCTGGCTTAAACAATTTAAGGTGAATTTAAGATTTAGAAAATACATTTTGTTATAAAAAGTTTTGTTCATTTACAATAAACAATACTGAACGTATACTGCACAAATATGTAACCTAATAATATTAGCTTGTGTGTGTGTGCTTTTTTTTCTTCAATTGAATACCTCAAAAAACAATTGAATACCTTTTTAAAAAGATTGTGTAAAAGGGAAAAAGTATTTTTAATATAAATTGTGACTTAATTGTGGAAAAACACAGTGAGCTTAATTCATATATTAGGTATTCTTCATAATACCATATGTTAATAATGAATCACAATATCCTATTTTTATTCTCTAAAGCAATTTCTCATAATGTTGTGGCAGACAACGTAATGACCCAACAGAGAGAGTGCAATGAACACAGGGGAGCTTAATAGCCAAGAATTACAACCCCTTCTAGGGCTTTAACTCATTAATGTGGGACTCATTTAGATGTCTGTCAAGCCACAAGATAATAAGCACTGGTAGTAAACAAGAGCGAGAACTGGGAATGGGGGTATTGAAATAAGTAGAGGGAGCTGTTTGTGTGCACCACATGATATTCCAGCAGGGGTCAGTATTTCACTAGAATATGAGGGAGTGGAGGTAATATCTGTAGACAGACAGGGGAGAGGGGGGCTGACAATTTGTATTTATCTTTTGGGAAAGCAACTGAACACTGGACAGTCTCACACTGAAAGGCCAGACTTAAAGCATGTTTTTACCATAACTTATTATGTCACATGCAAGTTTTATTTTTGTTCTACGTTTTACTTTTATTTGTGCAGCACTTTGGTTGATGGAATCATGTTCACTGTGCTATCTAAACAAAGCTTGCTTACATTACCCAGTTACACTTTAATTTCAACTGCAGGGACTAGACAGGGTCAATTATACTGCACAACTCATATGTGCAGAACAGAGAAAATCAGTTCACTGCCTTGTACTGACATTTATCCTGAGTTTATCTTCTCGCTCAGATAATAGGAGAACATTAGCCGAACTGATGATATGAACAAACGCATTGGCTGTGATGAGGGATAAGCAATATTATGGAGGTGGAAAATTGCATTCTAACTACACAATTGATAAGACTGTGAAAAGGAAAGTTTGGTTAAAAGATAACGACGATATTGCAGAAGCAGGGTAACGCTTTGACCACAAATATCAATGTCAGTAACATATGATCTGGATTAGTATTTCACAGCTACCCTGTATATTTTAGGGCTATCCCTGCTCCAAACACACCTGACTCAACATATTAGCTCATTAACAAGCTCTTTCCAAGTTTCAGGGGGTGTGTTAAAAGAAATCCACCAAAATGTCCATAGCAGAGTGCCTCCAGGAAAACAGCCGAGAAACACAGATCAAGATATCAGTGCTTTGGAGGCAATGAAAGCAACTCAGTTTTAGAAAGTTCATACGGATCTATGACTTTACACCAGGAATACAGTCAAAAAGTACTTTGTAAAAGAACAAAATAGAGGATATACAGGGGTTGGACAATGAAACTGAAACACCTGGTTTTAGACCACAATCATTTATTAGTATGGTGTAGGGCCTCCTTTTGCGGCCAATACAGCGTCAGTTCATCTTGGGAATGACATATACTGCGTCCTGCACAGTGGTCAAAGGGAGAAGCCATTCTTCTTGCAGGATAGTGGCCAGGTCACTACGTGATGCTGGTGGAGGTTCGTCCTTCTTGGTGGTATGCTGACATTACCCTGGATACCGTGGCTCTTGATACATCACAAAGACTTGCTGTCTTGGTCACAGATGCGCCAGCAAGACGTGCACCAACAGTTTGGCCTCTTTTGAACTCTGGTATGTCACCCATAATGCTGTGTGCATTGCAATATTTTGAGCAGAACTGTGCTCTTACCTGCTAACTGAACCTTCACACTCTGCTCTTACTGGTGCAATGTGCAGTTAATGAAGATTGGCCACCAGGCTGGTCCAATTTAGCCATGAGACCTCCCACACTAAAATGACAGGTGTTTCAGTTTCATTGTCCAACCCCTGTATGATTCTATAGAGGTCCATACTGCTGTCTATCACCATCACCCACCCAAGACAAAATCAAACACCATCAACCCACCAAAAAAAAAAAAAAACCCACAACACTCCTTTCACGTCCCACTGTACCACTGCTTAGGGCGGAAAAGACTGAGCAAAATATCCATTTTTTAGATTATTTTTACAACCAACATCCTGATTGCAATTGCTGCAATTCTCTATTAAAGAGGTCCTTACATTTTTTCAGGCCAATAAAACTAGTGTATCCTGTTTTTCTGTTGTTAACGGACTACATTTAATTATGGCTGAGATTATGAATACAGCACAGAGGGTGTTTCCAATCTTATTAGCTCAATGTTATTAGCTTAAACTTTTTCAGTTTAAAAAAAATTGCAGTTTATGCAAATTGAAAATATCAACCTTTCAAATTGTGATATCAAATAAAATACATAACATGCATTAGTTTTGTAGCTCTACAGATATTGGAAGAAACTACATTAGTGTTCAGATCACGGGACAATTCTAGCTGCTTAAAGACAACACAAAAGGGTGTGTTAACCTGGCAGTTAATGTTAGCATATGAGTTTAAAGAGAAGGTGACCATCCTCTCCGATCAATCAGTAGCCTGTAGTGTTTTTATGTCGCTGTTGGTATTGGCTCAGCTTGCCTTGAACCTTAACGAGGGCGATGTCAAAAGAAAAAGTATCAGGTTTACCTAATGGTGAACCAAAAAAGGCTAGCAGAGTCAAGTCAAGCCGGTACTGTGCAGGGAAAAGGCAGTTTTAGATGAAAAATTGATGCAAGATTTACCAGGGGAGCTTCTTACACCAAGTACTGGGGCATCTTGCCCTGACGTTTTTGTGTTATAAAAACAAAACTGTTTTAGTTGAAATTTCCTTGACTGTGCATACGTTTATGGATTATCACTCTATACATACACTACTACAGTATACTTAGATTTTCAGTAAACTGGCATAGTTCATTATCCTCCATTATAGACTGCAACATGGAAGGTGAACTGCCACCTACAGACTGATGCATTGATGCAATGCACTTATGCATATTATGCCGTTATTACAGACCCAAGTTGTGTCACAATTTAATTTCATCCCACCGCACTAATCACTCTCTCCGTTTCTGTTTCTGTATTGTACACACCCATCACATCTGCTAGGGGTTTGTGGAGGCTAAACAGCAGAGCTGTGGGGCCTGTGGGTTTGGTGAGCAGGTTTTGGGGATAAATAATTCACTCTGTGCACTAGAGCGCAGCTGTTTTGAGGGAAATGGCTGAACTGTAGCAAGAGCTGAGGTACAAAGAAGCTGCATGAGCAGAGGACACCCTGCTTCATACCTTACAGGAGGAACAGGGCTTCTCTTGTGCAGCGGAGAAACGCTGTCAGGACTCCCTGAACCTAAAATGAGGATATAGGGCTAGGCACAGTACAGTCTTTAAAGAATACTCTGGTAACTTACAACCTAATTTCCTTCTGCAGCATTTTCTCACAGATAATACTTTAAAGTGTCTTCTGGATTGTATTAGTCAACCAAAAACCGACTGAGTTGAAAGAAGGAAGGAAGCAAGGAATAAAGTGTTTCTTTAAAGAAGCAGCTGTTGTAAGATCCAACAAGGTTTTCTTGTAGTTTAAATCTAAAATCAGTCCAGGTAGAATTATTGGAGCATCAAATAGTAGTTTTGACTGATGAAATTATATTTACGGTTACAACCAAAAAATCTTTATTGTAATGTTGTACAGACCGCAGCTGTGAGCAGAAAACAGGTTTCCCAATTTTTGCCGTTGCCTGCAGAGGTGAAAGATTTTTTTTTTTAGGAGCCATGGACGCCTAGTATATACAACAAAAGTAAGAGTACAGAGCTTCTCCTGCCTTTCTTTAAATGAACAACCTACACTAATAAAGCTTCTCTGATGATTTGCCATTGCCGCAGCTAACACTGACATTATGCTGAAAGGTGACCGGTATTTGTCCCAAAAGAATAAACATTGTAATAATATCTTCAACAATTAGCAACCACCTAAAAATTGCCCATTCATATCATTTACATTTAACATGGCAACAAATTTTAATACACTATATAGACAGAAAACATGGGGCAACTTAGATAACATATAAACAACAAGATTAACAGTTTCAAACTAGAACCATCCTGCAGTCACAAGCAGTGACTGGCAATGTAAGAGCAGCAGTGTAAGACTTAGCAGAACAGCAGAAAGTGACTTAAGGGAGAGTTAGAGTTTAATTTTTACTTGAAATGTGAAACACTCCAAATTCCTCTTTCTCCTGAACAGGTGAATGCTGCACTGTGAGTTGTTGGTGCATATCTGTATAATGGTCTTACAGCTTATTCCTTTCAACATAAATTTTAATCAGAATATCAGATGAGCCTACTACTACTACTACTACTACTACTACTACTACTACTAGCCCAGCACTAGTTGCTCATTGATTTCTCATAGTTTTAACTACAGGTGATGCTTCAAAATACTACACAGTTTTATGTCTTTATGGACATTTTCACACTGGAGCGCTTTTATAGACCCAAGGCCGAATTGCAGCTGTTTCGAACCTGGGAGTGTCACTGGTTCAGGACCAATAGCTGGTCCTGAATTGTTCTTCCCTGTTTTCCCCCCCAAGGAGATAATTAAAAAAAAAAAAAAAAAAAACAGCAAATGACTAAAGCTAACTACCCTGCAGACATGTAGGCATGACATTTATGTATGGAATTGCACAAACCAATCCACAAGTTCTGGTAGAATTGATTAGTGTAAAACCAATCCAGTGATAATGAGCCCAGAATCAGTAGTGGGTGTAGGATTCAGATGTGAACAGCCTGACTAAAGTTAATGAACACACTTTTAAAGTCACCTAGATGTTTTCCTCTTGCCACCTTGAGCCTGCTAAGCATGTTGTATTCATGCCAAATGAGCCGTACAACTGTGTGTAAGCATTTGTATTTGTTATGATGGCATTCATTTTCTTTGTCAATCGTCCACACATCAATCCTCATAGCAATACTTTATCATTTATAACATTTATATCATTTTGGTGAAATGAAATTAAATGCACATTTAAAGTCTGATTGCTGTATCTGCCAAAAGGAACTATACTGCATTGTATTGTAGTAACGTTTCCTTTTTGCCACGGCTGTATAAGCACAGCAAAAGCTCAAATCCCAAAACAGAATGTTTACAAATATCAATACTTTAATTTGACCCATCTACAAATCCACCACGGTATTGTTGCCTTTATATTTAAAGCACACAACACTGGTAAATACTGTAGACGAATTGCAATCAAACATTTTAGAGTTCTCTAAAATAAAAATTTACTCATTATCATGTCCTGCAGTGTGGCTCCACTCCAAGCTTTCCCTCCCACCCCTCCACCCCCATCCCCATGCTGCTCATCCATATGAAATGCTGTCAGTAACAGATGGTACGGGTGTAGTGAAGTTCTCAAGGTATGAGGCCATTAGTATTTACAGAAGTGCACCTCAGCACTTTGCCATGCAATACCCATCTTTTTTTGTCTTTATTTACACATGTACAACCATTTGCTACTCTTTTACTAGGCTGTCATGCTGAGACTAGGAGTGATGTTAGGAAATTTGGACATTTTGAAAATTAGGAAATGTTGTCTGCAGCCTTAAAGTATATAATCACACTAATTTCCTGCCTTTCTGTTATTATTTACCACTTTTCCAAATCCAATAATCAGTTTGTGTCTAGAGCACTGCAACAGAAAGTAATTCAGAAGCTTCCAACACAGCAGATTGTGGCAGAACTTGGAATACAATACGGAACTTGCATATAAAAATTATGCAAGTTTCGTATTATCCAATGGTCAGACATAACACATTGAACTGGTGAAATTTTTACCAGAAAAAAAAAATCCAGTGCTTCATGTTAACATAACTTCATTTACTTTTATATTTAAATAAATGTTTTTTCTTCCTTTTTGCCAACGATGTAGTTATCCTAAGCATAGGATAATTTCCCATTGAAAAACTGGAGCTGAATCGAAGACATTACATTCAGATTGCCTGTAACTTTCACAAGAAGCTGAATTTTCCTTTTTTATCTCAAGAAGCACAGCAGCTACATTCCTTAAGTTTTATGTACAGAGCTACAATAAATATGTTTTATGGTAGAAAGTTTTAAAAAGGTAGTGTAATTCATAAATTTGCTATAATGGGCAGACATGGACAGACTCTTTGACAATGATGTTTTTTCTGCATGCACCACCAAACTTTCTGTATGCATAAGACTAAAAATCTCTGGAGAACCTGTCATGTTCCCTGACACTAAAGAAATGCACAGAGCATGCTAACCGTTGAGAATTTTTATGGTTTATTGTTAAACCAAGGAACAGTTTCTTCTCTACACACAATTCCCAACAACACTATCAGCAGTTGACAGCTGGAGACAAACTGGAACAATCCATTTCACACAGTCTCAGAAGCCTATGTTTGATTCAGTAACCTCCAAGTACAAAGCCTGCATTCCTGCAGCACACCACAATCAGCAACTTGGAGCACTAATCCACAGAACTACTGTTCTTTCAACACAGCAATCCAAAAACTCCAAATCTAAGCTGTAAGACACTGTCTGGAACCTGGCTAGACAATCCGAGAAGCATGCACACTCTCCGACGGTCGGTCCATTCCTATAGTAAACCAGCCCAGTCGCTGACCACAGGAACAGGAAAAACAAGCCCGGTAGATGGACTGACTCCAGCCTCCTGCACAGTATGTCACTGGAGGGGAAGGTGACTAACATATGTCACCATATTGAGCTGGGCTTTCAGTTTTTAGCCATTTTGTGTATAAGATTCTTTCCCAGCAGAGTAAATAAACCTGACGCTGTAACGACACAGACTTCATAATCTCTGCTTTTGGTCTTGGCACTGCATTGCATCATCGCGACCCAAATTGCATGACGCCGTTATGCAGGTCTTTGCTTTGTTCATCATTAGCGAGTGAGTGATGAGCATATTAATGACTCAAAGATCAGACTAACAATATTCACAGCATAAATGAATCAACAGTGATATTCTGGTACAGTCCTGGAGGGCCAAGGTTGAGCAATGTTTGATCTATTTTTTCTGCTCAAAAATATGAATTTAACTCATCAGTTAATTGCCAGATTTAGTGGGTGCATTTAAGGAGGAAATTAAGCTATGCTGGACACCTACCCTCAAGGGACCAGTTTAACCAGTTTTGGTAGCAACAGTTGCAACTGTTTAATATGTTTAACATTTTATTGTATATTACCTTGAATATCTGTATAGTCAATAAGAATAAGAAAAGTACAGGCCCTGCTGGCTTTATGTTACCACCCAGCACACTTGCAGGACATTTTCACACTTTGACCATTTCAGCATCTGAAGTCAGCCGAGACATGCTATGCATATGCAAGCACAACAGTTAAGCATGGCTGGAGTTCAAGTGAAGAAGCCTCAGAACCTGAAAGCAGATGTCTGGCTACATTTTGGATTTAAAAACCATGATGGTAGGAAAGAGCTGGACAAAAGCAAATCAGTGTGTAAGCTGTGAAACATGGAGGTGAAATATTGTGGGAATACCACAAATCTGAGAATCCATTTAACGCGACCACCCTTGATGAAAAAATGTTAGACCCCAAACAACCTCCACTATAGATGGGATATGCGGTGAAATTACCTTCAAGCTTTCCCACCCAATTTTTTTTTAAAAAAATTTTTAAAAAAAATAAACCCTGTTAACATTTATATGTAAGAATATACGCCCATACAGCGTTGCTGAAAACAATGGCTTCCGAAGCCATTAGATCCTTGTTTCAAGGCCCTGCCCTTCTTGTCTGATGTGACAATACAATTTCCAGACTGGTGACTGAAGCTACAGGTCACGCAAGTTACAGAAGTGTAGAAATAACTTAAGACAGCTGTGTATGGACATACATTCAAAAAGATCCATGACTGGATTTCTTAAATGATTTTCTATTGAAGAAGTTTATTCTTAAATATTTTCATCTTTTTGATGGTGATGGAGCAGAGCACACTGTGCCTGTAGAGCAAGAAGTCAACTCCCTTGATCCTGTTGAAGTAAATGATGGCCCTACTCCACCCAAGACACCAAGCAAATCTTCTGCATTAATGGCTCTCCTTGGACCAGCCTACACACCAAAAGAATCTGTATTAAAGAAAACGGCAGCAGACACAGCATGGGATCTATTCCACTCCATGAAAATCCACTGGCCTGGTGGAGGGTGCATACAGGCCAATATTCTCATCGTCATCTTTGTACCTCTGGGACCAGTGTCCCTTCTGAGAGAGTTCTCTCAATAGCTGCCAGTATTTTTACTGCACAAAGGTGCAGAGCTGCCTTTCTCCGCCAAATGTAGATCAGCTACTTTTCTTGAAAAAAAAATCTCGAGAAGTGAACACAGTCATAAATAGATTATACAGTTTTTGCTTTACATGATAAAAAAAAAGTTGCACTTTAAAAGGCTATTTAAAGCCTTTTTCAAGGCTTTTTCAGACACTGGAGCTGTGCAGAAGCATGTGAGATAAACACAGCCAAGTGTATGTTTACATTACATGTACACTGTTGTTGTGTTGGAGACTTTAAATAATTAAAAAAAAAAAAATCAAATGTAACTGTTGTGCGTTTATTCTTTATATAAACAATAATATTTTTAAGAATGGTAGGTAGAGTCTTCCTTGTACAAAAAAAAAGGTAAATATATATAATAATATAAAAATAAAAAGAACACCCTTTTTCACTTATCTTTAAAACCCTGTGTAATAATTGGGTCTCCCGTAAACTCCCCACAGTAGCTGAACTACAAAAAATGTTTCAACTATTAAATATCATACTACTTATTTTAGATACAGGCCTTAGGTGAATAAACGTAAGAAACGGTTTGAGGTGCCAGTTTTTAAATAATGAAATTACTATTCAGGTATCTTATTGTTCTTCTCAGAAAGACGGAGAGGGATCACTGTTATAGGCTGTACTCTGCTATTCTTAAAAACACCAAATGTACCCAAATGTAAGAGTGTTGTGAACACATTGAAGATGTGATTCAGAGGGCCAGATAGCGTGTCTGTATCTCTCAACCCGATGTTATCTAGATCCAAAACAATGGAGATACATTTCTAGTAACATTGGTTTATACATTTCAAGTAACATTGGTTTACAAAAAATAAAAAAATTAAAATAATTCATCTGTTATCAAAACCTGCTGAATTAAACAAACTGTTGCCTAGTCTGAATAAACTTCAACTTGAAACATTCTTGAGAGACAATCCAAGAATCAATGGCTATGAAATTGATGAGTTAATAGAAGAATGGGACAGAAACAGGTGATCTCCAACCTTTTATAAAAAACTTTTATCCCTGTTATTAAAAGCATATCATGCACTTGAGCTAAACAGTATAGTATCACCTCCTAGAAAAACGTCATTTATAAAAATAAGTAATACACAAAAAGGGTAAGGAGCCTATAGACTATCAATGACATCAATGTGTTGATAACATCGTGATCATCATCATCATCATTAACCACTGTAAAGACATTTCTAATGTAGAAAATTCGGAGGGTATATATAATAAGGATAGTAAACCACAGAGTGTAACACTACAGAGTGGCTTTAAACGGCCAAAAAGATAGTATAACATCTCAGTATATATATCTCCATGCCTTTTGGAAAGAAGTATTCGATGCTCTTCAGGAAGACAGCATTCCAACAGAGCATTCCGTAGGATCCTAGGGTGGTGATACTACGAGTACTACCTACTGGTTTAGAGGGAAGGTACTGACAAATTTCTATGTGGAATATTACTTACAGCAGCCCCGAAGTGTAGTACAATTACAACATCAATTCCAGAAGTTGGGATGCTGTGTAAAATTATGTATATAAAAGTAAATGAAAACACAATGCAATGATTTGCAAATTTCATAGATCCATATTTTATTCAAACAGAGCAAATATCTGATCTCGAAAAACAGGAAACTGCTGATGTATATAAAGAATGTGCTGCTGCAAGCATTAGCAAGAAAATCAGAGCAGCAGAAACAGTTCTGTCCATAAAACAGGCATTTGAAAGTGGTCAGAAATTTGCTAAAGGCAGTCCAAAAGCTAAAGCCATAACAGACAAAATCATGCAGTTAATGGCTCTCGATGACCAATCCTATTCCAATGTGGAGGACCAGGGATTCCACGGACTGATTGAGCATTTGGAAACCTGTTGTTGTTCTTCCAAGTCATCAGTATTTTTTAGATGTTGCCCTGCCGGCTCTGTATGACGTTGTCTCACACACACACGACCTAATCAAAGCTAAAGTCAGAGACGTTAGTGTTACCACTGACATGTGGACCTCAGATGTTAGTCCAATGAGTATGCCAAGACTAACTGTTTAGTGGCTCGATGAAGATTTTCAAATAAAAACGGTCATGTTGCACGCACAGGAGTTCTCCATTTCACATAGGGTGGAGCAATCTCCACGGCTTTTGAGGAAATGCTTGGCAAGTGGAACATAAAGAAAACGGTGCACGTTGTGATCACAAATAATGCTCACAATATGGCTAAGGTTATTGAGGAGAGGGGGGCTGCTAGCTTGTGCTGTATGGCACATAATCTACTGCTAGCTGTTAATGAAGATTAAATTAAGCCAATGAAGCATTTCGGACTGCATGTCCATAGGGGGAAAGCTAGTCGGTCAGTTTAAGCACTCCCATCTGGCTTGCTCCCGTCTATGAGTATTTAAAACAAGAAATCGCGCATCATCGGCCCTAGCATCAGATGTGGTGCCCTCGATCAAGGCACCGTCTGTTACAAAAGACTCCCCAATCTGACCACAGCCTAGGGAACTTCGCTGCAAGCAGTAAATGAGCGATTCCAACACGTACAAAGCCTTTGTATTTGCTTGCAACAGTCCTGCATCCCAGATATAAGGCTAACTATTTTGACCCAGAAACAAAACTACAAGCAATAGAAATGTTGCAAGAACAGGTGTATGACCAATCGCCATGATCATAACCTTGCTGATCAAAATAGCAGCCCCTCCTCTACTGATGACCCCCCTTTAAGGGAAAATATCCAGGTCAGGTGGAAATTCCTTACTGGATACGCATGATAAAATTTATCAGGAAAACATTTTAATTTAAAGAAGAACAAAGTTCAACATCCGTACAGGTATTTAACTTCTGATTAACCTCAGCTCATTGCATAGGCTTCAATCACAGAAATAAATTAAACTGAACCTGAATTTTAAATCCACAGTTAGCTTTAACTCCCAATAAGCAAGCATATAAACTGCAATTTAGCCTCAGTAGACTGACTGTAGCAGTAGATAGCATTAATAAGATTTGTCTTTTCGGAGTTCTACTGTGCTTTTCTAAGAATCAAAATCATCTTGCCAGGCACCTCATTCCCAGGATTGCCAGTCATTTGATAATGGAGGAACAACAAAAGTCGTTGCCCTGTCTTGGCCCAAGCTGCACGAAAATACCTGTCTGTCCCTCCAAACGGTGTTGATAGTGAACATTTATTCTCTTCTGCTGGTCATGTGACTGATAAGAAACAAAACCAGACTGCGTATGAGAATGCAGAAATGCTGCTGACATGTGAGTTTGCATGTGAGACTGTTTCTTACTCTGTCTGAGTAGCAAAGCACTACTATTAGCTCCTTTTTATTTCAATAATTTTCAATAATTTTCATTTACAAAAGTAGTGAATTAAGTTTTACTCTTTCTGTGCATGTTTCCATTTCCATATGGGGTAATACATTCTTGTGGGAAAATGGCTGCAGCTAATGAGGGGAGTTACAATTCCTAAAAACTTTTTTGAAGAAAGTTTGGTGCCACAGGATTCTACAGTTAACTACTGGTCCCTTACCTAACCCTATAAGCAGCAACACATACACATACAAAACATACGCATTACATTAACTTGCTTTCTTTCATCTTCTATGAGTCTGGCAGAGTATAGCTATTTTGCCACATCCTGCCAGTTAGAAATGGCTCAATCTTTCATTGGCTGATAAAAGGACAAGACCAGTGGCATCTGACAGCTGAAGAGTTAGTTAGGTGTCAAAAATCTGAGACATAAACTGATGAGCTAAAAGTCAAAGGGGGACTGCAGCGTGTGTCTGTATGGTGTGTGAGGACATCCAAAGGTCTGCCAAATGCCAACATGTCCATCCATCTCCACCTCTGTAGCTCAAGATTACTTATACAGTGTGCTAGCAGGAGGCTAAGGTAGCTAAGCTTGGCCCTGTATCAGCGTTTTACAGCTTTGAGTATTTGGCATGCACTATTCATGCATTCCCCGCAACACAGCAAAGGCTGCACATTATGCAGGAAAAAACAGAAGTGTGCAGGCAATACTCTCGTCTCACAGTGGGGGAAAAAAAGCTTTGAAGTGTTGTCAAACGGTTCTCAACGATTAAAGGGATTTGAGAAAGATTTTAATTAAATACTCAGGCAGTTCTGTGAACAATGTCTCAGAAATAAAGAGGAGGTCTTCAACCCAGTTTTAATGAGCAAAGAATAGTGTAGTGGGTACTGAGGCAGCCCAAAAATAGACACTACTCAACTACTCAAAATCAAAACTACCAACTCAGACTGAGAAATATGGCAAATTATTATTCCACGATGCTTCTGGAAGCTCAAAGATTTAGAATGTCTTCATGATCAGTTAAATCAGACCAAGTAAGCCATATTACACTCATACACTCAAGCCATATTACACTCATATTAAAAATAGTATCAAGAACCATCAATGCAAAGTCTGAAACTAAAATTAAATAAAAAAATTAAAAAAATTAAATAGGCACCATTTGTAATCAAATGTGGTTTCGAGATCAATACATAGTCAGATGATTACTATTTCTCACATGTACCATATGCATTTCATTAGCTTCATTCTCTTAGTATATTATATCCTGACTAACATACTAATAGGCATACCGCTCCATGTGAAAGGGACCACAAATCAGTTACTTCTTTTAATTTGAAATGGAAGAAACTAGCTACTCCTCCAGTCTTAAGTGTAGGCCTTATCTGTTTTCTCTATGCTGGCCACAGTGAGTTATTGTTCAAGTGACCTCGAAGTTGCATACCAATTCGTCTGGAAATCTCCAGGTGTAAGGGGCCTCTAAAAACCATATTTGAGCTTCCTTCCTCTTCATTAATTATGCACGCATGTTAACACTCTTTGTTTATTCATATCACAATTAGGTGACACCCGATTGGGGAGAAATTTTGTACCTTGGTCAACCTTTGGAGATCTCTGGGTATTTGCCAGGAGCTTCTCCCCGGCCGAAAGCTTTTCAGTAAATATATTACTTTGGAGAATTAACTGTGACTCTGTGATTTTACTGATTTCTGCTTATTTAGAAAGGTCCACCACACAAACATGCAGGATGAAGTACTGACAATATCCACAATTCTTTAGAATAACCTATTGTTGCATACTGTGATGTAATTTCTAATGATTAGAATTGTCATATTGACCAGCTCTACTACCATTGTGCACTTTCTCTCAACACTGTCAACTGACCACAACATTTTCCCTTTCAACCACTTGCCAGTCTGACAATTGGAAAACTCAGAAAATGAAAACTCAAAGATTAGAGAAAATAAAAGGTGTTTAAATTCATTGCTTAGTGACCAGTCTATCGCTGTAGTAGAAAATACAGGTTTTGGCCATTACTTGGAGCAGATAATATTTTTATAAACAAGGCTGCATAATATAACAAGCTGTATAAAATTAACATTAAGTTGATTAACATTAATCAACACATTAAGCAGCTGACAGATTTTTTATTAATGGACTGCAAACCTATTTGTCAAAGTATCAGGTCAAATTATCAGCAGCAACTTAAATTAAATGACTTGAGATCAGGGGCAAAAAACATCAGGGCATCCCTAATCCCGATCCTGTTAACAAACTTGATTCATGAAAGCCTGATGAAGGCTGAGACGATTATCAATATGTAACTCAGCTCAATATAAAGCAACACATGACTTACCTCCACAAATATAAAGCATGGTATGATAGAGTAGCTGCGTTGTGTGTTGTCTGAAGCCATTTTCTCACAGTCCCGTCGTTGACAATCTGAAAAACGGAAAAATAAAAAGAAATCAAACTAGCACTGAAGGTACTGAGGCGATTCAGTATCTTACAAACAGTATTTACATTTCTTTGCATTAATATTGTTAAAACTCATTGCCCAATTAAATCCTCAAAGCAATATTTAACATCACTACCAGTGAAATCATTTGGATTGTAATTTGACCTTATCAATTAAATACTGCGACAACTTCATGAGTATTTTTAAATGTCAACATGTTAACGCGATAATTCGTTAAAGCCATGAGCTTTTAATGATGTGACCCTACGTTTCAGTCTATGCTGCTACTAGGGCAAAAACCTGCCGATGCTATAAGCACCATGACACAGCGGTCACAATTTAATGTACTGCACTACTGTAAACATACAATTTTAAATATTTAAAACTGAATTTTAGAAAAATTTACACAGTATTAAAAACACAACCATTTGTATAAGTTTGTTAGGGCCACAGAGGGTTCTTAAGATAGCTGCGTTTACGTTTCAGTCTAATGGCTGAAGTTAGATTACAACATTGCTATCTAGCAGACAGGGGTTATGAAAACAACACTAAATTATCAACTGTCTGCATCAATCTTTATATTAAACAATGAACTAATAATCAATGAACATAAAACAAAACATTGTGCTCATATGTAGAAGTATTTTTTTCTAGTTCAAAACATAATTTATAAACTCAATACACTACTGATCCAGACAAGACAAGTGAAGCAATGTTAGTATTATAAGATTCCTTTGCTACTTTAGGACAGAACAGAAGATAAATTAAGGAACAACAGACATGTAAAAGTGTACAAAAAGGTAGAGTTAGATTACAAAAGGTTCAGTTCCCACCCAAATGAGCCATAACATTGTGGGATGAGGGCAGGAGAGCTACAATTATGGAGGAGCTAGAATATAAACCACTGTTACTCTCGTTAAATGTGATATTATATAATATATTACCACCAAACATAATACTGCAATATTTTCTTACATCCCTGGTTCAAATTAATTAAAGGGCAATGAATCTATTCTGATTAAGGTCATTTGTCTATTCATATCTCTGGAAAAAAAATAATACAACAGCTATTTAAAGGGATTATTGAGACGAATACAGTTTACTGTGATTGACTACACAAAATAATGTAATTAAATCACAGTGAATTGTTTTAATCACTTGACAGCTCAAAAAACCTACATTGCAGTGTGACACCAGCATAGATGATATACAACCCAGCATGACGGCAAACTGAATTTAGCTTCATAGCAAGATTTCCCCATTAAGGATAAGGTTCATTAAGGGGAAGAAAAACTACACACAATACACTGGTGCAGAGGATAAAGAAGGTTTTGCTACAGGATCCTCTTAAAAATCCTTTCAACCCTGCTTTCCACCAAAAATAAAGAGCTAGCACAAAGTGAGACACCTTATGCTCTCCTCACAGGAAATAAAGTGCATCAGTAAAAGCAAATGGCCTAGGACTCCATGTTATGAGTAGGCCACCAGCCATTATGGAGCCATAAAAACAAAGTGCAGCCTCCAAAACCCAGCAGTGGACAAGCCTGGCTGGTGCTTTAGATGATTTAGCTTGGACACATCATGCAGAGCAGCACTGCTGTCTCGCTAAACGTCCTTTCCTTTGGGATCCGTCCTGTGTGACGCTGAACCACGAGTCTGTTATCTGCCTCATAGTGACAGCCAGTCATTCTGCGCCATAGGTTCTGCACTTGACGGGTCTAACAGCTTAAACCAGCCGGAGTCTCAGCTCAGCAGCACACAGGCCATTTCTGCAACCTTATTTGCATGTTGAACTTGGAACATGTGGTACCTTTACTGTAATGAATTATGCCATATGTGGTCAGTACTTCTCGGCCACAGAACCAAACAGAGAAAAACTCGTTCAAACTAGAGACACAAACGACAATCAACTAACTGCATAAACAACAAAATAAGTGATTTTAGCCCATTAAGTTAATGTCCATTAACTAGACATTAACTTAATTTATTCATTTAGTTATTCTATGGTTCGAATTTTCTTCCTGTTTCTCCTATATATTGCCAAACGCTGGAAACTAAAAGATAAATAAACTCAAAATCACTGTACTTTGTTTACGCATCTGTACTTCAGTACATATTTAAACATCTCTACATTGGGGCTGATTTAAAAAAAAAGAGAAAGATAAAAAAAAAAAAAAAAATTAAGGAAGTCCTGACAACTTTAATATTGTTATGGGTATTGTTCCCCAAATTGTTCTGCTTTACTGTCCACTCCAAATGGGCAGAATCTTGCCATTAAGTAATTTTGAAGTCTTAAATAATGTACAATATTGCATTTGTTCAAAATATTTTTTTTAATTTGTATACCAAATTATACAGAAATACTTTTTTTTAATGACATTTACAGTGGACATTTACATTTATTTTAAATAGTGCACAGGGCAAAAGTTCAACTACTACTACAACTACCACCATATAAGCTTACAAAATACCCCAGAAAAACACCAGAATTTTGCCATCTAGTTGAAGAGTTTTTTCCCCTGGTTAAACTAATCTAGTGTGAATATTGGGCCTATGTTCCCTTGGGAAAATAACAGGTGGAGAGAAGAAAAAATAATGTCAAAGGGGATTACCATGGATTAAAAAAAAAAAAAATTTAAAGTTACATGAATAAAACATTTGGTTATAAACAGTGATTCGGAGCGTTTGGCGAGAAACACTGAATTGTTCACAGTACAGGTGACGTCCACCTCTAAATGCTCCTTTAAATGTAAAATGGTTATAAATACACTGCCTGATGTGTGAGATGTTTTAAAATACTTTGGGCTTCAAATGTTCTAATTATTTATTTTAATCCATTTATGGTGGAATGATACATGTAGGGTGATGTTAGGGGCAAAGATAGCTTTTAATTTAGTTAATATTTTCCAAAGTTGCACTACTTTACCATCAACATTCCATATGAACTTGTTTTTTTAGATAGCAAATAAAATGTCTATAACTGTGTTGCTGACATGTTTTTAGGACCAAAACAATATCTTTACAGAATCAACTCTTTCAACACATTCACTCAATTAAGAAATAGAATGGAATTCCCCTTTAATAACTGCTTATCTGAAGGGACTGCCTCCATAACTCAAGGCTGATACTACCGACACCTGTGCACCAACTGATAGCAAACTTGGTGTTCCATATTTTTAAACAGAGTAGCAACGGAACATTCTGCCACCCCAACAGCGACACAAGTAGAAGTTGAGTCTTCCTGACTTTTGCTGTCAGCCACAGAAAAACACTACTGGGTGCAGAAAGGCCAAGGATCAAACTCCAATGCTTTGACTTTAGCGGTCTTCAGGAGCCCCATCTAGCGCCCAGCCTTAACTACGGCTCAAGGAGGAATATTTTTTTAAGGAACATACGCTCATCTAATTAATTGTAAGTGTGTTTTAGTAGAACAGATTTACATGCTTATTAATTTTCCCACAAAATATATGTTTTTATCATACTGTATATCCGTTTTCACCCTCTGTCTACAACCTTTGGAAGCCAAAACATTTTATTGGTGTAACATTTTAACAATTTGGCTGCAAATATGCCTCAGTTTGCACTAATGAGCTGGTACAAAACAAATGTGTGCTTGTAAATAAAGGACATAGACACTCCCAGGTGGGATTCAACCATTACAGTTAAAACATTGTTAAATTACATTGTGCTTGAGGTTGTCATGTAAAATATACCAGTGTATGTGATATATATTCACTTAGGTTTGTCCCCCCTTTTCTAGCTTTCCAAAGCAGGTAGAGCTACCGTACTAGACCTGAGGATCCTTTGTATTTGATATTACCATCGGCTAAAGTTAAACAGGTTTACAAACCTTTTAATCTCCATATGAGATTACACCATTGCTGTTACACAAGTTTACTTAAAGAAGAAGTTTTGCCAAAATACCTAGCATCTACAGATATCCAACTATAGACCCATCTTAAATCCTCCCTTTATATCAAAAATCAGTCAGGATTTAGGTCTCATCACAGCACTGAGACAGCACTAGTGAAAACTGTAAATTACCTTTTAGTATTCTCTAACACAGGATACATCCTTACTTATTCTGCTGGATCTAAGTGCAGCATTTGACACAAAAGACCCCTCCTGTCTAATACTACTAGACAGGATGAAACCCCTTGTAGGAGTAACAGTAAAAGCTCTTTCATTGTTCACTTTCTCCCCTAAAGGATCATCATCATTATCATCAGTTTGCCAATGTAAACAAATCACAGGCTCACACAAAAGTATGATGTTGCTTCCTCTTTGGACCAATATTATTTATCCTATACATGCACATTTTAGACAAATCAGACAATTTCAATCTAAGATTTGACCATATCAGTCCAGTTTTATTCAAGGTGTCGGTTCAGTATAGGTAACTAGAAATAATAAAGGGAGCAGGGCTTTTCTATTCAAAGCCCCCCAGCTTTGGAATACTTTTGACAGAGAGTATTATGGTAAACTAAGAATGGTGGCGCTCTTGACCTTAAACTTTCACAAAGGTTGTTGACAGTGGATTGAAAAGGCACTGACTTTTTATTGAGCCCTCATGTCTTTGTTACCTTCTAGCTCTTCCTTTTAGTTATGATAAAATAGCCCGGCCTGTCTGAGTTACTGCTGCACTCTGTTAACACCATATGATGCCTTTAGCTCCCCTATCAGAGCCAACTGTCTGTATATTTTCTTCTGTTCAGTTATTAGTTTGCAATACTGTATATAATTGTAAATTCGTAATCTTTTTTTGAGTCTTTGGTGTCTTCCTTTCGCTCTGAGGGATTTTTCTGCCGACCTTGGCTTGCTCATTGGGTTTGGACGCGGATTGTCTGTAAAGCTGCTTTGAGACCTCTGTTGTAAAAAAGGCGCTATATAAATAAAACAACCAATGACAGTTTTAGAGTGTAAAATAGGAGGGCATGATATTTTTGAACTCTTGGCTTACTATTAACATTGGCGTGCATTACAGGACTTGGATTGTAACTGTAAATCAGTCTGCTTTGAGACCTCTGTTGTAAAAAAGGCGCTATATAAATAAAACAACCAATGACAGTTTTAGAGTGTAAAATAGGAGGGCATGATATTTTTAGAATTACTCATTTGTAGAAAACATTACTATTAACATCTATGCGTGCATCTACAGGACTTGGAGAAAAATAAGAAACAGGGGGATTATTCCAAATCAGTCTTCTTTGTACAGCTTGACTAAAAAAAAAGTGTGTGTTGCGTGAGAAGCCGAGGGCAGGACAGGCAGGGATATATTAGTAGTCAATATGCAAAGGCTAATAGGACTAAACTGCCAAGCCAGTTTTCGCTAAACCAACCAAGACCTCCAATTTGAACAAGCTCACTTTTTTCCTCAGTCCAATCTTTTCCGATGTATAAGTGATACACGTGTGTCCATGTCTGATATAATGATACAGGCAAATTTTATATAGAAGGTGAATAAATGTTAATGTGATACATTCTAACTGAAACACATTCTGAGATGTTTTCTAACTCAAACTTCTGAGATTTTAGACTGACATTTATGTATAAACAAGATTGTAGGTACTTATAACAGCTCTGTGTTCTGAGAGATTTGAACATACATTAAAAAAAAAACAAGGCTGCAGCATCAAAGAAAGCTAGAAGTCTAAAAGAAAAGTTTTAATAAACCAAGAACACAAACCAATCAGGTGGGCATGGCTGAATAATGTGTCCTTTTTACAAGCAGGTTATTTTAGGAATGTCAGATATACATCACATACAAGTCTAACAATGAGATCTGGGGAGAATAAAATTATTTGGGACACTCTTACATGGCATGTGAACCTTAGATGTCTGCCATATCATGCACCTTTAAGCGGAACACTAGAAATCTGTTTTTTGAAAATCTGAAATTAACTGTGGACCACCATCTCCCTTATTAACAGTCAGGTTCTAGATAAAGAGGCTGACCAGTCAGTGCACTCACAATACAAAAACAAATAATTTGTCAGAGCACTTGTTTGGCAAGTCGTTGTGTTTGTAATTAGATCACCTCGGATGCCAGACGCCTGGACTGATAGAGCCAAGAAATCAGTTATACTCTTTTGAACGGAGTGGGCGTGTACTTTAAACTCAAGCCAGTCAATTTCTACTGGAAAATGGACTAACCAGAGACATGACGAAGCAAGATTCACCTTCAGGCCTCACATTCTAGCAAGCTAAACTGAATTTTTACATCATTACACAAATCACAACAGAGTCACTACATGAAGCTCCAGCCAATGCGCAGCATTAACCCTAGCTTTATGACATGTGATTTCTTTACATTTTCCACCCGAAAGGACGCTTTTGATCTCTTATGTGATAAAAATCTGTATGTCAGCACAGATTCAAACTTTGATCAAATGTGTAACAGTACAAAGGAAAGTCATCCTTCAGACTTCGATCTCAACCAAATGGAATTTGACTTTATTAGGCTAAGGATTGCATTAGGAGGCTTTCAGAAGAAACCAAAATACTATCTTCAGAAAACGCTCTGCTTTGGGGAAAAAAAAAAAAAAAAAAACTAGCACTCCAGATTTAGATCAAATACCACATCATTTTGTATTCTTGTCACTTCAGAGGACACCCCGCAGCTGTTCCAAGACAGATTTAGTAGTGGCTTTTGCAAAAGAGGAGCGGCGTACACTTCCTTTATTGCCACATAAACAAGATGCACCACGGATCAATGAGCACAAGTACAATAAAATGGAAGCAATTCAGAATTAGAAGCCAGAGAACAGCATACAATTCACATTCAGGTTCAGATTACCTCACAGTCTCAAATATGGCCTGATGGGAGATGTCACCCTTTGGTCCTGATCAATCCCTGGTGAGAGTGCATCCCTACTGTCATCTCCAGAGAATGATAGTTGTTTTCGCTCTATCATACACTCTCTCTCATCCAAGCTCCCCCCAGGGGACTGACCATGATGCATCTCTAGTCCTGTTTTACATCCGAAAGTCTCTCTGACTACTATGGGCGTAATGCAATACCAGTTAGCAGACAATAATGGGCTAGGAGGTCCATAAGCCTTCCTAAGGGAAAGCAGTTATGTGGCATTGACACTTCTAATTTTTCCCCTTTCCACTTTAGCAAGGAAAATAATATCAGTAGGGTTTCACTTCAGCTTTTTAGGGGACCGTTTTGCCCGTGCTCACTTAAATTCAAGAAATTTCATTACGAAAATGGGGCACTTTTAGAAATATTTACTTAATATAACAGAATATTAAGAGAGACTTAACAGTACAACAGAAATAGTTCAACAGATTGGTGGTGTTACACATGGCCTTAAATAAAACCATTTTAAAGCTGGTTCTACATAGTACTAAAAAGGGTTCTACTATTGTTGTAGTGTCAAACTTGTAACAATACACAAGTCCATTTGGGTGCTATATAAGATCATATACAACATATTATTCATCAGTCTAAAGAAGAATTTCACTGAGCAAAGAACCAAAAGGTTCTATAAACAAAACATGGTCCTAAATGGAGAGGTTCTCTTTACTACAGAACATAGCTGATGTAAAAACATTATAGATATCATTTCCTTTTTATTTGTAGCATCAGAAAGCATGTGTGGATTAAGAGTAAGGTTGGTTATCATACGTCATTTATTGATCCAGACATGTAACATATGTCTGTAACATACAGGGCAGGTGTACCCACTAAGCCCATGCACGCTTTAATCCCACTTTCAACTTTGAGGTCAATTTAAAAAGGAACACATATTTTGGCATGCATTACTTTATCAATCAAATGGTTTGTCACTTCCATAACAGTTCTTATTGCATACAAATCACATTTTCCATTGTTGAGTCAGCCCCGCCCGACTTGAGTTAGTGTATACAGTCTGACAAGAAGACACCAGGCTTTGGGCCTGTCAGAAATCATCCATTTTTAGCTATTTTCAGGCATATCTTTGGTACATACATTAATATTATGTAAAATAAGAGGCAAATGTACCATGATTTTTCTCCATGTACATTTTCAAGTAATCAGTAAATCAATTTGCATACGTTTCAGATCTGATGTCCTCCTCATTTAGGAAGTCAGCAGAGTCACAGAGAACATATTTTGGAACTAAAAGAGACATGGCATATGATGAACGATCTGAATTGGAACCTGATTTAATTACAGAATATAGTGTTGGGCAGCAACATTAGCGCTTATAGCCTGTCTCTTTAATTTCACTTTTAACTTTTTCAGTAGGATGACAATTTATCTTTCATCTCTCATAAATAATGAACTGCTATATAAAACCAAATTAGTCAATATTTAAATTATTTTTAGATGAAAAGAAGAATGGTAGACCTGAAACCGTTTAATATTTTATTACCCAAGCTAAAATAAAGATTTCTCGTTTATCGGCAGGCATATTAAGTGACTGTACTTATCTTTAAATAAAAATAATCTTGGCTGTAAACGAATAAATAAAAATATCTGTAAATTACTCCAGAGTTTCCATTAACTTTTTAAATCCGGCAACTTCAACAATATTCACAGGCCTAATGTCAAGGGCAATAAAATCTGCAATGCTCTGGGTGATCACTCATTTCTGCGTCTCCCTGAGCGGAGGACTAAACTCCGACTAAACAAAAAAAATCATCTTCACCACTGTATGTAGGATGGATTTAGCAGATATATACACATATTTAATATTAACCATGGAAATCTAGACTTACTCCCTGCATTGCACATACAATAACTCTGTCCAGATAATTAGATAATGGCTGCAATGCAACTTACCTGTGTCAAGTGTGTTGCCATGTTCATTCTTGCATACAGATTTTGCATTTAACTTTATTTGGTTTCTCTTTTAAAAGTTCAAAATGCCTCCATGCTTTAGACTTTCTCTAGCAGTGAACCGCCAGTGCATGGTGTCATGTTGATTTTTAGCAAGCATATTATAGTATATATATATATAAAAAGGGAACACTTCTTAATCAGAGTATAGCATCAACTCAGTTCAACTTCAGGCATATTTATCTGGTCAGTTAAGTAGTAGGGAGGGCCGTTAATCAGTTTCAGCTGCTTTGGTAGACACCCCCCAAAACAGGAATGGTTTAAAAGGACGAGGTCATTGACATTTTGCCCCCCCCTCATCTTTTCCCACTGATTTTTCACTAGTTTTGCAGTTGACTTGGGTCAGCGTCACTACTACTACCATGGTGCGGTACCTGGACCCTACAGAGGTTGCACAGGTAGTCCAACTACTGAAGGATGGCACATCAATATGTGCCATTGCCACAAGGTTTGGTGTGTCTCCCAGCACAGTCTTAAGAGTACGGTGGAGATTCCAGAAGACAGGCAGTTACTCTAGGAGAGCTGGACAAGGCTTGTTGCATACAAGCGTGTGGGGGCCATACAAACTACTGAGTACCATTTTGAGTTGCTGCAATGGAATTTGGGTTAAATGGACGAGCCTACTGCATCATTTTTTTTGCTTTAAATTTCGCTTTTGATTTTTTTTGAAGTCAACCCTGGTCATTTGGTCATTTTCATCAACCGATGTGGCATCCTTTCGTTCCCAACACATTACCCTGTCCATATGAGGAAAGATATTCTGCATGATTGTTTTTCCCATTAAGATCTGATGTATTTTCAAACTGTCCCTTTAATTTTTTTGAGCAGTGTATTTTTGGCGCATTTTTAAGAAAATTCGGTCATGTTTCATGAATAAATCAACTCTGAATCACTAAACTGATGTTCTGAAAAATAGTCCAAGTATCCATTTGACCCATCCCAGAAATAAAGACATTCTATTGAGAGACTTGTGTGGTGGAGAAGAATTCTCCATAAATCTGTTTGGCTGACATGAACCTTAAGCTCTGCACACAGATAAAAAGCCTCAAGAACTCTGCACGTCAATTCCTATTCCCATTTGCCAGCAATTAACAATAGGGGAAAATCCATTACAAGCACATGGGGAAGTCAGCATGTGTCTGGTATAAAAATCAGTCATTCTTCAGGGAAACACTGCAGCTCAAGAGCTGGGTAATTAAAATCTCGACTAAGAGGTGTTTCAGATTAGCTGCCTTGGAGAATTAAGAGTCAAAGAGAGACTGAAAGAGAGACAGGATGAAGAGAGACACACTGTATTTTTGAATCTTTGTCATTAGTCATACAGAGTCTAGTCTACACTGCACAGAACTTTACACCTGACGAGTATCCCATTTTCCAATACGACTGGGGTTGTCCTTATTGCTTAAACGCTGAGCCGCCAGGGATCTGCAAATACATAAACATGCTATTCCACTGTCAGTGTGTCTCTGTCAATGTAGTGTCAATTTTGAATGAGCTATAGGCAGTTCTGAGATATCTTTGCGATAAGTAATAAATTGAAGTCTACTGCAAAACAGAACTAACACCCCAAATTCCTATTTTTGTCCATGACTGGCATTAGGTTTGAGGACAACAAGCATAGTCAAAACACATGTCCAAGGGGTACTAGTAGGGCTGGACCCAAGTATAGGAATATTCATATATTTGTTGTTGGGCAGTTATGTATTTGAATTTTTTATTTTCTTATAAAAGTCGATTTGCAAAATACACTTAGTCTGTACATCTGAACTATAATTTATCCTTTTTTATGGCTCTTGTGGATTCTCTTGATACAGAGTGTAGGTTTTATTTGTTGTCGCTATGAAGCCAAATCTTTGTATTCTGGATATTAGCAATTTCATGTGGCGCCCAGCTAAGGCGAAGATAGCTTGCCTTAGATAGGTAGATAGGCTTAGCCAGTTTGTTTCATCAGCCCTTGTCTGACAGACATACCTGAGAACCAGAACATGCAGATGTGGCTTCACAGAAAGAAACAGCCTATAAAACTCATAGCTTATCAAGAGTATCCACAAAGGGCCATTTTGCCTAATACCAGTAGGTGGTAAGACTAGCTAGACTTGTTAGCTAGCTACCATTTGAGAACCGTGGCATCAAACTTCTGAAACTTTTGCTTTTCTTCATTAATTTTAGTGCTGTAAAACACCTAAACAATAATAGCTATGTCCTCCTCTCTTTCTCATCACAGGATAAGAACTAGAATTATGAAAGCAATGAGTCAGGCAGCAAAGGCCTCAGCCAGTGAAGTAGACTCAGACGCAAGAGTTGGATTCACCAAGGCTTAACAAGACTTTCGAATATTCACTTCTGATCTGTGGTGAATCTCTAAAAGCCCCAAAATTGGTGTTCCAGCCAGCCCTGGTTGCCATCAGAACTATTCAATGCTTTTTACGTTCTTAACTAACAAATCGAATGATCATTTATTTGAAATTCTTGACATTTGAAAACTGACATCTCATCCAGTACTGATTCCCTTTTTTTCTTTTTTGGTTCAGTCTGACCTGCTGATTCCAGAAAAAACATTAAGCCTGTAAGAAAGAATCTTTATGCCCTCACATAAACAATTGTGTTACTGGAAATCTTCATCAACCCACTGAGCAGTCAGAATCAACACTGACATCAAGCCTACATTAAAAGACCAAATGTCAGTGGTAAATCTAATCCCTGCCCTGGACACAACTTGTAGCAGCTGTGTGTCACATTAGAGGATCAAGCAGTTGTGGTAACACCACATCTGAGAAGTATCACCCTGCACTATCCTCAACTAGAGCTGGTCTTCCAGTGCTATGAATTCCATGATGTTCCTCATATTGTCTTTGGTTCTTTTATTGCTGAAGGAAGAGCAGAGGCTGCTGGATTGTGGCTCTTGGCTCTCACTGTTTTTTTTACATTTAGCCTCTTTATCTTTGATAGTTTTATCCAATTTTTTTAGCTCACTCTGAAGAACTTCTTTGATTCAGTGCATGAGTGCAACTTTGCCAGCACACTGGTTATAGGAGACTAATTCCAAAGTAAATCTTTTTTCAACAAATTACTTTGGAATCTTTGAAAAGCTAAACACTAAGCAGGCAACATAGTTGCCCAATTCCATCATCTAACATTTTACACGTATGCATCTTTGGCATGCAAAACTGCCTTCTGAAAAGTCACATAGCATCCATAAATCTGAACAAATTTAAACTTACTGTTATGACTGAAAAACATTCAATCCCACGTGAATGCTATGATAATAACTAGCACCTTTAAATCATTCGCTTATAATAAACTTTCACTGTAAGCCTGTGTTTGGTTTGGGTCCTGTTCTGAGCTATACCGTGCAAGTAATCAGTTAGTCATAGATAGAACACCCAACTGTAATGTCCATATTGCGGGGATCCAGAATTCAGCAAAGCACTGGCACTGTTCAATTCCTCTGCATGTCACAGCGGCCCACTCAGCATTTCATCATTACCAAATTAAATTCCAGCCATCTGAGATCAAGAAAGACATAGAAGATTATGTGGCTTACCCATACACAGAGATTAGCAGCCAATCTTTTTGATAAAAAGTTAAATGCTAAAGTTACTAGCCAAGCCTTTTTAAGTTAGGTTTTCAACTGATAAACGTTCAGTCTGAAGTGGTAGTAAACTGATACCAAGTGTGATAAGTGACACTGACAACATTTTCATTCATACCAGTAGAGTGCAATAATGAACATGGACCTGGAGTTTATCGGTGCACTCATTTTTCTACTAAGGACATCTGCACCAGCATCTTGTTTTATTTTTTTAAGTCCACCTTGGGGCAGCAGTTATGTTTTTTATCTGTAATTGGCACACTTGACTGTAGTGTTTAAAAGGTAGGACCTACCACAGCTACATGGGTGAACAACAGTAATCAATTAGAAAGTAAGTAATCGTCACTTCGACGATCGAGTAATCAAACTTAGCACTAAGTCTGCAAATGATACAACAACTGAAACTCAAAGCGCTTTACCTTAAAAGGGAACCCCACTGATATTTCACTAAGATACTTTAAAATGTATTTTCATAATTACTTTCAAATGTAAACAGAGCCATTCAGAGTGTTTTGGTGTGAGTGGTGTCTGTTTCATTTTGAAACAGTCAAATTGTTCATAGTGGTTGTGATAGGAACACCTTTAAAAGCTCCCCCCCTGGTTATTACATGAAATGTCATGAATATGCTGCCAGAAATGTTGCTTAATGAAGGTTCTGAAAAATATTAGCCTTTAAACCCAGGCATGGTGGAAGGACACATGTAGGGCGATGTGAGGCAAAATAGTTCTCAAAGAAAAATATCAACAACATTCTCTAAATATACATATTATTACCATCAACATTGTCTATAAAACTTGGAAGATGGAGTGTGGCATCATAAATAAACATTTCTACATTCTACATTTTTGGTGTGACCTCTGGTTTGAACACCTGAAACATTTCAAACCAAACCACTCTAAATCAAACATTAGAAATCATGAGGAATTGCCCCTTAAAATAAAATAATTCTTATTTCACGCCCCACAGAGGTTTTCTAAGTAATCACATTCCTAATTTAAAATATTCAGAACTGGATGCTACAGTTTTATATACATAAACATCTTTTTTCAACACAACTCAGGGAAAATAGCATGCATCATGCTCGTGGCAGTTAAAAACCTGAAAAATCTTTGATTTTTAACAATCAGCACCCAAAACTTTACACTGTACTGATGGGTTATTAGACAGACACAGACAATAGCCTTTCAAGAGTGCAAGTTCTAAAATCAATCACGAAAACCAGTCAATAATGCAATAGATAGGGTCCAGCATGACATATGGCTAAAGACACCAAAAGTTCCGATTTCATCCCTAAGTACAAGTCCCCTAAACCCTTTTCTTGCATCTGTTCATAGGTTTGTTGGCCAGCAACCAATCACACTTGCACCGCCGTACGTACATACATAAATAATACATAAATACATACGACTGCTGTCAGAACAAACCATACAACACCAAAATAACATAAAATAACAAAATTTACAGAAAAAGGAACCAAGGAACCAAGTCATTTTGGGCCATTTCTTTAGATCCATGAAAGTGGTAAGTTTTCAAATAGAGCTATTCATTTTAAAACAATCATTGCAACGCATATCACTCAGCTGTGATTTCCTCATCATAAAAAACTGGAGCCTTAGCAAATGGAAAACTGCACTTTCTCAAACAGCAATTTGGATACACAAAAATAGTTTATTTTCCAGCCTTATGGGGAGCATATCATATATCATGATATCATTTGCAGCACAGGGGGAAACTCAGGAAGGACCAGGACAGGGAATTACAATCCTGAACTGGGTTATGTACGTTTAAGGTCCACCAATCACACACATGTTCATGTCTCCACTGCTGGGCTTCTGTCTCTTGGTAAATACCCTGAGGACGGAGCTTACAAAGCAGTAAGTAGCTCCCATCATGCAGCATGTACCCCAGCCAAAGCAGGAATGCAAAATTTGCAGGGTGAATTTTAAGTTTTTAAGCAGCCTGAACCAACAAGCTGGAGCAAATCCAAGGCAAACCAGTTTACAGGAACGTCCAGAGAGCTTCTAGAGGTGAGAGATGAACAAAACTGGGGGGGTGGGGGGGATAAAAATAAAAAACTTTCAGTATTTATCCAGCAAGGCAGGATTGATTAACATATATTTCCACTGTTGTGTCTTTGAATTAGGGCTGTTATTTGTTTGTTTTCTCCCCCCCCCATCAATGCACATGCGGAGCCACATTTTTTTGCTACATTACCTATAACCTACATTATTATTAAGGCGAATTTAAGCTAACAACACGAAGCTTGTAACCTGCCAATTTACACCAATCAGAAATAACCAAACCGTGTGTTATGACATCACAACTACAAGTCACTGGCAGTCTGGCCACCAAAAACCGTGGTTAACACAAAAACATGAAAATTCTGGCGTTTCTGGCCCAAAAACAAGAATAGACCTTATGTTATAGGAAATAATGGCAATTTTAATCGCAGCCGCAATGTTAGAGAGAAAAACCGCAACTAGATATTTCGAGTCGTGCATCCCTACTTTGAGTCGGTTTAAAAATAAACACTAAGAAAACGTACAAATTCAAACGATACATATATGTTAGACCTGTAAGCAATTTCAGACTTAAATTCACAGCTGTGAGGACAGGTGTCCGCACAAGCAGGTTCTCCCCTTAAAGAAGAAGCACACTTAGCTAGCTAACCCTCAACAACGTGTAGGACTTGTCTAATTTTCAGACGAAAAAGTACTCCAGCCTTCGCGTTTTCAACACATCTAACGACATCAAAACGTATTTCTCGAGCTTATTCAAAGTCTTTACGCTTAGAACTGCGCGTAGCTACGCTATCATCCGCACACAATAGCAGGTTGTACCAGTAAGCTAACTGGCTACGGCGCGCGCAACGTTTCTAACCTCAGCCTCATCCTCTCAACTTACCGCTGCAGTTGACGGAGGTTAGACTCCGAAAAATGGTAAAAACCCATCGAAGAAGCCCGAGAAAAATAAGGGAGACGTCTCGGCTGCGCTAGTCCACCACCAGGTCCGGCGGTTTTTCTCCCTCTTTACTGCGTAAAGACACCCGGGTTGTTAGAGATCTCTGTGATTAACGTTACTGGCTATCTGTGCTAAAGGAGTTGATACAGGCGCTGAGAAGGGGGCGGGGTTCGCACGCGCTGTTTTTTTTTTCTTACCCGTATTCAGACAAGACCCGCCCCTCCCCTGCGTTAGCCAGTGATTGGCTATTATTGTCGCGCCTTGCGTGCCAAGATTGGTTAATGTATCCTCACTGATGGGTGATTAAGGCTTTATAAACCAATCATGAAAAAAGAAGGGTTTTATTCGGAATAGAGGTGCGCTTTACGCATTCACATGTATTCACAGCATTGTGGGGTCTTTCCGTTAATCCGGAATATTACAGAAAACCAACAAAATGCAACTCCAGGAAATCTTTACTGCTTTGCAGAAAATGTGTTTTTCGGCCCTAGAAGTATCGATGTTTCGACATTACTTTGAAGATAAACAACAGTGTTTACACAGGCCTGAAATGGGGATGCAGAAAACAATCTGACCAAGCCCCAACGGCTTGGATAGAGGTGGAAAACCGGGGCACCAAGGAGGCTGGTCGCCTCCCAGTTTTCAGTCCACGATGTCGCGTGTGTCCGCAGTGACCCAGCACGCGCCTCTGGAGAACGCACTTTCGTGCCTTGTTTGCGCTCGATCTTGTCATTACAGCATAGTCTGGGATGGCAAGCGATGCTCACACCTCTGTTCCCCGAAACACTCAGCCGCTTTAATTCCAGTCGTTTGTCCAAGGATGTGTGCACAAAGGGAGTGAAGGAATGCAGAACAACGCGCGTGTTGCTCCCGCGACATGCCGCCCCTCACCCTCATCCTTCTACAGGCCGGCTTTCATTGGCTACTTAAAGGGATATGCCACCGCTTTTTTTTTTCAAACAAAAACAAAACGAGAGAGGACAGTGGTTAGATGTGATATGCTCCGTTCTAGAGAAAGTATTTCACAATGGTGGCGAATTGAGCCAGACGTCCACCACATCTACAAGCGCTCTTACAGAAAAGAAATGGTTATGGATACGCTGCCTGAGATGCTGTATATTAGGCCTTAAAATCCATTCATGGAGGAGGGACATATCCAGGGCTCTGTGAGGGACAAAACAGTCCACAAAAAAGCTTCTTTTGTCAGGTTTTCACTACTTTACTATTTACATTCCATCTAACATTTTTAAGACAAGTGTAAGTTCACTGATGGGTTTAGATGTGATATAAAATTGTTACTACCACTGTAAAGAAATCTGAAACATTTTACACCACAGCGCTCTGATTCACTCTGTTTACATCTCAAGCACTCAGTTATACTGCAAAAAAAGAAAATCAGCGGTTTTGAAGCATGTGGGTGTTAGTCTGGCTGACTGTATCTCAGCTGGCTTTTATGTTATTAGTGTCAGATTTAAAATATGTCCAATGCTATATGTCCAAAATTATCCAGACACCCATTTTAATTTGTGAATTTAGTAATTTGTGTAAGCTTTACAGAAAATCACTGACAAATATAGCAGGTTGCTCTGAAGCAGCTGCACATGAGTCTAAGGTCTCCATGCTCAATGCCAAGCAAATGAGGGGTATTAAAGGCCCCAGCCTTGCACCTTGGCACAGCGAAACTGCATTGTCTATAGAGATGGTGCAGCAGCCAATGAGCTATTGTCTCTGACTTTACATATACAAGGTGGGACAGCAAAGTAGGAGTGTCTAATAGAGTGGAGACTGAGTGGACACAGCGTTTAGGAACTCCAGCTGCACTGCTGTGTCTGGTTCATTTGTGCCAGTGCAACACAAACTATTTGTGGTAGAAATAACTTCATATATCATGTAACAGTGTGTATTTATGAATATGTGGGTATCATGAGTGCTTAAATAACACCTACAAATAGTATATTTAGACATGTTTAATTGGATATGATGTCTTGTAAAAGTGCTAGTACAGTTGCTTTCACAACAAGTCAACCCAAATTACCCATCTTTATCCAGAACTGATAATCTAACATTAGTTAAGTAAAGTGCTTGTGGCTAAATGCAATCAAATCTGTGCATCAGTGTTCCAGCATCTAGAAAAGCATAGGCTGTTACCGCAGTAAAGGATGACTAAGTCTCTATTACTATACTTTTATTCATGCAGGAACATCTGATAAGCAAGACTTAGTGTACATTACTGTGCAAAAGGCAGATATTTCCATTAGGTAGAAGTTATTCATTTTTCAGGAGATATATTCTCAATAAGAACAGACATGAGATAATCCACTTGCACATGAAAGGAGAAAAATAAAACTGAAAAAGCGCCACATAAAGCTTTCAGCTTTTAGGAGAACATCAAGCTTCACTCTTGCTTCAGATCTGAAAATATTCACAGTTGTTTCTGCCCATCATTCCACTGTGAAAAGATGCCTTAATTATATGGGTCTGAAAGGATGTGTAGCTGCCGACAAGTCCTTCACTGAAAAAAAGGAGACATATCAATCAAAGAAGCTGGACTGACCAAAACAATAGACTGACCCACTCCAGACCTCAACATCACTGAATGTGTCACTGTGAATACTGGGTGCATGTGTTTTCTGTTTGACCTGAAATAAATAATAATAAATATAATAATAAATAAATATATTGTGCTTAGAGGTCAGGAATTATAAGAGATTTTAGATATGAGTTTATTAATCATTGAACTAATTAACTATTTTAGAGGCCAGCAGATCATAGCACCTCTGAAACTAAGAAATGTCAGTCAGCTGTTAAGTGCATGTGGCCTTAGAAAAGGAACACCTTTGGCTAATAACTATAGCACTCATTGTGAAGATGAATAGTACCACTGCTGATTACTAAATGTGAGCTGAGTACAAAATAGTGATTAATTTTTATAGAACATCCTTGTGGTCTAGGACATGACTGTTATGAGAGGGATTTGTACATTGCAATTATCCTGCTGCACTATCCTGAGGCAAATATAAATGGTATGTCACAAGCTAACTGAATTCAGTGAACATCATTATTACTTACTATGTGCAGTGTACTTTGCCAAGGTCAGGGCCAGCACAGCTAAAATGATGCAGTCATTGGCTAATGCAATAAATAGCCTTAGCTGAAAGAAGTTCTTACTTTTATACATTTTAACAGATATTACTATATTAATACGTTTCTCATATTTTCCATTGTGCGTTATTGTAAAAAATATATATAACGCATATAGCTCTTCACCTTTCAGTTTCACTTGGGTGACGATTTTGGTGCTGATTGCATTTAACATGCAAATACATTCTAATCCAAAAGAATTTATGTTTTATTAAAAGCAAGCTGCTGCAGGTCGAAGTGAAGTAAAAGCTGTGATTTGTGTTCTATGAGGTTGTTCAGTGGTTACTGACAGGGATTTTTGTTTTTAATGCATAATTTTTTTAATGAACCTCTCTGGCCAAAATGAATAATGTAACAAACCTCTAAATATTGTGAACAAGCTTGTTAACCTTCTACAGTTAGATTTCCTGGATTAAGTCATTCTTATGGGAGAATTGATATTTTTTGCTTTTGGGCTGCCTTAAAACTGGGCAGTTTACTTTTACACCACTGTCACACTTTGAGACCCTCATGTTCACCTGTACACACATACATTGTTGCTGAGCTGGAGGTACAGAATGCAACTTGGCACAAGTATATGGATCTTACATGTTGCACTTATGTTAGTTTGTACTGTTAGATGTTTCTATTTGCAAATCATTTAGTGTCATCTGTAGCATCCATGTGCCTGCATGCCAGATACTGCAGGGGATTTACAAGGTAGAGTAAGAAAATTTTGACTTTATTACAAAGAGCTTCAAACTTTCAAGGCTGTGGTAAAACCTTTTTGTTTTTCATTTCTGAAACAGGACTGAGGCACTTTTGGCCTCTCTGTGAGACAAGCGTTACCTACATAAGATTACAGCCTCATCTTCTATAAATAACAATGGCAGGGGTTAACACTCTGGTGTCGAATTTCCACTGTTTTCCTGTTAGTTTGACACTGTCTCGTATCGTTTTATCTACTTTATGAGTACAAACCAGTCCAAGATTTACTCTTACCATTGCCTCTTGCTCGGGGACTCATTTCACTTCTTCCTGCATCTCCTGTTTTTTCTCAGCATCTGCCATGATGTTCATGCTGGTAATACCAATCTTGTTTCTTCTGTTAGTTACCTGAAGACCTATAGTTGTTGCCGTGAAACATGGAGCCGTAAATTATTACACAGTTCTGGTAGACGGTAGAGGTCTGGTACACACACCTCTGAAAGTTCATAGAGCTAAAGCTAGGTGTACCGGTCCTGGAGTAGGAATGCCAGAGATAGTATTTTCACTGAAATGAGTCAGAGTATCATCAGAATGATCCTGAGGCTGTTATTTTAAGATAAAATCGTTACATAATGTTGCTTTAAAGGCTAGAAAAGAACCCCTCTGATGATGTGCCTTGAAGGTGACCTACATGAAAGAGGGCTGGGCGCATGCGAAACACAAAAATGGTTGCCCTGTATTTATTTATTCAAAAAGCAGTTCAGGCTGAAACACTCCTTGTAGCATGAGTGGGCGTGGCTAAACAACTGTATTCTGAGTAAGCATATATATGCAAATTTGTTGGTTTTTATGGCATCACAAAACCAAGAAATTCATATTCTGTATATGTAGCCCTCATACACCCACCAGACACTTTATTACCCCTCCTCTACAGTCTCCACATTGTTCATTTTATCAGCTCTACTTGCCATAAAGGTACACTTTATAATAATACAGCTGAAGACTATATTCAATATTATTCCTTTCATATTTTGTTATGCCTCTTTCAACCTGTTTCTTAATGGTCAGTAACTGCAGAGGTCACCTATATAGTAAATGAAGCTGATAAAATGGACAATGAGTATATATACAAGGGGGTGCACTTAATGAAGTGGCTGGTGGGTGTACCATATAGAAGTTATCATATATGAATTGTATGTTCTGGCAAGTGATTGGTGAAAGTTGAAGGTTTAACAGTGTTTAGATAAAAGATCATACAAAAAGAAAAGAAACTGTTCAACACTGACTTTAAAGTTGCTCCAAGTTTTTTTTTGTTTTTGGGTAAAAATGGGCAGATGGTGTTCGTATCCTTAGGAATTCATCACAAATGAGGACATTCATATCCAACAAAGATTTATCACTATTTCAAATCTTGCACAAAATAGCTCAGTTGATCATTTAGCTTTGCACCAGCTGCTCTACCCCTGAAAAACAAAAAGCTTGGCAGAAAATAGAGTTTCAATCAAATTTGACAATAATAGCTCCAGCAAGTGAGTTTGCAATGATTTGTGAAGCTACATGTATTTACTGTGGACTCTCTTAAAACACGCTGCTCTCGAAAACAGGCCAGGAGCAGAGAACAGTGCTGGAATCAGGGCTTTGGGCTTTCCCAGGCTAGTCGAGTCCCCAGAGTAATCCAAAATATCCTTCCTCCTCTCATTTAGAAGCAGTGTTATGCATCACACAGACTCATTAATAAAACTACAGTTGTCTCTTGAGATTTTTTAAGATTTAAAATAGTACAGAGTGCTAATCAGTCTATACTCAATTCAGCTACTATTGATTTAGCTATTCAGTTAATACGGTGTGCAACTTGGCTGAGGGGGTTGCCATGGCAATGCAAGCCGGCACGGACAGAGGTATTGCAGGCCCCAGTTCTAAATCAATGTGTCGACAGTTTTGGCTGAGCCAATATCTTGCAAATTAGGCTCTGGAGAAACAGACTTTCTCCTCCTTTCTCCTCCTTCCTATGTCTACATATTGGATGTTGTCCTGCTGCTTTGTTTACTCAGATTTACCTTTCCGAATCACTTTCTAGGAGGATTTCTTATCTCAAAATCACTCCTGTCTTCAAAAGGGACAAAATATACTCCTAGTATTTCAGTATGCAACGGTAAAACAACAACATTTGATTGGTCTGTGTGTTGTACACTATACATACAACTGGCTCACGGCTGTCAGGGGTTGTTGAGTAAAAGTTATCCAAGAAATTGAAAAACACTATAATGTTATTCCTCATACTTCTTCCTACTTATTTTTTATTCCAGTTTTCTGCAATTAATACAGCCCGAACTGCTTAACTTACAGACTCAATGTGCATTTTAAATGTCTCAGCAGTAAGAGGTGTTCAGTGTGTTTTTCCTGTCACTCGATATTTGTTGTTTTAGTAAACTTAGGTTTACAAATTTTAAATGACTCATAGAAATTAATGGTGGAATGTTCAGAGATTCAAATTCTAATTGGCATTCATGATGTTACAATAGGCCACTGAATCACACAGACACAGCACACGCATGGCCCTTCGTCTCTCCCGTTCTCACTACACACACACACACACACACACATTCAGCTTTTTTCAAGCATGATGTATTTTCAGGAATTGGAAATCTACAATCAATATCTGGTATAGACAAAAAATAGAGAATCTAATCTAAATTTAACAGAGAATCACCAGGCCACTAAATATAATTAGGCTCAGATCATCAAATTGATGTACCCCTGTCTGTTTTTTTAGGTTATTATTAGAGTATCAGGTCTCACTTTTACATGTCCACCTGGCACATTTTTTAAATATCTGGAGCTTCAGATAACATTCACATTCAGGATTGCTAGCTTACTGCTAAACTCTATAAAGTAATGGTGGAGAGTGTAATGGCTGCTAAGCAGTGATCGACAAAAAAAAATAAAGCATTTAGAAAAGACATGGGCAGGGTCAGGATTGTGATCAGCCATAACACCATGACAGATAAGTTGTTTCTTTTTGCTATTTCTGCTACCATCTTTCAAACTATTTCATTATTGCTTGTGGGTGCCCTCTGGAGATTTGGGCATAAAACACACGAGATTATCCGGATAATATTATCTTACACTACCTAAAACAGTCACAACTCAAAAGTTCTGTTTTACGAGCTAATTTAGTATTCAGCTTCTCATCATCCAAATAACCTGAACACATTTTTAGCACACAGTTATTAGTCAAAGACTTTTTTCAGAGATACTTTGACCTTTTATTAGTTTAACTATTAATAAACTCATATCTATAATTCCTTGATAAGCACCTTTGACTACAAGATATTTCTTTTTCATCATCAGTACAAAAGCAGAAAATACATTCGCCCGATATTTATATCTTTACAGTGATGCTGAAGGTTGGCATCTGGGGTGGTCAGTCTATTGTTCTAAGAACACCACCAGCTTCTTTGTTTGATGTGTCTCCTGTTTTCAATGAGAAGTTTCTTGACAGCTACACATCTTTCAGATCCATAGCGTTTAATTGTTTACCCCCAATGGAAGTATGGACGGAAACACCTGTGGATGTTTTTAGATCTGAAATAAGAGTAGAGCTTGATGTTCTCCCCACTCTCTCAAAGATGAAAGCTTTATATGCTGTTTATCTGATGGGGACAACAGTGGTGGGTCTACCAGGTCTTTTAGATGGTTTTTAGGATCTCCTGATTCAATAATTTTTTTTTACCTTCATTGAATCATCTTTATTTCTAATTTCATGAAGTGTATTTTAGGATCAATAAAGTGTTATCTGATATCTTACATTATATTATATAATCTCCTCAAATACATATCTCCTGAAATACTGTAGGTAGTAGCTGCCCTAATTTCAATGCCGGGCTCTCCACTGTACATATTTCTGCGTATTCCTACTACTACTAATGATGTATTATTACCGTATACCAATACATGAAAAAATGCTAAAGCATGTTTTAATGCTGGCATTTATCCTTGAGCATAACTTGAGCATCCTTGAGCATTAATACTCTTACACTTAAATCAGCTGCTAACGATCAGATAAGAAGCCAAACATTGTATGTAGGGCCACTCTAAGAGAGGGATCACCATGTGGGAAAGCAAACATGCCGTGGAAATAAATGACCTTTCCCATGATGAGTTAACAAACAAAGCCCTGTGTGTCTAAAATAGAGTTTCCTGGATGTGATCAGGGCAGATCGTGTGAAAAGAAGAGAAAAACAAATACAGAGAGTGGAAGAGTGGAATAGTGGATGACAAATACTAAGAGAGACAAGAGAGCAGAGGCTGTACTTTTCTCACAGCTTTGTTTATATAGTGTGCAAACATTGTGGCATACAACTAAAACAATGGTTCAAATAAAATGTATAGACTTTAGCTTTACCACAAATATATAATCCCAGGTCCAACCTAGTTAGGACAATACTTGAAATGCTAGTAAAACCAGAAAGAGTTTGACCCATATTAAATTTAAAATAGTGCAAAAACACAATATTTGATGTCTTCACTGTTCATAAAAATTCTCTGGATGCTCTGATATTACAGATATTTCATACTGTAGAGGCTAAAATACCAGAACATACAATGAAATCCAACACTTCCTTTTGGGTGCAAAATTTTGTAGATGGTGATTGTATATATCAATGAAAAGAATGACATACTTGTCAAGGGGAAGCAACACTATAGAGCAATCACTTTTGACTAAAGAGCCTTTCAATGGATGAGGAGATGTGTGTGAACAAGATGCCAGGGGGTCATGGAAGGTCTTGGACGTCCTAATTGACTTCTTGGACTCCTCAAATATCATAACATAAAAAATTTGAGAGGTCCCTTAAATAGATTTCTGCTGTTCTGATAGTTCATGCTTCATCCACAATTGGCAATCATCTGTCTTTGGCATTCATGACTAAGTAACTTCAGGGTGGCACCATAGCCATTCAGTTCTTCAGAACCTAGCAACTGTAATTATGCCCAGAATACCTCTGAAAACCTTTATCGTAAGTTATAACATATCTGTAAATCTGAAAACTCATGGACTTTATAGGAAAAGAGTGAATCATTACTGATTTCTCTGAAGACAGAAGAGGAGATAAAGAACATGGTCATGTGTGGAAGACCTACCAAACTAGAAAAGAGCACTTCCGTTAGCATCGCTATGGTAATTTAGCAGCTAGACAACAACATGAGACTCCTTGAATATCATTAGGGAGGTTTTCACACCCTGATTACCTGACACACTTTGAAGCATGTGTGATGATTTGGGAGGACAGATTTCACAATGCCTTCACCAGCCATGTAATAATACTTATTATCTTTTATTACTTTGGCCTCCAGAGCAAAAACGTACAGTTCACACTTTGTTTTTTGTAGATAACATGGTCAGAAACTACCTGAGCACACATGCGGAACAATGTGCGAATTGGGGTGCTGAACCAACATGCAAAGTACTTATCTAGAACATTGTGGCAGGACTAACCCCTAGTCTGTAGGTACAGGTGAGTTGAAATCAGTCTCTCCTGTTTTAAATAAAAACAGTGATTTTCATGTAGTAACAAAAACAACCATGGGAATGTGACAAGGCAGGATCTGTTGCTGCAAGGACTGCCTTTAATCCACTATGAATGATGTCTGCGGCCAGTTGACTCACTCCTTTCAGCTCCACAATGAATCTGTACCAAATTAAGACATCATCTCATGACTGCAAAGCAGATCACACCAGCACACAAAGCTGTTTTGTAGCATTGTTGTTTGAATGCTCCTTTTGTTTGAATACTATGAAATTCCTTTCTGCTCCAAATCACAGTTGTACACAAAAGTTTGTGTGCTCCTGATCAAACAACATGCTGTTGTTGACCTGATTTTAATTCACCTGTAAATTGTTTGCAATTCTGTAAAACTACCACTGACTAATAAATACATAAATAAATAATATGCTTAAGTAATCAATGATCTAAACATAGTTGTGATGCATGATGATATCTGAATCGTATTAGTATTAGCAGATATAATTCCTTAAAAGAATCTGACAGCTGTTTAGATTTGGCCAGTATTTTGAAACCAATATTCATATTGTATTCTAAAAGGTAAAGCTGGCATAGATATGTAAATGAAAGAAATCAGATATTAATATGAGCACATGATTCCTATATTGGAGCATCCCTGTCATAGAATACTATACTGCATTTTGTACAGCCTCATATGCACACCAGACTTTCCACAGTTACTAGCATAAACCTCATTAGCGCAAAACAATATAGTCCTCATGCCTGATTCTTCATATCATCCATTTTTTGGCTGCCATTTTGGCATGAGTATTCCTCTTCGAGCAGAAAACATATCCGCCTGTGGTGAATGCTAGCAGATGCTATAAATAACCTGGGCTGAGAGGAGGTAGCCATGGTAACATCACAATGGATACAACGGCTAGGGGGCTCCTCAGAAAGCGTGGCTAAATTGGAGAATGGAAATTGTAAAGCTCAGTGTCACACAAACACACGCACACACACACGTGGATCCCCTCACCACAGCAAAGCCCATCGTTACATCCTCCGGTGTATCATATCAGTGGGCACGGAGGCTGCGTGAGCTTGTAGATAAACAGATAGCAGCATCATTTCTTCTCTAAAAGGTCTCCAGCGCACGTGAGCAGACTTTGTAAATCCTTTTAGCAGTTTGGCTAAAACGTGTATACGTAGCAGTTTTTTTTTTAAATGACTTGAGGATTTATATTTTATATTTTTATATTTTAAGAATGATTATTAAAGTTGGGCTAAAACACTCATAAACTGAACCCTTACAAATTGTACATGTGGTTCTGTGTAAGTACATTGGTGCAATATGTGTGGTTTCTGTGCATGTTTTAAAATTTCCTTGTTGGCTGAGAAGTTTGCTGTCACATCTTCTGAAAGTGATCTCTTGGCCCAGAGACTTCTTGTCCCAGCCACTTAAGTGATTCTATACTGCAACAACATAGCCTTTGTGGCTGGCCATTTAACCAATGCTATATTGTAGCTACATTTCTTCTGGGGTTGGCTGCTTAAATGATGCTGCACCTTAGCTACAAGCTTGCTTGGCTCTTTTTGTTATGCTACGCTGCAGCTACATTTTTGTTGTGCTATGCTGCAACGACGTGGCTGCCTGGTCCAGCTGCTTGAGTAATGCTATGTCATAACTACAGTGCTGCCTGGCCTGACCGCTTGTTGAATGCTGCCCTCCAACTTGGTGGTCTTAAGAACTTTTCCTGGGCAACAAGGCTTCCCAGGCCAGCTCCCCGTGTGTCATTATTACAACATTTTTAAGGCCCATGGACAGAGTGGGGCACTAAGGACTCTTTTTGAACCAGCTAAACGATTTTAATACTGCAGTCTGGCAGGTTTTCCTTCCATAACCTGGAAAACCGCGTAAGTAATAATATTGTTCTATCTGTTGTCAGTTATATATGTTGTTGTTTTTTTTTTTTCCGTGTACTTTGAATGTGTGAAAAGCTGTAAATATTATTGTAGTAACTTTTCCACTCCTTCAGAAAAATGGATACTAGGGATCTGGCAGACTGAAGTTCGTTTCAAAGGATATTGTAGCGTTCCAGGGTTATTATTACACCTGTACTCTATCACTTTCAGCACCCACTGACATGGTACTATTTTGCCTCACACACCCTACAGATAAAAACTAGTCTGCCTGTGCAATAAGAGGCTTGCAGATGAACCCCACAAAATAATTGCAGGAGAACAATCACCAAAACTGACAGGCAAAACATTAATGAATGCCCTATGTCAGCAAGCCATGTTAGCACAGTGATGTAGCATGCTAAACTGTAAGGTAGGCCTGGGCAGCATGTAAAAATAATTAGGATGATTTTCTTACTAACAAATTAAGATCATTGCTTAATGATTCCCGCCTTTGAGTCATGTATATATGCTTCATCTATTACGAAAGGTTTTTGTTATGAAAGTGGAACACACTGGGATTCAGCTGTAGCTGCCTGTGGAAAAGTATAATATTTTCATAATCTAACATTTGAACCAAGAGGACACTTAAGCTTTATGGAAAATATCACACTACATATCCCAGCATTCACTCACTCACTCATCTTCAGAAGGTAGGAAACACCCTAGGCAGTTTACCAATCCTTTACAGGAATATCCCAGCAGTGACAACCTATAAATGACCTGCAATAATGCGTTTTTTAACAGTGAAAGGGAGTAAAACATTACACATACATGTTCATTAAAAAAAAAAATTCTGATTTTTTTGCACTATAGTTCCTTATCAGTTCCTTCACAACATAGCAGTTATTGCTTTTGAAGCATTGTCACTGGAATGCTTGTCAGTCATTGCAATTACAGTACCCCATCAGGAAGGCCTAGTGGAAGCTTAATGCAAAGAAATTCAACAGTTTCTCATTAGGCTAAATGTTCATGTTGTGTGAAATTGTGAAACTTTAAAAACAGCTGCTTATGTAGCGACATAAATAACACAATAAAAAAAAAAAAATTGAATGAATGAATGAACAATTAAATTCTTTCAAATCAAAATCACTCATTTGGTGATCAGTATTAGTTTCATCAACATTCTGGTCTCTTCTTTGGCCAAATAACCATTATCCACTGTTTTAGTACTGATTATGATTTGGTATCTGACTGAGCCCCCAGCTTTGCGGGATACCTGATACATGGGCCTAATTGCTGGTAAATCTGACAAGAAGTCATTCCATCCCCGGAGATTTAGTCTGCATCACGTTTCTGCCCAGCAAGAATACACTTGCTAAAGTAATTTTGAAGCAGTGCAAACTAGCTGAGCCAGGGTCGGGATGTAATGGCATACAAGTATTAGGCATACATATTCAGAATTTGGATACTAAGTATCTGTATTCAGTTCACTAAACATACTACCTAAGGACAATACAGGGTGAGGAATGTTGGTAGCTCTGTCCAAAGGAGCCACAGATTTTGAATACAATCACCCATATTTACAGCAAACCTCCAAACATTTAATCTATCTGCTGATTTATCCTCCTACATCATACAGCTCATTCCTAAAATACAGTCAACGCAAAGTTATACATGAAAGCCCTCCTAAAAAGGTTCTCCATACTATAAATAGACCAGTGGTTGTATATCAATAGCGATCAATCCATATATCGTCATCACCTGTTAAAATATGGAGTCACAAACTAGAAGAAGGTCAGGGGGCAGAGGTGGCAAAAGTCCCTTACTCAAGAAAATATTTTCACTCGAGTAGAAGCCAAAAGTACATAAAAATGTAATTGTAAAAAAGTAAAAGTATTTCTTTAAAAATGATTCCATTTTTAAAACATTATATATGTACATTATATAGCTGCACATCTATGAAAGTCAGTATACAGTGTGATTTATACTAGAACTCAATACAATTCATCCAGAATTTGAAATGGATATTGGTGAAATCTTTACTAAGAAAAAATATTGATTTTCATTTTAGCAGTCAATACTGAACGCCAGATTAGATGATTCCCCTATGTAAAACAAGGCCAGAGTGGGACTTTGTCAAACCTGGAGCTACACCCCAAACCACACGCACACAGACACAGCTAATGTCCATTTTAGGGAACCACTTCATCAGACTGCATTCTTAACAACAGTACAGTCCTCACCCTACATCTACCAACACTCTGATACCAAACGTCAGCAACCAATCAGAAAGCTGGATTTACATAGATATCATACAGCTGCTCACCACAGAGACCTCTGTCCAGAGAAGACCACAAATAAGATAAATGTAGATAGTTAGACATACAGAGTTAAGGATACACACACTAACACAGAGCTTACTGCCCCAGCGGACAGACCCAATAAAGAGGACATGATAGTTATGTTAAAAAGCTGATGCGTCAATACAATTAAAAACTACACAGCAATCCTAAAAACCCAGTTCCAATCACTGTGGGCCATCACTATCACAGCAATAGTGGTCGTAAAACAATAAAATGTGAAACAATAAAACAGTAAATGGTATCAAATGTAACAAATGTAACATAAAAAATCTATTAAAATTTAATATTCAGTAACCTGATACACAAGCCATTTTAAAACACAAAAAATATCAAAAAAAATAAAAAATATCAGAATTTACTGAGGGCAGCTGCTGTACCTGTTATCTCCAGTGACCATCTCCATGTATTTTCAGGCCATTTCAAAGCACTCAGCTTGTGAGCATATGAGCTCCCGAATGAATTATTATATCACTGGACAAGGGGGAGTTGAGGCCAACTGCATCCCCCCAGGACTATGACACCACATCACAGCTGGCATACATTTGCAGCATGTTTGCAGTATGTAGAATGTTCTTTAGCTAAAACACCATCTTGTGCACTCTTTAGATAATTCCTCACTCCTGTTTTCTTGTATGTAACCATTAAACTGTGGTTGATGGAAGATGCTGGTGTGAGGATTTCACTCCTGAATTAAATGATAAGTTTTTTATTTCAGTGCTGCTGGTTCATGAGTCATCCTTCCAGTTCACGTGATAAATGTTTCACTATAATTTATTCCTTCGTGCCCTGAGGGTGAAAGTACTGTTTGCTGTTGAAGAGGTGAAAGCTCTGTGTAGCTGAGGTTCTGCATTCTGTATGACTATATGGGATTAAGTTGGCCATATAGTATTTTGTATTGTAAGCACATCTTGATACACTGTAAATCCAGTGCTTTATTTTAAGAGTTTGAATCTATTATGTGCATATGGGCTATGACTGGGTCTTATATACTCACCTAGTACAATGTGTTTCCTGTACAGTGTTACAATGTTATATATTACTATTCATTATGATTAGTATTGGTTATTGATTATGAGTAGTGTTGGTGGATATTGGGAACAACAAACTTTAATTCCTGTCAGACCAGCACAAAACCATATATGGATATGTGTATACATTGAATCCTGACAGTGTGTCCAAGTTAACACACTAAAGATATCAGAGTCTCTGTTTGCATGTGGACACAACAGTTGTGGCTGAGACAATGTTGGCTATGATGAACTTTTATTGCATATGTTATTGTAATTGAGACCTATATCTTCATAAGTTTAGTGTATAGTCTAGGTGACAAATTACAAAAGAGACAAAAAAAAATTGTCTGCTAGGGTGTCACAGACCAAAATCCAAGGACATAGACATGGTTGCACACTGTGACTGGATAGAAACTTCTGTGTGATAGAGTGCTGCCATGCTAACAGCGTGCAGCCATCTGGCTAGCAGTCTATTCCAAAGTTTTGTTATGTTGCTGCCGCAAGACTTTGAAAGGTTACACATTTGTCAATCATATGTTTTTGGTCAAGTGACACTTGTCATCTGTACTATAATTTTGCCTTTATTAGAACCAGTATAGGAAGAGGTCATTTGGACCATGTATTCTTTTTTGCATGTGATTTAGATATTATTGGCTCATTCGCCAAGATTAGGTCCCTGTATCGTTTATGATTACTTGCTATCATTGGGTGTAATTTGGAGCTATATCACCATTAGCTATTATTGGGACCTTGTATGCTATTGGCTTATTGACTATGGCCTGGATTTGTGTTGGCTACAGTTATTGAATAATATAACATGTATTCTCAATGGCAATCAATTGGACCTTTCATTTCTCATTGACTTGTATTGGTTCTGGTCATCATTGTCTATTGTCCATTTTTAGCGGCTACGATTTAAAACTGTGACCTCACTGGTTAAATTCTGGCAGTGATTTGGACCTTATTGACAAAGACCTATATTCTTCAGCATTGATGGAGAAGTTGTATCCTATGACTCGCTGGCTATAATGGAGACCTTGTATTTACTATGTTCAACTAATATCATTGGGTATAATCAGGGCCTGTATCCTCTCTAGCAATCAGTGGGACATTTCTCTTCTTAATGACTGTGATTGGAAACTTGTATTAGCTTAATTATTGGCTGTGATTAGTACCTTGTATTTGAACCGGTTATTGGTTATCATTGTGTATTACCGGGTATTCCTATTGGCTGTGGCTTGCATCTGTAACCTCACCTGTTAAAATTGGAAATTATGTTGTATATTCACTGGCAGTGATTTTACATCTTTATTGACTGGAAATGACTGGGATATTGTACCCTTATTAGCTATAAGGACATTGTATTGGCTTGTTACTGGCTATCATTAGCTAAGACTGGGAACTTGTTTTGGCTATTCTATTACCTGGCATTAGCTATGATTGGAACATTATACTGGATATGCTATTGGCTATTATTGTTTTTTTTAGGTGTGTTAATTATTAACAGAATTTTGCAGTTAAAAATAGGATCATTAAAATAAAACAAAGCCTCCAAAGAACACTGTGCTGTTGTTCATGTTGCAGTTTACTTTGAAGTCCATTATGTGTCTTCCCACGCCACAACATAATTAAACCTCAGTTTGCTGGAACTTCCCAGTGTGCATGCAGCCCTGTAGAATCCTAAAGATTCAGCCTTGTTTATTTCACTGTTTCTGTCAAAGTGGATGAAGGACTTTCTGAAAGAGAGAGAGAGAGAGAGGGAGAAAGAAAGAGAGAGACAGAGAAACTGACCAAAAGATACGTCGAAAGAAAGACAGAGGGCAAATGAAAGTGAGAAGGAAGTGGCCTCCGGGGGCACTTTCTCAGAACCTGATGACAGCACTCCTAGGCAAAGACAATGAGTGTGCAAAGAGGACTCTCTCACACCGGCAGCCAGAGCTCCTGCCAATTTATCTGATTAAAATCACAATTTAAATGGGAAGGAGCAGCACTATTAATCTTCATTATGGCAGGAATTCAGTGGAAAAGAGACAAGGCTTTGACAGAGGACTGAACAAACAGCTCTGTATGAGTCATCAGTGCAAATGAACAGCACTCAAAAGCCCTGCCGTGTGAAGACAAATCTGAGATTGAGGCAGCTTAGAGGAGATGGCGGGTTCATTTAGAATACCGTACCACCATTGAGGAAATGGAATGTACCATTATGGATGTTTCATAGTGCAATCAGTTACTCTTCCTGCCAGGGACAGTGTCTTCAGCTGTGTACTGTAGTTACAGCTATTACTCAGCTCAAACAGCTTTTATAAATGCTCAGTTATACACAATCTTGCTATTAGAGTTAACAAAAGAAAACAGGGCACAAACAGCTTTAATCACACTTTCTTAACACCATCTTTATCAAATCTGCAGAACAGAATACAAATGAACTCAAAAAGAATCAAGATATATGCTGATAGCAGAACTGTACATTTTAAAAAGTATGCTATATTAATCATAAAAATAAATTTAAAATTCTAATATATAGGATATGTAAGACAATGAAACAACAAAATCCAGAAATAATCCAAAAGTATCGCGTAAATATGGAACCATCCTCTACTATCCTTTATTTTTATCATGTTACAGCAAGAATGGTCACAGTACAGGATATAGTTGTATGCAAAAGTTTGAGCAGCCCCAGTCAACTTATATGAGTTTACATATCCTTGCAAGGAAACAAACTGAAATATTTACTATTTAGAGGATAGAGTATGACACGTGTGTCAGAACTTTGTGTACAGACCGCAGTTTATGTAGTGATATCTCTAACACTAACAATTTGACAGAGGTTTGAGTAATGAGAGTTTAATTACCAGTACAGTCTGGCACCACATTTATAAGCAAGCTTGAAACACTGGCAGTATATCCATGATCAAATTTTAGAAAAAGAAGCAAAAGTCAAGTCAAGGAGAAAAACAGCACAAAGAAAACACACTTTACAAACAAAAACAAAGGGTTGCATAAATTAAAAAAGAAAGGAAAAGTCGTCTAACCATGTGCACCACCATACAGACCTTGGAAAAGGGAATTTGTGAATCATTTTTTTACTCAAAAAAGCAGCAAATAACATCACACAAGTTTACTTACCAATCTACAAGACACATTACAGCCTCAAGTTCAGCATCAAACGTCATCCCTATACTGTCCACATCATCTCTAGAGGTGGAAGGCAGGACCAATGTTAACTCTTGCTCTGCTTCCATTTATAGAATTTCTTGTATTTGCTTCTGAATATGGCTTCTTGCAGAGGGCAGTCAATGGCAATCAGAGGTGCGAGTAAGTGACACATGTGCAAGTCACAAGTAAGTCTCAAGTCTTACCCTTAAAGTCTCAAGGAAGTCCAAAGTTAATGTGGAAAAAGTTGAGTCCTGCTATACGCCAAGAAAGTCTCAAGTCAAGTTATATGGAGTTGTGATCCCTCAGCTCCAATTTCCTCTTTTAAATCAGTTAAAAGAAAGCAGCCATAAAGAGGGAAACTTACATTCAAAAGGAATACTGTTTCATTTTTTCTGGGCCTTTTAGCTCATCTGTTGAAGGTGTTCCTCATGACACCGCTTCAAGCCAGAGCAAAGTAGTTATATAAAAAAAATACTATACACCAAATGAACATCTTTGTTTTTCAAACACATGTAAACATCTGGACATTTGATCTTTATACTGGGTGTTCTGTAGAGACAGGACAGGGAAGCAGGATGCAACTGCAAGTATTTAATAAACTGAACAACTCTTAACAAAAACCAAAGAAACCAGAAACACTGAACTAGGTAACAAAAACAGACCGACATGGAGACAAACAAAGACTAACAAGGAACACCTGGGAAGGGGCGGAACTACAAACCAAGGACAGGTGGGGGGATTGACAAGGGGATGGAGAAAGAGAAACCAAAAACCAAAACAAACAGAAGCACATAGAAGAGAACAACAAAGAGCACATGGACATGACAAGACAGAAACAGAAGCCAGAGAAGACAGACAAACATGAGCAGGAGAGGGCAGGATGTGACACTGGGACAATACTGAGAGCAATACAACTAAACACGCAAAACTGCCTTTAAAATTAACTTGGAAATGCAGTTTTCATGTAATGGAAAATATTAGGACATCCCCACATTTATTACTGCTTAAAATACTTACGGTTAAAGTCAGTTGCTCCAAAATCAGTTGCTAATGATTGGAACATTGTTAGAGAGAACGCAGAAGGTGCTGGTCATATTTAAACCTCAGATATTTAGTTTGGTTTGCTCCTGATTGTTTAAATGAGTGGTATTACCATAATCGATCGGATTATAGTAATACCGCTCACTTCAACACGCAAGAAGCTCTCTGGCCTTCAGAAAAGAAGGTTGTAGGCGCATATGAGCCAGGGAAGGTATTTAAAACAATTAGAAACCTGCCATTTTAAGCTACCCAACACTGTTGAGCAAGTTTAGCCCATAAGCAGACCGCAAGAGTTAAGAGTGTAAACCAATCCTAAAACATAATCACATGACATAAAGCAGGTTCCAAAAGTATTCGCTCTGCCGCCTTCACAAAATGTGAACTTGAGTGACATCCCATTCTTAATCTACAGGGTTTAATTAATCAATCAATCAATCAATCAATCAATCAATCTTTATTTGTATAGCACTTTTTACAACTAACATCATGTCAAAGCAGCTTTACAGAAAAGCAGTTTGTATAAACAGAAAGAAAAACACAGAGTTAATGTACAGACAAAGGAAAGAGAAACCGGTCCAAGCACCCCATGAGCAAGCCAAAGGCAACTGTGGCGAGGAAAAACTCCTCTGGGTAAGGAAACCTTGAGAGGAACCAGGCTCAAGGGCGGAATCCAACCTCCTTAGGTCGATCCCAGATGAAGAGAAAAGGAATTAATTAACAGGAGAAGCAGCTTAGAACAGATATTAGATACAGTCTGATGAATCCAGGAGGTAGTAACTGGAAAGATGTAGCTGACCCATAGGTTCTCTGTTTAAGAAAGAGATAGCGTTCATGATCAGAGCCAGAAGCTGGTGGCTCTATTGTGGTCATATGGGGTGATGAACTGGAGAAACCAGGGCAGGAGACCCAATGGTGGAGAATGGTGCTCAGGTAACTCTGGCTGCTCTGGAGGTTTCCATATGATCACTCCAGAGAGGTGTCATTCCTGTCCTTAACATAGAAGAAAGATGAAGAAAAAGAAAAAGGAGAGAGAGAGTGTGTGTGTGTGTCTGAGAGAGAGAGAGAGAGAGAGAGAGAGAGAGAGAGAGAGAGAGACTGATTAGGAGGACTGAGTGGTAGGCTTTGCAACTTTAATATGATGTCATCCCAGCCTTTGCAGCTATAACAGCCTCGACTCTTCTGGGACGCATTTCCACATGGCTTTAGAAATGTGTTAATGGGAATATCTGACCATTCTTTCAGAATTTGTGAGGTCAGACACTGATCCCAAAGGAGTTCTGTCAGGTTGAGGTCAGGACGCTGTGCAAGCCAGTCAAGTTCTTCCACACCAAACTCACTCAACCTTGTCTTTATGGGCCTTGCTTTGTGCACTGGTGCGCAGTCATGTTGGAACAGGAAGGGTCCATCCTCAAACTGTACCCACAAAGTTGAGACCATGAATTGTCCAAAATCTCTTGGTCTGCTGAACCATTAAGAGTTCTTTTCACTGGAGCTATGAGTCTGAGCCCAACGCCTGAAAAACAACCCCAAACCCTAATCCACCAAACAATGCAGTCAGATAAGAACCGTTCTCCTGTCAACTGCCAAACCCAGACTCGTCCATTAGATTACCAGATGGAGAAGTGTGATTCATCTCTGCGCACCTCAGCATCTGCTGACTCCACTGTCATTTCATGTGGTCTACCACAGTGGCTAAATTGCTGTCACTTTGTTATAATCCCACTGGCAGTGTGGAATATTTAGTAGTGAGGAAGTTTAATGACTGGACTTGTTGCACAGGTGGCATCCTATCATGGTGCCATGTTGGAATTCAGTGAGCTCCTGAGAGTGACCCATTCTTTCACTAATGCCTGTAGAAGCAGTCTACATGCCTAGGTGTTTGGTTTTATACACCTGTGGCCATGGAAGTGATTGAACTTAATTATTTGGAATGCTGATTATAGGTATATGTATTTGTATATATAAATAAATAAATAAATGTATATATATATATATATATATATATATATATATATATATATATATATATATTGTAATTTTGCTTTTGTAATTTGTTTTTTTTAATGTGTTTCTTTAATTTTCTGGAATGTCAATTGGTCATGATAACCAAGTCTAAGTCAAGTCTTTTATCAGTGGTAGTCAAGCAAGTCTCACTTGATCACTCAGCAAAAGCTTCAGCCATCATTGCATTTTACTGTTCCTTTCACTGACTATCTGTTCTTAAATGATCTTACATTCAACATGATTGATAAGTGGTTACGCCGTTGGGACAGCAATGCTACCTCTTCCATGCCACACTACAGAGATTTATATCACCTAATCAGATATATGGTACCAGGTACCTAGTATTATAACAGGATGGGGTAGGGCTGACTGTTTAGCATGCTACCTTCAGTGGATAATGAACTAAATTAGATAAATGAAAAATTTGAGAAAGCTTCCTTTTTGTTAATGATAAAGTTACATATTCATTGTTACTGCATTTGATAGGCTGCACTAATTCAATTTAATGGCTGTGCCAACTCCTCTGTCCTGTTGAGCCGATTATTTAAAAAAAAGGTCGGGGGCATTTGCAGAGGTTATGAATAATGGAATGTATGCCTCTAAAGCAAATGAATAATGTAATTTCAAACTATTTGCTTTCCTTTGGAGAGCTCTAATACTGGAGGTCCTGTTCATTTGCTGGCTATGTAACGTCACTTTCTTTTACTGCTGTTTTTTTTTTACCAGATCGTTTTTTATGGATCACAGCAAAATCAGCAGAGTTAAATATCTGGTGTTGATGAAATGTTTGAGAGTAGAGAGTTAATCTGACTACTGCCTGAGTTAATTCAACTCTGGATTGAGACTAATTTATATAGTTTTACACCCAGTCAAAACAGAGATGTTGTCAAAATAGAGTGCTAAAACCTTACATTTTTCAAATGGACTCTGAGAGTGTTGCACAAACACACAGTGATTACAGTGATTAACCCCACCTCTACATCCAATTCAAGAGCAGGGCACCATTTAATTTCTCCTGTTTTTGCATTGCCTCGGTGTGTAATTGTTAATATATGAAGTTATGCTTATGTAGATTGCGTTATTCTTTATTATGACTGCTTTTCTTTTACCTCGCTAGAGCCTGGAGGCCACCGTGCACAACTCTTCGCGTCATGGCCTGTCATGCAACAGAGCACTGCTACAGAGCACTGGTGTTCAGAACATCGGCAGAGAGCACCGATAAACGGCAGGTTTAAGTTCAGTCTTACACTCTGCTCATGTAAATTGAATGAAATAAAACGTATCACAAACTTTTCAAAGCTGTGCGACGGGGCTTGTCTGAAATGCTGATGCCTAAAAGTTAGCTTGATGAGATTGCTTGCCAGCTAGCTTGCTAGCTAAATTAACGACATAACGATAATGTTTTTGTTTGTCTCTTTTTTCTTCAGTTGTTTAATGCTGAATTTAACAGTGAATTAACTTTTATAGCCGTCGTAATAACCGTTGTGTGTGATAGCTTTATTAGCTAACATTTAAGCTTACTAAAATAGCTATGCTAAAATATATAGCCAGCTAACTAGCAGAGCAGCTAGACTAGGACATTTGTCAAATATTAGCTATAGCTAACTAGCTAGCTGGCTAGCTATTTGTGAACTTACCATTAAATGTGTTATTAATATACGTATATATATATTCTGTATTTTGTTTTATATTTTATATCTCTTTGTTTAAAGTGACTCTGATATTGTCATATTGTCCATAGCAGTGATATATTAATACAAAAAATATAATAATAATATTAAGATTCAAGATTTTTTAAGATTTTGCTGCGTACATGCAAGATGGCGCCCATCGAGGCAGACGTCTCTGCACGCCTCCAGTGACTGTCGCTTTTTCACTTTTATTTTGGTGTTAATAGTAATTCTGTATGTACAAAAGATAATATAAGGTGGAGCTTCAAAGCCATTGTTAGCCATGGCCATATCTAGTGGTCATCTGTGATCAGGCAAAGCTGTAAAAAAAAGATTTGTTAACTTGGAAAATCAACACAACATGAAATTTAACCTCCAGTGCTGAATCGCAGAATTGTCAGACTTTAGCATCAGCCCATTAGCTTATATCATAAGTGTGTTTAAGCTGAGAGAGTGTTTTTCTTTTATATGCACAATACATCAACTTTTGTGCTTATCAACTGTATGCTTAAGATGCAGCAAATTTTACATTAAGCTATGCTGAAGTTTTTCTCTAGCCACAGGCGAGTATTTTACTGTGTATTCAAATCCTCATTAGAATATATATATTTCTGTACTCAGCTCAGCAGAGGAGAGCCGAGTCAGCAAGTAGCCGTCTAATACCAATATAATATTGCTTGAGTATTACTTTATTGACCTGTTGAATCTGCGAGATACTCATATGATGCGAATCACTGCGTGTCTCCGACATCTGCGACATTCCTGTCACGGTCTACTAGAGCTCAAAGGCAAACAAGACTTCATTTGGCCTCATAATGGGGCCATATTTGGCTGTACACAAGCACTAAACAATGAATCCACCACCCTGGGGGCTTAACCTGAATACATCAGCACAAATGAGTGTGGTCAGGCAGCGGAAGGAAAGCACCTCTGGCTAGCGGAGTAGAGCAGCCGGGGACCGTGGCATCTGTGGTAGAGAAACAGCTCTGAGACAGCTGAGGCAGCTAACCAGAGTCGCCATTAGTAAGGTCCATCAGCATCAGGGCAATAGATGATATCTACAACATCCATTAAAACTGCTAATTTTTTTGTTTTCTTACCAATGCAAATTATGGTACAATTACATCCAATAACAATTCTTTCCTAGATGGTTCTAAATTTGGATGCAGAGTCCTAGGAAAAGTCTGCAGCTGTTTTCTATGGAAACGGATTTATCAATTTTTAATAAATATAATCAAATTGAAAAGCTTCAAACTTTCAAAGCCTATTTGGTGTGAAATTGGAAAAGACTGACCAAACCTTTTGGCATGAGATGAATGTATTTCTTTTCATGCCAGCCTGAAACAAGACTGATGTTACTTCTGATGTCCAGAAAACTTACACAACTGCTTTCATATTGTCATTTTTTTGCCATTCACCATGAGATTGTCTCGCATCCTTTTATGTCTTTTGCTCTTGCCAATGAGTAAAAGCCAGTCTTATTTGCACTTTTTTGGCCTCTCAGTCTCACTCCGTCTCTTCCTCACTTCGTCCGCCAAAGTCTTCTTTAGTCTCTTCTAAGCTTCTGCCATGATATCCTGCTGACTAAAGACCAATACTTGTTGGTTAGTGAGGCTGATATGTAAACAATCAGAATCAGAATTTGACTAGTCTTCATACTCCAAACTTGCTAGTCTCCATACTCCAAAGCCAGAAGTAAGGACTTTTAGGGGTTTTCATTTGAGAAATACATTGAAAGGGGGACAGTTTGAGTTTTTGGAAGCTTTTTAAATGGAAGATAAAGTTTGAAAATATCTTAAAATTAAATTACTGGTCGACCCGTCTTTTTTTCTGACCCATGCGACACACTACTGGCTACAGATTGTATTGTAGTCTTATTAAGAAATCTTTTATAATTATCTGCACAATAATTTAAACTAGAGTAGCAACAGCTTAAAACATGAACTGCCCAAATATGTATTGGGTTCCAAGTCAACACCATAAAGCTAATGGCCAGGGAACAACTGCAGCATGCAGTGTATTTATAATTCATGGCTTTGGTTTATTTATGAGACTGTTGGTCATTTCACAAGAGGGTAAAATATGTAGCAATTACCTGAACCTTCACCATGTTGACACACTGGCAATTTGGAAAGGAGGCTTTATCAATTAAACTGTGGTTGAAATGTCGCATGTAATCAGAGTCAAGCCCCATGTGAGCTAAGGCTCATTAAGTTTTGTTATATCACTGAAAAAAACAGTGATGCTCTGAATGTGCTTGACTCAAAAGCATGTAATTTCCACAAAATATATCCACAAGGAAAATTAAATATATTTTAATATATGTTTATATACTTTAATAGATCTTTAAATATATCAAGAAAAATTACACATTATAATTTTAATATGAATTTGTATTCCAGTATAACAGTATCTTCATTTTAAGTAATGTGTTTATGTTTTGGTGAAAGCAGGTCTTATTAGTATTATTGCAATGTGAAATTCCATGTTGATGATTTGATATCTTTATATGAAATATATTTGTGTAAGTGCTGTAATACCACAAACACAGAAGTAGTTATTTTCAGTTTATATGCATATACTCATCAGCAAAAAAATTATTGCACCATGAATGAAGTGTTGGATTGCAATGCTTTTCAAATGGAAGACAAAGGTTATCAGGAACAATAAATGATGAAAGCTATAGACTGATATGCGCAATATTTATTGAGCTATGCATACACATAGGGTCTTTTATTATGATGCCGGGCAGCCATGTTATCTAAGGCAACAAGCCAGGCATGGAGTCATAGAGGATCCTAATGGTGTCCTGTGATAATCCATCCAATGCACCTTGAATATTCTCTTGCAGTTTCTGCAGATTTTGTGGTAGGGGTAGAGGTGGAGGGACACCAGGCCTTCTGGATGTGTGATGTGTGACAAGCTGTTTATCCTGGCACTTACTATGGTGCCTCCACACACAAATTTGGGACTCGTCACTGAAGATGACCCGCTGACATTCAGAGTCACTATATTCAAATATGATAATTACAATTCCATTCTTTACACCTGACATTCTGTTTCTCACATTTTATTGTGCTTTTTTATATTTCTTTGATTCTTTATTCTGAGCACTTTACCTGAAACTATACCTACCAGCATGGGCACTGACTCACTTGCAACTGAATGCTTTGGTTTTTTTCCTACTGAAACATCAGGGTATGATATATAAATTAGGTACTCGTAGGCTGGCCTTTGATTTCATTAAACAGATTTTTTTGTATTAATTATAATAGGTCTTCAGCTATTATTATTATTATTATTATTATTATTATTGTTGTTGTTGTTGTTGTTATTATCACAATACTTAAGATTAAAATATACATCAGCAGTTGTGTGGTTACTTGTCTGCTGTGCTGTGCTGTGCTGTGCTACTGTTTGCATTGACCTTTCCTGAGGATCTATGCTGTGCAGGGTAATTAGATACAGGCCATGCGCTATAAAAGTCTGAACATTCTCACAGGCTAATGACTGATGAGTCATTGCTTTCTGTCTTTTATTAGGAAGCGTATGCACTAGTGTAGTAACCAATTACCATAACTGCGTAGTGCCCAGGTATAACAATAAATAAATTTAAAATATTGCAATGTAGAGTGTTTACATGTAGAAATAAACAGTTTTGGAAATATTCAGATTGTAGAGTATTAGATCTAATGTTCATTTAGCATATGCAGGAGGCAAAAACAGCTTTGTAAGTGTACAAGTAAATGTGTTGAGGTAGCAAATGTGCAGTTAATATGTGGTTGTATACAGTATAAGATGTTTAAAGTGTACAGTGCAGACAGGAGAATAGCAGCTCAGTGTTTAGGTGAACAGCTATAGATAAATAAATATACGTAGATAATAAACACAGCTAAGATGTTCAAATATGCATCAAGTGTGCTGGGGTGATCAGGGCTAGATCAGTAACAGTGTTTGATGTTGCAGTCATGTTCTGGTAGGTGCTGCCGGAGTGACCAGTTTAACACCTCTAGGGTAAAAGCTCTTCCTGAAACTGGTGGTTCTGGCTCAGATGTTCCGGTACGTTTTTCCAGGTGGCAGAGGTTGGAACGGGATGACTGGGGTGTGTGGGTCTTAGAATATGTTGACTGCTTTCCTTAGACATCTCTTGTTATAAAGGCCTGTATAGATGGGAGGGCAGGCTCTGGAGGGCCTTGCGCTCAGTAGCAATGTTACTGCCATACCTCACACTGTTGCACCTTGTCAGGATGCTTTCCATGGATCTATAGAAGTTGCAGAGGAGCTGCTGTGGCAGATTGATTCTCCTTAGTATTCGTAGAAAGTGGAGGCCTTGTTGGGCCTTACTGACAATGTGTGAGGTGTTTAGTGTCCAAGTAAGATCCTCGGCTTAGTGGACACCAAGGAACTTGAAGCTGCTTACTCTTTCCATCAATGTGCCCCCGATGCTTAGTGGTTTGTGCGCACACTTCCTGATGAATCCAGTGACTTATGTTGCATATTGATTTATGTCAATCAATTCCAATACCTATTATGCCACATGTACTATCCTGCCTTAACTTAAAATATAAATAGCACTCTAACTTGAACTTCAAAAATATGTATTCAGTTTCAAAAGTATTTTTAATAAAGCATTTGCAATCTTTTAAAATTCTAGTAGATTTATGTAATGATATTGATGTGAGTTATCAAATGGTTGTTATTAATGGCTTGTGTTCGGGTTTGCATGACTAATAGAGTGTCTGTAGCTTGGTGTGTATAAAACCTTATGCAAGGTTTATGCATAGCTGTGAGTGTCTATTATAACTCAATAATATGAGTTGTATATGTGTCAAATATATGAGGTAATATTGGATATTCTACTTAATCCAGACAGAAACTGGTATGTATGCACTAATAGGTACTATATACAGTACATACTGCAGAACTGTTTTAACATCATGACCCAAAGTATCACATGCATTATTCTTATTATTACTATTAACTGTTTAAAATATGCATAAAAATATTTTAAAGCATCAGTGCTAACATTAATGGTAACAAAGTCAATGGGCAGATGCCAGGCTGCTTTTTGACAGCAGGCCCTGCAGGCCAAATGAACATGGCTTGATTTACAACAGCACTAAGCTTTCAGCAGGCTTTTATTACCAGCTTCACATCCATTTTGTCTTTCCATGATTTATTCATTTGTTAAGAACCCTTGTTTCTTGTGTTTCCTATGTGCTACTGAGACAGCATGGATTATGAAAATGATTTTCACAATGGTTTCATCATCCATACATGTGAGTTTAAATGTGAAGTATTGTCAAGGTTTTAATGGCATCCCCCTCTTGTGTCCTTGATAGAATGTATGCACAAGCCATGACGAAATTACACTCTAATCTACTCCAGCGCTGCTGATTCCTATAATACACCAGCCATAGGCTTTCTCAAGGACTCTGCAGTAAAAGGCTTCCCATCCCCCTACAGCTCACCTACTGCCAGGCTCATGAGTCCCCAGCTGCAGTCAGCAGCAAGGTTATTCACTTCTTATCACACAGCCTTCAAATGAATGTCAGGGGACCAAGGAAGCCCAAAGGTCAGCTGACTGCCTCACTGCATGGTTATTCATCTGGACCATCACTGTCCAAATCATGATCAAGCACCATGGACTGGTCTCCCAACAGAACTCTACTGAATGTGCTCCGCTTGAAGGAGTGAATATTAAACAGTAATTGTTCTGAAAGGGTTGGAACAGTGTCACACCAGAAACATACCTAGTTTCCTGAAATACCTTTCAGTGAATATTTATTTTAAGTATTTACTTTAAATGTTCCATAGAGTGTACGCTGTATTTGCATTGCCATAGATGAATAAGAGAGTACATAGAACTTATGTACTATGAACTTATTCCTCCATGAAGTACAAATCCTGCACAATAACTATAATTGATCAAGACCCATGGTGGATCATCATGGTGCAGAGCATTTTTTAAGGCTTTAAAGAGGATGTGTATTTTTAAATCAGGCTGAAGTTCCAATTCACCAGCTTCTTAATCAAACCACCAGCTTTTTAATTAAGCCATCTTAAATGCTTCAGCTTGTGTAGGCCCCAGCAGACTGCATAGAAATGTACTCTTTTGACTGTAAAGGAGATACTGACACTTTCCAAACCCTTTTTAAGGACTTCTGAATGAGTATTGATGATGTTGGTCTTTAAAGGAGGCAGAAATTGTCTTCCTATTCTCCAACTTCTGAAAAGCTGTTACACAATTTAAGGTGAAGCTGAAAGCTTCCAAAACAGCTTTCAACTTCCAAAAGCCAGTTTGAGCAGCGACATCCTTAATTCAGAGATGTTAGTTTGTTCAGCAAATTTCACATGAGGCATAATCTAGCAACTTAGTGCACAGCATTTGACACTGAACAGACTCCATTTTTATTAGCATCACAAACCCAACAGAAACCTGTAAGTAGCAGCCACACTGTGTGTTTTTATCACTAAAGACTTTGTGTTTATGGTGAGGTTCATTTTATTTTCCTGCCTGTGTCTGTTTTAACATGTTGCTTCTAAACCAGCCATGCCATAAACACCATAAAAAACATAAACACAAAACCACAACTTGTTTCATTCTAGGATTATTTAGGGTGTAAATACCACTTGTATAACCACAAATGGGAATTTTTCACCCTGTTAACGTCTCATACCTTCATACCCTCATAACAACAGAGGTAAAAGGTTAAATTTGCCACTGTAGTCATTCTTCGCAAAATAATACATATAAGAATAGTAATAGACACATCAAGGGACTCAACAAGCACAAACAACCGCTTTGCTTATCAGTGATGTAATTGCGCATGGTGACTTCATCTTCACCTAAAAAAGCAAAGAACATGGCTTAGCTGTGAATGTTGCCAGAGGAGAAGACAGTCAGGTACCATTAGGTTCTGCTAAAACTGATGCTACATATGTGCCATTAAACTGTGAGCTGAAGCATTGGACCAATGACAAATGGAAAAAGCAAAATGTGTCCTTTAATACGTCTTACATGTTTTGCAGCTCAGCTCCAGTTTATTAGCATCGCAAATTAACACTAATATCGCTCAGTAGACAAAAAAATTGTCACCTGTGAACATCATATACATAAATAATAGCTGTGATTCGATTTGGCATGGACTGGACAAATTTTGGATGTAAGTGACAGTAATGTTTAGCATCACCTTCAGCCAAAGTTCATGAATGTTTTCCCTGGAACAATTCTGAGGAGAATTTCCTGTCATTAATATCTGCTTTGTGAAAGATGTTCCACACATCCAGCAAGCTATTTACCCTAAATCTGTGAATCCCATCACACGCGCTGCAGGTATATAAAGCTTGATCTTCTTCGTGCTGTGCAATCTGCAGCAGCCTGCAGTTACTACCACCCTAAATGTGTGAGGAACAATATTTTTCTGTCTGGTGAGCTTGTTTTTTCTCTTGACTTGTATAGGCTCAAAAATGGGCACCTGGAGGGATGCCATACAAGAAACGAATTATTTTTTTAAAATATAAATATAAACAACATTAAAAACCGTAAAAGCGGTGCCTCTGCCTCTGATAAAGGACCAGAGGGTGACCAACACAAACTGTGCAGCAGCCAGGGAGCCATCGTCCCTGACTTACAATGTGGACCAACATAGTAGAAGTCGCTTAAAAGTGCTTAATAAAGTGAACAGTAGGTGTAAGATTTTTATTTTAATCAGTTTCAAAAGGATGTGACAAAATTACTGTTGTGATGCGGTGTCAAGGATATTTATGAATCAAGTTGCAGAGATTTCTACAAATGTTAGCATCCTAACCAGGCCCAGCCCATCTTGTACCAGTTGGTACCTAAAGAGGCCCTTCGCCCACTCTCAGCAAACAACATTCAGCTGCAAACAACAAAAGTGATATAAATAGAAGCCGAACAAGAGTAAACATTAGTGCTGTTTTCACTGGAGACACTGTTAAAAGGGATGAGTACAGGAAGGTTTGATGCTAACTTTTCAACTTCAATGAAGTTTCTGCTAGACTGGTAAGGTATAAAGAAGTGTTGAGTGTGAATTCAACAAATTGTGTCGTCATTTTGCATATTGCTTCTGTAAAGAACAATCCACTGAAAATCTTTAGTGACTCGCTCCTGAAAGACACCTTTCAGGACACTACAGTAAAAAAAAAAAAAAAATGGTGTTAATGAAATTAATAACAGGTGCAGTGGAAGAGCAACAATGAGACACCCCCCCAAAACAGGAATGGTTTAAAAGGACGAGGTCATTGACATTTTGTCCCCCCTCATCTTTTCCCACTGATTTTTCACTAGTTTTGCAGTTGACTTGGGTCAGCGTCACTACTAGTACCATGGTGCGGTACCTGGACCCTACAGAGGTTGCACAGGTATTCCAACTACTGAAGGATGGCACATCAATATGTGCCATTGCCACAAGGTTTGCTGTGTCTCCCAGCACAGTCTTAAGAGTACGGTTGAGATTCCAGGAGACAGGAAGTTACTCTAGGAGAGCTGGACAACGCTGTAGAAGGTCCTTAACCCCTCAGCATGACCGGTATCTGCTCCTTTGTGCTAGGAGTAACAAGAAGAGCACTGCCAGAGCCCTACTGCTGTGAATGTGTCTGACCAAACAATCAGAAACAGGCCTCATGAGGGTGGCCTGAGGGCCCGACATCCTGTAGTGGGCCCTGTGCTCACTGGCCAGCACCGTAGAGCTTGATTGGCATTTGCCACAGAACACTAGAATTGTCAGATCCGCCACAGGCGTCTGTGCTTTTCACAGATGAGAGCAGGTTTTACCTGAGCACATGTGAAAGTCGTGACAGGCTCTGGAGACGCCGTGGAGAATGTTATGCCGCCTGCAACATCATTCAGCATGACTGGTTTGGTGGTGGGTCAGTGATGGTCTGGGGTGGCATATCCCTGGAAGGACGCACAGACCTCTACAGGCTAGACAACGGCACCCTGACTGCTATTAGGTATCAGGATGAAATCCTTGGACCCGTTGTCAGACCCTATGCTGGTGCAGTGGGTCCTGGGTTCCTCCTGGTGCACAACAATGCCCGGCCTCATGTGGCGAGAGTATGTAGGCAGTTCTTGGAGAATGAAGGAATTGATACCATTGACTGGCCCACCGGCTCGCCTGACCTAAATCCAATAGAACACCTCTGGGACATTATGTTTCGGTCCATCCGACGCCACCAGGTTGCACTATAGACCAGGGGTGGCCAACCCGCGGCTCGCGAGCCACATGCGGCTCTTTGTCCATTCATATGCGGCTCTTCCATTAATAATTAAAATATATATTTATATACATTTATTTATTTATTTTTGCTGCACATATGTAGTATAAGTTGTGTATTTGAGTCACTGCTTAATTCGCGCTACAAGACTTGTGGCTGGACAAAGCCAAAGTCTGTTGCCACGGTGACGCAAAACCCCGCCCCTGCCCCAGCAAGTAGTATGTCCCAACATCACAATGCGCTGTCGTGACCCAGGAGCCAGGCTACTAGCTACTAGCTAAACGACCTCTGAAACATGGCAGCGTCCGGGAAATGTAAAGCCAAATGTGAATATGAAGATGAACACAGAACCTTCTTACTAGAGTGGGAGGATTAGTATTTTTTTATTGAGCGGAAAGGGAAACCGTTCTGTTTGATATGCCAAACGTCATTATCCAATTTCAAAGCTTCCAATCTCCAGCGCCACTTTAGCACACTGCACGCCAACGTGAACCATGAGTTTCCAAAAGGTACTGAACTGCGCCAGCACAAGCTGAACACTTTAAAACGCCAGTCAGACAAACAGACTCAGTTGTTTCAGAAATGAACAAAACAGCCAGAAACGGTTACGCTCGCATCCTATTAGCTGGCATGGAATATTGCTGGTGCTAAAAAGCCATACAGTGAGGGAGAATTTATAAAAAGCTGCCTCAGTGACGCCCTTGCAATCTTGTCTCCACAAAATGAACATTTGAAACGAATGGTTTTAGAGCTCCAGTTGTCATGACATACAGTCGAACACAGAATATCAGACATTAACAAAGCAATTGCGACACAGTTATACTCTGATCTTGAGAAATGCCAGTATTACAGCATTGCTGTGGATGAGTCTTGTGACGTACAAGACAAGCCACAGTTTGCAGTTTTTGTACGGTCAGTAACAGAGAACTGTACAATAAAAGAAGAGCTGCTTGATATTGTGCCGCTAAAGGACAGGACTTGTGGTATCTACATGAAAGAGACCCTGATGACTGTTGTTGAAAAGGCAAATTTGCCATTATCAAAACTCACAGCCATAGCCACAGATGGAGCACCATCCATGATGGGATCTGTAAATGGTCTTGTTGGGCTGTGCAAGTCTGATGACCGCTTTCCAGAATTTTGGACATTTCACTGCATCATCCACCAAGAGCAGCTAGTGTCTAAAAAGCTAAACTTGGACCACATCATGAAACCTGTACTAGAAATTGTCAACTTTATTTGTACTCATGCCCTTAATCACAGACAGTTCAGAAATCTCATTGCAGAACTTGATGAAAACCTTCCTAGTGATTTGCCACTTCACTGCAACGTAAGGTGGCTTTCAAGAGGTAAGGTGATATCTCGTTTTTTTGGCCTTTTGAACCAAGTCAAGTTGTTCCTTGAAGAAAAACACAAAGATTATCCTGAGCTCTCTGATCCCCAGTGGATTTTAGATCTGGCTTTTCTGGTGGACATGCTGCACCACTTGGACAGGCTGAACCTTGATCTCCAAGGGAAATTAAAGATGCTACCTGATCTAGTGCAGTCAGTATTTGCATTTGTTAACAAACTCAAGCTGTTTAAAACCCATCTTAAAAAGGGAGAACTAACACATTTCCCGTCTGTGTCAAATGCAAGTGCCCAAGCAGCTGAGGTCCTAAAACGGAGAACTGCACACTATGCAACTCTACTTGAAAATCTGCAGCAGAGCTTTGAGGACAGATTCCATGAGTTACAAGTGAAAAGGCCACAAATTACATTCCTTGTTAACCCCTTTGCTGCTGATTCAGATTGTTTGAAACCCCCACTGGTGACAGATGAAGCTGCATCTCAAATGGAGATGATTGAACTCTTTGAAGATGACAGACTCCGGTCTGTTCTGAGTGAAGGAACCCTGGATTTTTGGAAAATTGTGCCTATGGAGAAGTATCCCAATGTAAAACAAGCTGCACTGAAGCTACTGTCAATGTTTGGCTCAACATATGTTTGTGAAACAGTATTTTCCACCCTGAAACATGTGAAATCAAAGCATCGCTCTGTTCTTACTGATACACATGTGAAAGAACTGCTTCGAGTAGCATCAACTGAATACAAGCCAGATTTGAAAAGGATTGTGGAAAACAAAGAATGCCAGAAGTCTCACTAAATTTATCTACAAGACAGGTATGAAATGACGTTTAAAAATGGTCAATATAAGTTGTGGTTGCTGTTGTTCTGATATTTGTTTACACATATTTGTTTAAATTCATAACCTGCGGCTCCAGGTAGTTTTTTTTTTTTTTTCTGGCTCTTTCTGTCTGAAAGGTTGGCCACCCCTGCTATAGACTGTCCAGGAGCTCAGTGATGCCCTGGTCCAGATCTGGGAGGAGATCCCCCAGGACACCATCCGTCGTCTCATTAGGAGCATGTGTAGGCCATAAAAACTACTGAGTACCATTTTGAGTTGATGCAATGGAATTTCAGTTAAATGGACGAGCCTGCTGCATCATTTTTTGCTTTGATTTTCAGGGTGTCTTTGAGTTCAACCCTCTGTAGGGTGATTTTTTTTCATTTCCATCAAACGATGTGGCATCCCTTTGTTCCTAACACATTACCCAGTTTATATGAGGAAAGATATTCTGCATGATTTTTCCCCATTGAGATCTGATGTGTTTTCAAAGTGTTCCCTTTATTTTTTTGAGCAGTGTATATATACACACGTGGACAAAGTTGTTGGTACCCCTCGGTTAACGAAAGAAAAACCCAAAATGGCAACAAAAAAAACTTTTGTCTTAGCTGACAAAAGTAATAATAAATAAAAATGTTATCAGTCAGTGGGCCTATATATATAGGGCTACAGGTCACTGTGCTGTTTGGTGACAAGGTGTGTACCACACTCAACATGGACCAGAGAAAGCAAAGGAAAGAGTTGTCTCAGGACATTAGAAAGAAAATTATAGACAAGCATGTTAAAGGTGAAGGTTATAAGACCATCTCCAAGCGGCTTGATGTTCCTGTGACTACAGTTGCATATATTATTCAGAAATGTAAGATCCATGGGACTGTAGCCAACCTCCCTGGACGTGGACGCAGGAGGAAAATTGATGACAAATCAAAGAGAGCGATAATACGAATGGTAACAAAAGAGCCAAGAAAAACATCTGAAGAGATTAAAGGTGAACTTCAAACTCAAGGAACATCAGTGTCAGATCACACCATCCGTTGATGTTTGAGCCAAAGTGGACTTAATGGGAGATGACGAAGGAGGACACCATTGTTAAAAAAGCCAGGCTGGAATTTGCCAAACTACATGTTAACAAGCCACAAAGCTTGGGGAGAATGTCCTATGGACAGATGAGACAAAAATGAAACTTTTTGGCAAGGCAGATCGGCTCTATGTTCACAGACGGAAAAATGAAGCATATCAAGAAAAGAACACTGTCCCTACTGTGAAACATGTAGGAGGCTCTGTTATGTTCTGGGGCTGCTTTGCTGCATCTGGCACAGGGTGTCTTGAATCTGTGCAGGGTACAATGAAATCTCAAGACTATCAAGGAATTCTAGAGAGAAATGTGCTGCCCAGTGTCAGAAAGCTTGGTCTCAGTTGCAGGTCATGGGTCTTGCAACAGGATAATGACCCAAAACACACATCTAAAAACACCCAAGAATGGCAAAGAGGAAAACAGTGGACTATTCTGAAGTGGCCTTCTATGAGCCCTGACCTAAATCCTATTGAGCATCTTTGGAAGGAGCTGAAACATGCCATCTGGAAAAGGCACCCTTCAAACCTAAGACAACTGGAGCAGTTTGTTTATGAGGAGTGGGCCAAAATACCTCCGAGAGGTGCAGAAGTCTCATTGACAGATACAGGAATTGTTTGATTGCAGTGATTGCCTCAAAAGGTTGTGTAACAAAATATTAAGTTAAGGGTACCATCATTTCTGTCCAGGCCTGTTTCAGGAGTTTATTTTTTAAATAATTCTGTTGAAGCATGGTTGAAAAGCATTGTCTTACTTTCATTTGTTCATTTTCATAGAGTTTTATTTATTGCTACTTTTGTCAGATATTTCTGTTACCATTGTGTATATATATATATATTAATACGTACATACATACATAAATTTAAAATATTATTCAGGTAAAAAGGCTAAGTAGGACAAAACTTCACAAACCTTTTGTCAACGTCTTGAATGCAGTGGCACTTTTTTCTCTGATCTGTTTTCCAAAGACGTTACACACTACCACTGAGTAGCAGCTGTGTTCAAAGAGGAGTGCAAGCAAGATGATGCAGTCTAAGAACACATTAAAACCTTCATGCATCTTCTGCCTGCAGGTGCTTGATGGTAGACACTTGAATTGTATTTAAAGTCTGACTTAAGGCTGTAAATTATGCTGCTTTTAAGTTATAGGGATCGTTGATCATTGGCAAATTTCTGTCTGCATGGTGCAGGCCCTTAGGAGAAACGGAGGCATGTTCTGGGAAGACAAGGGAAAACCAAGAGCTTCATTTTTGTGGGGAGCTGAGCACACTCCACAACAGTAAACACCCAGTAAATCACATTTACAAGATGAAGTAATAATCTACTGTGGTCAAATTAAGCATAAGGAGACCTCGGTTAATCACAGGCAGCGCTTTTGTACCATACTGAACTGTATATAAGACAAATGGCTCTATGAAAGTATCAGAACCTATCAGAACCTTGACATTTTATGACATCAAGTGTACACATAGTCCTGTCAATTTAAATTATTTACATTTTTTTAATTGAATTGTTGAGATTCCAAGTTGAAAGTTACACTTCCATCTTCTAAAGAAGAACACTACTACACATTTAATACACAATGACTGTTTATTTACAAAATGTATTTATTTGCTAACATTTAATGCATTAATGGTACATTAATGGTAGGACCTGGACAGATGTTGTTTATGCCCAGCATGGCATTGATTACTGATTGGCCTACGGTGATCAGGTTAAGGTTTTTTACAAACCAGATTCCAAAAAAGTTGGGACACTAAACAAATTGTGAATAAAAACTGAATGCAATGATGTGGAGGTGCCAACATCTAATATTTTATTCAAAATAGAACACAAATCACAGATCAAAAGTTTAAACTGAGAGAATGTATCATTTTAAGGGAAAAATATGTTGTTTCATAATTTCATGGCATCAACAAATCCCAAAAAAGTTGGGACAAGGCCATTTTTACCACTGTGTGGTATCCCCCCTTCTTCTTACAACACTCAACAGACGTCTGGGGACAGAAGAGACCAGTTTCTCAAGTTTAGCAATAGGAATGCTCTCCCATTCATGTCTAATACAGGCCTCTAACTGTTCAATTGTCTTGGGCCTTCTTTGTCGCACCTTCCTCTTTATAATGCGCCAAATGTTCTCTATAGGTGAAAGATCTGGACTGCAGGCTGGCCATTTCAGTACCCGGATCCTTCTCCTACGTAGCCATGATGTTGTGATTGCTGCAGAATGTGGTCTGGCATTATCTTGTTGAAAAATGCAGGGTCTTCCCTGAAAGAGATGACGTCTAGATGGGAGCATATGTTGTTCTAGAACCTGAACATAGTTCTCTGCATTAATGGTGCTTTTCCAGACATGCAAGCTGCCCATGCCACAAGCACTCATGCAACCCCATACCATCAGTGATGCAGGCTTCTGAACGGAGCGTTGATAACAACTTGGGTTATCCTTGTCCTTTCTGGTCCGGATGACATGGCGTCCCAGTGTTCCATAAAGAACTTCAAATCGTGACTCATCTGACCACAGAACCATCTTCCATTTTGCCACACTCCATTTTAAAATTGCAAACGTCTGAGCTTGTGGAGCTTGCTTAAAAATGGCTTCCTTTTTGCACTGTAGAGTTTCAGCTGGCAACGGCGGATGGCACGGTGGATTGTGTTCACTGACAATGCTTTCTGGAAGTATTCCTGAGCCCATTCTGTTATTTCCTTGACAGTGGCATTCCTGTTTGAGGTGCAGTGACGTTTAAGGGCCCGGAGATCCCGAGCATCCAGTAGAGTTTTACGGCCTTGACCCTTACGCACAGCGATTGTTCCAGATTCTCTGAATCTTTTGATGATGTTGTGCACGGTTGATGATGATAACTTAAAAGTCTTTGCTATTTTACGCTGGGTAACACCATTCTGGTATCTTTCTGCGCAACAATGGTGGAATTGGTGATCCTCTTACCATCTTGGCTTCAGAGAGACACTGACACTCTGAGAAGCTCTTTTTATACCCAATCATGTTGTCAATTGACCTAATTAGTGTTAATTGGTCTTCCAGCTGTTCGTTATATGTTCAATTTCCTTTTTCCATCCACTTATTGCTACTTGTCCCAACTTTTTTGGGATTTGTTTACGCCATGAAATTTTGAAACAACATATTTTTCCCTTAAAATGATACATTCTCTCAGTTTAAACTTTTGATCTGTGATTTTTGTTCTATTCTGAATAAAATATTAGATGTTGGCACCTCCACATCATTGCATTCAGTTTTTATTCACAATTTGTTTAGTGTCCCAACTTTTTTGGAATCCGGTTTGTAGTTTGCTGTATTCCCTTGGCTGTGTTTGAGCTAAATAGCATGCGAAGGCAACACTCGGCTTCTTATTTGTGGGTTTATTATTTAAATTCTCCCATCCAACTCAAATGGTGCAGCTGTAACAGGCACTATGTAATGTAACGTAAGCCACAAAATGTGGCACCATTTAAGGTGGACTGGAAACAAGAATTTCGAAAAAAAAAAATACTTAGTAAAGCAAACTTTTAGTTTGTGAATTGACACTCTGTTCAGGGCACGTTCTCAGTCGTGATCTCTATTATTTTTAAGTTTTTGTCTTGTTTTGCAGGAAGGAATAGCAGTGTGGGTATCACTAGTATTTTTTCATCCACCAACAATCTGTGAATTTTGACAATGTGCAGGAAAAAAACGGGCATAGCCTTTCAAGGTTATAGGCAAGTTGGAAAAGTTAGAATATACAAATATATACATAAAAATTTCGAATATCCCTGTTTGCCATTCACAATGGTCACAGCTCCTGCACGGCCAAATGAGCCTGTAACAGGACGCTACAAAATTAGTACTGATCTGCTTTTTAATGGTGATATTGTGAAGAAGAAATGCAAAAATGAAGTGAAAAGTGAAGTGAGATGAAAAAGTTGTCCTCTATCATAACTTTTTAATTTGATCCGTATATCATAATGTCATAATCAGTAGTTTGGTTGATGATTTTATGTCTTCTTCTCAGAATCTCGTAGTTGTCATGGATTGCTACGCACATGTAAGCCTCACTTAACACATGAAAGTCTATGCCATGGACGTCTATTATATTAGCCTTGTGATGTCAGTGTAGAACAAAGGATTTTTGCACATTTATTTCTGTGAACTATTCCTTTAATGCATCAATAAAGGTCAATAAACATCCTACATTACCACAGTTGTGGTCTTTGGTTTAATTTCTTTTGACAGTAATCGTATAGATGTTACTCAAATTACTAGCTATTTTGTTAGCAGATGCTAACAGAATATGCGTGCCAGCATGTGATGTACCATTAAACTTAATTCAATTTCCCTGCTTTAACCATCTGATTTTAAAAATTGGCTCTACAGGAAAACTGAATTTATTTCCCAAAATCATTTCATAAATGAGTGTTTAATATGTGTACAGAATGGTTTGGTGTGGATTAGATGTCTTTACAGTAGTGGTGATAGGACCGAGATATCACCGTATCTGCAATACAAGTAGTCATTTTATTTGCCGACACAAGTCTCTAGATTTTTATATAGAGTGTTGATACACTAGTGGAACTACATGTATTATATTAGCCTTGCGACATTAATGTAGAGCCAAAGAATCAAACTTAATTTACTGTGCACTTATTTTTTCGGTAAACTATTTCTTTAATGCATTAATAAAGGTCAATAGAACACCTACATTAACACAGTAACTGTCTTTGGTTTATTTTCTTTTGACTTAAAAGGAAACATGTTGATTTTACTAATTTTAGTGAATCTAGAAGACCTGAAGCTCTCCTGCCATCAAATTACTTTCTATTTTGTGAGCAGATGCAAGAGATCGATATATCTGCAATACAAATATAGCCATTTTATTTATTGACACTTTTTTAAATGAACAATTTTTAAATGAAATGTTGAAACACTAGTGGAAAATCCTAATTGAATCATGCCAAATTGCCTTAAATAGCTGTGGTATAACTCCTTAATAATGCTGATTTATATATAAAGCCAGAGATATTTTGACATCAGTAGAAAGATGTTCAGTCAGCAGACCAGCTAAGAGTAATTTAATACAAACCATTTCATTGACCTTTTTCTATATCACAAGGATGTGTCATGAAAACAGCAGTGCTCATGCATATTCATGGGAGCTTTGTGATTTATGGACAGGCTACTCTGTCTGTCTGGCTTTATCAAGGATGGTGATGTAATTTTTTTTCCCTAAGGCACAACAAGTTGGCCATTGAGAGGGTAGAGCCTGGGAAACTTTCCACCAGCACCGCCTCTTTGATGGCCCACTCTACCTATATAGTAAATGTGTACGATTTATTCGGTTAGACCTAAATAGAAGCCATTTGGGAGGTGGAAGGGGGGGCAGAGGGGTGTGCACAAAGAGGCCTTTTGGAAAGCACTCAAAGGCAGAGGCAGTGGATCAGTTGGGGGTGTATCTTATTGATCACGGCTGCAAGGAAATCAATGCTAATTTTCTTTGCGTGTCTTTGGAGACAGGTATCAGATTGGTGGCAGAAAGGCTGAGAGGTTAAAGCATTTGAGACATGTGTTGGTGCACATTGTCCAAAAACACTGCTTGATCTGAATTTCGATTTCGAGAAATAAAAACAAGGAATTACTGTAAAAAATAATAGTACTGTAAAAAATAATAAACCTGTGAGGTTGTTTGACTCACAAACTATAAATGTATATATATATATATATACATATACATATATCGATGATATATACAGCAACTTATGTATTTCATTCTGATAATTTAAGAATAACAACTTTTTAAAATCTTATTTACTGAATAATACAGCTGTATTCAGTGCAGTCCAATGATTGTTGCTCTGCAGGTCACAAATGTCACTTTTAAATCCAATTAGAGTGTCCACACTGAGATCCATCTGGGAAGAATCTGATTAGCATCACATTTTAACCTGATTGATTTAAAACTCCAATTTGGATCCAATTAACAACAATCTGATTTTGTGTGTTTTTTCCAGTTCAGAGTATAAAATCAAACTGCATACAATCTGGATATGGCAAAAAAAAAAAAATCCAAAAAACAGATTTGGCCTGGCAGTCTGAACAAGACCTTAGCTATAGGATTCAGCCTTTTAAAACCTTGGAATTTAAATGGTGGTTTAAAGTCATGCAGTGCAGTTAAGTATAAAACTGATTAATTACAATCAGAACTCAAAAATTCTCCAAACATTCTGCAAAAATGTAAATCTAGCATGCTGGGAGTCACTAGCAAAGCTTGAAATAATCATTTACACCACGTCATACATCTTTATATACTGACGTAATTTAAATGATCTCCAAATCAGCATCATACTGAGGAAGAATTAATAACAATACTAGATAATTCAGTCACATCCCCCAAAGACTTAGTTCGCCCTGAATTTGTATTAAACGCTCTTGTAAAATTCAGATTCAGATCAAATTCTTCCTCACTTTGCATGCAGTTACACACTTTCACCAAAGAGATCCCTAAATCATAGTGTACATTGTGTACATAGTGTTGCTTTAAAACAGCTATTTCTTAGTTTAATGTCTTCTACCTTTTACCTGTTTTCTATCAGTCTCTTTATTAACACAAAATAACTCAAATGTCTGGTGCTTATTTAAATTAGGTTAACTAAATATTAACAGTTGACAGAGAAGTATTACAGAGTGTTGAAAGAGAATTAAAATGTTCAACCAGTTTGCAGCATTAAACTCTCAGCACTGTGTGCAACTGTAATAAGGAGTATATAAGACATTTTGCAACTTATAGCATAAAAGCACCTACATTTAAAGCGACTCAGTAGCACGTATACAGTAGCATGTATATCCTCTCTGTAAGAGGTGCCAGTTGATTGTATTATTGATGCTGTATGATGCAAACTGAACTACATGGTTTGAAAGACAAACCAATTGAACAATTTAGTAAACACCAAGTCAGTTCCATTAAAGTGGATGTGTGCATATGTATGTGTGTTCAGGCTGCCTGCGTCTCTGAAGGCATTTGGTATGAAGCCATGTGCACACACCCTCTTTTTGTAATGGCAGTTCTTTCACTGCACCCCCCCAAAGTCTCTGTCACCATAGCAACGGTATCCAGTGAGCTGACATTGGAGTCTCTTGGGGCCTAGCCTTGTTCTCCCACTCGCACACAACACAGCTGCTTCATCCCCCAACAAAGCAATTAACACACAAGGCCAAACAGGGATCTTCTCCCCCTTAAATACGGGGGTCTCTCTTTCTGTCTGCCAGAGGGATTGGAGGGTTGGGGGGCTATTCTTCTCTATCGTTATCTGGGCTCTGTGGAACTCCCTCAAGCAATCTGCTGTGGATGACTGTGTGTTGATACAGGCTGTGAAGGATTCTCAGGCCAGGAATTTTAAGATGGAGAAAAGTGGAGAAAATCTTGCACTGTGGTTTGGCATTTTGTGACAGAGGACAAAAGTTTCTTGGTTATTTTTGTTCTTTGGTTTCCTGATTATGAATTTTGACCTTTGTACCTCATTCTTGTAATTTAGAAGCTCTGTCACTTTGCATTGTTTTCAGTGTACATATACTGAATAATGAGCCAAACCATTTTCTTTCTAGGCATCAGCCCAGTCTATGGACTGCCAGGCATTGCACATATGCTGTAATAACTAAGCTAGTCTAGATATTAGCACTCGTCTTTATTCTGGCATTGTTTAAGCTCAATGGGGGCTTTAAGTAAAAGAATACATTCTTCTACTGTCCACAAAGTACTTTTGTAAGTCACTGTGGATAAGAACTGCAAATGTAATGTAAAACGGCTCATGGCCCTCAAGGATTTAATGATTAAGGGTAGGTTGGACCAGCAAACAACATGTTTAAAAGAGTGTAGAGCAAATTAAGCATTTCTTTGTCTATTTATTTCTGTATTTTTTTAAACAATTTTGTATATACTATATTGCACCGCCACAGTTTGGGACATGGCCAGAAACAAACTACTTTAACATTAGCAACTAAACCCTCCCAGTATGTTACTATAACAAGATGCTACACGTTTTCATAGTTGTAATTAGTCATTGTTGCTATTTGTTGTGCTCTCATTACTGACTCCAAAGCTGGTGAAAGCTAACCTCAATCTGAGGTGAAGGCTGCGGTTGGTGAAACTGGTAATCACGCAAGCAGCTTTACACAAACTTTAGCAGGGCTTAAAGATGACGCAATGCCATTTGCTAATAAAATGCGCTAACTGACACCCAGTGCCGCGCTTTCAAAATAAACTTGCAGTTTTTTTCCCTCTGGGGTATAATTTTGGGAGGGACAAATGTAAATGTTTCCACTGGGTAGGATACATCCCAAGGTTCCTGTGTCTGGCACAACAGAATTTAAGCTATCAGTGCCACTTATGGAAGACATCACTGCTCGGTGACGATGCGCAATCATGGCTGTTGGGTCGATCAGGTACAGCTATAAGGCCTGTCCTTGCTTATGTCGAAATTTGAAGCATACGCATGTCTCACATTGTCAAACCTACCCACCAAATTTATTTTATGTCAGTTAATATCGTCTGAGATTTATGCAACTTTTTAACAATAGGTGTATGTAGTTAGCTGTGCTAGTTACTTGGTGAAAAATTCCATATTCAACAACTTGTTTTACCTTTTTTCAGTTTTACCTTAAATGGTGCCACAGTAACATTCTGGCACTTGTACAACCTGTAGTATTTAAGATGATATGGAAATCTTAAATAGGAGGCCATATTCCACCTTATTTAAAGCTTGGAACAGTACATTTCTCCACATACTCTGCCATTTTCATTGTTGTTGCTCTGTGTTACTGCATCATATATGGAAATTTGTACATGAATGAAAAGAAATTACTTGCTCTACATGTTGTTCGACATCCCCAAACATGGACTGATCCGCGCCCTTGCTGTACAGAAGGCTTAAACTATCTTTCATTGTCCACACTCCCTTCTGTTACTCCAGAGATCTTCAGATCACAGATACTCTAGTTTTGGTATTATGCTGCAGATGTTCTTTCGTATCGCCCTTTCTCAGTGAGTGCTTCTTAACAGCTCAACAGCTATCTTTTTATTTAGTTTTAATTCCAGGTTAGTTTTCTAATTCATTTTAACACCAAGTTTCTGGAACTCTGACTTTCACCTCGGTTCATGAAATTTTATGGGCTCATCCCTGCCTCAATTCTGATGTTACATTTTCTAATATATTGCTACTAACAGGATTTATGTTCAACAAAATGACCTGAAAATTGTTTTTGAATAAAATGACATGATGAGATTCAAACAACCTTTTAAAATTCTCTCTCTGTAGAGTATTCTTAAATCTTTTAGCCTCAATTCTGTTTTTTAAATGTATGCATATTAATTTGAGTAACATTTAATTTGCATATAAGACGTATTTGTAGAACTTTAAATAAAGCTTAAATAAATTGGCAAACATCAAGCTCATAAAGTTTTTGGATTGGATTTTACAATTTTATCTACAATAACCAATAATATGTTGAATGTGAAGATTTTCACAAATTCCATTAGAAATTTTCATAAAATGTTATCTATGCAAATATGTATACATTTTCATTTTGAATATGAAACTAAATCTAAGTGTTTTCAACATAGCTATAATTAATGTGCACACGATTTATAGTTTGTTGAAGATAGATTAATACAGAAACCTTTATTTGATCTAGGATCCAGAAAGCAACCCAGTGTAATAGCTAATGTCACTAAATGTAAATAATCTGAACAGCTTTATTTCTATTCTTAATACCAGTACTGTGTTTTATCTGGACAAATATGTGAACAGAGATTTTTTTTTATCTGTCTACAGAATGCTATGTTTTCTGATTACTGCCACACCTGTTCTCAATCAAGAAATCACTTAAACAGGACCTGCCTGACGTGAAGTGAAGTAGGCCAAAAGATCCAAAGAAATTCAGGAACAAATGATCAAGTAAGTAATTTAGATCTATCTGTCTGGAAAAGGTTATAAAGCCATTTCTAAAGCTTTGGGACTTCTGCGAATCACTGTGAGAGCTATTTTCCACAAATGTCGAAAAAACGTGGAAGAGTGGTGAACCTTCCCAGGTGTGGCTGGCCAACCAAAATTACCCCAAGAGCGCAGCGACAACTCATCCAAGAGGTCACAAAAGACCTCACAACAACATCCAGTTTTGCTGCTTCAGGACCTGGAAGACTGGCTGTGATAAATGGAACCATGAATTCCGCTGTCTACCAAAAGATCCTGAAGGAGAATGTCCGGCCATCTGTTCTTGACCTCAAGCTGAAATGAACTTGGGTTCTGCAGCAGGACAATGATCAATATAAACCTTCATTTAAAAACTGCATTTTACGTTTACTTGTGTTGTCTTTGACTAACATTTAAATTTGTTTGATGATCTGAAACATAAGAAATAAGAAATCATGAAGGGGGCAAACACTTTTTCACACCGCTGTATATGATGCATGTATGATCTATATAGAACCTCATGTAACATTAATAGTCAGGCCTTGATATCCAAATACTAAGTGCTATTTAGTGCTATATGCAGTACAGTAGTTGATAATTAGTTAATAAGTAAATGTGGTGCAGTTCAGCTCGTGATGGGACCAATTGACATCCAAATCTGTACTGTATAATGCAGCATAATGAAGCAACAACATTACAGCCCAAAATGCAGTGCTTTCCTCATACGTCCTGCTCCTGAAACTGTACACTAAACACCTCTATCAGCTCATTCTTCCGTGTCTGACAAGTAATTAGCGGGATATGCGATGACTAATGAATTATGACCATGATCTCACTGGGAGGTTGCATGACCTGTCAATCAAAGGAATTCATTTATTCACATTTTTCGATTAATAAAGCAGCCTTGCAGTATGACATTATTGATTCCTTCAATCTGCAAAGACTCCACATCTGCTTTATTGTGCTCTCATGTCTCTACTTCTTGAATGATGTTATTAAATTAACCCGAGTAGCAGAGTGCATTGAAGAAAGCTGATCCATTAAATTTACTTGATTTAAATTTGTCCATTACTCAATAAACATACTGTATATTACATCAAGCAGTTACTCTCAAATATACAGACAAAACATTGTTATGCTGATCAGTGGAAATGGCCCATAATTACTAGAATTCCAATAACTTTCCAATAACGTTTTTCCCCATTTGCCGAAAAATGTTTGGAGATACAAGGTTTTGTTCTGATAGCAGTGATATGTAAGCTAATTCATCAGTCACTGAATCAGTGTTGTATTGGTATTCATCAGAGTCGGGGGATATGAGTCGCATACATCTCTGGAAATACTGTATAAGAGACCACTCCAGTTTCTTCCTAAATCAGCATTTCCACATGTACAGCGGGTTCTTAGTGAGGAACAGAAGGTTCAGTTGTAGCTTTACTAGCAGATACAGCGAGCTTCTGGTTCATAAGAACTAGGTCAAACAGCGAACACACAGGACAACACAGCTACAGACTGGCAGAGGGCCAAAAGCACTCTACTGACCGTGATGAGCAGTGATATGCAGCATCTGCAGATCAAACATCAGTGACCCAACCAACCATGACCAACTTCACAAATCGCTACAGAACGTGCAAAGAAAGGAGGGCTACATGACGGTGTCTTTTAAGCCATTTTTAAGTGTTTGGCTAGTCGAACATTAGCAAGAAAGTTAACATTAAGTTTTAAGGACAAGAGAAAAACTAACAATATACAGGGTCCACATACAGGTTATAAATATACAGGGTCCACATACAGGTTATAAATATACAGGGTCCACATACAGGTTATAAATATACAGGGTCCACATACAGGGTATAAACATACAGGGTCCACATACAGGGTATAAACATACAGGGTCCACATACAGATTATAAATATACAGGGTCCACATACAGGGTATAAACATACAGGGTCCACATACAGGGTATAAACATACAGGGTCCACATACGGGGTACAAATATACAGGGTCCACATACAGGGTATAAACATACAGGGTCCACATACAGGGTATAAACATACAGGGTCCACATACAGGGTATAAACATACAGGGTCCACATACAGGTTATAAATATACAGGGTCCACATACAGGGTATAAATATACAGGGTCCACATACAGGGTATAAACATACAGGGTCCACATACAGGGTATAAACATACAGGGTCCACATACAGGGTATAAACATACAGGGTCCACATACGGGGTACAAATATACAGGGTCCACATACAGGGTATAAACATACAGGGTCCACATAAGGGGTACAAATATACAGGGTCCACATACAGGGTATAAACATACAGGGTCCACATACAGGGTATAAACATACAGGGTCCACATACGGGGTACAAATATACAGGGTCCACATACGGGGTACAAATATACAGGGTCCACATACAGGGTATAAACATACAGGGTCCACATACAGGGTATAAGTATACAGGGTCCACATACAGGGTATAAACATACAGGGTCCACATACAGGGTATAAATATACAGGGTCCACATACAGGGTATAAACATACAGGGTCCACATACAGGGTATAAGTATACAGGGTCCACATACAGGGTATAAATATACAGGGTCCACATACAGGGTATAACTGTACAGGCTCCACATACAGGGTATAAATATACAGGGTCCACATACGGGGTACAAATATACAGGGTCCACATACAGGGTATAAACATACAGGGTCCACATACAGGGTATAAGTATACAGGGTCCACATACAGGGTATAAGTATACAGGGTCCACATACAGGGTATAAATATACAGGGTCCACATACAGGGTATAACTGTACAGGCTCCACATACAGGGTATAAGTATACAGGGTCCACATACAGGGTATAAACATACAGGGTCCACATACAGGGTATAAGTATACAGGGTCCACATACAGGGTATAAATATACAGGGTCCACATACAGGGTATAACTGTACAGGCTCCACATACGGGGTATAAATATACAGGGTCCACATACAGGGTATAAATATACAGGGTCCACATACAGGGTATAAACATACAGGGTCCACATACGGGGTACAAATATACAGGGTCCACATACAGGGTATAAACATACAGGGTCCACATACAGGGTATAAACATACAGGGTCCACATACAGGGTATAAACATACAGGGTCCACATACAGGGTATAAACATACAGGGTCCACATACAGGGTATAAATATACAGGGTCCACATACAGGGTATAAGTATACAGGGTCCACATACAGGGTATAAACATACAGGGTCCACATACAGGGTATAAACATACAGGGTCCACATACAGGGTATAAATATACAGGGTCCACATACAGGGTATAAACATACAGGCTCCACATACAGGGTATAAACATACAGGCTCCACATACAGGGTATAAACATACAGGCTCCACATACAGGGTATAAACATACAGGGTCCACATACAGGGTATAAACATACAGGGTCCACATACAGGGTATAAACATACAGGGTCCACATACAGGGTATATAGTCGGTAGTCAACTGCCAATGGTGATGGCTCTAACAGAATAACTCATGGAGGGCATCACTGCTCCCTGAATGTCCACAGCTGTTGGCTGTTGTCAGGTACAGCAATAAAGCCTGTTATGCTTACATCACATGCACCAGCAATCATGAAACTTGCCTCATTCACAAAGTTTCATTTCTGTTTGTCCTTCTGTGCGCAACTATTTGTGCAACAGTTTTACTGGCGATGAACGTAGTTTCTGAAGACATTCCTTCAAATCTCAATATTGTGATAAATGGCCAGATGTTTAAAAAAAGGTTTAATTGACTATCCTAATTTTTCAGATGACTATTTGGCTCTGGCCTTTTGTGCACTGTGACAGGAAAACAGTGAACCAGCGTCAATTGAGAAGTACTTTCAACAGATGAGTTATAAGGCCAACAAGAAATGGAACAGCGTTTGTTGAGACTTGTTTGTTTCTTGCACATGTGTAATCTACTCCCACATCTGGTATTTATGAATCATTAGTATAATATGTTGATGATTTGTGCTTGTTATTCTGGTTATTTGTTATCCAGCAGCTAATTTCTAGGTTAATTCTATCAAACCTCTTATATGGAAGGCGGAAAACTCCTTTAGTTTACATTTTATTCACCAGAGTAAAAAAAAAGAGGAATAGAGTCAGTTTGGGGCTGACAGCTGAGAAAAAGACATAGCTGAGCTTACTGCTGGATGTTCATTCTATGTGTGCGTTTCAAGCTCTTGCCAAATACAGCTCTTATTAAACCTTGGGAGTTTGTGCAGAATAAAAGGTTACAACATTACATTTAGCAATGACATGAAAGAATATTTAAGTGTCTGAGGACCCCTGCATTAAAGTCTGTCCACAGCTAGTGAACCGCTGACCTACTTACACACATTCAATACATATGGGACTTGTAGGGCTAATGTTATGCTACCATCTTAGATATAAATAAGCCTGCCCACCAACTCCCCCACACTCAAAGCTTAGGTCTGTCCTTGGTTAATTTTCTTTAATTATTGAATGTTCCATGAGTACAGCTCATTTATAGAACAGCTTGTCCACCAAACTGCAGATAATGAAGATAAAGACCTGGTGATGAGTATTGGATTAAAACCTAATTGCTGCTGTGACCACCAAATGCAATGTTACCACTTCAAGGAGTGCTGCTTATCAGGGGTTCATACTCTGTAACCTTTTAGTCATGTTGGCTGAATTATTAACACACAGTTTCCCTAACTAAGGCTGTGGGTCAGGAGAGGATTAAGAGCAAGAGTGTGTATGGGTGTGCTTGAATTTGTGGGTGTGGACTTATTAAACTGAATGACTGTTTCTGATTGGAGTGTTAGGCTCAGAATTAGGGTCATAATTGAATTAAGTATATTATTACATAAAGATACTTACATATAGTGGCCAAAACTGAATCTCCATTTTTACATAATTTGAAAACTCCAGTCACTCTTTTTGAATTGTATTAAATATTTAATCATGAACAGATGGAAAGGCACCGCATTACATGGAATACATTAGAAATGATCTAGTTACTTTGACTTTCATTTCATAAGTAAATTATGTTATTTTTAATTTTGTTATTTGGACCTTTTCTGTTGATCAATTCATCATGACATTGAACATAATATAATGAGTAATTGGTTGGTTTAAATTATGGAAACACGAAATACATAGTTCATAATTTTAATGTATGGGTACTTACATATGGGGCATAGTAATGACCCCGCATCCTAACAAGGCATAAAAACAAGTTTGTGCGTGTGTGCACATGTGCACGTGTGTGATGAATACTATGAGGATTGAAAAATGCTCGTATTAAAACTATGAGGCTGAAATAGTTCCTCTTGCAGAAATAGCTGTGTTGGATTCGAACTGTAATGATCAACAACCACTTAACCAACTGTAGCAGCTGAAATCAAACAAGTCTGAAATTTAAACGTAATGAATTATTAAGTCACATGCTCATGCATATTTCACAGAACCAATCAGAGACACTGTACTGGAGAATGAGGGTTTAACATTCAGTCTGAATTCAGTGGTAATTTAAACCCTTTAATCTCACCGTTTAATCCAGCCTGTAGATCGTTACTCTCGCATGGACTGAATTGGACTCTCGCATGGACTAGAAATTCACTTGATACAATTGCTCTGAGACCACAAACACACTCAGTGATCTTGAGGTCTAGATTGGGGTGGTCAGTCCATTGTTGTCTCAGCGAGGACCTTGGGCAGCTAAACATCCTTTCAGACCCATAGTGTTGATCTGTATAATGAGTGGGCCTCTCAGTGACAGTATGTTACAGTCTATCCTTATTGTATTGCATAATTATGTACATTATTTGTTTGTTTCACTTAAGTTTCCAAATAATCAAAAATAATAATAAAATCAATAATAAAATCAATAATAAATAATAATAATAATAATAAAATCAATAATAAGCCTTAGGATTAATATCCTATAGATTAAAGTGTTCAAAGTGTTCAAATCTTGTTCAAAAGTTATGATCTAAAATAACAAAGAAACTACTTTCTGAGCTTAATATTGTCCTGTTTATTAATGGCACAAAGCTAACAAAACCAGCAAATCTAACATAGATAGATAGATCACTTTATTAATAGATCACCTTATTAACACCATCTATTATGATTAACATCATCTATTCATTCAATTCACAAACGGACACTCAGGCCTGCAGTACATGTGAAGGGAAATAGGCCAGCTCGCCTGTTAGTGTGTGTGGAAGCTGATTGTATGTGGCACTTTTGCGTCGTGCTGTGTGTGTGTGTGTATGCGTGGCGCTGGAACTCAGTGAGCTCTGCCCAACCTGCTGGAGTGGAAACTTCAGCTGTGTACTTGCGGGGATTTGGAAGGAAGCAAATGTGACAGTTGGCCTGAGGAGATGCATCACACGCTTTTGAAGGCGCACACAGGCACGCACGTGTTCTTATCCTATTTTTAAGGGTGTAATCCTCCTGAGAGCCCTACAATAATTATTCATTAAATGAAGCCAATCACTTAAACATGTTGCTAATGTGACAGGAGGTTAGCATTAAGAGTTTAGTAAATACTGGATGAGACTGATTTTTCCATATGCACTGACTGGTAAATTATATACGAGTTTAAAGTAATTACTCAATAATACATTTAGTAATGAGATATAAGATTAATACGATTGTTTTTTTTTTTAATGGTTTGAATATGGTATTTGGATCTATTTGTATTCTAACAATCTAATAATCTGATACTTGATGTCATATCATTATTTTGTTGGCTGATTTTGAGCATTATGTCCTGTACATTACAGTGCAAAACTCAGAGACCACCATCATCATGTAAATTCATCACATACAGTAGTGAGTGAACCTCTCGTGACATAAGCTTGTTCAAGCCTTGTGATAAGCTCAAGCCAAGTGCACCCTCAGCAGGAACATGTTGACGGTTCTCCTCTGAGCATATGTTCCTTCTCAAAAAGACATAGAAACACTGCCCTCTTCTGGTGGCTTCTAATGACCACCGCTGCCATCTATATAGCCGTCGGCTGTAGTATAAGAGTATATGCAATGATATACTGACCTGCTGTTCCTGATGATTCCACAAGGTCCACTTCAGTCAGTGTAGTTACTAATTCTACCATCTTATCATTTGCCCGTTGTGGCAGTTTCTCAACAGTTAAAGAGAAATTCCATAATATTCTCATCTTTAAGTGTGGATTGCTCAATTCTAGACAAAGTCAGAATTGTTCACAGTGGTACCACACATAGGTACCAGAGGTTCACATTTAAAAGCCCCTGATAGAAAATTATTATATGACATATATATGGATAGGCAGCCTGAAGTCTTTTACAAACAGCTTTTGGCCTGAATGTTCTGGCCCCTATCTATGTTTGACAGAGGCACATACAGGCCACACTAAGGTGACAAGTACAAAAGTTTTTTTTATTTATTGTTTTAATAACTTTTACCATCATGTTGCTTGGTCTGGATAATCAAATTAAATTAAATCAAGTTTATTTATATAGCTATTTTACAACTGATGTTGTCTCAAATCAGCTTTACAGAAATTCAGTAATAATAATTAATTAAGGAGAGAAAAGAAAGAAGTCCCTGGTGAGCAAGCTGAAGGCAACTGTGGTAAGGAAAAACTCCCTCAAGTAGAGAGAAACCTTGGCAGGAACCAGAATCATACTGTAACGGTGTAGTTAAGGCGGGATGCAAGTGCATAGTGGTTTTATTTGAGTCTGGGTAACGGTTCAAAACACAGGTGGGTATTACTAAAGACATGTTCATAATTTGAAAGACAATAGCAGAAACAAAACAAGGTCAAAAACTGAAGACTAACACAAACACTACAAAACAAGAGAACAAGAACTGAAAGGAAAAACTGCTAAGATTCACGCAGGGAAATAACAGGCTCAGAACTAACAGCGGGAAAACAGATCAGAACTTACAAGGGGACAACAGAGAACTTCACAAATCAACAGGGCAAACAGAGGAGTCTTAATACAAATCCTAATGGGTAACAGATTGGTCTCAGGTACAAACTACATTTTGAAACTGTTTAAAGTAACATCAGTAGAGTATCTAATTATGCTGATCTAGTCATAGTGGTGACAATGAAGTTAATGAAGTAATAATTGTGAAATAATAGTCCGATGCAAAGTTATTCCATAGCTCTGGGGAAATTAGCGGGTATTGGTTAGTGACCAACTGAACAATTAGCGATAAGCGTTCTCGTGAAGCTAGGGGTCAAACATTAGTCTGGCAGTGAGGAAGGCCTGAGTGGGTCTTTAGGGTGGAATCGAGGGCATATAACAAACTGTGTCAGGGCCGCGAGGAGGCCCAGCTGTCGCACAGCATGTCAACGCAGTCTAAGCATACAGCCAATCACAAAAGCTCAGTGTTGAATCTTCCATCAATGTCTGGTTGGGTGGGCAGGCCACTGGAAAACCTCAGTATTAAGCCGGACCGGAGGGCAGCCATTAGCTCAGTAACAGTAAAGAGAGACAGTTAACTCTGTTTGGGACTAATTATGGAACACAGGAAGTATGAAAATTTCCAGAGTGTGGCAGCGACTCAAAACACAATCAGAAGGTAACACGGACTTGGGAGGACCCTGAATCCATCTGCTTCGATAGTTCACGTGTCGAGGCCACTGCCCTGCACATTTACTGTTTTTTTTCTCTTCAACAAACTGATGAGTGATCGTGTTGCAGAAGGCTGGAACGACAGCTAAGCAGCAATCTCAGCCTTTTACCATATAAACCCGTGCTGCCCACATGAACCCCTGGATCTGCTGCCTTTATCAAAGAGGCTATATTAGTATATTAAGATAAATACGTTCCCGGACATTTTCTGGAAGGTTATTCCATAGTTGTGGGGATTTATATGAGAAAGCCTTTTCCCCTGCTGATACCTTATTAATTTTAGGAACTGATAAGAAGCCAGGGTCCTGTGTCCTTAGTAAACGAGAACGTTCATAATAGGAAACAAGTTCTCGTGGTTAATCAGGAGCGAGCCCGCGTAGGGCTTTATATGGTAATAGATTAATTTTATAATCACTACAGAATCTAACTGGGAGCCAGTGAAGAGCTGACATGATCATATTTTTGGGTTTTAGTAAGGACTCTAGCTGAAGCTTTAAGCACTTTTGAAGGAACTGGATCTAGTGTACAAGTTAACGAAGAGATCATTTTCTCCAGTTCTTGCTGTGGAAGCGGACAAAAAGCTTCAAGTATTTCCTCTAAGACTATATTTTTTCGCGATACCAGCAGAGCCAGGAGACAAACAGGTCTGGGGTATCACGCAACAACACAGATCGGTACAGCGGTAACGAACGACAATACCAGGTCACAGAAGAAAGGACAGGCGCGGGTCTGAAATCAGGCAGATAGTCTAAACAGGTACGGAAACCATGGTAACGAAGCCGGGGTCGGGAACCCGAGAGTGAGAGAGAGAGCCATGCCAACATGCTGAAAGGACAAGGCAGTAAGACGCACTTTAAAGGAAAACAGGGTCGAGACGTATGCGAGCACGTGGTCGCGACGTCATCGAGCTGTGCCCCCTGGGAACTGGAGTCCGAATGAGTAGCGATGCCAAGCAGACCCGCACTCGTGACAAATATCAGCCATACTAGATGACGGACCTGTTTGATCTAATATTAGGGGTTGAATGATTAGTCTAATATTCTTGATTTTATTATTAAAGAAATCCATTAATACATTTAATTTCTAATTACAACATAACAACTGCATAGTAAAATCTATTTTCTATGCTTTTCAAACTAATTAAATAGGTTGCTTAAAATCTGATGCTTCAAATAATAGATATGAAGTGGTGTTTAAAAAAATACAAGAGAGAAATTCACACATATGACCACAAGATGGAGACTATGTACTAATGTGGTACTGTCTGTGTTCACATTTGCAGTGTCATTTTTTTGTAGTATAAATACAGTATAAATACCCTTTTTAATTTAATCCATCTTCATTCAGAACGGTTATAACTGACATATTACAGTTATAATGACTGTTTTTATTTGAAGCTGAATAAATGACGGGTGGTCTCTGACATTTATACAATAAAATACATTTAACATTTACCTTACAGAAAGATCCTAAATATCCATTTTGGTTGCCTGCTGATGTTTATTGATTAGTGTCTGTTAAACAGTGACTACATTAGTGTTGACTTCTCATGGATTTTTGTTGTAACAAGCCTCTGGGGACCTTGAACAAGGCCTCAGATGAGGTGACATCCGCCAAACAACTCAAAGGCTGGCTGTGTTGTGACGGAGGGAGAATTTCCAAAGGAAAAGCAAACAAAACTAACATTGTGTTATAAGACAGTGATATCTGTTAGCTCTCTGCTAGCCTTGTCATTCACAACACTCCGGGAACTAATGTTCTGAGGCAGGTTGAGATCTGGATCCCGCTGGCTGATGGCAAAAGGTAATGTACACAGCCATAGTACTGCAAACTAATCACTGACACGGCTACTGCTCATGCTGTGTTTCTTCTAGGGGGCAAAGTATGTGAGGATGGCCTGTGTGACAACATGAGGCCCTTTTGGAAAACTCTGGATTGTGTAGCACTCCGGATGTCAAAAGCAGTGGCTAATCGCTAACTTGTGAGTGGCTACTTCACATCTAGCTTCTTTGAGCCTGTTTGATTGTTGAGTTATCTATGGCATGCTCTTCTCACTCCACTCATGTGCACAAATTAGTCAGTATTTCTTCACTAATATCTACTCCTCTTCATCCACTTCTCTACATTTTTTGACTATGTATGGTCACTCTTATACGAATGAGATGTCTGGATAAAATTTATTTCATTATTTGTGCGTATTTGTCCACAGCATTTTGGTGGAGAACCATTATATGTTAGGTGTGTTTCTGGATGTTAACAGAACAGGGCTCTGTGGTACTTTGTCAGAGAAGTTGGACCACAATGATATCATTTACCATGCTAATTCTCCAGGTGATGATCATTTATCTACATGTATGGATCCTCTTACTGAATATACTAAATAATCAGATCTTAGAAATGTACAAAAATAATGTTCTGAGCTATTCAAGCCCAAAAAATTAATACAGATATAACACACAAAATATATACACATTCATGATTTATAGAGCACTTTATATTGGGAAGTGTATGTCCCAAACCATAACCACCTGAACAGTTCCAAATACTTTACACTTCTAAAATGTATTTTCCTTTTGATGTGAAGGTTTTAGATTTTTTTATAAATAAAAATGTGCTGTATCAAATTTTATGTAATTATATTGACACAAAGTATTTTAGTTTTTTAGTCACACCATGTTATCTATTTATTTATTTTAGAGCAGGAAGAGACTGCATCCCTTATGTCTCTTATGGCCACATGGTGAACAGTTAGATTATTATTTGAAGTAAATGTGCCCCAAAGTCTTAAAATCATTGTGGAGCATTAAGAACTGCCACTACCAAAATATGTTTTTGTGCAGTCTCAGAATTATTCTACACCCTAAAGAGAATCCTCACAAGAACATCACATCCTGGACCTGGCAGAAAGAGGAGATTAATACTGACTGCTACCCTTTTCCTGGTCAAAAACTCATCATGTGACTGCAAAAGACCTTCAGCAAAACTTGATGCCAGCAGGCACTGAGGTGTCTGCACAGTTTAGGTGCATAATTGTAATTGTAATTGTAATTGACGGCATGGAGACCAATAAACATTGAAGATCTCAATGCCCGAACTCCAAGACTCAAAAGTATAAGACAAGGCGATGCCAATATCACAGATGTTATGGGGATTCTGTTTTGTGGTGTGAGGAAACAAAATATGAAATTTTTGAGCCTGTGGAGCTGCGGAAAGTCTGTAGAAGGAAGAATGAAGCACATGCTAAAAAAGAATACCCTGCCTACAGTGAAGCAGGGCTCGGTGAAGCTCTGGGGCTGCTTTGCTTCATCTGGCACTGGAAACATTCAGTGTATGAAGGACAAGATGGATTTAATGAGGTCTAAGAAACTTCTAGGACAAAACATCTTCTGTAAAGAAGCTGAAGCGTTTGCATCATTGGACCTTTCAAAAGGACAATGATCCCAAGCAAACCTCAGAGTCCACCTAGGCTTGGTTTCAGAATTAGTGATGCAAGATTCGGGAATGTTCACTACAGTATGTGGCCTGTGTGATATGATCTCTGATTCTGGTGCTCTAATATCATGTAATAAATGGAAAGTCCTGCTGAAGATAATTGCTGGTTGTAGGCAATGTGGCTGACTAAATAGGTCCTGACATGCTGGCAGATCTGATTATCAGTACATAAAATATCATATTATGAAACACATGAAATCAACCAAAAGCTCCAGATTTTCAAAACTCCTAATGATGAGTTCCAGATGTTGAGAATATCTTACTTGTACAACACCTAAAAATAGATAAAGGAAGAACAGATACTTAGAAAAGCCTTACTTGCATTCCAGACAGTCTGATAAGGTTGTTCCAAACAATCTCAAACATCCAGAATGACACACCGGCCTGCACCGTGAACTAAATGTGGTATTGAGGTTGCCCCCTAAAAGCAACCATAAATCTGTCAATATTTACTAGTCACCTACAGTATTGCAGACTGTAGAGCCACAGAGCAACAGTCACAGACAGTGAAATTTCATTGTTTCACATGTAGGTTTCCCAGGATACTTTAACATTACACTGTGATTAAATACATATTTATGCTATATAAAATATGTATATATATACAGTTGCTGACCATATAATTAGAATATCATGAAAAATTTGTTTTGATTTATTTCAGTAATTCCATTCAAAAAGTGAAACTTGTATATTATATTCATTCATTACACACAGACTGATATATTTCAAGTGTTTATTTCTTTTAATTTTGATGATTAGAACTGACAACTAATGAAAACCCCAAATTCAGTATCTCAGATAATTAGAATATTGTGAAAAGGTTCAATATTGAAGACACCTGGTGCCACACTCTAATCAGCTAATTAACTCAAAACACCTGCAAACGTTTTAAATGGTCTCTCAGTCTAGTTCTGTAGGCTACACAATCATGGGGAAGACTGCTGACTTGACAGTTGTCCAAAAGACGACCATTGACACCTTGCACAAGGCACAAACAAGCAAGACACAAAAAGTCATTGCTTAAGAGGCTGGCTGTTCACAGAGCTCTGTGTCCAAGCACATTAATTGAGGTGAAGGGAAGGAAAAGATGTGGTAGAAAAAAGTGTACAAGCAATAGAGATAACCGCACCCTGGAGAGGAGTGTGTAACCAAACCCATTCAAAAATGTGGGGGAGATTCACAAAGTCAGTTGGAGTCAGTGCTTTAAGAACCACCACACACAGACGTATGCAAGACATGGGTTTCAGCTGTCGCATTCCTTGTGGCAATCCACTCTTGAACAAGAGACAGCCTCAGAAGCGTCTCGTCTGGGCTAAAGACAAAAAGGACTGGACTGCTGCTGAGTGGTCCAAAGTTCTGTTCTCTGATGAAAGTAAATTTTGCATTTCCTTTGGAAATCAAGGTCCCAGAGTCTGGAGGAAGAGAGGAGAGGCACAGTATGCACATTGCTTGAGGTCGAGTGTAAAGTTTCCACAGTCAGTGATGGTTTGGGGTGCCATGTCATCTGCTGGTGTTGGTCCACTGTGTTCTCTGAAGTCCAAGGTCAACGCAGCCGTCTACCAGGAGGTTTTAGAGCACTTCATGTTTCCTGCTGCTGACCAGCTTTATGGAGATACAGATTTCATTTTCCAACAGGACTTGGCACCTGCACACAGTGCCAAAGCTACCAGTACCTGGTTTAAGGCCTATGGTATCCCTGTTCTTAATTGGCCAGCAAACTCGTCTGACCTTAACCCCATAGAAAATCTATGGGGTATTGTTGAAGAGGAAGATGCGCCAGACCCAACAATGCAGAAGAACAGACTGATCGACTCCATTCCGCAACGCATTCCTGCAGTAATCCAGGCAAAAGGAGCCCCAACTAAGTACTGAGTGCTGTACATGCTCATACTTTTCATGTATATATTTTTCAGTTGGCCAACATTTCTAAAAATCTGTTTGTTTTGTACTGGTCTTAAGTGATATTTTAATTTTCTAAAATACTGAATTTGGGGTTTTCATTAGTTGTCAGTTATAATCATCAAAATTACAAGAAATAAACACCTGAAATATATTAATCTGTGTGTAATGAATGAATATAATATACAAGTTTCACTTTTTGAACGGAATTACTGAAATAAATCAACCTTTTCATGATATTCTAATTTTATGACCAGCACCTGTATATATATTTGTCATATAACTGAAATGCACTTAAATGATAAGTTATGTCAGAAATACTGAATAAACCTAAATAAATTTTTAAATATACTTATATAAATATATTATGTGTGGATAACATAGCCAAATTTGATTGCTGGTTAGAGCTATAAAATACACTAAAGCACACTTCAGTGACAAAATAAGTTTAATATACAATATATTCCTTAAATGATATGCTTCTAAGTGCACACCAGTTACACATCCTTACATAGAAATAAATCACAACAGAGACATTACAAAATATCCTAAAGCATTCTGTACCACTTCTGTGTCGCAGTGAGTAGCACTGTTAACCTGTTTTGTATTCTGAGCGATCATTTACAGAAATATGATTACAAGCCAAATGTATTGAACACATTCTCTATTTGGATTTTTGTCATCTATTTTGATTATTTGTACAGAGGTGTGATTACCTTACCAAATAACTCAGCTTACAAAAAAACGAAGCTGACACTGATTTAATACACTGACCTCATCCAGTGACCTCACCACTTTATACACCTCCGAACAGAAGTTTTCAGCAGTAATATGTTAGAGGTCTTTTGTCTTTTGTCACTTTAATGACCTTCAATAGTAAACCCTTAAATCCTTACCTCAAAAATAGGTATTTACTACTTCAGAGCATTCGCCTGCATATTGAACAAGGTTCTGGAAACCTTATTAGACGTGTAAATATAAAATAAAACATTTGATTTTCATAAAATAAAGTTTTTAATGTCTAATATCATTAATACAAGATTTGGGGGGAGCTTTAGGGGAAGGTTTAAGATTTTAAATCCACCCTGTTAAAGAGTAACTGATTTAATCAGCCAAAATATCCAACAGAATGTCCAACCAGCTTTGCCATGGTGGTGTCTTGGGTTGAGCTGCTCCTTCACTTCAACCCAGATACGTGTTTCTGGCTAGTTTTGTTTGTTTTTGTTTAGAAATATGTACATTGATAAGATCAGTTGTTGGAACATTGTTGTATGCTTAGGTTAAATGTGAATTTTTGCTGTACACTTTAGTCAGCCATCATGGCTCTAGAATTGACCAGTAATGATAACATGAAACTGTTACATTTTTTCTTTACCGCAAGGTTACTTTAGGGTGTTTTCACAATTGTCTTGAATATTCAGAGTTTCAGGAAGGGGGTAATTGTTACTGATTTGCATTTACACTCAAGAATTCCATCAAAACTGTGGATTGATTAAGTAATACCATACATTACTTTTCTGCATGCACAAAATGATAGCTTAATTTGTTTTCCTAAACTTATGGATACCTGCCATTTCACCATGCAGAAGCTCCTGCATACCAGGATCCGTTCTCCTATGACAAGAGTTTTACCCCACGTTATATGTTGATGCAGTATACAAAGTCACAAAACAAATAATCTATCTATATACACATATGGACAAAATTGTTGGTACCCCTCGGTTAATAAAAGAAAAACCCACAATGGTAACAAAAATAACTTTAATCTGACAAAAGTAATAATAAATAAAAATTCTATGAAAATGAACAAATGAAAGTCAGACATTGCTTTTCAACCATGCTTCAACAGAATTATTAAAAAAAGAAACTCCTGAAACAGGCCTGGACAGAAATGATGGTACCCTTAACTTAATATTTTGTTGCACAACCTTTTGAGGCAATCACTGCAATCAAACAATTCCTGTATCTGTCACTGAGACTTCTGCACCTCTCAGCAGGTATTCTGGCCCACTCCTCATGAGCAAACTGCTCCAGTTGTCTCATGTTTGAAGGGTGCCTTTTCCAGACAGCATGTTTCAGCTCCTTCCAAAGATGCTCAATAGGATTTAGGTCAGGGCTCATAGAAGGCCACTTCAGAATAGTCCACTGTTTTCCTCTTAGCCATTCTTGGGTGTTTTTAGATGTGTGTTTTGGGTCATTATCCTGTTGCAAGACCCATGACCTGCGACTGAGACCAAGCTTTCTGACACTGGGCAGCACATTTCTCTCTAGAATTCCTTGATAGTCTTGAGATTTCATTGTACCCTGCACAGATTCAAGACACCCTGTGCCAGATGCAGCTAAGCAGCCCCAGAACATAACAGAGCCTCCTGTTTCACAGTAGGGACAGTGTTCTTTTCTTGACATGCTTCATTTCTCCATCTGTGAACATAGAGCTGACGTGCCTTGCCAAAAAGTTCAATTTTTGTCTCATCTGTCCATAGGACATTCTCCCAGAGGCTTTGTGGCTTGTCAACATGTAGTTTGGCAAATTCCAGCCTGGTTTTTTTGTTTTGTTTGAAAAAAAAAGTGGCGTCCTCCTTGGTCGTCTCCCATTAAGTCCACTTTGGCTCAAACATCGACGGATGGTGCGATCTGACACTGATGTTCCTTGAGCTTGAAGTTCACCTTTAATCTCTTTAGAAGTTTTTCTTGGCTCTTTTGTTACCATTCGTATTATCCGTCTCTTTGATTTGTCATCAATTTTCCTCCTGCGTCCACGTTCAGGGAGGTTGGCTACAGTCCCATGGATCTTACATTTCTGAATAATATATGCAACTGTAGACATCAAGCTGCTTGGAGATGGTCTTATAACCTTCACCTTTAACATGCTTGTCTATAATTTTCTTTCTAATGTCCTGAGACAACTCTTTCCTTTGCTTCCCCTGGTCCATGTTGAGTGTGGTACACACCTTGTCACCAAACAACACAGTGACTACCTGTAGCCCTGTATATAGGCCCACTGACTGATTACAAGATTGTAGGCACCTGTAATGCTAATTAGTGAGCACACTTTGATTTAACATGTCCCTTTACCAACAGTTTTGTGCACGTGTATATATATATATATACGTGTATATATATATATATACACGTGCACAAAACTGTTGGTACCCCTCGGTTAATGAAAGAAAAACCCATATATAGTGCAGTAGGATATATATACATATATCCTACTGCACTATATATACTGCACTGAGGAGGTCAAGCATATTGTCTGTAGTAATAAGTGTAGACCCCTCCCTTCTTCATCTTTCTCTGTCTGTCTCTCTCTTTCTCTTTCTCTGTCTGTCTGTCTGTCTGTCTGTCTGTCTGTCTGTCTGTCTCTCTCTCTCTCTCTCTCTCTCTCTCTCTCTCTCTCTCTCTCTCTCTCTCTCCCTCCCTCTCTCTCTCTCTCTCTCTCTGTCTCTCTCTCCTCCTGCAGGCTAGGCGGAGTACATGCTTTTCGCTTGTGCCTGGCTGATTCTGCAAGAAAGAACACCCTAGCCTGTGCTCAATGAGGTGAAGGAGACGGTGACAACAGCATAGAGGACAGCAAAACAAGGGACTGAGGGAGAGAGAGGGGTAGGGTGAGAGAGAGAGAGAGAGAGAAGAGAAGAGAAGAGGCTGCCATGATGGGCACACCTCAGAGGAGGAAAGCCCCGGTTTCTGAGTGAGTATCTCCATTTTCCCTCCTTCTCCAAAGGGTTGGACATCATGGCCAGGTTTCCATAGCGACGGCAGCCAGGGCAACGGTAGGATGATGATGCGGCTGCTGACTATCTGCACTATGGCTTCCTGTGTCTGGATGTCTTTGAACGTGCCTATGCTAAGCGTTGTATGTAGTTCCGTGTGTCACACTGTGTCATGGTCAATAAGGGATGCTCGGCTTATATAAAGCAACAGCTGCAGATGCAGGCTGGTGTGGACAGCATTCTAGCTTAGCTAGATATTGCCTCCTTGTCTCCAATATTTGCGGATATGTGTGGATAGGATAGAGACATGCATGGTGTTTGAACCTGGCTTCTTTAGTTTTGGATGGCGGCTACAAGACAAAGGTAAGTAATATAAAAAGCATGTATTTCACTAATCAAATAAGTATCCTCTATCATGAATCAGAATAACACGAATCAGAGGCCAAGAAATCTTCATGACAGTAGGAGGAAGAAACCTTAAGAGGAACAAAAACTTATAGTGGTAACCGATTCTCTTTTGGTCAGTCCCAGAGAGGAACAAGCAAAAAGAATGATCTAACAGTACATAAGAAAAAGTATCTTGCTAAGTAGCTTTGTCCCTGTGACCTTACCTCACTGCCTTCTTTTGGGTAGAGATTTGTACCACAGCAGTTTTCCAATCAGAACAAACTAGGAAAAAGTTAATGCTCAGGAGAGACTTGCAGAGCAACCGTAAACCGATAAACCGGTAAATCGTAACACAATGGCAAATGTGAAATGAGTTTTTCTGGGTTACTAGTAAAGCTCTTTGCAAAGAACAAAACCTGAAACTTTCGGTTCTGTGTTTCTGTGGATCTGTGGAAACTCTGTAGCAGGAAGAATAGAGCATATGCTGAAAAGAATACCCTGCCTACAGTAAAGCAGGGCTCAGTGAATCTCTCTCTTTAACATAAAGGCACTGCACTGAGCTACACAGTGATTGATTAATGTGTTTTTGTCCACTGTGTTCAGAAAAAAAACATGTAAATAAAAGAAAAAGGAAAAAAGTATTAGAGACTGGATCTTATGACAAGGGAAAATCCACAGACTGGTGCTGTAACATTTTTAGAAGGCAGTATTGAGTCATGTTTGTTTAGTTGAGCTCAAGTGATGTCTATTTAATTACATTTTAGAAAGGGAAAGACCATGTCTAAATGGGCTTGTGGTAAGGACAGCAATGGATGGAGATCAGTAAGCTGTAAGTTGTAATTATTTACCTCCAACTCAGCAATAATATAGCTGTTTGAAGGTGACTGGTGCTATGGTTCTATATTAACTAAAAAATAAACTTGACCTGGTCCTGAGTTAAAATCCGTTACAGGGAAACAAACCTCATAAGTACAGTATGTTCAACAGAAAGTAGAAACATCTGCTCCTCTTTCTCTCTGAGTATGCTGGCTGTGAGAAGCTCTATAAATAGATCCACTGAAGGAAAAAGCAGATTCTGAACAGCAAACAAATGAATTAGATCTACCCAGCGATAGTTTTAGAGACGAGACAGGGAAAACTGTGTGGTGAGGGTTTACTCTAATGCCAAATGCCTAAAAATGGGCATGATAGCCCCTCGGGGGATTGGTTTGCTGATAGTATGCTGAAGCGTAGCCATCCTGCTATATTCAATCTTCTTAACTTTGTATATCTAATGAGAGGACGCAGGGTCAGCTCTTCTTCACAAAACTCTGAACAGTAGCAGATCTGGACAGTTTTACCAGCAATGGCAAATTACTTGCCCCTGTTCTACTATGGTCTGGAGTCCCACATGACATTTACAGAGCAGGTATTAACTGGGTGGTGGATCATTCTCATCTTTGCAGTGACATTGACATGGTGGTGGTGTGTTAATGTGTGTAGCGCTGTAAAAAAGTGCACATCAGAGAAACAGATGGACTACAGAATTTTAATTCTACAAACTAACTTCAAACTACAAAGTGGAATGGTGAAAGTGCTATGTGAAGCTAATAAAATAGACAATGTGCTTAGATACAAGATACAAGAGAGTATACCTAATGAAATGACACACACACACACACACACACACACACACACACACACACACACATACCAGATGCTGGATTTTGGAAGTTGTATTCTTTAAGGATTTTAATGGTTGTTTAATGCAATGTGTTTTCTGAGGAGTTGAAGATCATTTAGTTGCTGTTTTCTGAGAGATTTTTCTGGTTGTTAAGAATATTCTGCAACTATTAGTGTAAACTGTATTCTACCTAAGCTAAACTAAATCTTCCACATAAAACAGTAGCTTTGCATCAGACGTTTATTGTGACAGTAATCTGCATTTGTGGTGCTTTTGTAGGTTACGTAAGTTGTTGAGTCTCTTCATGAAACTTTATCAAACAAAACTTCTTCTGAATCATGTGCATCATAAATTTACAGTGCTTAGCTAAACCCAAGCAAGGCCCTGCTCATTCATTCAGTTGCACCAGAGCAGCTGCTAGTCTAGAGCAACAGGTGGCAGATGAACCCAGGCAGATTCCGAGGGGAAAGCAGTTGAGATGATGAGGGCCATCCTCCAAGGTCTCTCCAAGCTCCAAGGGCATTACAGTAATTTATGGCTTCCGCTTAAAAAAAAAAAAAACAGCTGCCTTTAGTCACATGGCTGTCTCGGCTGCTCTCTCAGCATTCCAGGCCTAAAGTCTGGATGAGAATCTCTAGGATTAAAGTGTCCCTCGCTTTTAGTACTTCAGTGATGATTCAGCATTTCTAGGTATAATCAGGTTAGATTAAGCCAGAGTGGAAGTTTTGAGGTGTGAACTGATTTAAGATAAAGCAATAAGCTACTCAAAGTCATGTGTTGCTGTGAGTTTATTGTAGGAGGGGTGTTCACATGACATGAAGCAGGGTAAAAGTCCCCAAAAGCACTGGATCCTGGAGGCATCTAAGATACGGCCTGGGCTTGGTGCTTCTGACTGAAACATGGACATTTGAGGTATGCAAGATGTTCAAGTGATGTTTTTTAGATTTTCATATTTGTGTTTTACAGTAGGTCATATAGTAAGTACTTTAATTCAAACCTGAGATATTATTGATGGAGATGTTTACCATGGTTGCTATATGTATATGCCTATTAGGTCACTGAATAGGACAATAAGTTCATTAGTTTGTCGGTTTAAACAGAACCAGGTTTTTGCTTCATTAGTACACTTGCTGCTCCATGTGAGCAGCATTACTGTCAAAGATAATTTTATTCACAGTATAAGGATTTTTCATGACAGTAATGCAGTGTTCAGGTCTTGTGAGGTGGTCTGGTCTGTGAGTATTGCCTTTGAACACCGTTCAGCCAATCAGATTTTAAGACCAGAACTATCTGCTTTATATTTGGCTTTGCTTTGTTTGAAATCAATGTATTATTTGCTTTGGGAAAGAAAACCCAGTAAAAAAATGCTTGATAAAGTCACATAAAGTCATGTTTCATTGCCCTGATGAGGTAGTTTAACAGTGTAAGCTTAAGACTATTATTATGTTCCGAAGGCTACCATGGTCACACAGAACCTGCTGCTGGTGCTTTACGAGTCTGTACTGCAGTTGTAGCTGCAGTTGTGACACTACAGCTGTCACATTCCAACTTAACCACAGTAGCACAGCTATAACATTATGGTCAGACATTAGGGACACTCGACAGATCACACAAAAGTACAGTGTAGTGCTGGACAGTATTGATAAACTGAATGTCTTGATGTGTTCCAATCATAACAAAGTATCACTATATTTGCATTATAACACATTCGTTCCAAAATATTGAATCTCAAAAAAACGAAGCATTATGCATTGTAAAAATGTATTGCAGTATTGTAAATATATATTTGCCATATTACCCACCTCCACTAATAACCACTCTATCTGCATTTATTTAACTAAAATGAATACACACAAACACAAAACAAAGGTGGCCGTATATAATATTGTGTACATTGAAGCTGCAAGATTTCACAGAGTTGCTCTATGAAGTCTGAAATTGTTTGTGAAGCCACATCGAATGTCCATACATATTACACACACATGTGCGAAAAGAATGTTTGGCTAAGAATTCTAGACCGTACTGATGAAAAGGTTATGATAATATAAGATAATTCACCCACATCTCTAGAAGACAAAAGTTACCCAAGTTTAAACTGTGTTCTCTCAGTTCTGTCTATTCTGGGAAGCACAGCCTCTGCTACATATGCTTGTATGCATATTGCATGCAATTACACATTTCCACCAGAGAGATTTTCAAATCCCACTTTTTTGTGTAGCTTTAACTAAACAGGAGTTTCTAGAATTAGATTAGAGCATTAGCATTAGCATTAGAGTTCCTAGACAGTGTCGGTTGCACAGACAAGTAACCTGCAAGGAACATTTGCTGTAAAACTGCAATTTACAGAATAAAACAGAGAGTGCTTTATTTTAAATATTTTGACTCAGTTCAATTAGTTTTCCAAATGGAAAAAGTTAGTTATAATAGGTAATTAATTAATTAAGATTAATGTGTCAAATCCATCACATCAGACACATCACATCATATGAGTGTTTTACATCTGCTTCAAATGCACTTCAGCCAGCTATTGGCAGGCGGCTGCACGACACAGGACTGCATGCATGTAGAGCATTAAAAAGACTGCTCTTAACACTAAGTCAGAGTTGCCAAAGACTAATAGCGTCATGACAGACCATCACGAAGTGACAGCAGGTCATCTTCAGTGACAGTCCCGCTTTTGACTTGGTAAAGATGACCAAAGAATCTGGTTTTAGAGGCAACATGGTCAGCTCTAAGAATGAACTGTTGTCATGCGTAACACGTTCAAAAGGCCTAGTGTCACTCCACCTCCACCCCTACCGCAGAATTTCCAGGGACTACGCGAGAATTTTTAAGATGCATGGAATGGATTATCACCAGTTTACGCTTTGGACAAGCTAGGTATTCAAACATTGAGTTTTTATGCAACAAGAACAGAATATTGCATTGGTTTTGGACAGTTTTGTGTCTGTTTGACATCCTTGCTCACAGTTGGCTGTAGCATCACTAAGGATTGAACTCTCCCTGTGATAAGACCAATTCTTGTATCAGTCTCATTCACCCAAGAGCTAAATATAAAGTTGGCCAGTGACAGACACTTTGTTTACACTGAGTTTGCAGACAAACTGTGGAGCCAAGAGTGCTGACAAGGTCCAGAGCAAATCCAACCATAAACACAGGGAATGCAAGTATAGAGATTAGATGGGAGAAAGAGTAGAGTAAGCATGCATCCTGGGTCATGTTTCAAGTGACCTTGCTTGTTAACCCCACAGTTACAGTGACAAACTGTTTAGGGAGTTAAAACTGTTCCAGCACAAAATACAGAATAGCCCGAATAAACCATCAGAACATCCTAATTATTCTTTTAATGCTGGAAACATTTTCTGATAGGCTATTGAACTATCTTACCATAAATGAGGCTGGAATTGCTTTCTTTTCTTCAGCTTCTTGATCAAATTTTCAATATATTCTGATGCCTGAGGAATTATAATAACTGCTACACCACTAAGGTGTAGAACAAGAATTGTAATTGGAACAAGAAGTTGGTATACAAAAAGCTGAATGTCAGCTTTATAGTTTTAATCCTGGTAGTAATTTAGTTAAGAAGAATGAAACTACCAAAATATCGAAACAGAGCTACACAGATGAATGTGTCTACGGTAGGACATTTCGACAAGGTAGCATAATTCGGCAGAACGCGTTCTACTTTATAGAAAACGGAGACCCAGTGCTCTCAGTGTTGTTCTTTCTGCATGCTCTGCAGACAGAATGACCATCTGCAATCAATCTTCCATACCACCAACACTTCAGACATACTTCTCTTAAATGGCTGAAAAATCTTCTGACTACTTTCCCTGCCTTCCGCCATGTTTTCCCAGACACTCAACAACCCACAGTGCTCAATACCAGTAAATACACTCTGTTTAATCCTGAAAGATTAGGTAAAGTCGGAAAATAGTTGTTGAAGTTAAACTAAGGCACAGATAAACCACAGAAAAAGGAAACATGTAGAATATGTGCTTTTTAACTCACACCAGAGGTCTCTTTGACCACTGTCTGTTTTATTGTTCTAAATTTGCAGTTTAGAAACTATTACACTTCTTTAACTTTTCTTTAAATCTTTTAAATAAATCTAGAAGTACTGATTGTTTTTAGCTAGTAACCAGTATCCTTTCTTAAAAAATATTTATATAATTCACACACTGCTACTTAAACCTATTAGAACATTTCACACTCTTCTTTGCACATGATAAATCATACATATTCAGTGCAGCCTGTCACTCTGTGGTTACTCTTAATAGCATTTATAGCACATAAGTGGGTTGACGGAGTGCAAGTTTATCAATGTGACAACTTCAAAAACCAAAGCACAACAAAAGAACCCTCAGACTCTTTATGAAATATTCATTATAGTCTGAGTACATTTGCTTCTTGGTTTAAGCCACTGAAAAATTAGCATATCCTGCTTCAGTCAAGTTAAAACAAACATCATCAGCCATTTAAAATGACACGTTGACAGTGTGGCCATAAAAAAGTCTCAGCTATTTTTGTCCTCAGAGCTTAAAATCACAAGCATCAGCTCACTGGAGGTGTGTGTTTTGCTTTAAAGGAATTGGAAGGCCATTCGCTTCATGTTTATTTGGTCTCTGATTCCCAGCTTTTGGATTTGGGCACATCTGGAAGGCATTAGCCGGCCGCACTGGCTCGTGGGATGAGGTCACTGTGCCAGGGTAACAATGTTGCTTTTGTCTGTCATTCCGACTGATGATGCTGCGGTGAAGCCGAGGGCTGTAGACGGAAAGATAAAACAGCGAATGAGAGTACAGAAAAGCAAAACAACCAGTTGGGAGAAGGATCCGTCCATGAGCATTCATCACGTGATGTAGCTCATTGGAAGCTAATACTCCAGGCTAACAGCCAAAAATTAGCATTGTGTAAATTACATGCCTAAATCATGACATACTCACTTTAAACAGTGTAAATTTGACTTCTAATGCTGTATGACTTCCAGGTGTCTATTAAAAGAAAACTGCAGTCTGTTTGTCTGCTAAACAAAGAAGTGAAACATTTTACATAAAAAAAACCCTTTTTTTTCTAATTACCTTCGGTTATGATGGTTCCAGTTTTACTGGTTTTTGGTACCTGCTTAAGATGCCACCAGAACTTAATGGTATTAAAGGTTCATCTTTGGTAACAGCCAGAATCCAAGAAGTCAACAGTAATTTGGCAATTGTTTTTTATAATAATATTTTTTACTAATTAAAGTTGTAAACAATAAATGTTTTATTGAGGGTTAGAGTGACATATAAAGTAGAATCAGCTAAAATGGGCCATCGTGTTAAATGGATAAGACTGGAAAGTCCTAAAGCCCCTTAAAATTTTATAGCCAATCACAATAGCCTGTTATCTTGCCTTGTGTAGGGGTTCACAAAAAAGTGGCTCATTTATTCTGACTTCACCTTACAAAATAATCACAAAAGACAGTTAAGCCGTTAATCATCAGTTCTACAGGTCTAAAATTAGATGGAAATTGAACCAGAATAAGTTACATTGCTTACTGTTCAACCTAACACAAATCAATCACAAGTTTACATATATCCCTTTATTAGCTAAAATATAGTTTAACAAGGCTTATATACTATGGCTAACAGTTTATGCAGGCCAGAAGACCCCAATTAGCACTGTTCTAACTGCATGACAAAATCATCACACTAGCTTAATAGTTTTGAAGCAGTCTCTAAAAGACTTGATTATATATTTTCTATTAATTTAGCTATTGTATACTCTTGTTTAAGTAATTAGTATAATGATCTTGCACTGTCACAAACTGGGTTCTCAAACTTCTCACAGCACAAAATGGTTTCTAGCACTTAAAGCCAGTCCTACAACACCACCAAATTCAAGCTGCTGCTTCAAAGAAAAAAACATGAAAGTCACTCCCTACAGCCAGTGTGTGGTTTGTTCATGGGACACAGCAGAAACATGGTGTTAAAAGCAGATGTGATCTACATGGAAGATGTAGATGACTCATTCTAAACAAAAGCACTGTGATTTGTAGTTACGGTTGTACAGTCTTTGTAGCTTCAGGTGTATACAGATATAGTGTGAATACATACAGTTTTGTATATTATATTACATTTCTAATAATAGTCTAATAATAGACCTTCCTAAATGTCACACACAAATAATTTAAATATCATGTGTTAAAATGACCCATCATTTCAGCATTTACTGCTGAAATCTTCAACCTTTAAACAAACAACAACACAATGGATGTTGACAGGTTGCTCTAGAGTACAAACAAGCAGACATACAATTCATGACTTGGCTAAACAGTGTTCCTGCTGAATGATTTAGCCCACCGTTCTACAGTCGGTAGACTCTATAGGCCTCTCAAGTGGAGCTGGAGTGAAGGAGAGCCGCGTGTTCTGTGGCTTTCAGACTATTTCCAGTAGTTACGCCAACAACCAGGAATTTCCTCTCCTCCCCAGTCATGACTGCAGTTTAGGCTCCGCCAGCCAGCCAGACCTACTACGGATATTTTGCAACATATTTTGAGCTTTGGTTGTCGATCTCTTACTGAAACAAGGGATCTTCTGAATTTGGAATTTGCATTTCCATGTTAACAAACTACATCAAAACAATCATGTCTCTATTTGTTTAGGTGGGTGGACAAAATAACAAAAACCAGCATATGAAATACCAATAATTATTGGCCCTATAGTCAACAAATAGGGACTACCTTAAGACTCTGATCATGTAATTTGGGTGGCAGTCACTGTTGTGTTGAGAATTGTTCACCGCCCAGTAAATACCTGGTCAGGGCTGGTCTCACAATGGTTTACGTAAGGATGGGGTAAAATGGGGTGAGCTACAATCAGTAACCATAAACATATAAAGTGCACATATATGGTAGGTGTTTCTGATAAAATGACCAATAATTATGAATATTTACAAAGTTTCTGTGTTTCTGTCCTGTTCTTGCAGTGTTGATGTAATATTCATGCATACATTTGAATCGCGTATCTGTGGTAATGCTGCATTCACACTTGAGAGCCACCTGAGAGACTCACATGATGCATGATGGCCAGGGAACAGAAAGAGGGCATTACAAATGTACATACTAATGACAAGAGAAACATCAAAACATTAAATGAGGGCGGGGCCAGATCTGGAGAACAGGTGAGGACTAATGCCAGGGAAGGACAAGGGAGAAGCTAAAACCAAAACAAAAGCACATGGAACAGGGAAACGAATTAGATGAGCAGAAACCAAAAATCGGGCATACAAAAATGGAGAATCTAAAAACTAAACATACATAGTAAATACAATTCTTAAGCATCTCATATATATATATAATCCAACAAGTATATGCCATTTAGTCACGCCTAGTATGTTATGTTGACTTCAGGAGAATAGTCACTGTGTACAACAAAAAATCATTCTCTGGTATTTAATAACAGTTTTGACTGGGCTGGAGGAGCATCCCGAGCTAATGGATAATACCCTGCATTTTAGCATCAACCCAACAACTCCTGCCACTCAATTATTAATACTATGTATTACTATGGAAGCTCGCTGTCAGCTTCATTTCATCACTTCAGATTATATATCTGACACATACTGTGCTTATGTTATACTTTCTGTCATGTGTATATCTGCTTACAGATCGTAAATTATCCTGAAACAATAAATGCTGCAGGGTAGGCTCCAGCTCAGTGTAGAAACAGAATTAATATATGCTTACAGGTGAAAAGTTTATCTTTTATAAAGACAAAATAGGAACAATGATCTCACCTAATATGTTTTAAAAGGAATATTTCATCAGTTAATGTTTATCTACCACATCTGTATTTTACAGCTGATTACTGTTGACAGTCATTTTCACTGCTCTTAGTCAAACTAAAAACCCACTGATTCAAACTGTCAGCAGCTCCCCATTGACCTCCCCTTATAAATGTGTGGACCAGTCAGGTTGGTTTTCTTTTCTTTTAAGTACTGTAAAAATACATAAAAACAGGAAGTAATTATTAAATTATTTATTTATTTATTTGTACATTTTGATGCTTGTAGCATGTTCCAAGAAAGGCAGGTTCATGTTCGTGGTTCGTGTTAAATCACCCTTGCTTTATAATATCTATATATATATCTATATATCTATCTATCTATCTATCTATAATATAGAGCTGATGCTTGTGATAATATATATATATAACAGTGATTAAATATTTATTTTTATTTAAATTACTTTGAAAAAAAGTTGGATTTTATCTTGATGTGTCGGCATCAAAGAATTAACTTTTTGGGATCGCCTCCCCATCACTACTTTTGACAGCAAGAAAAATTCTTCTTTTATTAACGCAGCCAAATGTATGTCATGTTTAATGTGTTCTTTTAACTGTTCCTGAGAGTTTAAAGCTGCGCGATCAGCTGTGGTTTGTTATTACTGAACTACAGCAAGTGTTATCTGGAGTAGCTCTAGTTGTGAATATCATCAATCTAATGACTATATGAGGGGCACTAGTGCTGCCACTGAGTGCTTTGTTATTAAATGCTCAAGCTGTCATTACTGTAAAAGCATTTTGTAGCTGGAGGATACTACACAGAATCACCTCTGCATTCGCTACAAACAGCACTGGCACAGAAGGATTTATACTGCCAATGCTTATTAGGAGCTGAAAGTTTATCTGTCTGTATACAGCTTAGCTGCAAACTGGAGTAGTAACACTCCCTCTCCATGCATGAAAGCATTTATGGTACAATTTACAGCACATTAACACATAACAGATACATCTCTGGTAATAACAGTAAAATAACTTTGTGTTTAAGGCTGTAATATCAGATATATCTGAATATGTAATGGATTTGCTTGTGTTCTTCCTGTTCTAAAGTAGGAGCTGCATTAATTCTGCTGAGAATCCTCTGTGTCTGCTAACACTGGCAACTGAAGCTAACAACTATGTGCAGTAAAACATCTTTAGAAAGGTTTTTTTTTTCTTTTTTTTCCTTGTGTGGCTGCTGCAAATTCACGATTAAATGAAAAATATTAATGAGATGAAAAGTAATCAGTCTGGGATTTTATAACTCTCAGGATTAGTATAAAGACCTGTTATATCAGTTTAACGCTGCCTGTGTTATCCACCCAGAAGTAAGACATTGACACTGACCTATTGAAAAACTTGCATTAAGGTCTTTTATTCTGCCATTTTTTAGGGATGATTGTGCAGAAATTGCTTCAAACAGAGGAACCAGGTTACCTTCATGACCCTATTTAGGTCTTTCACTGGTATAGAAATGAGAGTCATGGTCTGTTTCATGGTACCAAGTCATGCAGTGTAATATCAGCTACACTGTTAGTATTAAAATCTTCATTTATTTAGAAAATAAGTAAACCATGAGAAAACACAGACAGGGTTTACTATAGCCTCGGCAAAATGTTTTAAGCAAAATGGTGGCGCATTAAACATTACGTTGTGTAATGGCAGCTGAGAATGCCATTATTGGTGGCCTTTTAGAGTCTGATAAAAAAAAACCCTGATTACAATAAAATACTTACCACAATCAAGTATTCCAGCATCTTCAACTGTTTCATTGTGTGCTTTTTTAATATGGACGGGGTTTATATTTGCACCAATGCTGATTGGGATGCAACTCTGACATGAAAACCTACATAAATACCTTTTGTGCATAATTTCACTGTAGCAAACTGTTACTTTTGAGATTTAATGTGCCCAATTTTATTCACATGTTCAGTAGTGTAATAAATATCTCCTCATCAATTACATCTCATGCATTACAGATATATTTACAATGGCCTTATAAAGATGAGTAATATAAAGGTTAACAAAAAATTATATAATTCTTTGGATCAAGTTACACTGAATTAGATTTTATGTTTCAACAAATAGCCGGTAGTGTGGAGCATAATGCACTTTAAAGTAACCCTCCCCACCCCAATGGTATGTTTTAGAATCATACAAAATTATTTCAATAATATGAGTATAAATTATATTAATAGTAAGATTTTATACTACACTGAAGAAGTGACACATTTGTTGTTTTTACATTAATAACATATATTATATTAACAAACTGATGCACTTGTTAGAATCATGAGAAGCATTGACTAGGTCTGGAAATAATGTTCTGGGAAAAGGCGGACTGTTATTCTGTAGGCTGCAATATGAAGAAAACCCAGGCTGCATCGCACTACGTTTATGTCAGAATCCTGTCCAGGGCATTTCTGTCTATTCCCTGGAGCTTTCCTCATACGCTCAGCGCTTCGGACTCAGCTGCTCTTAGTTCAACCTTTTCACCATATAAGGACTTTTTGTATGCCTCCACTGGGGAGAGTTGAACAGGAGGTTGGATGGGGGAAAGGACCAGTAGGGACCCTCTACTCCTTTTACCCATGCTTCCCCTCCACCCCACTGCTACACCCACCCACCTCACCCCTCGATTACCAACCCCCTTTTCACAGCAGCAGTAGAAAAACAGAGAAAGTTAACAAACACTTAAGCTGTTAAAGGACTTCTGATAAATCCATGGCACAGGGTTCATGTTAATGTCCACTGTGGATGATAAACTGTCTGTAGATCCCTGAGTTTTTATATGTGTCAGTATGTAACTCACAGATCTCATAGTAAATTAAAAATAATTAATAGTAGCTACAGCACAATAAGATTGAATTAATTAAGGAATAATGAGCATGTTATATACATATACAATTGTGGAGTAGTTTTGTACATAATTATAAAAAAGGACAAAAACATGGACAAATGGGATGTTTCTGTAGAACACTGTTTACATCATCTTGTAACATGGTAATTATTGGCAAAGCTTGGCACACCTCTACTATTAGCAAGCTTGTCACACCCCTACACAATTCACAGAGAGCTAAAACAGTAAAACATGACCACTCTGAAACGTGCAGCTCCATTCTAGCTTGTGAAGGTAGATCTACCCACTTGCCCTACCGGACTTGGTTGGACTCTCAATCTGTATCAGAATTTTGCGATTTGACTATCAGAGCACAATTATCTTATCTGGAGGTGAAGTTTAAAGGCACAGAAGCTCTAACAGAGCGTTTTAGACAGAAGCATGAAAATTTGAAGCATGTAGATTTTAGTAAGAACACAAACATACAATTACCAACATTGAAAATCAGCAATCTAAACCCCCTTATAGAGATCTGTGCTCTTCATGTGTTCTCAAATAGTTTTTATTATATCATGAAGTTTTATGAAGCAGTAAGTATTATCAGTTTAATATTATCAGTCCAAACCTAAATATAATTTCAGTTCTGACACCGATCATGTGTTTACATGTAACAGCTGCGGGTATTGTACAGTCATACACTCTAATCAGACAACTCAACAAAACAGAGAGCAGCTTTTTCCTCTTTCAGTTTTCCAGCAGTTGGACACACCTCTCTCTTTCCTCCCAGCAGACTCAGAGGAGTCATAGTATGGGATTTTATTGTAGGAGCTTCGAACTTCCAATGTTTATTGTCGTGAGACTGCCCAAACTTTTTGGTGTGAGTTAAATGTATTTCCTTGCATGCTACCTTAAAACAGGAAGTTCATTTGGCATCTGGAAAAACTTAAAAACTTTGTCCTCTGCCGTGATGTCCATGGTGGGAATACAGAGCTGGCTTATTCTACAATTGTTGGTGTGTGACATGGTGCCTCAAAGGGTTATGCAGTTCTTGCGAGAGATCTCATGCATGCTCCTCCAAAGTTACATACCATTACAGCAGGCATTCTGGGCCCAGAGTGGGAATGAAAGAGATGTTATTCTCCCTATAATAATTCACCAACAAAATAATTCAGTGTTGCTTTAAAATACAAATAACAATTTCTTATCCCTCTTGCACTCTCTCTATCTGTTTCTCTCTGTATATCCTTCCCACTCACTGTCTAAATCTGTCCTATCTTTCAATCGCTCTCCCTCTTCTTCTCAGCCTCAGCCACTCATCCCCAACCCCTACCAGTTTCTAGGTGTGACGCTGTTGTCCTTTCCCTCCTCCTTTTTGACAGCTCTGCTTGTCTCCTAGCAGCTCTGTGTGAAACGTCAGGAGACTCTTTCTCTCTCTCCTCCCAGCTGCCTCTCCTGCTGCACATACATGGCCTGTGACTCCGAGGGAGGGAGGTGGGTGGAGAGAGAGAGTGAGAGAGCGAGAGAGAGAGAGAGAGAGAGAGAGAGGGAGGGAGAGGCAGTCTGGCAGACACATGGCCAGTGAATGAAAAGAACTTGCCCTCAGTCGTACTGGATTTGAGCTGTGTGTGAGGTGTGTGTGTGTCTATCACTACCACATCTTCTGCCCCCTTCACACACCCTGGGACAGTATATCTGAGACATTCATTTTTGTCTTTCCAGGATGGCTGAGGCCGAACTTCACAAAGAGAGGCTACAAGCTTTGGCGGTAAGTTTACAACTTTGTCCGTCTATTGTTTGTTCCTTATAACTTCTGCTCTTATGATGTTTAAAGTACTAGTCTCTTTTAGAGTTTTTCTCTAGGATTCTGCTGTAGATAAACATAGATTAGTCTCTTTTGGAGGTTTCCTCTATACTATTGTTGTACAGAGCCATAAATTAGTCTCATTTGGAGGTTTCTTCTAGACTTCTGCTGTACAGAACTATGAATCTACTTTTGAGTTTTTTTTAGACTTCTGTGGATACATTGAAGAAAGTCTGACATCTGCTGTGGAGAAATATGAATTGGTATATTGGGGATTTATTCCAGACTTCTGTTATTAATACTTTGGAAAAAAATCTGTCATCTAATGTAAAGACGTCTGTTTAGATTACACTAGCAAAATCTTACATTTGTTATAAACAAGCACAGATGAGTCTCTTTTGGAGGGTTGTCTATCGTCTACTGTAAATAGATTACAGAAAAACTACCATCTGCTGTAGGGATGTGTGGATTAGTCTCTTTTGGTGGTTTGCTCGAGACCTCAGCTATGATTTCCAAAAATATAAGACCTGCCATAGAAAAACATGGAACAGCCTGTTTCTTTCGCAGATTCAGCACACCAACAGTCCTGGTAGGCAGACCTTGTGGGTTTGTTAAGTAGGCACAAACGTCGGTGTGTTGCTTTTTACACTGCTTCATCATGGACAGTGTGAGCTCTAAAAGCTCGCGTAGCATGCACTAGAGTCCAGTAGTTGTAGTTTAGGATAACTACAGTGGCTAATTTTGGAAGCTGCTACAAGGCTTTAGTGCACACTGGAGTGGCGAGCAACAGATGGAGATCTATTTTTGCTGCATCTTTAGCATCTTTGTGATTCCACAAAGTACATATCTCAAATAGAAGTGCTTCAAATGTTGACACTGTCAAGGAGAACTGCATATATGAGTGTGGAAGGCAGTTAAATTGAATACTTCAGGAAGACTGCCTATGCTTGTACTCATAATGCATTATATACCCACTATCTACTACATTTGTTACACCAACAACTTTGTAGTTCTACAATTACAGAGTGCAGTTCATCTGATTTTATGCATATTTTGTTCTTTAGTTGTCAGGACCACCACAGATCAGGAATTAATTGGGTAGTAGACAATTTTCATCACTACATATTATACACTGGTATAGTGGTGGTGTTCTTAAGTGCAGTGGGAGTTTTTTAACACGTTGTCCCCTTAATGTCCACTCTATTAGACACTTCTACCTTGTGGGTCCTCTTTGTAGAAGTAATGTAAGACACCATAGTTCATCTGTTGCTGCACAGTTTATGATCCTCTAGTCCTTCATCAGTCACAAGATGCAGCTTACAGGGTCCTGTTGGCAAGATTGTTTTGGTTTGTGTGGTATTCTCAGTTCAGCAGTGACAGTAGGGTGTTTAAAAACTTTAGCAGCCCTGCTGTATCTGATCCACTCTTATCAGCACTGTACAATAACACACCACAAACACGTCCTTGTCACTGCAGTGCAGAGAATGATTAACCACCCAAATAATAGTTAGCATGGTGTCCTGACCACTGAAGAACAGGGCTACAGAGAGAAACAAATGGACTGCAGTCTGTAATTGTAGAACTACAGTGTACTCCTACACGGTAAGTTGAGCTGAAAAAATGGACAGTGATTGTAAAAGTACAAAACCTAAAAGTGTACCTAATTAAGTGGCTAGTGGGTGTAGCAATGTAACGTGTTATTTAGCATACATAATACCATATAATACCAAGCATAGGATTGCATAATTGCTCTTAAATAGTTATAATTGCATGCATAGTAAGCATTAGTATATTACTTTATAAATGCAATATAATATGTGTTTATAAGAACAGTGTCTACACTAAGTAAACATTATACCCGGTTATTACAAGTTTACTACTAATTAATTCTGGACTTACCAGAAGACATAAGTACAGCAAGCTTAACGCTGTTACAGTTTCACTTACCTAAAAATAAACAATTAAAAATTTTAAATAAAAAAATTCTATAGAAAGTTATCATTAGTGATAGCAAACGCAGGTTGAACATTTGTTGCTTGTAGTTCATTAAAAAAAGTAGGTAGAGAAGTTGCCAGATTCTAGCCAGATAGCAGATCCAGATAGCAGGGCCAGATTCTAAACAATTATTATCATGTTTATGTACAAAGAGTGGGATTTGATTTACATGAAAATACACATTTGCTGACATTATAATTTCTTGCAAAGTCAAAAATGCAATCTAAAAGCCGTTGACAGAATGTAATTTTAATACACACTTTACAGTACGCCATGTAATATTGTGTACTCTACTATGTAATTAAATGTAAAGATGTACTTACATTTGAATAGAAAAGCCCAACCGCAGTAATAGCTCTCAACTTCTAAGGGTTAATGAGTTCTTGGCAGAGGTTAGCATGCAAGCACGCTAATGACTTCAGGATGACAACTGCTATGCTAAAGGCTAAGAGTGGAGATGGATGGTGCTTCACTGAGACAGAGGAGGTTCGAATAATTGAAGTAGGAGGCTGTCTGCCAGCAGTACATTGAACTAAAAGCATTAGCTTGGCGCCTGTTCCTGCACCTGGGCTGTGAGAGTTTGCTCCACAGGAGAGGAAGCTACTCTCCATAAGACTCAACTGAAAAGCATTTCCCTCACTTAACGCGAGTAGTGAAAAGTCACTGCTCATAGCTCGAGTCTAGCTGTAGGCAGAATGTCAACAAAAGCCAGGAAATGACACCGATAACGGAGTGATTCGAATCATTACAATGACTTGGTCCACTTAAATGGGGTAACATAAGAGCGTGGACACATGGAAGAAATTACTGTATATATTGAGGGCTGATTTCATGCTCTAAAAAACCAAAGAGGTAAAATTACTGGTCATTATGTTGTCATTGGAGGTCATTTAGCGGTAGTTCCTATTCAGTTATTATAGGTGCCTTGACAGCTTATAATTCAGCCGTTCTGTTTGCTAAACTTTGGATAAACAGTCAAGAATGTGGAGCTACAAACATATTTATTAGAGAACTGCAGTATGGCTGTATGTTAGAGGTGTGAATGACATCACATGGCATATCACATGGCATATCCAGATTGTATCGTGATTGATTTTTGATAGACCAGACTTTTACAAACTGGTATTGGTGGTTGAAACTAGCAGTTCTTTAAATCTTTAAGAATCTTAGGTATTCCAATAGTGGATCATGTTTTACCAGGATTACTGGATTACTTATGATACATTTTTCATGCTCCAGGCACAGCTGAGTGTATAATTTCAGGTTATGGACCAACAAAGGCAGGTTTCTAACCAGTCAGGGACAGACCTCTGCTGTAGGTGGACCTCATTGGTCCTTTGTGAGTCTGTGTCTTTTCTTTGTAGTGTCCATCACATAAAAACTCCTCTCCGTTTATGACCAGTGGCAGCAACAAGCTTTACAGGCTGGCAAATGTATACTGCATTGTTTAACGTGGAAAACGTATAAAGTCACATTGCTTTTAATAGTGTGTGGCATCAAAGCTGAGCTGTGTCAAAGCATGCAGATATCAGCCAAGCTAATAAAACCAACCGTTATTAATTCTCATATTTGCTGCATTTAAACAATATGGGCCAATCTCTCCATGTCTACTTAATGGTGTTGGCATTGGCATTTCCTGCAGACCACACATTTTGAGGTCTTTTCATATCCCCATTGGCCTTCTGCTTGATGAGCCATCATAAATTATTAAGACATTTCCATGTGCTCTCAGAACAAGTGAGCTGCTGATATTAAGTTACTCAGTGACGTTATCAAAAATAGTACAAAAATACTACACAGAGGAGCTTCACTTGAAGCTAAAATGGGCCTTTGCATTTACATACATGTCAATGTATACCGAAAAAAGTAATACACTGGATCATTGTAGTAAAATTTAATGAATGAATCACATAAAACATTTGTCTTTGACTCAATATAAATAATTAATTTGATTTAACCTGTTTTTTTAGATTGGGGCAATCCAATTATTTTGAACTGTCCTAAACTGAAAAAACGCTCTGTTTTTATTGACCTAATGTGAATAAATATGAAATTTATACCTCTTAATCATCCCATCTTAAATGTTAAAGCAAGTGATTATTTTACATTGACTCAAATAAAAAATAACAGCTATCATAAATTGAAATGTATAGCAAATGTAATTTTTAAAAGCTTTACATGTACTTTGACCAATGACTATTCAGTAAATATATATTTAAAACACACTTGTTCATTGTTTTTAACAATGAATATCTGCATTACATCTATGTAATAGATGGTCAGACAAATCCAGGATTTTCTACAGTGAGTCAAAAGGCATGTATTTAGTTCATTTTCAAATATTTTTTATTTGGATGTGATGGCTGCGTTGTATAACAAAGTGCAATAAAATGTAAATCTTCTTAACCATAAAGATACAATGAGAAAGTACAACTCATCTTTCCAATTGGCTCCTGGTATAATCTATTTGGATATGGTTTATTTACTCTCTTCGAGTTGTCTTACTGTTTGACATACCTTCCACTGTGTATGTCTAAGGTTAACAACTGAGCTACGTCGTTGTTCTCTGTAAGTGTAAATATTCAGTAGTGGTACTGCAGAGCTCATGGAGGAGTTTTATAATGTACTAGTTTGATCATGTTTTACTGCATTAATTAAGGTAACTTTTGTTTTTTTATCATATCTCTAAGTTGAGTTATACCAGCTCAAACAGACAGGACAGTTACCTGCTTTACTTGTGAGCAGGTGGATTTCTACAATCCAGCAACTCACTTTATCACTTTAGAGAGGTTCGCTTGCATTTGCATCCGAAGCAGTGATGCTCAGTCGTAAACCCTATAAAAAAGGAAAGAAAGATAAACACAGTAGGAGTTGTACTTTCTCATTGTATTATTATTATTATTATAATTATTATTATTACTATTACTGTATACTTTGTGTGACACTATGTGCAGATTCTATTTAGTCTGTTCCAAGGAATTCAATGAGCTTTTTATTCAGTTTTATTCAGTTTCCTCATTTATCAGTCTCTGTTAATCTCAGAAAAATGAAATATTTTATACGTTGTGAAAATGCCTGGAATTTTTATGGTACATTTTTTTGTGATCTTATTCACCTCATTATTACATATTTTAAGGTCTATCACTTAAAAGTCTTAAAAGCCTAGTTGATGAGCCAGTGACTGAGAATAGTTGGTGGTTATGCATGTCCATGTTTTTCAGAGTAATATGGCTTGAGAGTAAAATGTGGGAGTGGTGCTTTTGTTTGTAAAAGCAACAACTGTGTACAATATCTGTGATTAGTGAGTGACCAATTATGCTGATTTTTAGTGTTGAAAAAATATTTTTTTAGTTTGACTAAGCCCTGACAGTCGATCTTTTGAATCCAATCAAGCCCAATGCTGTATTTTTGGGATCATCTACAGAATTAATGTAAATGAGGCACAATGACACTGCTGACATATGCTGGACATGCTTCACTTATTGTGAATTAGCAGTATGTTATTGTCTAGTTTCATTAACATTACATCATTAGTATGGAACACTAACTGAATGACTGACCGAAAACTATCACTGGTAGTTGTGCATTTCAAAACACGTGATTAGCACATTTCGGTTTAGCTAAACTAAACATATAGACTAGACATATAGCTTTTGCTTTTCTGAATAGATCTGAATTTGACCTCAGTATGAATCACTCTGTTTAGAGCTCATGTGTCTTTAAGCCCTGACTACGAATAGTCAAATCTGTTTTGGTCAAGCGGCCTACATCGCTGTGGCAGAAATTCCGCCAGACACCACTGTGGCAGTTCTTGAAAAAGGTGGGGTTTCTGCCGCATCAGTTTAATCCAGAGTCTGACCCTGAAAGTTTGGTTGAACAAGTTGGTAGATCCACTTTTGCAAGCTAGACTGGAGCACAGTGGTCAGTTTTTACTGTTTTAACTTTCTGTGTGTTGTCTGAGGGCGAGCCGAGCTTGCCGGTAGACAAGCAAGAAGACAGAGAAAAATAGAGCAAAGGGTTGGAATTTCAGACAGCTGAGAAAGTTACACCCCCTGGCATGTACTTTGGGCTGTGGAACTTTTCAAAATGTTTACATGCACATAAAACTGCAGTACAACACACTAAAGAAAAGAGGAAAATTTGGAAAAGCAGAATAGATTCTTAGTTAGAAGATTCAAAAGGTAAAGAGTTAACTGAGATATCCAGGGGACCAAGGAGCTGCTTTTGTTTCTTTCACTCCCTCCATCCAACATCTGTTTTACTCCAACAGTTTACTTAATTTTGGACTCCTTTTTTTCCTTTATGCTGCAGAGAGTGTGGAACTGTGGGCTGCTTGTAGTTTGACTAAGCACCCTGACAGTGTTCGGTCTTCTGAATCCAATCAAGCCCAAAGCTGTATATTTGGGACCATCTACAGGATTAATGCAAATGAGGCACAATGATGCTGCTGACATACGCTGGACATGCTTCACTTATTGTGGATGAGCAGTATATTATTGTCTTGTTACATTAACATTACATCATTAGTATGGAACACTAACTGAATGACTGACCGAAAACTATCACTGGTAGTTGTGCATTTTAAAACACATGGTTAGCACATTTCGGTTTAGCTAAACTAAACATATAAACTAGACATATAGCTTTAGCTTTTTTGGTGCCACTGGACAGACTAACTTTAGTCTGCATTTCAGTTCCTTAGCCTGCAGACCACAACCAGAACTTTGGCACAGTTCAGGCAGTCCAACCCAATCCTGAGGTTTTCTGCTCCTGGCCCATAAGTAAGGCTCTGGTGCTAGATTAAATGAAAGGCAGTCTAGTGGGTAGCTAACTGCAAAGGAGATGGTGAAGGAAAATGTGTTTTAGCAAACACACTACAGCCAGAGTTTTGGACATATTTACATGGATGACTGCGAGCTACCTCAGGTTCAGCTCTCTGCCGCACCCTCTTAGCACTGAGCTTCAGCTAAGAAGGACAGGGTGGTCATCACAGGCCTGCTAAAAGTAGCAGCAGCTGCCTTAGCCAGCTTGGATGGGGTTCAGCATATTTGAAGGGGGTGGGGTAGAGGCATGGGACCTCCTCTGCTCTCAGGTGGGCTCAGCTCTAGGGGTCAAGGCCCAGCTGCCTGTCTTCCATTAGCGCATGATATGTGAGTGGGGGCTAACCTTAAAGCAACTTGAAACCCAGAGAACGCCAGGCTCCAAAGGAAAGGATACTCTTTATGTTGCAGCTTAGCACTGCTATATGTTTGTGAAACCAATGTTTGTATTTCAGAGAAGTCCTTTAAAGTCTATATTTAATTTAGTTTTTATCTAAACATATATTGAACTAAATTGAATTGAATTTATATATAAACTCCAACAATTAAATACTTTTTAAGTAAATATTTTTTTAAACCCGCTTTCATATTTTTATTTTTTAAAAGTTGGTTCGGAATTGGTTGCTGCTACCTAATCCCAAAAGTATTTGTAAATGTTGAGGTCTGATGAGGTTTGATTCCTGGCCAGGTTGTCCAGGATCCTTTCTGTGTGGAGTTGGCATGTTCTCCCTGTGTCTGCTAAATTGCCCCTAGGTGTGTGAATGTGTATGTCTATGTGTCTGCCCTGCAATATACTAGCAGCCTGTCCAAGGTAATTCAGTTTAAAGGCTAAGCAGTTTAAAGGATTAATGAATTACTTTTCCAGATTTGAAAATTTAGTTTTAGTAGTTAAAAATTATGTACTTTTATTATCACTGTTGATGTCGGCAGCTCTAGTTATTCAGGGTGAAAATGTTTAGTGTATGCCTTGTGGTCATTCCTGCTGGTTAAGAGACAGGACAGAGTAGTTACGTCTGATTTAGTTACCTGAACCGATTTAAAAGTTAAGTGACAACTGAGTTAGACCAAGTGATATAGTCGTCTTGCATGGAGTCAGCTGGGCAACACCTTCTGCCATCACATGACCACCAAACTGATTTAGAGGGAACGACACTATTGTAAGAAATGTTACAGTGGTGCAGATTTTTAGTCAAAGTGTTCATTGGGAGGTGGAGCTTGAAGACACAAACTCTAACAGAATGGAATTAACGGTGTTGCTAATAAGCATAATAGATCCATTTCATTAAAATTATTGAAAAATTAATGAAAAATTAATACAAATTACTCAATGAATAAGTAGTTAATTTTAAAACTAGAATGCCCAACACAAGACCCTCATTTTTGCAAATGGCTTTATTCTTTTGTCCCCATTTGATCTGGAATTGCTTAATATATATGTTGTATATAATATAATACACAAAAATATAAGATAGCTAAATTCCCCAATTATAAGGTATGTCTACAAACCTTTGGACACAGAGTGGACCTTCTGTGGTATATTTAAAGTACTGTTTGTCGTCTCTATTAGCCTTTAATGAGGGAAATTCTTGTATATGCAATGCTAGATTTGTTATTCTGCTCCAAATGCACACCACATGGATTTAATAGACTACATGTATTTATTTGGTAGTCAAAATATATTCCTGTTTAAAAATTGGACCACTAATGCTACTGTTCAGCTTAGTACAGGCTAATCAGCCATGGCACATGTGTTTACCTGAAATCCTTTGTGTTTAAGTTGTTTTCTTGTTCATCCTAATTTGGCTGGGTTTGCTCAGTGCAATTACACAGGAATATGTTTTATTTCCCTGCTGAGGATGATCAAAATATTGATGCAAAATGTTAATGACAAATAAATGGTTATATTCCATGCTCACAGTATGTTTCTGGGTACCTCTAGATGAATCAAGCTGGTCAAGACTGTACAGAGTTTTTATCTACTATGGCAAATGCTGATAATGTCCTAAAATCTTTACTGGGCCCACATTGTACAACCAATACTCACTTACAGATTTCATTTCCTTACAGCAGACCCCACCAATGAGCTTCCATTAACACCACACAGGCTAATGTGATACCTGTTTATATCAGGCTTTTTCATGGTGTAGCTCATTAAATTTCATAACCTGCAACATTTGTATATCAATATTTAAGTATTGGTTATAAATCCTTTTTGATGAATATCTAGAATGTCCAACTACTAAATTAAGAGAAGATGATGAGACTGTAGCAGAATTAAACAGTTGTGTTTGATAACCATGGACATCTAATGAAGCCTTAGCAATACTAAAGACAGGGTTACATATTACACAACACCCCAATATTATGACACCCTCATGCTGGTTGGATCTAGTCTGCAGATTTTGGGTCAGTTCCAGTCGAGAGTTATCATATGTTTGATGTTTTTCATCTCTGATCATGGTCTGTAATACTGGTCAACAACTTAATCTGAGCGAACTCTTCTGCGAAAGAAAGACAGCAAATAAACAAAAACTCACATGTGCAGCACAGCTATAGTTTAGGGCACCACTACAAATGGGTAAATGTACTGTATGTGTACAACTCTAAAAACTCCACTGATCAGATTTTTACATTCAAGCTATTTTAATATGATTGCCTGCTCCTTCTTTTCTGTATCAGTCTAAATGGCAGCCGTAACTCCACGACTGAAAAAAGCTTGTTATTTATATTCAAATAAGAAATTAAATAAGAAAAACTGGGTAGCTCCATCCCGTATTCTCTTATTGTTTGTCTTTTTGAGTTTGTTCTACTCCATAAAATAGTACAAACAACTGGACTGTATTAACAATATACAGAAACAAAGACATAACACATAACAATCACATATCTGCAGTTTCCATTCTCAAACTGCTCGTACTGGGAAAGGCATGTCCACTCTATTTTAGTCCGTCCACTGAGACAACTGCTTGTGACTGTGTTGTTAAGCAGTCAGCATTGCTCCACTTGCTGTTATCATCTGCACTGATAGGAATTTGCACTGCAGACAGGTAGAAGTGCTGCAGATTGCCTGCTTTCTATTACAAACACGTTCCACAAAGCAGCAAGGAACGGCAGTGCTTCAAAAAGGTCGACAGAGCAAATCTTAAAAAAGTTTAGCATTTTTACATTTTTTTAACATTTGCTCAATATCACAATAATATATCTTAATAAAAAAATTGAAGCTGCAGAATGTCTTCACTGAGCTAACAATAGATAATATGAAATTAGCCCATGCAAACTAAAATCTATAATTGTATAATATGATGAAATTGCTGTAGCCATGCTAAGACATTCACACTCTATTTGTGAAGAACTGGGTTAAAGGGTTGGGGGGATAAGTGGGGAGGATCAGTCATCAGAAATGTCAGCATAGTTGCCAGTGAAGGCGACAGAGCGTAGGAGTTAACAATGACACATCACAAAACTCACACTTACTGGAGTGTGTGATCGTACCCAGCATCTCTCAACATCAGAAAAACATTTCTCCACTAGGAAACATCAACAAACTTTGTTTTGTAAGAAAGAGTGGTTTGTTGGATGAGTGGAATCTGTAATTATTTTCTTTGTTCACGTAAGATTATAAACAATATGTCAGTGCAATATTCCCATACGCTTGGTGCTTTAATTTGTGATGTAAGAGTACTTGTGGTAACAGGTGGATAAAATTAAATCCTTTAATTTAGTAATTGTGCTTCGTATGTTTTGGTCTCTTTGTTTAGATTTTTTGATGATATAATTACAGTTAAAGTTTCACTTTTAAGAACCACTAATGTGAGTTTATAAAGTAAAAAAAAAACACAAATATTGAGTGTGTCAGAACATGTGGTGAAGTGTGATACTAAATCTAAATTAATTCAGTCTGATTAAAGATTAACATCTTATGTGGTGATTATATTAATACCTGAGTTAGAAATCTGATAAAAATTGCATGTACATACACACTTCAAGTAATCAGTTAAAAAATAATGCACAGGTATAAAGTAACACCTATTGCTATCACTGCCACTATGATTTAAATGCACATGTGCAGAATGTACTCCAACTGCCTAACTGAGAATATAATGTACATGAATATTATTCTTGTATTTAACTGCTTTTTTACAGAATTTCTCCTCTTATTCAGTCAGATATTTTTCTTATTATCTTTAGTAGAAGTAGTGGTAGTAGTGGTAGCAGTAGTAGTAGTAGTAGTGGTAGTAATGGTAGCAGTAGTAGTAGTAGTGGTAGTAGTGGTAGTAGTGGTAGCAGTAGTAGTGGTCATGGTGGCAGTAGTAGAAGTAATAGTGGTAGTAGTAGTAGAAGTAGTAGTAGTAGTGGTAGCAGTAGCAGTAATGGTAGTAGTAGTAGTGGTAGTAGTGGTAGTAGTGGTAGCAGTAGTGGTTGTAGTGGTAGCAGTAGTGGTTGTAGTGGTAGCAGTAGTGGTTGTAGTGGTAGCAGTAGTGGTTGTAGTGGTAGCAGTAGTAGTAGTAGTGGTAGTAGTAGTAGTGGTAGTAGTGGTAGTAGTAGTAGAGTAGAAAGTTCCAGCAGGGCGAGATGCTTGGAGGGACAGCAGTAAGGAACACCTGCTAGAAAAGCTATAGGGAAACTACAGTCCCTTGCTAAGATTCACACCTGAACATTACACTTTCAGTTAGGTTCTCATCTTTTGGCTTTTGTCAGTCGAGATTTCAATCCTTGGATTCTTTCTTTGCTTCTTTCTTTCTTTCTTTCTTTCTTTCTTTCTTTCTTTCTTTCTTTCTTTCTTTCTTTCTTTCTTTCCACATACATTCTTGTTCTCAAACAAGGCTTGAGAAAAGACTCTCTTGGGTGCTTGGGATATGGTTCTGTTGGCATAAAATGGTTGCTGTACTGTTGCAAGGCAGATGTTTTCAATTTGTTCCCAGCAAACAAATGGTCTTTGTTTAGGCCACATCCTCTCACCAGGTCCAGTAGACACAGCTTCCCCTTAAATATTACCTGCTGTCATGCACAAGCACTTCTCCCCCAATTCCTTGCAGATGCAGCATTCAGTCTGGAAATTAGCTATGGCTAAACCATCTATGACATCATCCCCCGTCTGAGTTTCATGGCCAGTGGTGTCTGTGGTAAAGAATGTGCCATGCGTAGTGTTGCAGATATGTATCATGATTTCAGTGCCACAGTTTTAGGATCCATAAAACCTTTGTCCAAAATAATCAGATTAAGTATTAGGTAACAATAGCAATAACAGAAACCACAATGATACAATGGTGCTAATCATGACATGAACACCAATGAAAAAGTGCTTAACAGGACATTTATGCTCGATAGAGTAAATAATAAGACAAACTAATTACATAAATTGATTTGTGGGACTGTTGACGTGGATGCTTGTGTATATTTGTAGGGAATGTATCTGTGTTTATGTGGGCGTATGCAAACAATGTATAGACAACAGAAGAGTTATATAACGGGTGTAAAAGTTGAAGAACGCCATTTCTAATTTTCAGACATGATGAATTTTAATTCATGATAATTGAATTTAAGATAAATGAAAATAAATTTATTAGAAACTTATTTAGAATCTTCCTAATCTAAATATGACTGACCACTTTGAAATATTACCTAAGCATATAAAATCACTGTGAAGTTCTTGTCTCTCTGTTTCTAACATTAAAATGTCCCCAAACTTATGATTTGTGCATAGAATAGAACTTTGCTTTCTTGGCTAATGTTGCTTGACCCCTGGTTTTGCGTGTCCCTGGCCGAGCCTGAATTTCAATCCCTGCTTCAGTAAGTGTTAGCATGCTTGGCAAGAAATAGATCAGCCATCAGTGCTGCACTGGGTGAGGAGACTACTTACACTACGCAATTTACCAAACATGCAATGAAGAATGCACTGCCAAGGTAATTATAGCACTTCGGTCGAAGGACAGGCACGAAAACAGCTGATGAACACTAGTGCTGTTTGTTGATGTGCTGAACTATAAACAGAGTTGCCTCTTGTAGTTAAATATAAAGTGTATGTTCATGTATACTCAAAATTGCATAATAAGTTATCTAGACCTTCTGTAACTTAAATAGGCAACAACTTTAGTTATTTATTAGTGAGGTTGATGTTGAACATTGCAGTGCAGATTTGACTGAGTATGAGTAAGATCAGGTGAAAATTACTGTGAGGAAATGATTGAGGACTAGGTAGGTCAGCTACTGAAGCTGGATGATCATATCTGGATCACGCCATCTCACCTGAAGCGTACTGAATAGAGCGCCATCAGTTACATCACACAGATATTATTTAAACTCTGAAAACAGCAATTAATTAATAATACAACATCAAGCATGATGGTTTCCATAAAAACATGCAGGGAAACCAGAAATTCACATATAAATCATACGGCCGCTCGTCACAGACACCTCGGTCCAGAGAAAACCACAAATAAGTTAACATTAGAAAGTCGAATTTCCATTCCACCTTAAAAAGTCATGTGGACAGGCAGTGCTGGTCCACTCATCTGGACTTGACTGACATCATTTAAGCTGGAATAGGAATGAATGCTACCTTAAAATTCACTGAATCCACTTTACGAATCTTGTTTATGGTCACTGACCGGGGCTGTACAAGGTTGCTGGTTTAACCCTGACATGACGAGTTGGTTTTGTAGAAAATAGTACAGATTTTCTTTTGAAATGTGGTGAGTAAATCTAAAACATATTAGATGTCAAGAACACTCAAGTGAAGTACAGACACCTAAAAACTGCTAAAGAATAAGAAATACTTTGTTACTTAACTTTGTTAAGGGGTGCGTTCCTTTGCCTTTTCTGGTGGATAGCATTGCATAATGAATTCAATACAGAAAGTTGTATCAGTTGAAGTGCTGTAGGCTTTCTGGTGCTTTCTGTGTACAGTTTTAGCTACAGGACCTTTGGAAACTATGCTACCCTAAAGAGCTCTTGATCAAAATAGGATCTTCATATGGCAAATAGTACATTGTACCAGTGCCAGAAGTGTCCTCTACTCATCTGAATCCTGGAGGAAATTGTAAAGCTCTCCTGAGAGACATTCAGAACACGTTTAACATCAAGACTGTCCCAGAGGGCCAACGTTTTACGCTGCTCCTGCCAAGCTGGTAATCATCAGATGGAGTATATAACTCAGGGATAAAACAGACCTCAGATGCATCTGCTCAAACAGGCAATGAGAGTTTATATCGAGCCAAGCAACCTTCAGGGTTTTTCCATGTGAGATCTTAATCAATCCGGAGACAGACTACTACATCTAGGCAAAGCTTCACCTTAGCCCCTTAAACTCACATACGTATTATTTAGTAATTACATGGGAAGCAATGCAAACTGAGGCATTGCTGAGCTGTACAAGTGAAATGTGTTAGCTTAAAGAAGGTTCTGTAGGGTTCCAGAGTGTTCTGGAAGATACTGAGCACTGGATACTGGTGTGGTGGATGGCGAGAGAGTGTATGTGTGATGTGTCCTTGATGTTATGTTCAGGGGTGAATAATTAACATGAGCAGTTGTCTCAAATAATGCAGGCCTTCTATTTCCCATTGTCCTTCACATGCGTTCACTGTTCCAGTCTGAAACCTCTTTCTCTGTTTTACCTCATGTAACATCATTCACAGAGCAGCACTGTACATAAAAGTCCATTTTTAGGCCCACGCTTTGCTCTGTGCTAACATCTGGATTCCATATTAGTGCACATTCTGCAAGAATGCACAAGGGAGCACACACTCCAGCTCTGCAGCTCAGACTGGAATGTAGCCGTGAATCTGTGTCAGCGCTAGCTTTGGTATTTGTTTAGTTGGTGGAGATCCAGAATGGCTCACATATGTGGTAACATATTCCTTTACCAGCCTTGTTTTTTGAAGTTACTTGGAAGACAGGAAGTTAGTCATCTGTGGTGTTTACTGAGGAAAAGCAGGAACCAGCATGTGGTGAATGTTAAAGGCCTCTTTGGCACAGTCCATAAATACTGTGATAATGACTATTAAGATCTACTAGATACTAAGCTGTTACTTCATGTTGCATCATATACCTGAAACAATAACGAGTAACCCCGGACCATGTGAACATTAAAGTTATTGTTGTGCATGCAGGTTCCTTTATATTTGCTCTGCATTTATGTCAAGTTTTGCCATTAAAACTAATAAGAAATGTGGTGTAACATGTTATTAGCAATTGTATTTTGCTATTCCTTTTCATTTTCTAATGTTTTTTCTAATATTAATGCAAGTCCAGAATGTTCAGGTAGATTGGGAAAGGTGGTCTTGTATTCACCTTCTTTTTCCACATACACTTTCAGTGAGTTCTTCTGGCTTTGTGCTAGAACTTCTGGTCAGCTATTTAATTACTTTTTTAAACTACTTGGATTACAAACGAATTACATGGGAATTAAGCAAAGAGGGAATAAGGATCCTCTTTCTCACCTAAGGTTTATATTCAAACGCAAAACTCACATGACATATCTGGATACCCCTGCAAGTAATGGGTGTATGTATTTACACTGCCTAGCCACATGGTCAACACCTTGATTTAAATAAGCTAATTGATAACTCCAATTGATAACTACTGCATGGGTGATAATATTTCAAATGATGTTAATCTGTTTTAGAAGGGTCAAATTATTGGCATGCATCAAGCAGAGAAAACATCTAAGGAGATTGCTGGAACTACTAAAAGCGGGTTATAGAGTGATGAGCGCATCAGTGTCAGAGGAGAGGTGGCTGAAGTGAAGCACCCATCATGTCTAGTGCTTACCATACAAGCCTGTGGGGGCAGTGCTATGATCTGGGGTTGCTGTGGTTCCTCAGGTTTAGGTTCAGCAATGTTATGTGCCCAGAGAATGAGGTCAGCTGACTACCTCAATATATAGAACGACTGGCTTGTTCCATCAGTGGATTTTTTCTTTCCTTAATGGCACGGGCATATTCCAAGAATACAATGCTAGGATTCATCAGGCCCTAATTGTGAAAGTGGTTCAGGGTTCGTGACCGGAGGTGCTGCTTGCCATTAAGCAAAGCAGGGAATTGCATAATCATAAAATCAGTGACTAGTTGACATCAAGCTTAAAATGTCATTCCTAAGCAGTAGACAAATCTGACCAATCCTTAGTGTCAACTCTATTAGACACCCCTACTTTGTTGGTTCACCTTGTGAATGTAAAGTCAGAAATTTAGAGAAATATCTGTCGCTGCACAGGTTGTATTGGTCATTCTTTAGTCCTCTCTCAGTGGTCATAGGACACTGCCCACAAGATGCTGTTGTCTGAATGTTTTTACATGGTGGATTATTCTCAGTTCAAAAGTGACACTGAGGTGTTTAAAAACTCGGCAGCACGGCTGTGTGTGACCCACTCTTTCCAGCACAACACTCACTAACACACTAATGGACAATGAGTGTAGGTACAAGAAGAAGGCCTTAATGAAGTGGCCAGTGTGAGCAAAATCGTTTCTTAGTGACTGGCAGAAGCAACCAGTGGAATAGAGCTTCAGTACATGGTGGACAGTTAGAACCTAAACAACCTATAAACAGATAAATTCCTAACCAAAAATCTTTAACACAAACCTGTGTCTCTTTCAGGAGAAGCGTAAAAGGCAAGCTGAAATTGAGGATAAAAGAAGACAGTTAGATGATCTTGTCCTGCAACTCCAGCATCTCAAGGTAAGAAATGTAGCCTTGCTGAATGTATTTAGTGTCCAACAGTGATAGCACACTGTGTATGATTAAGATGTTTATAAGTGATTTACTGTTTTGTTTTTGCTGTCTTATATAAGGGTACATGACATCTACCTAAGCTTAACATGACAAATAACATAAACCTACATAAACATTCACAAAGGCTTATGCTGTGTTTACATTATGGTGTAGACAGAAGATTGCAAACCAGATATTCTATTGTTTTCGAATTGAAACATTCTGCAGACTGCAACAGTGAGTGTAACACTCAGTGAAGAGTTCCTTTTCCCCAGCTTTGGTGATCAACCACAACAGTGGAATAATCTTAACGTTGATGAAGCCATAGACAACAAATGGCTTGTTGATGAACTGCAGATGAACCCAGAATATACAACAAAAAATGAAAGACTATGGAGCTACTTCTGCCTTTTTGCACCATAACCCCCTTAAAATTAAATGGAATAAACGTATTTAATAATTTGAGTGGAACTACAGTGGAAAATGGTTGGCTTATTCTTGAGTTATAGAGGTGTGTAGTCACAGTTAGAGCCCTTCTGTGTACCTCCTTAATGTTGGGAAATAAGGTGGGCACTAAAGGCTATGCCAGTGCTTCTGGAGCAGAAGGCAGGAAACACCCTCACCAGGTCACCAGTCCATCACACAGCTGATAAAATAATAATAATAATAATAATAATAATAATAATAATATTCTATAACAAATTCTAGTTTGGTTGAAACTTATAATTTGTTCCAACTGCACTTGTCATATTTAAACTATGAAGCTGCGATTTTAAAGCTGAAGTTATTTCCATATAATACCGAAAGACAGTGTCTCCAGACTGTCTGTAATTAATGTCTCTTTCAGTAAATCTGTATTATTCATGAAAATAACATAATGAAACCTAATGCCAAATATTTCAACTCTTTTTTAAGTTGGTAAATTAAGCATTTATGACAAACAATACCTCCTGAAATAGGAGTAAGCTATTATATAAATATAAGTCAGTTGTTATAAAGAGCCTCTGTGTCATGTAATGATGATGAACACTACTTCCTTAACAATGAGGTTCTTTAGGATTTAGGATTCTTTAGACGATACAGTGGTTTCATGTAGAACCATAACCATTCAAATAACCACTTACCATTTATGATTAAAACGTGCATTTTGCAGAACACTTCTTAGTGCTATAGAGAACCATATTTATATATATATCACATTTTCCTTAAAGAACTCTTTTTGAAGAATAAATTGTTACTTCTTTTTTTACTGTCATTGTCGGACAGTGGAGTTCCCATTAATGCTGGACTCTGAACGATGCGAAGTCTACAAACATCTTGAACCTTTAGGAATGTTTACTGTGTTATCGCATAGACAGGCTTCGCCTCATTTATACAATGCTCCATGCTGTAATTGGTCACATTTCATGCTAGTTGCATTTCACCAAAACAAACATGGCCAAGTTTGAAGTGACTCTCAAAAAAGGTTTTGTTCTCAAGGCCTCTTGAGAAAAAAACAACTTCAGGGGAAAGACACACTTGTTCCCAGAGTTCGAGGGAGATCTGATAAAGCTCCAGCCTGAGGGATGTTTCTAAAGACTACATTAGCACACTGGAGCGAGACACTGAACAAACAGTGACGTTTTACTAAGAGTACATGACAGAATCAAGTGAATTGAGAAGTATAAAGGTATATTTACTGGAATGCTCAGGTGGTTTGTGAAGGCTAGATGGTAGTGGATGAACAGCCAGTCTGGGAAAGAAGAGCAGATCCGGGAAATGAAATGTTTATTTTCCAGTGGGTGTTGACAGAGTCAGATCCAAATTCTCACTGGAAAATAGTCTGGAATCATTGTTTTTAGTGCTGTTATTTCCTGTTCCTGTGGCAAAGCATGAGTTTAGAAGCAGTATCTTGATGTCTTCTACAGGGAAAGTATTTGTATGTGCTTATTAGCAAATCCATTTCCACCAACAGTAAAATATATATAAACGTACACAGTATATAAATAGCCCATGATATTATCAAAGCATATTTGTTCAGGTGCTTCAATGCCAGCTTTGTTTCACTTTACAGAAGGAGTTATTCAATGTAGAGAAGATCGGTTGCCAGCAACCCTCAAAAACTCAAGAAGAATGCAAGCCACAAGGCTTTGTGAACATTATGCAACACTGAGCCATATGAGCAGAGCCTTCAGTTTGCTTTATGGGTCAAAACATCCAGCTGGGTCTTCTTACAGCGAGCAAGCGAGCAGGCAGTGCTGAAATCTCAGATGCTGTGCTCTGCTTGCTGCCGCATACCTTCAACATCTTGTGAAACGGTCAGGAGCATTCCTGTGTTCTCAGGGTTGACCCTCAGCGTGAGGGCAGCTGGCTGGAGCAGAGTGGCCCATGGGCTTTCACGAGTCAGCAGTAACACCAAACCAGCCAACAAATAGGAAAACATATCTATCTATTTGAAACCAATTTGAATTTTGAACTTTTATATTAAGGTTCACCTGCATAGCTGCTGTGAAGAAGTAATGCTTTTTTCTGTGGTGGCTACATGAGCATGCAGGTCAGAATGATGGGAATACACATAAACACCGCTTCAGTTTTGCTTCCCTGTTCTATCTTTGGTCCTACCCCAGTGAGTTGGCTACAGGCAGAAACTCCAGTTGAGCTTTCCCCATTCTGTGGTATGAGTCTTTCCTCATACTACCACCACATGCTGAAGCCAAATTTGGTAATTTGCTGGTGTCTGAAGTTTGCTCTTTCAGCTTTACACTATGAGGCTAACGTAGCTAACAAATAATGGAAGCATATAACCACTTGTTTGCATCATGCAAACACCTGAAGGTTGACCCCTGTTATATAAAACTGACATATACATGTAAGGACAGAAGTCAAAGGTTGTCATTGCAGGTCATATGTCAAGGTTATTTCCAGTTATATCATGTATCAACATCAACATATTGGCAATGCTGGTTAATGTCATGACAGATGTACAGCACCACTAACAAGTGAGGTCACAGTTTAGTGTACTTTAAAATTCTTGACACCAAAACATAATACATTTACAATTTACAGCATTTTGGAAACAAGATTTAGTTAAGACAGAGAAAATACAAATTTATGGAAGTGTTATTATAATTACTTTTCTGTTTTATGTTGTTACTATTGTTGTCTGTTTATTTAGTGAAACATGATTTTGGGTTCTCAAATATGGGACTTATTGTAGATGCAGGTTCTTCTTCTCACTTACAGCTCCTTTTATCATCCAAAAAAAATCTTCACAGCTTCATGCAAACGGTGTAAAACTAAGAAATATCTTTCATAATAGAAATGTTTTATACACACATTTCTTCAAAGAAACTTGTTTTATAAGGATGAAATCAGCAAGCTCAAATTTTTTATTCATAGTGTAATGTTGTGATAGCTGGTGTGGACTCAAGTTAGCCTTTGTAACAACAATAACAACATGGCATGACAATAAACTTTAATGAGTTGCTGTGCTGAACATAATCATGACTACATGTTTATAGCACGGTTGCGTTATCCAGCAGGGTTAAAGTAAAGCATTACAACTAGCTGAACTTCTATGTGTTACTGCCAAAAGTTCATGTTAGAAACATTTTCTGGCATCATGTTATTATAAATTAGTGAAATTTTTTATTTTTTTTGTCTCTAGTCCAAAGCAACACGGGAGAGATGGCTTCTGCAAGGAACCCCAGCAGGACTTCTCGAGGAAGACGAAGGACGAACGAAACAGATTGAGCAGGATGAGCTTCACGTCAAGAAATTGGAGGACACCATTCACAGGTACACATTGTTTTATACACTTACACTCTTAAAAATAATGCTTTTAAATGACTCTGAGCTTGGAGGCATGGTTCTAGGGAAAACATTATACTATGTGATGGTTAAGGTTCTCTGTTAGGGAACCAGCCTTGTAACCGGAGGGTTGCCAGTTTGATTCCCTCACCTGACAGTAATGACTGAAGTGCCCTTGAGCAAGGAACTTAACCCCAAAATGCTACCCCGATATTATTGTGTGTACTGTAGTGCACTGCTACCACTAAAAGACAGTATTGATATTGGTGATGAGGGTACAGACAGCCATGGGTAGGCAGAATTTAACAGTGTGTCAGTGCATGGAGACCAGCAACAGTAAAATTGTGAGAATGTTTATTGTTAAATCTGTAACAGCAGTATTCAGAAGGAATACTCTCTAACAGGAGCTGCTTGACTGCATGTCTCAGGTAGTAATTTATTGTCATTAAGGAAAGTCTTAAGCCTTTATTTAGTCTTTAGCGCAGCAGCCTGCTAGACAGGATAGTGTGCCAAACTCTTTAAGAGTCTGACATGAGCTGTAATGCAAATTAACAGTGCACACAGGCAACTTGAGAAATTCGGATATGAAACAGCACTCAGCTCCCTTTTTGCCACCATGCTGCTGGGTGTTACATGAACACACCACAGGTCTGTCTATGTACTGTTCAGTTCTTCTTCTACACACAAAAAAAGATATTTTACATTTACTTAAGCTGCTATTACATACACAAATGAATGTGTATTATGTGAATGTGTAAAATAGGTTTTCCTAAGCATCTAATATAAGTAATACAACAAGTTAATGCTATTCAGCATGCTTTATTTATGACACAAAACACAGAATTTACAGAATATAAAATATTTTAAACATAGTAATTGTATGAATATCAGGATTTTAGGTTAGTTAGGTTAGACAGGGTTAGTATTTGTATCAGTACTCTGTAATGGCCTGTAATTAAAGCTCAAGTATCAGATGGGAAAAAGTGGTGTTGGTGTATATCTGTTCATAGTTCATACGACCATCTAATGTTTAAAAATGTTTAACTGACAGACAGGGCATTGTTTCTCAAATAAGTCTCCATTTTTGAATCCATCTAGTAATCACTGAACCTAAAGGGGTTCCTCTATGCTGCCACTCCAAAGAATTCCCTTAGACACCCTTATTTAAAAAATGCACTTCTTTCTGCTACAGTTTGGCCATTTCTGGCTGTTTCTGCTAAAGGCTAATATGAGTGTTTTTGGACCACATGCTGCTCTCACTATACCTCCGTCTTATGTAAGTTATAAAGCGCCCAGCCAAAGCAGTGTCATTCTAAGGCTACAAATTCAATTTCCTGAAATATCATCCATTTAGCAACCACTCTACAAAACATAGGAGTTATGGCATTTTCTCTGTTTTTCTGGTTAACTCAGCTTCTAATTACGAGCGCTTTGAAGGGTATATATTGATGTCATTACGTTTTAGGTTGCCCCAGATGTGATTGTAGGCCCTGCCATAAATGGGATACTCCACAGAGTAACAGATGTGTGGTTTCCTGTCCTTATGTAATGGCACAGAAACAAAGCTTAGTTTAGTAAACCTGTTGTCCTTAAGTTCTATGAGCATCTCAGCATCTTGTCAAAGGGTACTTTTTATATATCAATCAAATATTTTCAAGGGCAGAGCAACAATGGCTTTTTAATAGTGTCCCCAAAGGCGGAACTGAGTCCAAGAACCAAAATAAATGCATGAGCGTAACAACAAAGCAAGGGCACTGCTATTTCTAATCGGAGTCCAATGTCAGGACTAGGGATTGTAACCTAGGGTTTTAAATCAACTCATAACTTCATCATTATTTACTGTATCATCAAGAGGATATGAAAATTATTTAATTATACAGATACATCTTTATGCCCACTTTTTTGTACAGAATGTGGGATTGTACGTATATACGTATTCCAATGTGCATAAATACATATGAAATTCACTTATGAAAATACCATTAAAGTAAAAATTATTTAATTTTTCAATGTCATCTATTCATCCAACTAGTTAGATAGTTATAAACGTTTTTGTCAAAGCTGTAGGGAACAGTAATAGGTTCATGTTGTCATCCCAAATATGTAAATGTGTTGTATATGGGTTGACATAAAACCTATTCTATTTAAAATAGTCTGTTTGGCATCAAAAAAGAATTACAAGCTTGACATCATAATAGAACCTTTTTTGGTGTTATATAAATCATATACAACATATTCCCTATCTATCTGAAGAACCATTTTGCCATGTAAAAAGCAATTTAAAGACAACAGTTCATGCTTTTATATAGCTTAACCTTCTGTTTCCCTACACATTTTTTTTCTCCTCTGAAATATGGCCTGAAAAATGAAGTTTTTACTATCTTTTATATTTTGCCTGAACATAAAATGGTCAGTTTTGGTGGTCTACTAGGTCTTCCAGGTGGTTGTGGTCTGTGGTTTAAAAAAAATGAACATTTTTGAAACTTGATGAGATTTGTTGGTCCTGTTAATTAGAAGTCTTTCTAAAAAAGTCATTTTTGTCCAGAAAATGTACACCCCAGAAACATTTACATACTCCAATAAAGGAGCTACACTCTATTTATTACACTGTTTTACTTTACTGTTTGGTAGTAAAGTAGCTTTGACTGAAGCCTAAATACGGCACCAGGATTGCGAAAACTAAAACAACACTTTAAGCTATTTGTCTGCAAAAATTGGTTCACATTTGATGCTAGGTCCTCCTAATTGGTGCTCATTATATTTGCAACTGTTTTCCTTTATGCACAAAGTCCTGCCCTCCAGAGTATGTACAGCTGATCAGAGTAGGAGGTGGGGTTTGTGAAGCAATTCATTTTTAGACTCTGCATGAATTAATCGTTTGTTTTATTTGGTAGTGTTCTGAGTTATACATACTCTACAAGAAAATCCTTTAAGTGTACCATGTGGGAAAGTGGGCGAGGCAAATTTCCATCTCTATTCTTGGTGTAGTGGAACATTTTGATCACATTAAGAGGTTTTATTGTTTTCCATGTTTGGCACACTAACTGAATTACATAATTGGTTGGATGATGACTGAGGACATGCATTAATGTGAAATGTCCTTTGGCTTTGTGTCCGTTGGCATCATGGGTTGTTATAACTATTACCTTACTGGTAGTTCAGTGGCTATTCAGTGATGGGAGCAAGTGATTCAAAGATTATCATCACTCCTGGGAGGGATTTCCTTTCATCTTAGGGTGTATCTTTTGGAAACATCTGCACTCGGCACATCCACCTCTTTCCCAAGGTGAATAGGATGAGATCACATCTTAAATCAACAGTTGCTGGGTTTCTAGACTCACTGGAACAGTTTACGCTGCTCATCACTGCACACATTGAAAAATGACGTAACATTTTCTTGTTGCAGCAATTTCAGGTACAAACCATTCAGGACAGTGCAAAAGTTGTAATGATGATTTCTTCTATTTCCGGTCAAAACCTAAAATTAATTATTTTTTTCAGATGATATTTCAGAGAAGAGAAGAATCTACTTTTACAGAAAAGCAGAAAGTTAAAAATGTTTCTTTGATTGAATCTTTTGAAGAATCATCCTTTTAGGAAATGCAGGTTTCAGAAACTGAAGGTACAGAGAAAACAGGGCTCCTAACAACTACTTGGAAGACCTGGTAGAACCACCAACACTCTTCAACTAAACAGTGCTTTAAACTTTCATGTTTGAGAGAGCAGAAGATGAAGCTCTGAAATAGCTCTGAAGCTCTGAAGATAACGATCTGAAAACATCCACAGGGTTTTCTGTCCACTGTGCGAAGATAGCCCCACGCTATAGGTCTGAAAGGTCACTGAGACGAAGAGAAGAACATTAGCATTTTGTAATCTACAGGTTTGACAAAAACGATTACAGCTATTTATCCAGATAGATGGATGGATGGATGCATGGATATTATAATAGGAATTAAATAGACATTATAAATTAAAACATTTAATGACACATACTATGCATTTTTCATACGTAAATAAAGTAAAAAAGACATGTAGAAAACAATAGCAACTGAGGCATTCAGATCTCCTGTTCTGCATATAAACAACAGCCAAAGCAAGCAAGAAATCACTGAGCAAAAAAACAAATACTTAACAAACAGATCACATGATTATAATTTGGTTAGAGATTTTATGCAAAGATTGCCCTAGGATTAATTTTGAGATAATAAAGCATATGTGGTATACAAACAGTAGTCAGAGTTACAGTTCTATTCATATACAAAAACACATTTTTCCTTAAAATGATCTGAAGAATATTGCAGTTGTTTCAGCGAATCATTTTAGTTCTTTATCCCTAATTGATATTTTGCTCTCTCTATACAGGGACTCTCACTCAGTGGTCATTTAGAAAATGTGCTCTTGCCTCTCCTTACACCAGTGAAGCTGGTATTTTAGTCTGTTGAGCAAGACTGAACCACAGCCTCTGCTTTGTGGGCTGGTAGGTAATTGTTCCTGGCCTGGGAGGAGTAAAAGCATGCATAGTCATATTGCTGGAAAGACTAAGGAATGAATTGCTCTCCGAGGCACCGTTTAGTGACTGCATGGTCCCCAAAATAAACAACGGCATAAGAGACACTTTTCACCCCTGATAAAGACCCAGGTGCAGAGACCCGGAGACTGATCTTAAAATGACTCACTACAATATTTCTGGAAGCAGCTCTTGGAAGCTCTTGGAAGCTTGTGGATGTGGAAATTGAGTCTGGATTTGTAAATACTTTTCAGTGGTTTGGTGTTGTTGATCAACCTCAGCCTAAAGATAAGTTAAGCAAAGTAGCCTGAGATCTGCACTGCAGCACTCATATGGTCGAGTTCCTTCAAAATAACTGAACAGCATACATACCTAATATGGTGAATTGGAGTGGTTAATATCATCTAAATCCAAAGGGAAGAGTGGGTATAATAAACAGCCACTTTTTGTGTTTTGGAGCCCCTAAATTGAAGGTTACTGCTTATTATTAAATATGGAATTTGTTTTTGTTTTAAATTCTGCTTTGTAGAGTGTCCAAGAGTTTCACATTGTTGTTATGAGGAAAGTGACTCACAGTGTTCAGAACTAAGGATCCAGATACACCGTGTTCCCTGTACTGACAGAAATTTGACTTTACCTGTTTTTTTGGGGGGATTGCTGGGCTCTTTATGTTGTCCAGTTATCTTTTTCAGATTGCCCCAATTTTTTGCTAAAATTTCTATTGTGTGAAAAAAATGCTTGACAGCATGCCCAGCCTTACTGCCAATAATTATTTCTGGCTCTGCTGTTAATGAAGGTCCTGGAAATGATCCACAGAGTTGTTTTTGATCTAGGCTCATGGTAGCAGAAATGAGAAATGTGCCTGTCTCAATGCTACTGTGGGAACGGAGACTTGCTCTGCTCCTTATGTTCCAGCGGTTAATGCTCTGTGGGTGATGTTTAGAGTTATCTTTTGATAGTTACTGTCTGTTGATCTCAGACCTGTTTCAGTCTGGAACTTTTGTAGTAACTGTTATGAGGTTCAGCAAACATCACTGAACATTTCCCCTATTCAGTATTATGGGACAGTTTGGCCAAAATGAAAGACTGCTTCATAAGTTTTCATTGCAAACATTGCTTCACCCATTGTGAATATGTGAATATTTGCTCATACACTTGTGCCACATTAATCTTGAAAGAATTATGAACAACTACAACTCCTTTTGGGTGGATAGTAGAGGTCAGGCTACAGAAAGAACTTGGACAGCTAATGTAAATGCTAGAAAGTTAAACATCACATCTGTATTTATTAGCTTTGCGTTAGCTATGTTAACAGTTATAATTTCTTTATTGTAGAAAAACAGGGAGGTTATGGTAGTATGACATATTTGCATAATGCATGCTGAGCATTGGAATAAGAGATCCACCGCTGCACCACAGAATACTGTGTAACACACACACACACACACACACACACACACACACACACACACACACACACACACACAAAAACACAACTGCTGGCTGTGTCAGTGTTTCTGCTTTAAGCTCTATATGTCTTCTTGTAAGTCAGTGTTTCTTTATTCATATAGATATATTCTATATCCAAGTATGTTTACACATACAAGCAATTTGTCGTTGGTTACAGTAGCTTACAGTGTACAGAAAGTAACAACATTATACACAGTACACACACACACACACATCCTAACACACACATGCACACACAACATGCACAAACACACACATACAAACACACACACACACACACACACACACACACACACACACACACACAAAACCTTACATACCTGTAAACTTTACAATATGTGTAGCTGTACATGTATATTAAAGTGTTGGGTGCAGTAGTCCTGATGTAAAAGCAGATTAAGGCTAATAAAGTGCAGTACAAAAAGAAAAAAGAGTCTGAGACACTCAGTACAGAGGATGGAGTGATGTGTGATACTTTTTATAAATGGATAAATAAGATAAATTAAAAGTGCAGTACAGCAGAACAGGAAGTGAGAAAAGTGTCCCAAATGTGGAGTGTAATGTGCATTGTAGTGTTCAGCTCTTCGTGAGTGTGATGGTTTAATGATTCATCACATAACTGTTAACACTGACTTATTCCTGATGACATGAGAAAAGAACAAAGAACAAAGCAGCACTTTGCAGACTATAATAAAGTTACACTACACAGGTCTATAGAGCATAATGTGCTCAGAAAAACAGAATATCACCAGGCTCTTTACCTTCTGTCTTTTTTGAGGTGTCCATGTTTACAGTGTCATAATCACCTAATAATGCAGATAAAACTAGAAAACAATGTGTCTGCATCATCTAGAAGACCAGTTAAAACATTCTGGCCCAGCTGAACACTTCACTCAGACCTTTTAGACAAAGAAAAAGCACAGAAGCTCTCTGTCCCAGTCTCTTTCTCTCTCTCTCTCTCTCTCTCTCTCTCTCTCTCTCTCTCTCTCTCTCTCTCTCTCTCTCTCTCTCTCTCTCTCCCTTCTTCGTACTTTAGATGATGATGTAATGTGGGGGAGCCCATTTCCCATTGCCAGCTCTTACTAATCAAAGCCAACTGGAACTAATGCAGCAGACAGGAAGTGGTTCAGGAAGTGAGTGCAGGATTGGCGCCTGCATGAGGTCATGGACCCTCCGCAGCCAGATGAGTTCAGCAGAAGATGACCTCTTGTCCACTATGGAAAATAAAAGGGGCGTTGTGATCAAAGGTCATGGGAGCCGTAAGAATGAGCAACACCCTTCTGTAGGATGTCAACTGAAGCCCAAATAGTAGGAGGGGAATAGTAGGGGATCTTAATACCATCTCAGAGCAGTCTTTCTCCTGCTTCCCAGAAAGATGAACCCATACTGGACAAAAAAAGCAATCACAGAACAGAGATACCAGATGATATTTTTTTACAGATATGTTGAGCATAAGAAATCAATAATCATTACATTTTTTACAGGAGAGATTTACAGTGGAAACAATGCAGTAATCTACTGCATTTCTCAATAGTGCAATTTGATGTTTAAACATTCCAAAATTAACTAAAACTGACAGAACGTGAGTTAAAGTCACAAACAGTTTTATTTTAATGTTATTCTAACCCCAACGTTAAGCTCATAGGTAACATCAATGTTCAGTCACTCTTGTATCAAAGAATTGCACAGACATTTGTAAAAGAATGAGTCAGTCTCAGGAGTTCACAGAATTCAAGTGTGATAGGCTGCCACCTATGCAAGTCCAGTTCCTCACTACTACAGTCAACTGTCAGTGGGATTATAACAAAGTGGAGGTGATTGGGAATGACAGCAACTCTGCCACGAAATGGTAGGCCACGTACAATGACAGAGTGGGGTCAGCAGATGCTAAGGTAAATAGTGCACAGAGGTTGCCAACCTTCTGCAATTGCTACAGACCTCCAAACTTCATGAGACCTTCAGATTGGCTCAAGAGCAGTGCATAGAGAGCTTCATGGAAGGGGTTTCCATGTTTTCTTATGGTTGCATTACATGTTGTAGCAAAACGAGGGTATTTTTAACTTTTTTTTTTTTGCCCTTTTTTTATTTTGTTTTAGACAAGATTAAGATTAGCTTTGGGCTATTTTGGATGCAAGACATTGTCATTGCATCTGTTTGTCTCAGTTTTCTTTGGTTTTCTGTTTCTTGTCACTTTCATGTGCGTCTGTTTGTTTTGGTTATTGCTCCTCCTGTCTCTGCCCTCTTGTTTGGCCCCTCACCTGTTTCTAGTTTGTAGTTTCGCCCCTTCCGAAGTGTTCCTCATTAGTCCTTGTTGTTTTATGCTCCCTGTGGTTCCACCTGTTTTTGCTTGGTGTTTTGTTTTGTTTTTGTGTCCATGGTCCAAGTTATAGCTCAGTTTTCTGCTTTCTTTGGTTTTGTTTTGTCTTACTTGCTCCTTATTAAATACTGTCGCTTACATCCTGCCTCCTTGTCTTAACCCCCACATGACAGATATTTTCTAATGTGTCCTCAATCCATAGAACTTAAGCTATATTAACATAAAATTTAGTCCTAAAAGCAAATTACCATAAAAGCACTTCAACATTGCCAACATATATAATATCAGTTCAAATTAGGTTGAATTGTTTTCCACCTATCTTGAATTCAACATTCTTTTTGGGAACACTTGGTCCTACCTTGGGCTTGAATATAAAAAATGTCAGGGTTTTGTGCGTTTTTTTTTTGTTCTTGCTGCAATTTACTAATGAAATATATGGTTGGATCAGTACTTTGTTGGCATTGGAGAAGTATTTGGTCTATGAGATAACCTAGTAAAATGAAACATCCGCATGTAAAAGTAAAAATTTGTTTTTTAATTTGTTTTTGATCCCCAGATACCTGAGACTTGACTCAGACTTGAATTAGACTTGTGAAGATCTGGATTTTGAATATGTATTGGAAATAATATTTTTTTTTTCTTAACAATGTGCAGTAGATACAAATAGAAGCAGATGCCTCTTTTGTGTGGGATGACAACGTTGTGGTAAATACCCCAGTCTGACACCAGGCCTTCACAGCACAGGGGGCAGGTAGTGCAGCTTTAGCGGTAATAAAAAAAATATACAGCATGTGTTGGACCTCCGCCGCCTCTGCCCAGCTCAATTCCAGCCTCTAGCAGTGCACAATTAGGCCTCACAGAAGTTCTGAAAGAATCACAATGTCTTATTTACAGTCAGGAGGGAGACACACAATGTGCTGATTAAGCAGTTTCCTGGCCTCTCCTTCATTTTCTGAGTCATAAATTCTGCATTCAGCAACTCCCTCTGAGGCTCCAGCTGAGTCGGTACCTCTGAGATTGTGTGTGTTATATTAAGGTTATGCCAAAGAAATCGTAACAAGTATGGGATAATATACTATGCACAAAATTAATTAGTGTTAATAATTCCAGTTCAAATAGAAATCAAGTCAATAAGAAATCACTCGTGAAGCACAAGGAAGAGATTCTGATTTCTCATCCTGATGTTTTTTGAATGGTATTTTTGCCTCACCAAAAGTCAGGAACTGCTGATGTTTTTGCACCTGTGTTGATTCACCACCAGAGGGCAAGCCAGAGCTTCTGCTGTTTTAATAGTGCAAGAAAGTCTTCAAATTAAGAAATGCAGAATAAAATAAGTGTAACTGCATGGGGGAGGGGGTGGCAGGTCTATGAGAGTGAGACATTTCCTCAGCATTTGAGTCACTGAAACAAGTGTTTGTTCTCTCACAAACACTAAGGCTACCAGTGAGTGCTCTGTGAATGATGTAATGATGAAACAATACAGTCACAGAGCAGAACAAGTTTTCTTGTGAAACAATAAATAACACAATGGTCTTATCTGAAAAGTGTTAATCAAACACAATAAGACAATGAGCACATTTAGAACCATGGAGCCTTTTTCTGTTTTTATTGTACACTTGTGTTTAGATGTTTGGGTGCTCTTGGTGGTTAGCAAAAGGTATCACTTCATATGAACCCTGTTTTACCTGTGCTACTTAGGAACAATTATACTGTACAAACTAATGCCTGGCTTTATCAGGTATTATATATACCATCTTCAGGATTCATTTAGCTTGTCAATGCTTCCTGAACCTTGTGAGGTTCTAATCCCATGTGTTTGAGGGCTGCAGTCCCTGAGGCAGCAATAAAGACCCGGATGCTAATGCAGTACAGTGTGTTCTCGCTCTCAGGCCTGTGCTGTAACACCATGTTCCCTCCTGCTCTGCTGTAAGTCAGCGTGATTTGTTGCATGCTAATGGACGCTGCATCATGTGAAGAGTCTGGAAACAAGCCTCATCGCTTCATTTGTGTGCGTGTGTGTGTGTGTGTGTGTGTGTGTGTGTGTGTCACATGTGTGACTAGGAAGAACTGTTCTCTAACTAGAACTGTATACATGGCAGTTTGCAGATATACAGCCTTCAGAACACTGCAGATAAATTTTGATTGTTGTTTAAAAACAATGACTAGCCTGATAGAATCAGCACTCTTATCATAAACACATATGCTAACCCTAGCCAGCAGCTTAGCATATCCTATTGCATTGCCTTTGAGCAGCAACAATTGTTTTATTTATTTTTTTGTACTTGCCTTGGTATTCGAGCTGAGGAGTCTTGGCTCCTCTCGAGGTTTCTTCCTCTTGTTGTAAGGGAGTCTTTCTTTGCCACTGTCGCCCTCGGCTTGCTGGGGGCTTGGACCCAGATTTTCTGTAAAACTGCTTTGTGACTTTTGGGATCTGTTGTAAAAGGCAATGTAAAAATAAACTTCCCTTAACTTATATGGTCTTGTGATCTGAACTCGATCGAATAGCGAATAGTTTTTTCCCAATACTCCTGTTTTTTTCCTTTTTCTTTTTGTTTTCCTGTCTTTTCATTTATGTCAAACAGTTTTTTGGAGAACTACTATAATGACCAGCTACAACCTCAAGTCAGAAAAAAATGGGACAGTGCGGAAAATGCAGAAACAAAATAAAATGTCTGTTTCTTACATTTACTCTGACTTTAATTTCCTTGCAGACAATATGCAACGTATTTCATGTTTGTCCGACTGACTTCAATTTGTTAATATACATCTATTCCTGTATTTCAGACCTGAGCCACATAAAACAAAAATGCTGGGACGGTAAAGCAATACCGCTTTGGAATAGTGCAATTCCTTCTCACAACACTTAAAAGATATTTCCTCATGCATTTGTTGACAAACCCGAGATTCTCTGCCCATCTTTTTTTGGATAATGTCATTTTGTTTATTTTTGCCTCTTTTTACTAAGCCTTAATACTTCGAATTAGCCTTTTTTTTTTTTTCATTTTTTTGGAATGTATTGCATTCCTAAAATGCTGAAATGTATATTAACCAATTAAATCAAATTAACCAGACAAGCATAAAATATATTAGGTTTATATTGTCTGCAATTAAATTAATTTAAACATAAGTATAACTGCAATTTCTTGTTGTATTTTTATACATACTGTTCCAATTACTTGTAATTTTGGGGTTGTATATTCAGGGGGGACTGTATCTCCAAAGCTACAAAAACATTCGGCAAATCATTACTAGTTAAGTGTTCTGGAATAGATTGGTTGTTACTGGCACTCTTATCTATAAAATTGGTCATACCTCACCATATAGTCATATTACATATCTAAAAACAGCACTGACAGCCATCAACAGCCTAAATGAAGTGGATTTCTCTAGATAACCATATGCCATACAGTGTCAGAACCCACATAAGCAAGTCTGAAATTAACAGTTTTATTTATTTGCAATAGCTGCATAATCTTTATACCTATAAGCAAAATATACCTTGCCTGATAGACTACACTTGATGTACAGAGCAGTGAAATTGCACAATAAATCTCTCAGAATCAGATGGATGTTAAGGTTTGTGATCTTTTTAGCACTGCTATATCTGTGCCTAATCACAGTGGATGAGCTCTGACAATGCCACATCTTGATTGGTAATATGTTATCTATGTATTCTTAGGCTTTGGGTGCAGGCTTTGGAGATGAATTGTTGGGAATCGTGGGAAGGCTTCTTAGCCTTTGTTATTATGGAGCCTGTAACCCCAGTGATGAACACAATAGCAGGAAATTCGCTTGGGTGGAGGCAGAGTGGGTTCCTCGGCCGCTGCCTTCCTCATTGGCTGCCAGCATTGAGAACAAGCAAATGTTGTTCCTCTGGGAAAAAGCAAGAATGTGCACATGCATGTGCGTTTTAAAGGGAATAGATCTCATTCATGCTTGCACTCTGTGATGGCAGCAGACAGACCTACTGAATGGCATGGTTGTAGCATTTGAAATTTCTGTGACATGATTCATTGAGAAAGTTTCAGGTATGAAGAACTATCATAACATTAACAATCAGAATTTTTTGTAACCTTGTTTTTGTTGACAGTGTTATGTCCACTCCACTCATTTACTGTCTCATATGATGTAAATTGTAAATGAAAAAAAAAGTTCTGAAAACATCTTAGTTATTGTTTGCTTAACTGCAGACCTTCTCATTTTATTAGATGACTCTATAAAATTTACACTCTGCACTGCAGAATATGCCATTTGCTGATTTGTACTAAGCTAACAGAACACAGAGCTACTCTAATAGGAACAGCAGCAAGAAGAGACTATGTGTCCCAAAGCAGTGCTCATCTGAATAAGCGAGTGTATTTAGTATGCCTGTGGTGCACCTTGAGCACAAATGCAATTTTCTCCTTTAGCAATAGGGAGCCTTGTTATGAGCAAGCATAAAGGTTTAAAAACACTGTAATTCAAAGTGTTTATGAAGCTTTTATAACAGGACATGCAAAACTGTATTAGTCCAAGAGCTCTGGAATCATTTCGGCTTCAACATTTCAATAAACACAATTCTTCAGACAGTTTAAAACATGGATAGCACATCGACAATCTCAGCATTTGCTTATTTGACAAATATGGACTCTGGATTCTTTAAAGTAACCTCACAGCTGAGGCCAAGACTGAAAGCTGTGGATGTTCTTTGAATAGCAATCATGGTAACAAGACCGTGATCCATATTTTGCATTGTAGTTTAAAGTCATGTTTTAAATGCAGGCAGGCTACAGGGACTGTTATTATAGACACTAGAGCTTACTTAAACTTTACTGAAGTGACGACAGATTGCAAACGTTAGAGGAACAGCAGGATGTTGTGATAGTATGGAAAAGTCACAACTGTACCCACCCAGTCTTAGACAGGCTTTAAAATGTAAAGAGTGAAAAAAGTTAGATTAAACATCTAGCAAAGCTTGAGTAAAAATACAAGATTTAATTATGTCAAGCCACTTCTTAAAACCTGATGATCAGATCAATCTGAAAACTGTCTGGGCTTAGAAAATGAGTAGTTTGATTAACAGCTGTCTGTCCAACAATTCGAGCCTGGTCCGCATAAAGACCTAACATCATTATCCAGCTTTTAGTTGTCACTAACTGGACCAACCAAATTACAAATCAGCAGATGTGCAGACAAACAAACAGTTGGATGAAGCATTGTGTAAATAAAGAGACAGGTGTAAGGATGAAATAATTACTAGATGAGGCAACAATGATAAGACAATGAACGGATAAAGGAACAATGTTAGTGGTGGGTAAACTAATTAATGGATAAAGAAACAAAGTTGGTGTATGGATAAATTAATGAATAGATAAGGGAACAACATTGATGATAAACGGAATGAACAGGAGACAGGCAGCTACAGACTGGTGGCCTAGCTTTCTCGTGTTTGGATATGCTGGGTTAGGTTTAGCTTGGCAAGTTAACCTGACACTGAAACTGTTTTTTGTGGGACATCAGAGACATCAGGCATCAGGCATGGAATACGGAAGCATTACCCATGATAAGTTCTGTCCAGTTTACATGGAGAGATGTGATATATGCAAATAAAGATAATTTAGTAGTTATTGGAACACTGGAACATTAATCAAAGATCATTCTTGGGATATCAATGTGTCTTCCCACTCCATTTAAAGGGGTGTTTTAGCCATTTTTTTTCAATGTATATGTAGAATACCCTGGCTATTTTTTTTTTTTCAAATTCCAGCGGAGGCTAGATTTTGTTACTGATAGAATCTTTCAATGCATATTGTTCCAATTATGGTTCAATGCATATTGGCCAGTGTAACAAAAAAGCACTGACGGACTAACAAAGACAGAATACATAATTGTGAATTCTATCAAACCGATGAGGATAAGGATACAATACTGCACTGAAGAACTTTATAAATTACTTGACAAAAGCCTAAATTGCACCTTTACACACATCTTTTCACATCCTATATATGTATATATGTATATATATATATATATATATATATATATATATATATATACATATATATATATATATATATATATATATATACATATATATATATATATATATATATATATATATATAGAGAGAGAGAGAGAGAGAGAGAGAGAGAGAGAGAGAGAGAGAGCGATCCCATATAAACACAACCACCAGCCACTTTCACCAGGTCCACCAGGTCCACCTTCTTGCATCTACATCGATCGCCCATTTTATCAGCTCCTCTGATCATATGATCATATAACTGCACTTAATTGTGTTTCTACAAATATAGATTGTAGTCCATATGCATATTTTGTTTACCCACACAGAATACTTTGTTTAATGTAGGGATGCCCCCTATTAGGCCACCAGTTTACTAATTAGTCATCATCTGACAAACTGTATTTATTTATATATATATTTTTCATTATATTTATCAGTAAAATAATGTTAATTGACAGCTCTTTAAATGGAAAGCTAAACAATATCGAAGATGAACATGCTGTTGTACCTCTATATCAGATTAAATGTTGTATGTTATCTGCAGATTGGAATCAGAAATTATCCAGCTGGAGAACGAAGAGCTGCAAATTTCAGCCAAAGAGCAAGTGCTCAGAGAGAGGCTGCGGGAAACAGAGCGTTCTATTGAAGACCTACAGAAAGTAAGATATTCTAACTGCTCCTTGTTACAAAAAGATAGATGATACATGTAGCATTCTAGCTGTGGTGTGCTGGTGGGTGTTAGGAACACAGAAACAGCATCATTTGAAACCAAAAGGTTGCAGGGAAAAAAGATGAGCCAGAACAGAAGCCCTTTTCCATTTTCATCCATGCCATAATCAACTTTCCAAAGAGTTTGCTTTATATGAGTGTGACATCCATCTGATTTTATAACACTCTCTATCTTTTTTTATCTTTGCAGAGTCTGCAGAACCAGGATGAAGGTATGGGTGCAATGATTCAGCTGTTGAGCTTGAATGTGAAATAATAAAGGAACTGTGTGTTAACGTGATAGTTTGGCAAAACATCTAATAACATTAATCTGTAGCTTAATTGTAGCCAGGACAGAATATGTGCAGTCCTGAACATGTAATAGAATTGAGTTTAGGGTCACTTAGTAGTCACAATAACATCAGATTAAATGATGCAAACAATAAAAGTCATATGGTAATTGGGATCATATTCCAACTCTCTTCATTATGCTGTTTTGGCTGAACTGAGGTTGTGGGCTTTATGTGCATGTATTGTTTTGATGTGTCTTTTATGGAAGCCTGTTTTCGCCACAAAGAAATTATATGTTTATATAATGCCTTTATAGTTGGTTATTCCATTATAGTGTTTTAGCAACTCAAAAGTATAACTTGCTATATCATAATTATCACTTGCTCTCTTGTAGTTTTAAGTTTCTATAAATTTTGAGTTTGTATGTAATAACCATGATTTTGATGTTACAAATGTGTCTTAGTATGTCATAATAATAACATTTTGCCAAAATTTTGAATTATGCTACTGCTTACTGGATAGAACACATTATGACACATGTTCAGTTCCACTGCTTTTTGTAACAACACCCCAAATATTACTGCAATAAATAACAGCCATATTTAGACCTCTTTTAAAAAATAAATGAAACAAAACTAACATAAAATAATTATAGAAACAATGATTCTGCTTCAACACAAGTATTTTTCAAATAATGCTCTTAGATAGCACAAACATTTTTCAGTCTGGATAAACTAAAATTAAATGCAAAAAAAACATCATACATATAAGATAAAAAAAATTGACTACACAAAATATGTAAAAGAAAATACTGTACTTTCCTTAATTAATCCTTGTTTTTACAATATGTTTATAATAATTTAAAAAAGTGAAAGTAGTGAAGAATTGGGGAGAGAACGCTGCGAGAACCCAAACAGAAAATTTATTTGACTTGAGCCTGACAAGTTTGAGATTTTTGAAAAAATATCTAAATCCAGTTGAACACAATGTAAGCAGCTGGGAACTGATATATTCGAGATCTGCTTATTTGCACAAGTGTCTGAACTGCAAAATAAAAAAAGGGAAAAATGGCATAGTTACAGACAGCATTAGAAGCCTTCTTGGAGTCTGTATTATGTCTGTTCTACTACAGATAACTATATAGCATGCTGCATCAGACCAAGCAAGCAAATCAGATAGATAGATAGATAGATAGATAGATAGATAGATAGATAGATAGATAGATAGATAGATAGATAGATAGTACGAATAACAGTGGCACAGTATAAACAGACGCAAGTACAGGTTTAGCAAAAATTATTGACTATAAATATTACTATCTATTATCTATAGATACATGTTTCTCACTTGTTATACTGAATATATACAATTATCACTGCAGATGACAAGTACAAAATACTGTACATAAAAATAAGATAAAAAGGCACTGCAATAATAAAAATGTGCAAGCAGTTCAGGTATCAGCACAAAACAGCAGATAATGGCAATACTAAACCAGTTTGAGAATAAGTTTTGCTTAATGGCCTAATAAAGGTTGAAGAAAGGTTTGGTTTAGGTTTGCAGTTTAAGCAGTGCTAATTGTTGGGAGCATTAAGTGATATTTTTGCAACAAAACTTTCTAAATGTAATGTTTATGCTGCATATTTATCTTAATGTTTATCTGTCCTCTCCAGAATGTCAGTTAAAGTTTAAGAGCCTGCTTCTTATCCTTGTCAATGGCACATTTGCTGCTGTTAAAGGACTTACTAGTATGATGCTACAGGGCATGCGCTAAATGCCTCCCACACCCCCTCTGGGACACATCAGCCATTTGGCCCATTTCCCTCTTGCCTCAGCTAGACTATTGAAGTACACACACAGAGGCAATGACTCCACATTTTGTTTATAATGATCCACCTATTCATGGGGAATCTCTACAACCCAGCACCATCATTGTTCCGCCCTAAACCTCTCACTCTGCTTTTCTGCTGTCTAAGCAACGAGCTGCTCCAAAGACACAGAGTGAGAGAGAGAGAGATTGAGAGAGAGATACTCAGTAGAGGAGGGGGGGGGGGGAGTGGAGGGGAGGGAAGGGGAGGGGCAGCAAACTTGGGGGGTGGTGGGGGGTTGCTTATCAGACCACAGGGATCCAGTTTTACGTACCCTTTTGCTCTCCACTCGACAGATGCAGTGAATTACATCTGTTCCCACATTCCCAACCTCACAGAGCTGAACTCCCAGACTGTGGCTACAGCTTCGGGGGATCGCCAACTCCCAAGAAAACCTGGTAGGTGCTTGTGGAGGGTGTGGTGTGGGAGGAATGAGGGTGGTGCCAAGTTTTGACCCAGGTCAGCGCTTGGCATAGTAATGAGGATAACAAATAGACGCACTGGATTAAAGAGTTGGGCAAATGTGTAATGTACAGTAGGAAGTGACTTTCAGAGAAAGCTGCTTGAGAGATAATACTTTTTATGATACTATAAAGGCTTTTTTATACTTATAGCTTCACTTTGACTTAACAAGAAAACTTCAAGCAATGGTATACATGAGCATTTTGGAAAAAGTTTCTATTAAAAAGCTGCTGAAGGGGCTGTATCCTATCATGTTTTTACATTAACATTTTCCTAGTAATGTCTATGTTTATGTTCCTAGTAATGCTAATGCTAATGTTTATTTATAAATGTATTAACACCAAATTAAGCAAGTGTTCATAGATAACTTCCTCACTTATATTTACATAACAATGCCTGTTTCTTAATACACGTTTCTGTGTCTTACACTACACTAACTTGCATTCCAGTACTCAAGAGCGCAAGTACAAGGACGGTTAAAGTACTTGGATGTATTCTTGCTCTGTCCCAAAAAAGCTGGATGCAACGATTGGTGACTGGCCAATGGGAACGAACGGAAATACCCAGCATTAACTGAGATAGAGTAAACAAATCCACAGCGTTGTGCTTAGAAGTCTTAGATCTACTTTAGGATAAAAATGAGGTGAAAAATCGACTTGAAAATTAAATATTTGCTCGTTTGGTATAAGTAATACCTGATAAAGTTTATTCTGACATTTGGTCAGCATGAGAATTTCTTTTATCTTTCTCTGCAGCCTGGATTAGCTCCTCAGCTTGGGAAAGATGACTATAGCAGCTTTTCTATTTCTTTTTTCCTGTTACTATGCCTCAGATCACTGCATTCGCTGGACATACATGTATTTATTATTCCAGGCTTTAATCACAGTTTAGCCCACTCTTGGCTTGTGAACATTTAAATAAACTGTCATCGCGGTCACAGGCGACAGCTTTTTTTAGCTAAGAAAAACACCAGCATATCAGATCCTATTTTTGGAGTTCAGTATTTAATATACTGAATTTATTAACTTTTTTATGGTCTCTTAATGCCCTGCTAGACTGAGAGTGGCTATTAAACAATAGCAGGTCCACAGCACATCTCAAACTCCAGGATGTGCATTTTCTGTTCTAGTGTTCTTGCATGTCGAGAAAGTTCTTTCCAGAAAACATGGAGTGGAAAGTCCATTCTTTGCATTCCATACATACAGCATTTCAGTAAAATAAATAACAGTAAAATAATTGAAAGTGAATGCATCAGCAGCATCTTGCTTACTGCTGTTTTTGGGATATCTATCTGTACAAAATGACTGGCAAAGCAATAGTAAAACTAAGATGGTAAGTCTATGACTCCACTATATTTCCATTGAAAAATATCTTTTTGCAGGTGAGCAGTGCATGAAAATCTTCACTATATTTGTAACTTAACAACTTTCCACACTGCACGTATGACGAATCCCACTAAGTGAACATTAACCCACACCCCTCTGCACTCTTCCCCCTTGTTTGAAGCACTATATGCCATGGAGATCAGCGTTGAAAAGGACCTGAAGACAGGCAGCACCAAAATTCTGTCCGCCTCTCCAGTCAGCCCTGAGGAGGCCCACCAGCGGGGTGTTAAGGTCTATGATGATGGCCGGAAGGTGATCTATGAGGTACGCTCCGCAGCTTCCACCACGCTGGAGAATGGTGTTCACCCTTGGAGCTCGGATGAAGTGGAGGAACTAATAGGGCATGTGGGTCAGAGCCACCAGAAGGCTGACAGCACTCGTGTCATCATCTCGCCGGCTGGTCCGGAGGCCACGGAAGGCCAACAAAGCTTCAGGGAGCAGACAGTGCACGAGGAGGCCAAGCTGGAGATGGTCCATGGGCAACAGGGTATGGCACAGGCCACTAGTCAGGTTCGGAAAAGTTATGAAGGTGAGGTGACAGAGCCACCCAAAGCAACGGCCGAGAAGCCTGTCACCATGATCTTTATGGGCTACCACAACGTGGATGATGAGGAGGAGAGCAAAAAGCTGCTGGGCTTTGATGGCACCATCAAGGCTGAGATTGTGCTCATCGACGAGGATGATGAAAAGTCACTGCGGGAAAAAACTGTCACCGACGTCTCTACTATTGATGGCAACGCCGCCGACCTAGTCTCGGGACGGCCCCTGTCCGAGGCCACTGAACTGTCTTCCGAGGGCAAAGACGAAAGCTCAGCCAAGGAGCCACTGCCCGCAGGTACCGAAAAGAAAAAACGCTGCCAGTGCTGTACTGTAATGTGACCTTCTTCCTTTCTCCTACAACTTCTCCTTCCTTGGAGCATATTTACCAAGGCTTTGCCTCCTTTTCCAACAAACAAAAACAAACGAAAAACAGCTTCTTACTAACAGCATCTCCACCACCTCTGTGACATGAGAAGCACGTTTTCTCTTCTCTGTCTTCTCTGACCTATTTTCCACAGAATGACTTGCTGTCTTGCTGTCAGGTTCTCAGGACCCAGAGCAGAAAGTGGTTTGAGGGAAGGGGGTAGCCTATAACAGTGTAAACATGAACCCATACAAAATCATGGTAACCCATTATATCTACTAAGGAACAAAGTGAACAAAGACAGAAATAATCTAACCCATGTACACTAAACATTGTTACTATGAAAACAAAAACGTAAAAGACAGTCTTAAGCCTGGGCAATTCCCAAAAAAATTATTTGATATTTTTATAAAGCTTTATAAAATGGTGTAGCATAATTTTACTTAGATTAATCTTTGTGGAAATGCATCTGATCCATAGTGTTTCATATAAGAAAACAGTACACCTCTTTGCCAGTTCTCATGATGTTCAGTGGCCTTACTAAAGCATTCAAACTTCATACCCTTTTTCATTCTCCTACGTTTACACTGGCAGGCTAGACTATCTGAATGAGGACTTGAACAGATCTCGCAGGAAGATGGCTGCCTATTTGTGCCTCTGTATTACTACGGTTTGTTAAGATTTATCGCCTTTGTTTTTTGATTGTTTGAGTGGGAAAGAGGGAAAAGGTCACTGAACACTGAAACTGATTAGTACAACTGGAGTCTCAATGCCAGAGACTGACCTGCCATTAGACCACTTAATCTTCTAATTATATGAAGAGGTGTTAACTTACTTGAATCCTGCTATGTAACATTCACATGAACATGTTATGGCAGATTATGTCCAGTAATATAACAATGTTGTGTTAACGTTGTTGTTAAATGTCATATGACAAGCGGCTATGACATCAGACTTTGTGACATACTCCATGACAATTAATAACAAAGGTGACATGATACTGTAGACCAAATCAGAATGTCTACAAATATAAACTCTGGCTATACATTTGGGTGGATATTTCACATCCAGCTAGAATGACAATACAAATAGAACCAACAAATTAAGTTTTCTAGATTTCTGTAGCAGGTAAAGCGGTAAACACTTAATGACAACCTAGCAAGTTCTTCCCACTTCCAGATGAAAGTGCAGTTGCTAAAGCCCTATTACTTCACTAATCTGTGCACCAGAGTATAAAAAGGGTGGCATGTTGGACACATGTAGCGCACCTTCCGCTTCCCTGGGATGAAGAAAGATGTTTAATACATTTTCATTTTAAAACTGGACACTTTTCAAAGATTGATTTGACTTCATGTACAGGTACACAAACTTTTCAGCTCATGTTTGCTCCTTATCTTTATCTCATCGTCTATTTCTGCTTTTTTTAACCATACCCAGGCTGCTAAAGCTGAGTGCATTTATTAAAGTGCAGTATTGTCACCTGAGGTGTAAAGGAAACCAAGTTCTTTTACCATCTCATCGCCCCTAGTTCCACAGCTCAGCCACTGACTGAGAACATCAGGCAGAGACTAGTGGCCTAAAAGTGAAATGGGAGGTGGTGTTCAGGAGAGGTTGGCATTCTCATGACTTTCATTGCTATAATCGTTCTTATGTCCTCTCTCTTGGCTGACATTGTCCTTGGCTTTCATTGGTGTGTAAAGCTCAGGCGCTGGCTACCCGCTATCTCTTATGACTGTCATCAGTGCCCATAGGTCTGTAGATGTGTATTGTGAGGGCATGCGGTGCTTTGTTTCTAATCAGCCAGTTAAGCTAAATAGCAAAGAAGGTAGCTAGCTAATTTAAATACTTTAAAGTGACATAACAAGACAATTTAATTAGTAATCATGGTTATAAATGCTCCTATTTTTTGTTTTTATTTTTGAGAAGACTGAAAACTAACTGGACCCAAAACCCTATGTTCTGTTAATTCATGTGTCACTTTTTTTAGGTCAGTGTTTTTAAATGAGCTCCTTAAGTGAGTCCTTAATTAAACCCTGCAGTGTAAGGTGTGGCTTGTGCAGGTTTATGGTTATATGACAAATTTAACCACAAAATATCTTGAATGTATCAACCTGGAAATTTCATTGTATAAAAGCTACACTTTACACACCCAGAGGTAAATTCTACACTGCCGTAATGCTGATTATTTATCTGAATCTGCCATGACATGTTTCTGTTACGGATATGTCAGTATTTCGTAGCAAGGCTTAAATAATTTTGATTAAGATTTCATATTTATTAAATAAAAAAAGTAATAAAAATAAAAAAAGAAATCTTTGGATTTGACCTGAAATGCTAGGTACTGCCATTTCCTCAAATACGTATACAAAACCTAAAGGCATTGCGTAACATACTCCTACAACAAAAGTTATAAACAAAAGTTGGTGTTGAAACATCAGCATGTGTCTAGCACTTTTCCACAGTACTTGAAAGCCTGTATTTCAGTCCAGCAAAATGATATACCAAACGTTGAGAATCTTGTACATGAATCACAGATGAATCACAATAATGTGAGTTTGGTTGTAAACACAACTTGCAGAGATAAGCAGTGTACATGCATTTTGCCCTAAACGAGTGCCAACGTGAATTTCTTTTGAGCTTAAGTTCTAGAAGAGAATTTAATACAGAATTGTTTGTATTTATACTGCACACCTGAATGCCATATAAACTTGTTGGTGTGGACTCCTAGGGACACATCCTATTTATTTCTAATTTATTTTCTGATCTTGACTGCTTTGTCATGTCTGTCATCACGTAATTTCTCTGTCTGTCCGCTGTCACAAACACAAACATTTAGTGCCATATTGCTTCACAGTCACACAAATACAATGATTTGAACTGTAGAAAATGATATAATTTAATTAACATTTTTAAAAAGGCTGTATAGGTTATGAGTGACATTTAGTGCACATACTAGCTACATTTTAAAAATGAATTAAGCACAAACTTGACTGTAACAGTTCCTGTGTGGAACTGCTGATTTTTTTTATCTATAAAGGAAAAAAGGCCCCTCAGAAGACCATTAGAATATGCAATTGTGTTTTATTCCAAATAGGTTATTTTCAGTCTAAGAAAAAATGTCAGGACGTGTTTATATTAGAGCTGTAGTTTTGTAGTACTTTACTTGCTGTGTAACTTAAACATAACCATGTTGTAAACATGTTTTATGCTGTCACGTTGTTAGCATTACTGGTAATTATCATCATAAATGTTGTAATGTTTCTTATCAGAACAGTTTGCTGGAAACATAGTCATGTGACTAAAGCGATCATGACAAATAACAGTAATTGTAACATGACAATATATTACAAAACAAAATCTGTAACGAAATAACTTTTCGTAACAGCATATAATAGCCTATGGCACAGTGATATGTTTATATTTGGTTATGTCAGTGTTATTTAGCAGGACCCAAGTGTTACCAAAAGCTTTTAAATCTTGTTCATTATACAGTCCTGGATTATTTTCACTTTAATTATGCAAAGTGGAAACATGACAATTAATGTTATTATCTAATTGTGGTTAAACCAAATTATGCAACTACTAATACAAACTATGTACATACAAAGTTGTGATTATTATAAAAAAAATTATTTATAAAAAAATATTATTAAAAAAAAGTTACTATAATACCTGGCATATATATGTGTGTGTGCTTTTGCAATTTTATCCATCTTTAAGGAGAGGCACTGCCAAATGTAACAAGCAGTCATTTAGCTAATAGCTTAGCCAAATAGCAAAAAATGCTTATGTGTAGGAACTTCTCAGTGTTGTAGCTAAAAGTAGTTGTAAAGTTGATATTTTTACAATGGCTATATTTGAAAAATAACTTAGACACTAAAAAAAATCAGCTTCTTAAACACAGGCAAAATCTCTAATAGTCATAATTTCCCAAACATTGTCTTGAATACAGAACTATTGGAGAATCACCAATTCTAACACCAATTATTTTTTAGTATTTTTTTGTGTAATTTTTCCAGATTAAAGCAGGCTCTGAGAAACTAGCACTTTTTGCAAAAATCTTTTTGCATTTTTTGAATATTATTCAATATGAACATTATTCTCTTACTTATTTTTTAACAAATAATGTGAAATAAAATACCTTTTAACACAACTATCACATGGTTCAAAATGGAGGGCAGGAAGTGAAGAGCAGAATGGAGGGGAAAAGCCTGTACTAAGATAATTGAAATAAGATAGCATTATATTGATTCAAAGGAAATTTTAGATCCTGAAAGAAAATTATAGTATTAGAGTAAGGCAGCAAATCATAGCATTTGTTGGAGATGATGTTTATGTTATGAAGAGTGGTTTTTAACTAAAGTGAAAGAGGCTGCAGATACAAGAGCAAGAAAAATATTAAAGTACAGAGATTTTGTTCTGTTTTTTGTGTCGACCTCTGTACCAAGGTGCTCCACAATGGTTGTCACTTGTTTGTCTTGTATTGTCCTGTGAATTAACCAGCAACAAACTCCGCCACATCCGTAGAACATCACTTCCTGCCCTCCATCTGCTGTTCACACCACAGCAACACATTGACATGACACCATGTGCAAACAACCTATTGGGTAATAATTGAACCCTGTGATATAAATCTGATGTAACCATGACATATAAGGATTTGGCAGGTTGGTAAGATATGTAGCATCCTGCTGCATCTATGGGGCTAATTCACTTCGAATACATCTATAATTTTAGCCAACTACTTTTAGTAAACAAAAATAATAAAGAGCGTCTGATCTGTCTAAAGTGATGAAATTTTGTAAATTTATATTTTGGGTACTGTTGAGACAGTACCAATTGTAGGTACCACTCTTTGGCTGACATATAATGTACTCTTTATTTTATTTACATAGCACTGACATAACACTATTACTCCATTTAAGTTTGTGGTTATGTTCATGCTGTATAACAGAGTTCAAGTAAAGTGTTCAAAAACAAGGTTCAAAATGTCACCAGCAATGTCTCTTCCCTTAAATGGCTGGTTGTGCCAAGATTAAACCTGAGCCTAGACTACATAGAATTTTAAAGAGCTGCCCACCAGTCATTAGTCACACAAGACTCAAACTCTAGGAAACTGAAGGAAAATATGTAAAGTAGAAGAAAACCTGCTCTTACACTAAACTGCAGTGCTAAAAGTGAATCATCTCTGGGAACTCTTTTTAGTTTAGTGTTAAGATTAATCTTAGTCTGGTGATCTGGCCCATCGTAAGTATTAGGTAGTTTGCTCATCCTATAGATGCATTTACTCGCCAACATATAATTTCTGCAGTGCATCTCTCATTTCAAAATGCAAATCTGTCAAGCTCTTGGAGACAGCAGCCATATAAACCCTCTGTACCCTCTCTTGCAAAGACCTACGCTTTCTAGTGGTTTGTGCTTGTTGTAATTATCCAGATGTAGTTATTAAAAGAGCATTTTCAGAAGTCCCCGCCCAGCAGAATCTTAGTAAGACACTGGGTTCTAGTTTCTTAACATTGTAATGCCAAATCGAACCCACGAGGAACGATTTGTGGTGTGACTACTGTCTGAGCTCGATGGGAAGAATCCACCCTGCCATAAGATGCCTCTGTGCTTCTTAATTGAGATCTTTGCTGTATTTTTGTAAAACCTGAAGTGTATTTTTTTTAACTGTTCCATTTCTCCTTTTCTTCCTTTTTAAAAATACTACTACATTCGTTCTGTAAATCTATCTCCGCATTTCTCTCCACCCTCAGTACAGACCACAGGCTGCCATGCTGTAACAGTTGCTTTCTTTTCCCTTTGTATGGTAAATCTAGTCCAATATCCAATAAACAGCATTTTTTCACTGTGCCTACCTGTTCTGACTCTGACTGTGCTATGATTCTTTCTTTAACTCACTCCTCATCACATCACTGTCGTACTAGCACTCTTCATTCTGGGTCCAGTGTTTTCTCACCCTGCAAGCAACTAACTCCAGCCAAGCCTCCTCTGCTCTCTCTCTTTGACCTGACTCTAAGCTCATCACACCATGCAGTCGCATGCGCTCACCCTCACTCTGACCTCTTTGAGGCTTGAGGGCACTCACACCTGCTCAGAGTTAGTAGAATAATTTTAATGAATTTCTGGGGTTCTATTATCAGGTCCTTCTGCCAAACAAAGGATTTCCCATGCCAACTTTATAAACATCTCTCCATTAACCCTGATAAGAAACCAGTATTACACAAACATCCTAACTAAACTAAAAACAACATAAACCTAACGGCAGTTTTTATTTCTGTGGTTTTATGCAGTGACCAGTTCACTGAAGCTATAACCAGCATAATAACTTCACTTTTATCTAAATGGCAAAACATGACTTTTCAAGTGAGTGGCTTTTATTCTAACAGTGTTTTAAACATCCTACTCCATAAATACACTGCTCAAAAAAATAAAGGGAACACTTTTAATCAGAGTATAGCATCAACTCAGTTCAGAGGTTGCACAGGTAGTCCAACTACTGAAGGATGGCACATCAATATGTGCCATTGCCACAAGGTTTGCTGTGTCTCCCAGCACAGTCTTAAGAGTACAGTGGAGATTCCAGGAGACAGGCAGTTACTCTAAGAGAGCTGGACAAGGCTGTAGAAGGTCCTTAACTCCTCAGCAGGACCGTTATCTGCTCCTTTGTGCAAGGAGGAACAAGATGAGCACTGCCAGAGCCCTACTGCTGTGAATGTGTCTGACCAAACAATCAGAAACAGGCCTCATGAGTGCGGCCTGAGGGCCCGACGTCCCATAGAGCTCGACTGGCATTTGCCACAGAACACCAGAATTGGCAGATCTGCCACATGCGCCTTGTGCGTTTCACAGATGAGAGCAGGTTTTACCTGAGCACATGTGACAGACGTGACAGGCTCTGGAGTTGCTGTGGAGAATGTAATGCCGCCTGCAACATCATTCAGCATGATTCGTTTGGTGGTGGGTCAGTGATGGTCTGGGGAGGCATATCCCTGGAAGGACGCACAGACCTCTACAGGCTAGACAACAGCACCCTGACTGCTATTAGGCATCGGGATGAATCCTTGGACCCCTTGTCAGACCCTATGCTGGTGCAGTGGGTCCTGGGTTCCTCCTGGTGCACAACAATGCCCGGCCTCATGTGGCGAGAGTATGCAGGCAGTTCTTGGAGAATGAAGGAATTGATCCCATTGACTGGCCCACCGGCTCGCCTGACCTAAATGCAATAGAACACCTCTGGGACATTATGTTTCAGTCCATCCGACGCCACCAGGTTGCACTTCAGACTGTCCAGGAGCTCAGTGATGCCCTGGTCCAGATCTGGGAGGAGATCCCCCAGGACACCATCCGTCGTCTCATTAGGAGCATGTGGAGGCCATACAAACTACTGAGTACTATTTTGAGTTGCTGCAGTGGAATTTGGGTTAAATGGACGAGCCTGCTGCATCATTTTTTCGCTTTGATTTTCAGGGTGTCTTTGAATTCAACCCTCTGTAGGGTGATCATTTTCATTTCCATCAAACAATGTGACATCCTTTTGTTCCTAACACACAGTCTATATGAGGAAAGATATTCTGCATGATTTTTTCCCATTGAGATCTGATGTGTTTTCAAAGTGCTCCTTTTATTTTTTTGAGCAGTGTATATCCACACTGAAGACACAATCACCACCATCCCCTCTGTTAATGTTGATGAAAACAGTTCTGAAAAAAAAACATTACAGTCATGGTATTGAATAAGATGAGACAGAGCTGAATGTGTGGCTGTTAGACAGAATAACTTTTAAGAACTTAGAAGCATTCGGGAAATAGAACCTGAAAATGGGCGCAGTGACGCTTTAATAAATAGCAGTAGACAGTTAATCTCTTTTTAGTTTAATTTTGGCCTTTTCGAGATCTGTAACAGGGGCTTTTGTAACATTATTTGAATATGTGTTTACCTTTCTGATGTGCGCGTGTGGTTGGTTGCCCAGTAACAGACATGGTAGCTGAGTAGTATAAGATTTGTTAACTGGAGATAAGATCCTGTAAGATAAGATACAATTGTAAATTAGTATATAATATATATTATATAGTATAATAAATTTGTGAAATATCTGTATATATATCAGATCTTAGGACAGAATTATTTGACATTCCTGCAATACAGGACCTGGACTGGACTTAATCCCCACCTAGGAAACAAATAGCATATACATATAGCAATACAATATAGTAATATGATATCAGTAAAGGAATCAGCACTCACAATTACTTATTGTTATTATTTTATTCATTGTATGGTATACTTTATACCATATAAATGTATATTATACTATATGCTAAGCAAACAGTCAATAAATGATAAATAATGGACAGCAATTACATCATTGTTATGATTAGTTATCTGCATGTGATTTCAAATATTATGTTATGTAGTAGTAAATGCTATTTTAACTTGTGATGTTAATATAAATTTATTCTGAATTATAAATGGCTTTTTCTCATCCTGAATATATCTAACCTTATTACAGCATCATGTAACTGAGTTAAACAAACTTCACAATAACTACAAGAGATTGCTATGTTGTACAGCTAGTTACATTAATAATTAGGCTTAAAATGCAACACTATCAGTATGTAGTTTGAATCAGTTTGAGTTTAATATGTACCAGCTTTCTTCAGGGCAGTGAGGAAAATATATGCTAATACAATCAAATCTCACTCGCTGATTCTGTCTGTAATGAAGTGAGCTGATATTGATACTGGACTGGAGATTATGAGTTCTGATCATTCAGGTACCTTAATTAGACCAATCAAGATCAACTGCTCTCTTAGGAGCAGCATCACACATCGCCTCTCCCTCTTTCTACTTATACATGTGTGGTTGTAAGATCTGATCTTAAACAAACAGGTTCTGAAATGTGATAGAGGACTTTTCCTCCATTTATCACTAAAAGGAAAACAATAAACAATATGGCACCGGTCCATGAGTGTATTTCAATAGATGATATAAGCGCCCCCCATGAATTTTTCTGTCAAATATAAGCACATAAGGATGCTCGTCCAACTTCTGTGAAGTGCCTAGTCTGAAAATACAACGTTTTCAGTTCATGGTATGTGTGTAAAATATAAATATGAGAAAGTATACATAAAGACAATATAAATCCTTGTGTACAAAGAGTCATGATGATATAAACTCATACAGGTAAGTGTGGTGACATACCCAAAATTGTTCAGTATGCTGAATCTACTACCGTGCAATTTTTCACTGATGGTTTTGTAAAGCCTACAGAGAATATTAGGAATATCTCTCTCTCTCTCTTTCTCTTTCTCTTTAGGTGCTAATAGCACCTAGCACTGACCTCACCCTCAGTTACTCAAAATATAATGCATTAGGTTAGTGCCATCTTCTAAAAACCACAGCAGAGGAAGAAACTAGCATGTCATCATCTCACATTTCTCTAAATAGCCTCTTTTTCCAGTCCTTTACACAAACACAGGGAATAGAGCTTTAATACCACCAGACTACACCACATCATATAAAACAAACTGCTAACTTGAATATTTCTTTATAAATCTAATCATTTCTAATAAATCAACCAACAGATATGTTCCAGAAGTACCTGCAGAAAATGTCTCCTTATATTAATAAACATTATTTTCCCCCTATAAAGTCTAAGTTTAGTTACTGCAGAGACAAGGCAGCTTTATTGATTAAGCACACAACAAGAGTAAGTAAAGATGAAGAACAAAGATGGATCTTTAGAAGGGTTCTTTAGTAAAGACATTATTCACCAATATCAACATTTTATCTTAAATGAATTCAGAAAAGTTCTAAGAAAAACGTGCTCTTTGTGCTATTAGTGCGTGTAGATTCTGTTACCTCAAAAACAAATCCCAAAAAAGAGGACATGGGTGAACAATTAGAGTCTTCATGAAAATTGTGTAAGTGGGTTCCCTAAAAAGTCGATTCTTTCTAAAGCATAAGTAGTTTTCATGAAGATTCTGACACTGCAAGCAATGCATAAATCTATACTCTCAATAGCACAAAGGCAGAACAGCAGTTTAAGAACAGGTCATGAATCTGGTATACACTACCTTACTAGAACCTCTTTTAAGAATGAATTTAAAAATAAACCTAGAAAGATGTTAGTAAATGAGGCTCACTGGTTCAATTTAGAACCCTTAAAAAATGATTTTCATGCTTAATGTGTTTAATATGATTCTATAGAGCATCAAAAAGGGTGTTTTAGTTCCGATTGCAGTTTTTGTCAAGTTCACAACAACAGAAAAATCCTTTTAGTGCTACATAGAACCATACACAACAGTAACAGCCATAAGGCCCATCCTTGCTTACATCCATGACTGAACATAAAAATCGTTCACATTTTACATGACGTCGACCTACCCACCAAGTTTCATTACTGTCAGTTGAATCCTTCTGTGTGAAACTTTTTGTGCAATTATTTTTAATGTGAATGTATATTGTAAGCAGTTTTGTATTACTGATCGTTAAAAATACAGATTAATTGGCAAAGAAAGGAGCTATTATTAACTGTTTTTAAATCTATTAATTATTGGTGCTGAGGAAGGCTTGTATACTCACAAGGTCAGTAGCACCACCACAAAAAAATTTAAGAATAGACGTAGTTCAGATTTTTGATTACTATCTTTCAAAAACTGGAAATTGTGAAAATGTTCTCAAAACATTTAACATCTAAATCCAGACAATTAATTCTATCTTCATATGTTAAAGTAGAATGGGAATAATGGGTTAGTCTGTCTGTACGTTCCATCATTTTCTAATTTCATGTTGCATTAAATGGTTCACTAAAGAATTGTGATGCTGAACTGGGTTGTTCTGACAATGGCTGGATGTGACCTGAGTGTGATTGGTGTGGTTTTGTGTTGCAGGCAGTGAGAAGGCTCGCTGTGTGTTGTTGACAGCAGAGAATGGTCTGTTCCCTGGAGTTGCACTCAGACCCCCACCCAGCCCACCGGTGAGTCAAACGCATCTGCTTTCTGTCACAAGCGCACACATGTTCACTTTAATTATTGTGTTATACTTCTCATACGACAGATGCATAACCACTATAAAACTACTATAAAGAAATATAAAATAAAATAGCTGGTGTATCACAAATTATCACAGAGTATCAAACTGGACAGTAATGAATAAATATCATCTGTAGTTTGCTAATGTGTCAAGTCATTAAAAACAGATTCAATAAAACTAAATCTATAAGAATGAATAAGAATCTCATTTATAGTCACTGCAGGGCATTAAAAATGTAAACTTAATCAACATCTTAGCATGTATAAATAGCAATAGCAATAATATCAATAAGCAAGGGTTTTTCATTTGTTGAACCTTTTTTTTATTATTTAAGTGTTTTTAGAGTTTACATTAAACAGAGATGTGACATGTCACAAAGTGATGAAAGTGTACTGGATCGGTACTGCATGGTTAGCTTGCCATGAGAAGACTCACCTGACCTGTGAGACAGGCGTCATCACTGCTTAGCCACCATTGCCATCCACCACTACCCAAGCTGATTTTCCAGTCCTTTCATATATTCTAAATTTGGTGATGTTTGTACACAAAAGTCCATTTTGCACAAAGTGGTGTGAGAGCTAATTATTACCAGTGTTTTATTCTCATCCGAATGTGCCATGCTGGTCATGTGTGTGGACTGCGGACTGCGGCACCTTTTACCATCCACAAAATGAGCAGCAGAAATAAATAAAAAGGTAGGGTGTTACAGGTCTGGTTTTTAGTTAGGTTTTAGCAGCCTTGTTACTGCAATGTAGCTTTAGATTAGATTGATGAGCGCACTGCTGTCCTGATGTAGGCTGCAGCCTGATGTCCAGACGATGTGGGACATGGTGTCTTTGTAAATTGTGAAATGTCTTTCTTGTAAAAGATCTAACAAAGCTGTTTTGTTGTCAGGGCTGTCTTTGATACATACAGCACTAAGAACAGCACTAAAAAAAGAGATAATCACAATGAAAAAAACACCTAAAGACATTGGTTTGTAATGTTACACTGACCAGTTGAAACAATAGTTTTGATTTGGTAGCTGATCTTCTGTTTCAAAGGTGACTATAACAAAAACATCTGCCACATCCAACCAGTGATGGAGCAGGACTCTAATGGCTTGTGTGCATCTGGGCAGCTTTCCCTGCGTCTACGCTATTGAGCTACATTGATCATAACTTCATTGCGCTGTTTGAATGATTAGTGAGCTAATCATCCTTTGTGTGTTTTATAATATGTCTACATAACGCTGCTGTGCTTGACATACTCCAACAGCTGGGGTTACGTTTAGGGTTCGGGTTATTTGTCCAGTATGAGACCTAGTGAGATGTATTATTATTCTAAATAGAATTAGAAACACAGAATACAGAAAAAAGAAAGAATGTGAGCAAACATGAAAAACATTTAGCAGAACGGGATTCAACCAGAACAGCAAGTTATCAGCCTTCAATAAATGTCTGTATAGTTTAGCAGGTTATGCAGCTGTGGGCGGAGCTGATGACAGGTGTTCTGGCTTTTGATTAGTCATGTTGATGGTTGGTTGTTATATGCTGATGACTCACAATGACGTAACCAATCATCCGAGGCTGTTCAGAGGCAGCAGAAATCACTACTCCACTGTGAAAGATTACATAGAAAAAACTATTTAGTCATTTAAAAACAGTTACACAAAGATTGTACTTAATGTGAGAACACCTGTCTAACCTGTCTAATATATGGTCTAGCAAATATGGTGTAGCACATTATCTGAACATAGTGTTGGGTACACCTGTCATATGAAACAAAGAAGTTTACAGTCTCTCCTCCTACCAGTCTAGAAGAAACATTAGGTTCAGCATCAACTTCATTCCTTTACACATTTTCTGTTTCTGTTTCTATCACTTCTTTGGTTTGTTCGCTCGGCAAGAGCTGCAGCCATTGTTGTGTTTACTGTTCCCTTCATTGGCTACCTGGACTTAAATAATCTAAATGGAAGCAGCGCCAAAAACATGTTTGATAAGAGGTTAGAATGCATCAGGGCAGCAGCACTACATCTTCATCCTCTCGTGTACTGGTTTCACTCCAACTCCACACTACAGAGACTTACTATATATGTGGCATTATGATACAAAACATGCCGGGGCTAGCTGGTTGCCGTGCTAACTTTAGTAGATATCTGCAACATGACACATAGACTCTTTGAAACACCGTGAAAACTATTCTTTCTTTCTTTTTTTTTTTTCAATATTTTTTGGAATATATAACCATGTATAAAACATTGGTTCCTGAAATGAGTATGAGAAAAATGACCGTAAATTCTAATATTAACTTGTCAGGGGATATTAAACTTGCAAATTACCTTGTAAGAATGTGTAAGTGCTGAAATAATGTAGCACTGAGTGGCGGTTCTTCTCTGCTGCTGTGCTCAATAACGGAGCATTTCTTATAAGGTGTAATGTTTCTTGCGTTGTCTTCTTTGCTGACTCCATAATATCATATTTACTTTTTGAGGCTTGTGTGTTATTTTCTGTTTTAGGGCCTAGGAATTCAATAAATTGGTGGGAGTCTCTGGCTGTGCACAGTACGAGATTCCCCTCATATTTTCAGATTACAGACAAGGGCATCTATTCAGAGTTTACTTTATCAAATCATTTTGGAGGCACCGTAGGGTGGGGGACAGTACAAGGATGTGTGTATATATATATATATGTATGTATATATGTATATATATATATATATATGTATGTATATATGTATATATACACAGAGTGAGAAAGAGAGAGAGAGAGAGAGAGAGAGACCAACTATGTAAACAGTCTCTGGAAGCAATAACTCACTGGCCATATCTTCAAAGCGCTTTGTGGACATTCTTCAGGTATCTTTAAGGTTTTAAAAACTTTTATTGTTGTTTAGGTGATCCTGCGTTTTTGGCACACGGTCACTCAGCCTCGATTGTTCTCCCTACCCCCTCCTCCCCACCGTGCGCGTGTTTCGGCCGGTTACTATTTGGTAGTCTGTGGACAAAGGCAGGATGGTAGCGGACAGGGGTGGTGTGGAGAGGAGGCGGGAGGGAGGGGGTATTGTTGCGTAGCTGAATAGCGAACTGTAACATGAGCGAATCGCAGCGCACGCGGTCTCTGCTCAGCCCCTGACTGCCCTAGAACGCGACAGAATCCTCCAGGACTGGCCTGCACGTCCACTCATCTATTATTCAGCAGCGGCTGCGCTCTGCTCTTTTTTCCTGCTGTGCTCTGCTGAGCTGTGTTGTGCAGCGGGACCGGGTAGGAGGAGGGCGCGTGCGTGCGTAAGCGAGCTAGAGACGCCCCCAATGTCACCCCGGACAGATCAGCTGCACCAGAGCGCAACAGCTCCGCACGGACTTGCAAAAGAGCCTAATTCTTTTTAACGAGAGACTTTTACACACCGCCTGAAAAAGCGTCGCTGCTGCTGTTGTTAGCCGAGGAGCTGCAAGAAGCTGTCGATGCCGCGCGCTGTGTCAAGGTAACCACCGACTGCACTGCATGCTCAACTCCAGCGGTACGATAAACGTTGCTTTGTAGGGCGCGCAGTAAGCATTAGCATGACTGTGGCTGTTTAGTTGGATAATATTTATTAGAGTCAAAGCCTGCTTATCCAAAGAGGTCAGCAGCGCGGTGGGCAGACTGCAGAGGCTCATTTGGCTTTCCTTGCAGCATTGACCTCCCTAATGAATACACATGAAGTCTGTATTGCAGACCTAAACTTATACTGAACTAAGTCTTTTATTGACATAATATACTGTCACTATGAGATATCGAGGCACCATGTTATTTTTTTAAGCTTTCTTTTAAGCCCCCGTAGTATGCCCCAAATGTGAGTTTCCTGACAGCACAGTTTTAAATGCAGTAGAGAGATCGTCCTGTCCTGCGGAGAAGCTGCGCTGTCCTGTGGGGAGACCTAATGTCCTGTAGAGAGACCATACTGTTGTAACACAAATATGTGCACAGTGTGGTTAGTCAGCTGTTATAGAGAGACCGCACTGCTCTGTGGAGATGCTTAGTGTTCAGTAGAAACCAGTGCTATAGAGAGACCATGCTGTCCTACAGAGAGGTCACACTGTCATGAAGAGAGGTGTATATTCACAGTGTGGTTAACAGAGCTGTTCAGTACTCGGCACACAGCGTATTATTTTGAATGAAGCATCTTTATTTAAAACTGTCTGTAGACAGGGCAGTGCGTTCTGTAAGGTCTGCATTTCACTGAGCGTTTTTGGATCGTGCAAGTCTACCAAAGAACATGATTTCTAAAATCACACAGTGCATAACTGGATTTACAGGTCACTTAACCAGCTCAACCAGACAAAATAACTTAATCAGCTCAAAATGTGAGTGTCAAAATGTGAACCTCTACCCAGTGGACCAGTTAGAAAACCACTGGTACAGACTAATCTCCACCTGTAGCAGGAAGTAATGTCCAGCTGGTTAAATTATGATCTTTGCCTAAGCCTCTTCTACGCTGCATGGTATTGTCTTGACTTGTCCTGACTCGGCTTGGCTTTTTTGGTTCTCTGTTACGTAAATCGTGGTTCATCTGAGCTGAATTGAAACCAAAAGGTAACATAAAAGTGCTGTAGACTTCTGATTGGTCAGATAGAATCTGACTATCACTCTGAACACATGTGCTAATGTGTCATGTTAGCATAGCCTCTTGCATATACTTTAAAAATCTGAATGATTTTATGGTCTGGACTATGATGTAATATTTCCCAACCTTTCCTGTTTTATCAAAATATTTTGTCTTAGTGCCTATTCTAAACAAAATCTATCTCCATCAAGCCATGGCTGTGACACTGATTCGTGCAAATGATATTTCAGGGGGTTACCAAAACCATTCATAATTCATTTGTAAGACAAATTAACTAACACTCTCTTTATCCATTAAATCCAGACAGGATGGTGTTGTGACTACTGCTTTTAAAAAGTTGAAAATGACCTCTGTTGGGATTGTCATAATTCCAGAGCAATCCAGGCTGAGTGGGCAGAGCTAAACTGCTATGCCAAATGGATGATAAATCTAGTGAGCTCACCAAATTCCATGTGGGCAATTTTTTTGCAACTTATTCTCCATATATGGACTTTATGGGCCAGTGAGTGATGAGTGTTTTAAAACTGGCTGATGCTAACACACTACATAGAGTTCTAACTTTGTTATGAAAAGGGAAAAATGTTTATTAATGTTTATTATTATTATTATTATTATTATTATTATTATTATTGTTGTTGTTGTTGTTGTTGTTGTTGTTGTTGTTGTTGTTATAATTTAGAATAATAATAATAATAATAATAAAGATGTGATGCCAGATTCTCTGCATGTGGAACAAGCATAATAAGAAAGACACAGTTAAAAAAAAAATTCCATTGGAAGTGATTTGGAAAGAGAGTACGGATGTGTCTTTATCGTGACCTTTCACATTAACGGGCCTTTCATAGAACAAAAAGATGTCCTCCTGATGTTTCCCCCACAAGACTGTTTGCCATGTCCACCACACCCTATTAAAGCCAGGTCAGTACTGGACACAGTAACAGTGCCTGGAAAAGTTTGATCTTAGCTGTTGTGCAGCATATTTAAAAGGAAAGGAATGAGATGTAACAAAACAGGAAGTGATAATTCTGAGGAATTATAAAATACTGTCAGTGGTTGGAACACCCAGGCCCTAACCCTCACACATACTGCAAATATTGTTGTTTGAACAACTCATCATCAAAAACATTTTTCTGATATTCAGTGAAATTAAGTTATTATGTCCTTTACATTTAAAGTTTCAGTGCACATTTTATGTTTGTTTGCTGAATTAATTTATTGGACAAAAGTGGATAAAACTTTTCCACAACATGTTAAATTGCGCAGAAAGTCAGTAATTGTGCTCCAAAATGTGCACTGAGTAGTGTAAAAACCATTGTGTAAGACTGTATCTATAGTGCTTTTACCCGCAAACCACTACAAAATGTTCCTTTCACCCAGACTTCACGCAGATCATTACAGTGTACAGTGCAAACAGTAAACACAATAGTGTTTACTGCTAATCCATTGCTATGTTGCATTGGATGTCAGCTTTGCACTTGTTTCCTTTCCCTGTAATGGGAGGAGTGACAGATAGCTTTAAGCGGAGGGGTATTGTGTAGTCTGGAAGGAAACGGGGCCAGTGGATGCTGCTGGTGGTGTTTACCTCCATGTGGTCCACTTAAGGAGGAGAAACTAAATGACAGTGCAGATACAACGACCCCTGCCTCGGCCATTAGGGTCTTAAAGCTAGGCTGGAGGTTATCATAGGCCTGTACTATTTCCTTACTGTCCCCCAACCTCCCACCCTGCAGCCTTTACGCACACGCACAAACAATCTATTGCTGTTTTCCAAGAATATTGTTACACAACACCCTCTGTGGCTCAGTGTTTATCCCTCCCTCTATCTCTTGTGTTTTACTGTGAGTCACTTTTTGCAGTTAAACAACCCAGAGAAACACATTTTACAACATCTTGGCTTTTTTTCACTATGTTCTCAGAAATCATTTTGCTTGTCATTGTGTGAGAAGACAGTTTCTAGTTAGTGATAATCACTGCCCTTCGCTGGAAGCGTCATCAGACTGCTATCACTTTTTACTTTTTTCCATCTGTATGGCTTCAGAAACAGCTGGAGGAAAGAAAATTTCAGGAGAGGCAGATGTTTGAAAAAGTCGATTTGGCCAAAGTGGAAAAATGCAAGCATTTCTACATCTCCTGTAAACATGTTTACATGCACATTGGTTAATGATGAATTGATCTGTAGACTGAGGTGTTTTGGTTTAAAAAACTAGGCCGACCCTTAGTTATGATAAAAAAAAAAGTACTGGTGCTTTAAGGTAGATTTTTTTGGGGGATTGTTGACAACATGCAGAAGGAAGATAAACATTTCTACTACGAAGCTGAAAAGTAGTAACTGTTTTAAAATCATTACAGCAGAGAGAATGTATATAGTGCGAGTGTCAACAATAAAATGCAAGTTAAACGGGAGCTCCACTGATTTTTAAAATTCAATGCTCCATTAAATGCTCCATTCTAGAGATACTTACTACATCAAAATTGTTAACAGTGGGGGTGATAGAAACAGGACCTCCACCTCCTCAAGCGCCCTCACAGACAAGTGTATCATGAAATGGTTATGTATACACTGCCTGATGATTCACTATAAGATATTATATCTTATAAGATTTTAGCCGTAAAATTCATTTATGTAAGAGATATACATGCACAGCATTGTGAGGCCAAACCACTCTGAATAACTCTGTTTATGTCTACTTAATTATGGAGGAGTTTAGAAACATTAGTGGACTTCCCTATAGTTACAATAGGGATTATATTTACTGAAGTAAATATAAACAACTGAAGCAAAATTCAAACAGCTAAAATAAATGTATTTGTGTTTAAAACCATGTATATTGCAGTACATTAAAGTGCATATGATTGTAGTGCAAAGGGATTCCTAATAGAACTATTTGCATAATGCATGCTGTGTATTATAGTTAGGGAATGTTGATGAACACGATGCGATGCTGTGCTACACAACAGATAACATGTAACTCATTTTAAAGGAGGAGATAATCATCTAGAAATGCCTATTAATGCATCAAAGTTGAATATTTCCCAGAGTCACAGTATGTTGGTGTCTAATAAGTAACCGTTTCATCTTCTGTTCAAATAAAACAAGAGAAAAGTCACGGCTAGCACTACCAGGCCTTTTACACCTCTCATTAGTCATTCCTGTTTCTGTAAACATGGTGGTTTATAGGCATGTATGTGATAATGCCTCTTACAGCTTAACTTTATATACTGTAGAAAGTTGAGAGGATGTGAGTACCAAAATGACATAATGAGTTTTAATGAGACTTGAGTAAGATCTCGGAGGCCTTTTAATCTTCAATTAATCTGACATACATTTAACAAGCTCTAACAGAGCACGCACCATAGGACCAGTAAAGACAGTAATATATTCTGGAAGACTATAAAAAGTTAAAAACAGAATACTCTCGTAGCCAAGGCATCCTTAACTGTTATTTATTCACGTATTTATGGATTATGGATAGACATTCTGCCTTGTCCAGATATTTCAAATGATTTGTTGTTCAGGAAAAAAACAATGTATACTCTTAATTGTTGCAGATCTGTTACTGCTAGACTTTTTGCTACCTCTAAACTGGACTCCTAGGCACAAGTGTTGCTGTGTGACTCTAGAATAGTCTGAATATTAATACAAAGCTCCTTCCCAGGACATTTTAGGCGTGGCTAGTAGACTTTAAAGAGTGGAGTGTGTTTCGAAATATCTCCTGAGATTACCTCACATATCCAGTTTATTAAACATTGTAGTGAATATTATCCGGTATTAAAGGAATGCTAGATCCACACTACTTCTTCTGCTGTGTTCTTCTGTGTTGCCATAAACGATTCCTAAAATGGTTCCTGGCTTAGAAGTATGGTGTGAAGAACTAACACTACTTCATGTAAATTCATCCATTCATTTATCTTCTGAGCTGCTTATCCTTCTGGGTCACGGATAATAACCTAAATAGGTTAATCATTTAAATAGATAATTTATAAATTAGAAATTTAAAAAGGTTAATCACAATCTTAGGAACATTCACAGAAAGATTTTTCATTGACCCAAAATAGGTTCTTCTATGCCATCACTCCAGTAAACCCTTTATGGCAGAGATCTGGCTAGTAATTCGCTTACTCAAATTTGGTTAACTGAGGCATTCTATACAAGGGGCCATATGTCCTGAGGTAGCCACTGATTCTTCAGTAGAGCATTGCTTCACAGTGTGACCTCATTAGAGTCTGAGAAGGAGAGACTGGAAAAACTCTGGCTATCCCTGAAATGTAGTAGGCCACAGTGAATGGGCTCACCCATTTAGCTTAAAAGTAGTTCAGCACATAACAATATGTACAGCCTGAATCAGACATCAGCAAGATAACATCAAAATTAAGCTATGTAGGAGAGGATCTGCACCTCTCACAACAACTTGTTTCTGATTTCTACTGCTATTGTTGGCAACTGCATGAAAACATGGTCTTTGGCAGTTTCACCACAATAAAATAGTAAACTTGATTTGAAATAGTAAAATAATTTAGTAAACTTGCTGACAAATGTAAGCTGAGGTACCTAGCTTGCTAACTTGGCGGTGTGCCTATATTCCATGGGCCTTATGTCCATTCTGCTCCTTTTACAAGACATATCATATCTCAGTAAAATACATTAAGGAAACTTCTGTGTTCATAAGTAAGGATTTTGGGTCGCCAAAGGACAGATTGCCCTCTGCTTTGTCTTACCTAAGCTAATTAGATTGCTATATTGCTAGTCATAGAAGTGTAATATATGTGTCTCAAATTACTTAAGTAACTTAATGCAACTTTTCAAGTTCGATTCCTAGTGATGTCACAGCTATCCATGTCCAAGTGTCCAAGAGAGTTTACATCAGGATGGATGCAAATTAGAATAAGAACCTGTCAAAAAAGTTAACTTTCACTTTTATGTGGTATTGTATGGTACGTAGTATTAGTATATTGTATAGGATTAGTATCACCACTGAATAGACTATAACAAAAACTCTGTATTAATGGTCATGCGTTCTTACAACTTTTATTCTGTGCTGATTGACCTCCCAAAATGGAGAACTGGGATGTAACTAATGTGGAGATAATGAAGGCGGGGAGCTTATTCACACTGGCTAAATAAAGAAGGGTAATCAGGGTCTGGAAATAGGATTGTAGATGTGCTGATTAGCTACCATACTCTCTCAGCATGGCGTGCTGCAGGCAGTCACATGCTTGTCTCTGCAGCTCTGTTTTTGGCCTGTAGCTGTTGGTAATTCAGAGAAAGGCTACCGGTTAGGGTTTTGGTGTTTGTCTGAAGCAAAGGAAATGGTAGTGCAATATTTGGTCATGATCAGGAACTGTGTTTAGGAATCACTGGGCAATGGCTTCAGTCATGCTTTGGGGATTATGCTGCTTGCTCTAGCGCTCCAAGCAGGAAATTTTTGAAGTCAACACTCAACAATGTGACAGGTAAGATCACTTCACATGAATTACTTTTATTAGTGAATAGCTGACTTGTTTAATATGTGTACATCTTTTCCATTCGTGTGAAATATATTACAGAACAATTAATACCAAATTTAAAAGAGGACATATTTTGACTCCTCTTGTGAACATGCACTGGTGTATCTGGAGTCCTACCTTCCACAATCTCAACAAAGTGCTCAGATTGGGCTCTCCTTCTTATCAAGTGGGAACTCTGGTTACATTCTGGTGTCTTATGGTAATGCTGTTAACTGCTGCACAATTTAAGGTAGAACGGAAAAATTCCAACAAGAAGCCAACGTGTGTTAGACTATTTTTCTGAACTGGGTGAGCACAGCTACGAAACTACATGCACGCAGACCGTTACAACGAATGCCCTTAATACCACGTCAACATTGACAATTGTGTCATGCCAGACTGTAATGGAGTGACTCAGAATGTCAGTGGGTCACTTTCAGTGATGAGTCCTGCTTTCATCTTGGTCGGGATGACCAACAAATCTGTGATTGAAATTTAATAAACTAAAACATTTTGCGCAGTGCTGTACATCAGGTTGTACAGGCTAGATGATGTAGAACCTTTATACCTTCTAATGTCTTTTACCGAATAAATCGTTTTGTGAGCCTTTAGACGCCAGAGGGTCTCAGCTGTTCTCTGAACAGTGCCAAAACAGCCTCATCATGTAATGGCTGCTCTAAACCAGTAATTATAAGGCTTATGAGCAAATTAATATGCAGAGCTACTTTGGTCAGATTCAATATCTTTGATGAAATCCCTGACAAAAACTAACCAGTAATTACTGCTAATCACCTCCAGATTATGAAGGTGCACTGTAAATACAACCAGCTGGTGCTGTAGAAGCAGGGAACACTATTTTGCTGCTCTGTAAGATCCCAGATTTTACAGGTTCCACTCAGAAATGATTCAGTTGGACATGTTCACACATTCACTCAAAAGAACGTCTTAACCTGCATGCCATAAGTGAAGGATGTTCTGATACACTTTACCGACTATAAAATATATTTTGCTTAGGTTAATCTTTTAATCTGCAGTGGCCTGCAGTCACTTTAGTTCTTCAGTTTTATAACTATATAGCAGTAACACAATAAACATGAGGATTTAGCGCAAATACTGTAGATTCAACTAGATAATAGATTTAAGTGTCTTACTTAATACACAACTAACTAAAATGTAATACATAATATTTATTTAATGTTATACCAATTATTTGTATGAATTTGTAAAGTTGGACACCATTAATATACAGTATTTTTGTTTGAGATTAGTGAACCAACTTGTTGCAGTTATAAGCTACGTTTCGCATAAGGCTAATTTGTGGATATAAGCTTCCGTTGCTCATTAGCATATTATCCTTGTTGCTCCAGGGCAAACACCTATTACGATCAAAACATGTTTCTGATCAATTAAACTCACCATTAGGGAAAGGAGAATTTAGAATTTATTATGTTGTGCGAAAACAAATAAATTTGATTTATTGTTAAATTTAGAATTGTTGCTCTCAGTTATTGATGTAATTGAAAACATGAAGCTTTTGAACAACACAAAGCCTCACTGCATAAATCACGTCAGAAAGTGTTGCTGCATTTGTTCATCAGAACCTTAATTTTTCATCTCTGATTAAAGGCAACCTTCGGGCAAAAGAACTTCAATATGTTGTCAAGAGAATGGAAAGTATTATAGAGAGTATTTAAATAAAAAGAGTTTCTGTTTTAAAAGGGAAAAAAAATGAATAAATACTGATACAACTCTTCACATTGCAGGTGACACTTGAACAAAATCTGTGCAGAGTGTAAAATAGACTCATAGTTTCAGTCACCAGCTGTTTATGTTAACAGAAAGAATGCATGTAAATTGTTCTCAAAGAATTGCAACATAATATTGATGGTCCACTTCCACCAAAAATCAAAATGAAGGCATAATTCAATGATTTAAAGTCACAGTCATTCAGAGTATTGTTTACAGTGGAGATGATGGTAACCAGACACCTAAAGAATTTAATTTTGCCAAAGTTGTTTTATGACAAAGTTGTTTTATGACAACTTTGGCATTTAAAAAACTAAAAATCATGATTATTATATTAGGATTCTATATATAAAATTAAACCGATTCAGGGAAGAGGGATATATGCTGGGCATTAAGAGGCAAAGGAGATTTTCCACTATTTAGCCATTATCAATGTTCCATATAATACTCTAAAAACACATGTAGGTTCATTCATGATTTTAGATAGCAACTATAATGTCTGTATTTATTTTGTAGACATAGTGACTCTTGGTTCCTATGACACAACCGTTTCACACCAAAGCACACCGTTTACATCTGAAACACTCAATTATTGTGGGATTTTGAGGCAACTGTTTGATGGGGGTGCGGATGGTAGGGGTTCTGGGCTATCACTGTGATGTCATTATACAGGAATGTCACTTGTGAAGAAATATATTTTCTAGCAATTTTGGCATTAAATGCATTTACTTCTTGAGCAAATAACCAGCATCAGCAGCATCTTGATCAGTATACTGCAACAACATTGAGTACATATACTATTGAGTAACATATACTAATTATCCTACGTTATTTCAGCTTTGTGTAGAATATGAGAATACCATATAAACCCAGTATTAGTAATTGTATTAAATTTGCATTTGAGGTCAATACTGGTTCCAAGAAGGCAGTGCTGCATTTCTGATGCAGTGGTTACTTCAGGTTCTGAAAATATTGTGCTTCTGTTTCTTGTTGCCAGTTTTGTGTCACTTTTGACCTATTTGTATATATTTACTGTTTTGTTGTCCTGTCTAATATTTATTGTATATTTTGCACTTTTGTGTATCTGCACTCTATGTAGCCCTGTATATTGTGGTGCTGTTGTGTCATGTTTAGGGCCAGAGGAATGACATTTTTCTAATGTATGCAAGCTATAATCAGAAAATTACATACCAAAAAACATGGGAGAGCAGTATGTAATTTGATTTTGAAGTGGCGTTACCTCAGGGGGCATTTAGAAACTGGGAAACTGGGCATTGTGCTCACGACAATGCGATGTGAATTATCAAGTTCAGGTGAAGCATGACAGCGAAATGCTGGAACTCTTGGGAATGCTTCCAAACCAATGATAGACAACTTGTGCCTGATGGTGATATCATGATGTATTCGTTTATTATAGAGGTACATGAAGCCCATGAAAGCTGCAATGGCATCTTGTTTTAAGGAGACCAGTGGAACCCTAAGCCATGTCAATGAGAGTCAAAAAAAAACCCCCCCCACCCCCCCCACCCCCCCCCACACACCCACACCAATATGGAACCAGTGCCAGTGCATCACAATAGACCCTTGTTGACAAATGGGCTGCGTGGCTTTGTTGGGTCTGTGCCACACACAAACCGTACCATCAGCCAAAAACTATTGGTAGTGTAACTCATCAGACTACGGCACATGTTTCCAGATCTGTAGTGTCCAGTTGGATAAACTCTAATTATATTCTAATTATACTCTAATTATAACTCCAATAATTCATGTTGCCTTGCTGCGAACATGCTTGCCAGTGTTCAGCCTCACAAGGTAACACCTCACAACTTATACAGGGTGTGGGCATTCCCAAGGCGTCTTGTGAGGCATCACCATACTGTTATCTCATAATGTGACTTGGATTTTGTTTTGGAGTTTATGTGTTGTTCTTATTGTGTTCCTACAATGTAGCAAACCTTTCTAGGAACTTATTTTTCCTCAAACTACAGAGTGGGTTATAATTCCAGTTTTAGCAGTTCATCTGAGCTCATTCACATCTTTGTGTAGCACATGAGAGCAAGCATGCACCACAGCTACTGGTTGAATTGTCTCTTTAGAATTCAGTCCAGAGAGGCTTTCTGTGGCTGTCTCCCAGGCATCAGGTCTTTTGTGTCGCCGCCTGTTTGTAAAGTGTGAAAGAGAAAGAGACCCATGCAACTGCATCTGTGGTCAGTGTGGATCCAAGCTCAGAGTGCATCACACGCAGATGTAGCTCCTCCATAAACACGACCGACATGATATCTGTCTGGATTTTGTCCTCTGCACTGTTGGTAGGTGGAACTGCTTTTGTTTTTCAGCTCAGTGTTCGCCTTCAGGCCTACATCTTTGAACATGTTTAGTTTTTACAGGCCCACTGAGTGTGCTTTTTTCTTTTTTTTAAGTAACAGTTTGATGTTGTATGTAAACACTGTTACAGTCCATATATAAAACTTAAAACAATCTGTTTAGAATTCACTGTTGTTGTGATATCACAAAAATTGTGTTTGCATATATCCATACTTTTTTTATAGCATAATAGCCCCACCCACTGAGGTTATAAGGAGAGTTTTAGCCAGTCAGAACACAGATATATATATATATATATCTGTCCTAAGATTAGAACTCTGTATCCATCACAGGGCAGACACACATATACGTTCAGTCACACACTTACATATAAAGGTAAAAGAGCATGTCTAATTCACCTGATAGCATGTCTTTGGACTGTGGGAGGAAACCACAGGAAACTCACACTAAAATGGGGCAGAACATGCAAACTCCACACCTTGCATCCTAAACAGAGTAGGAAAATTTCAATTCTGTAATGAACCTAAGAAGAGAATCTGCACCTAAAAGGGTGAAGTGCTTCTGTAACCCAGGAGGCTGTTCTGATTCTGTTTTTAGCTCATTCTTTTTTAGCTCAGCAGGACAACTGAAGCTGGACATGACCTGTTTGCTCAGTTTTCTGGTAGTTTATCACATAAAGTGGTAAATCATGCCGAAACACAGCTTCTTGATTCACTTGTTTCAGTGGAGATGTGGACGATTTGCCATAATACACAACATATTTGTTGATGTTTATTTAGACAGCAGAAGGCATGGCACTGTTCGTTCACGCAGTCACAGAATTGTACTCAACAGTCATTGACCTAATGAAAGTTTCCAGTTCTGTGTAAAAGTCAGAGACCAACATCTAATCTTTTAAATCCTCAAACCAGATACAGTGTTCCAAAATAACATACAACAATAGAGTACAATACAGAACAACAAAGCAATACAGGGGCCTCAACAACAACAGCAACAGTAATAATGCAGAGTGATTGTGCAGCTTACACCAAGTTGCTAAGGGTTGCTGTGCTATATTACATTGTTGCTTAGCAGTTGCCAAAGTATACCAGGTGGTTCTACTAGGTACTAGGCAGTTACCAACCAGGTGGTTGCAAACCAGGTACAGCTGTTGCTCTGTGTTTTCTGAGGCATTGCTATGTGGTTTCTATACTATAAGGGTTAGTTGCTAAGGTATTGCTAGGACATGCCTGGATGTGTGGGGTGTTTTTATGCGGTTGCCAAGTGGTTGCTAGATGTTTTCTGAGACATTACTATGCAATTTCTATACTATAAGGGTTGGTTGCTAAGGTGTTGTTAAAATTAATGTTTATGGTAAGGATGAATGACACAATGAGGAGTATAAGTCAGTATCATAGAATTTTCTGCTTGTCACAATCCAAATAACCCCAAACTCATTCAGTGTTCTTAAGGTCTGGACTCTGGGGTGGTCAGTCCATTCTTTTAAGATTACCAACAGCTTCTTTGTTTAATGTCTCGTTGTTTAATATTGTGTATTATGGAAAAGTGTTCTTAGTCTCATTATTTAACTAATACATAGTCAGCAGTATGAGATCAAAGGAAATCTCACTCAGGAAACAAAGGTGTCCTTTAAAAAATGTGGGCAAAAAGACATCTGGTCAGTCTACATAATTATGAATCATTATATTTTAGACTAAAGGAGTAAAAATAAATAAAAATATAAATAAGCATATTATTGCTACAGGCAAACAGAAATAGCATGAATAATGCCATAATACAGACACTACCTTACAGGTCTGTAGCTGAACTGCTGTTTGGCCAGAGTAGTCTATATCCTGCCTTAGCTGAAGTGTTGTTAAGTGTTAACAATACTCCAGGAAGTCAGGATTTACAGTAGTGATGAAGGACAACAATAGAATGCACATTGTGTTGCACGTGATTCTGCCTGTTTTGGTTTTGTTGAACGTTTGGCCTTGGATACAAATACGGACAGAGGTTCTTCCTCTGTGACCTCATCACTCACACCGCACTGCACGTACCAACAAATCAGCTGGTCCCCTCCCTCCATCCTGCTGTTAATGTGCTGTAAAGACTCTGGTGCTGTTTTCTATAGCACACCTAGAATATCTGGAAAAGAACAATATCCATCACATTCCTGGGCTAAGGAATGCCATGGCAGGATATTTCAGCCGACAATTCCTCACACACTAAACAATCACTGAGCATTCCTTAATGTGTTTCCCTGAAGAGCAGCTGTGAAGAAAGCTTGACTGCTGATTAGCCAGTTTGCCTTGAGGACATTTCTTAGGAAATACAAAAGTCTACAACAATCACCCAAAACTTTTTTTGGAAATACATCCTCAAAACGTTGCAACAGCATACAGGTCCTCAGTAAAGTCGCACAGATTTTGTAAAGTTTAGGACTTTTTTCAAACTGTGGGTTGTGGCAATAGCAGTACCAAATAATCTCTGTGTGGTCAAAGGCCCACACTCAAGCGGTACATGGCAGTGCGTAGTTATAAGTCATAATAAACGTTGAAAGTGGAAAACCAAAATCTTAGTAAGTCATGTAGTTATAGTAAGTACTTAAAAAAGTTTGAGAGGACACAGTAGGCTAGTTAACATTGGCTAACCAGAGATAGTGATGTTTCTCAGGTGTTTTCACAACTATTGTGTTCAGTGTGGATCTATCAGCATTCTTCTATTGTATCAGCCTTCTGTCTTCTACTTTTTTGGCTGTTTGACAGTTCACTGGTACTTGGGTCAACATTTAAATCGCATATAGAGTAAGCGATAGGACACATTTTTATAAAAGTGCCATTTATTTGACCAAATAGTATCTGGCCTTAGAGGTCTGTCGAATGTTAGACTCTTGTCTAGTCATTTTTAAATATGATCAGGTGCCTTATGCTGTTGTGAGGCCCACTTCAGTGTCAGGAATAAGTGTTCTGAATGCACAAGTGCATCAAAGCCTGACTCCCTGAATCTGGGTCATGTGTGGAAACGACAAGCATGCTGATCCATTACAGCCAAATGGGTCCAGCTCAGACACCAGCTGCATCCACAGGAGGATGAAGCAATCTGGCCGGCCCTCTCGCAGGCGTGCACTGAGAGAGTGGCACTTGTGTTTATCCATCATCCACTGTCCAAACCTTGCATAACAAGGGGGAGTGACCCCAATAATGAAGACTCCCATTTCTTTATTTTAAAGTGTGTACTCAGAGTGGACTGATCACCTGGACAGGTAATACACAATAAACGGAAGATTACATATACAAGATAAGACAGTTCCCCTCCATTATTGTGATAATTAAACAGAGCAATAACAAGCAGTTTCTTTGTTGAAAAAAAGGCTATAAATATGTTTTTTTCTGTTTGTACTATAAGAGCAGTTGGTGAAATAAAAAAATCATTATAATTATGATGTGTCATCTAATCACTAGCTTTTCAACTAAAGGAATACAATTTAGGGTCCATTGGAGGTATATTGATAGCATTTCCTAAATGAACGAAAGTCAGAAACCACCCAGATTTCAAGTCAAATGGCAATTTAGCACACTGCATTTTCCAGCGGGAGAAGGAAGGAATGCTTATAGCATTTTAACTTCATAAAACACTTCAAATCACAAAAAACAAAAATCACTAAACTCGACACCTTACAGTCTTTTTTCCTCAACACATTTTTAGCTCTTTAGTACTTCTCTGTTGGTATGACTCTCTCTCTCTCTCTCTCCCTCTCTCTACTTCTTTTATAGGGAAATTCCTCAGTTTTAAAAATGTCATAATTAGAAAGTTAAGATCTAAACAGACATCCAGTTGTAAAAGCTCCGTCACAGAAAGCTATTAAACGAATTGGGAATAAATCTGCTTCATAATGTATGAGATGTTGTTTTAAGCAATAAAGCTTTGGCTTAAAACATATTTTAATCAGTTTATTATAATTCATTCGTGGTGGAAGGATACATGCAGGATGCTGCTGTTGAGCCACCAAGATCAAATATCAGACATAATACTGTGGCCTTGCTGCGGAACAGGAGGCTTTTAAATAATTTTTTAAATTTTTTTAAAAACTACATATAATTGTGTTGGTGTGTCTACCAATTTTTTTTGTTTTTGCACATATTGTCATTTCACTTCGCCCTTTCTTACACAGTTGGGTTATATCAAATACCTTATATCTAATCACTTGAGAAATAAATAACTCATTCTTGATGACCAATTCTTTTCTGGAAAACACATTAGGCTGGCCACTGAATTTTGCTAAAAAAAATTGTGCTTTCACAGCAGCCCAACTAAATGTGTCATATTTTAGTGCGTCTGGTGAGAATGACAATATGAGTTAGTGCTCTGCTCTGTGGTGCAGACTAATAAGATGGCGGTCAGTCCTCTGTTCAAACACCTGTGTCTTCTCTAAAACGGCAGCAGTGCCTCCAGAGCTCCTGCATTAGAATTCATGCATCATAAGCAGGACACTCATCGGTGATTCATCACTTCCTTTGCATTCTTTTCTTCTGCTTCATTTTAGGGACATAATCTATTTGCAGAGGCTAAGAGCCCATCTCTGGATCGAGCACATGATTTGGTTTTGTATAGGCATGCTGTTTTTATGTGTACTCAAAAAATAATTATTGTTATTTGAGAAAGAACCCTGTTTTAGATCCAGTGCACTCCTAAAATAGTTCTCAGTTTATACAGAAAACAAATAAATAAAGGAATTGGAGTTACATTAGGCTCTTTAAAGAATCATTAACAGAAAGATTTTGGGCATCACGCCAAAGAATAAAAGCTCATTGTAGAAAAACTAGAGGATGGTTAGTTTTGAACAAGACCATGCCATGTTCTTCACCTCAATCAAGATGTGTCCTCTTCATAGGCTTTAAAGTCAACTCCAAAAAGAACATACTCCTGAGAGCTGTAAGCCCTGCAGCTTATTTTTTGTAGCAGAACTAGTGCTTGTAAATGGCTTCCCACTCTGAGCCTTCGCCTTCGAAGAGAGCAAGCAGGAGACCCATATAATTACTTTTGAGGCTAAGCTCATTTTCAGTTCATTTTCATGGATGACTTTGCTCAAAAGTCCACTGCTGATGTCTGCAGTGTGGTGGAATGTACTCCCAGCACCCTTTGTTTTTCTCTTCTGGGAGGAGGACCAGACAACTGGAGAGCTTTAATTAAAGGAGGAGCATGTGCATAATGAATATCCTACAGAGGTAATGGATGTTTTTTGTAAGGCACTGAGCCTTAACATGCTGAGGTATATGCAACAGTGGATAGAAGCTTTTGTCTTGCTGAGTTACTATTAACAATCTGATTTCACTTCACGTCTCTCTGTTTCACGTGTATGTGGTGTTTTGTCTGTTGGAATACTTATTAGAAAGTAATACGAACATGCAGAGACAAGCTTGTCCCGTAAATCAGTTAGATGTGAGCTAATGTGAGAACTGAACCTAGGTGTAGAACCTAGGTGTAGGTTTGTAATAAAATGAAATAAATATAATTAAAAAGTTTTAAATAGCAACATTTCACTTTCAAATTAATGGCTAACAGCTGAACAAATCTTAGACCTTAGGACATGGGTAGCTAAACTACTAGCTGATTTTCAAAGACCTTCTGTAACTTTCACAGGGATGCTATGTAAGCCACAATCTTGTAACCTTTTTCTGCAGCAAATTGTAAGCAGGCTTGTATATTTTTAATTCAATCATTTAAAGGAAATAATTTCCCCAATAAGTTTTTTTGCTGTGAAAACATATCTAGTTAGTATTACTTCAAGTGTATTAAGATAATGGATTAAAAATCTGTCAGTTTCAAAAACAACATTTCGATAAAAATGTATCTTCAAACAATCCGTCCATGCCATTGACAGTCGTGCTATGGTAAAGCCTAACTGACAGCAAAACTAACTGCAGTTTTAATACTCTTTTCATTTCTTGAATAAAAATATCCCGCCATCCTACGTTATTCCCCCAGAATGCAAAGAATGCTGTAAGAACAATATCCAATTATGCTGTTAGGCAATAAAAAATATCAATCCTTATCTAATATGCATAAAATGTGTTTCTGATGGTCATTTTGACATATAACTAGCTAGTGCATTAGTTAGGAAGCTATTGCACGGACATGTATCCAACAGCCCTTCCTGGTAGATCCTATTATTTTTGCTTTGTTTGTTCTTAATAAAGATGCAGGATACAATCTAACACTATGCATGCCTCTCTGGGCCTACAAACAGCTGTTTTCATCCTTTACTGAGAGCAACTACGTGTTTACAAAACAACATATTTTAACACCTGTGCTGTTCCAGTGCAACGATCTTCACTAAACTTAATAACATTTATTAAACATTTATTAAAATGTATTAAATCCTGATAAAATCTTAAGATTGAACTATAAAAGTCAAAACGTGTTCAAAAACATCAGCAAAAACCCACTGCTACTATAAGATGATTTTTGCCATATGAGATTCTAGTAGTTAGTTAGTGCCAAGCTAACAGCAGTTTGCATTAACACATTGTGGTGATTCTTTATTAAACACAAATTTGTCCCCAAAAGACGTTACTGAAACAAACATATCAGCATATCGTTTCACATTGATCACATTAATCATATTCACAGTCAATGGTGTTTCATCTACTGAAAATGAGAAAATTAGAAATTTCCCCTTTGTATTTTACAAATAATCTAATGCATTGTGATTTTTTCAGCTCTTAATAGTACAGCTCTTTGCTATATTTACCTCGATACCACAGAGGAAAAACATGTGATTGGTCATTTTATTCATCAAGCATGATAAATCCAAATGACAGGTGTATATTTTGTAGTTCTCAGAAATCATTAGTTCTTCTCTGAAGGTCTGGAAACACCTAAAGGTTTTCATCTGCTCATTAACATATTAGCATTGCAAAGGTCAGTATTACAATTACAATACTCTGAAGCTTTACTTGGACACTGTATTAGGGAGGTGACTAGAAACCTAAGCAGGGCTTCTGGGCTTCAGAGTCTGTTTGCAATATAACATGGTGAGCAGGTATCAGCATGGCACTGGTGTCTCCAGCATAACACTCATTATCTAATAAAGCAGGTGTAATTCTTTAATCATTGGACAGTGAGTGGCTTCCTTCAATGGTCCCCCCAAAATCTTAATGATTTACTGAAGATAACAGGTAAACAGAGTCAGTTCTAGAGTCAAGACTACCTTCATGTGGTCACTTCTTATTGTACTGGGCATCTAAAGTAGCTTAGCAGCTGCTTGTGACTAATTATTATGTGTATATTTTCACCCCTCAGTGAAGTTTTGTTTACTGCTTTTGATATCTCATTGCTTTGACTGTAACTTGATCAGCCTGTGTCCGACTATCATAGGCTGCTAACAGTATCCAGAAGGCCTGCTACCTCCTTCCTTCCTCAGATTAAAGGCTATGGAGGCAACATGTTAGGCCTGAAGCTGCCTATCTGTTTGTTCGGCTATCTCCCATCACTCACTGATCTGCTTCTGAATGTTCTCTAAGGTTCCCTGATCACTCCCACTGAATTTATTTTACAATTGTTACTGAGGTAATAACTGGGCTGGGCCTCCTAGCTCAAACGGCATGGTTTTCAGGGTATAGACCACCTCTATAAACGTAGATAAATATGTACATATTTAAAATGGTTTTTTTTTGCTTTTGGCTACTCATTTAAAAGGTATCTTGGCAAAAAGTAGTCAATTAGCAAAAAGCAGTCAGTCACTATGTTTAAGTAAAGGAAGCACTGTGTGCATTTGAGTTACTATTGGCAAAGTCCTATTTATTACTGTGAAATAGATGTGTGCAGTACTGTCAAAAAATCTGAGAACACCAAGATTGAACGTCAGGCACATTATCTTCCTGCTGTAATTTTGAATGACATGGACTAGTAAAGTTTGATCACCTCCTACCTGCTACCTCTGGCAGCTGGTGCACATTGGGCGCACGCCTTGTCATCATCTCCTTTCCAAGGCAGCTGGGTTTTTGGTAGCTGTTTCTATGAATGTTAGCATCTGTTTAATAGAGAGCATGCTGTAAATGAGATCTGTGTGAACAGTTTGTTTGGAGGACAAACCTGCTGGAAACTGCAGCATATACCACAAAATCAAAGATGTAATATTATACTTAGTAGTGGAGGCTGAACTGTTTTGTTAAATATATCTCTTGCTTTTATGTGAGGCTGATAAAAGAATAACCTGTACTTAAAGGTTGTTTTAACTGGAAATTAAATAAAAATAAGGGCTGTCTCTGATATTTATACAGAGGTATATATAACAGCCCTGTGGGCAGTATTGATTAGCACGTGTTGACCTACATGGCAAAACCTCCTGCTGCATTACGGCGTCTGACAATCAGTCTCACAGTCATGATCTGTGTAAAAGTTGTTCGTTATGTTGGTCTGCATTGAGTTCTCCATCCAGCTCTGCTTCTAAACCTTCAAAGCTTATTTCTAAAAGGCTGTAATTTCAAGATAATTGCATGGTGAGTATACTTCTGGGTTGACTTGCACTGTAGCTCGGTTTGTTTATGCTGACTTGTTTATGTTGACAGTATGGCTGTTCTCCTGTCAACTCCAACACCAGTCATTATTCATCAAATGAAGCTTTATGATTGGACAGAATGGTCTGTAATAAGTAAGCTGATGTATATAGCTGTAGCTTTAGCACAAGAGACTCAGTGAATTCAGCACTCTACATTAGACAAGGGTGTAATTACAAAGTGTATGCTTCAGAGCAATTTAACACTGTAAGTGTTAATTTAACAATGCTCCTTCTACTGTGTGGGCAGAGAATGAAGACGGGCCTGGCAGCATTGGTAGACAGCAGTACTGGACACATGGCTGTTACAGCTCTGGTGGTACATTAAAGTGAATTAAAATCAATTTCTTGTTGGATTTCTTCTTCTTCTATAATGATGATGCAGCTGACGTTTTGTTGATAATGTAACAAGCTTGGCCTTAACATGGAAAACTGAATTTTCCTTATTTTGTAGACTTACAGAGACAAAGTGATCAGATCCCAAAAGAATGTTGAATTACTACAATAGAAATATGGGAATTACTCTAGCCATATTTTAAGATGGGATCCATGCTTAATAAATGTAAACAGTAAATTCGCAACAGCATATTTGAAAAGCTGGGTATTAAAAAATTCCTGTTGATTGATTTCAAAAACATAAATTGTCAGTCACCTACATGGAAAGCTGTTATTTGTACTGAATTAATCAGATAATATTTACTTATGTTCTTGCAATTAGTTGCTATCACTTAATCCAAACAAGCTGTTTGTACCATCTAGTTGAAAATTCAAGTGTACTTAGTTTAGTGAGTAGAACAAACTTAAAACAAAATACAAACAGCTTGAACTGCTTTAAAAAAACATACACACAATTACATATTATGTCTGTGTTAAATGTAGCTTTTGATACATTTTACATGTTTTGGGTGTCTTAATCATGAATTTATTTGTAACAAGACAACAATTACTGATAATTCTGACTTCTACACTAACACTGGTCTTACAGTATGTAGTTTGGAAGACTGTAGGAGGCTTTTTGTACATTTCAGTTTGTGATCATTACAATTATATCACTGTAGCTACCCCAGCTGAATAATGGTCAACTAGAAAACTGATGATTTACGAAGGTTTATTCTTTTCCGTTTCATGAATTCACCATAAGAGCTGGATTAAACAAAGAAAAAGGGAATCACATGTCCATTTGTTTGTGCAAGAACAAAAGGAACATTTAACAAAGCATGTTTTAATAAAATGTAATAAGAGGACAGTTCTTAGTCTCCCACATAAGAAACTCAATATAATTGCCCAAATACCTTGTTCATCGTCCAGCTAGGAGCTAAGTTTCATAGTGGGAATCGTTCAGAGTCCCTTTCCATTTTCCGCATTTCCCTCCGTTATCTGCATTTCCCACCATTATTGTCATACATGTGCAACAACCAATGGGCAGTAGAAAAAAAAAAGGCAGTTGCCAAAATAAAAGTATTACATTATATGTGTGCATACACAGGAAAGACTGCAGTGAATAAGGACATTAAATAAACAAAAAAAGAGATCCTTTACAATCACAGTTTATGCAACGGAACAGTGTGATTTGTGTGATAATATATGATAATACTTACACTTTGTTTATTAAAAGCTTGAGTGTATTTAACTCTTATATTATGATATTATGCATAATATCTGTGAATTTAAAAAAACGAACAAATTTACATCAAATGATTTACATAAACTCAATTTATTATGGTGTACAGTGTAAAATGTTGTGTTAATGTAAACAGTAGAGAAACACAGAGGAAAAATGTTTTTAATCCATATACCTTAGCCTTAAAACCACAATCACAAAATCAGTCTGTTATATTTTACAGAATAAAGACAGGTGAAAAAAATAATAATGTAGAAATACGTTTTTGGTACATCAACCAGAGAAATAAAACGTTTCTGCATCTTAAAGATGATAACAGTAGAACAGAGCTGTGTTGGAAATGCAGGAAGCTTATCGTTTATTAGTTTAGATTAAATAGAAATTAAAGGAAGAAAAATGTGTCCGCTGAAGCACAAATAGGAAACAGAATGCTGACCATGACTATTAGGCCCGGATATTCATTAAACTGTTATCTGGCTGAGAGGCAGAGAAACATTCCCTTGAGCTCCAGCGTTCTAATTTTTTCACCGTCTTGGTCGGATGATGAACGCCAAAGCACACATGGCTGCATTAAATATAGGTGACTGTTAATTATCCCTTATCTGGAGCTGTGCATGTCAGATGACAGGAAGACTTGAAAAGGATGGCACCACACCCCATCTATAACCGGTCAACATCCTCCCTCCATATACACAGACACGCCTGTAACTTTGGCTACAAACTACATCAAAAAAGATCATTAAGGACAAGAACCTGTACTTAGATCAGCTGCTTACCTAACATGCATTCTATATTAACATACTAAATCTCTAATGTCTGTAAAACTTGTTTTGCATTTTGTTTGCTGTATCTGTTTATTTGCTTAATATAATATAATAAAACACAATGCTTATTTACTTTTCTTTAATGTGTTAAATTAAGTTATTAGCAATTAAAAGCATTAAACTACTTAGTAATGTGTCCTTATTGAGCATGTTAAACTTAAACTTGTGCAGCACGGTGTGTAGAATGTTGAATACAAGTAACTGAAGTAACTGACAAGTTTTGTCAGTATTTAAAATGTAGGCTCACTTTGTCTGTTCTAACTAAAGTAGACATCAGAGTAAATATTGTGACACACCTATACACACATATTGTGTTTATCACAATAAAATGTCTTGAAATATCATGACTCTATTTGACCACCTCTATTTAAAATTTTAAAAGCACACATTTTAAACATCATCAATGCAACTATGTTTTTAAATCAGAGCATCCTTATTCATATTCTATAGAAAAAGAAAAAAAAAAAGCCTAAGTAGAACGATAAATCAAGGTAATCAGTTATTAAACTCAGTGTCTCAGATAATTTCAGACATTAATTCAAATGATAAGCACTTTTTCATACAACAGAAAATTTACACAAAGATTTTGTGAGTGTTTGAGTGATTTAGAGTAGTTTGGTGTGAAATGGTTCAGATTTCTTTACAGTGGTATAGATGGGCACCAATGGTCACCATGTCAACACAAATATAGACATTTTATTTACCATTTAGACAACCAGTGTACTTCTGACTTTAATATAGAATGTTGAAGATAGTAAAATAATAAAATATATAAAACAATATGTTTTCTTTCTCCCTCCACCATGAATGGATTGTAAGACCGACATGTTCTTACAACAGTGTGCAACTGTGGGCATTTTTCAGTGTGCCTTTTTAAGATGTGTTCTAAGCCTTCTGCTCAATGTTATTTTTGTCCAGAAAGAGAAGAATAACCTTCTCTACTTTTTCCCAGTCTTTTTTTACAGAAATAACTATAATTTAACTTGAATATGGGTTTGGTTTCTTCGCCTCTTTAGTGAGATACACTAAGATAATATCACATGTTTTAGTGATAAAGTGTCATGTAGTGGTGTAATAGTCGTGGATATCCTGTATTTCTAAAAAAAAAAGAGGAAAAAATAGAAGAAGACAGTTCATAGCCTAAAATAAAACATCTAAAGATCAGCTGCTATCCAAGTAACAGTAAAAGCAGTTCTGAGCAACAAAGCTATGGTAGCTCTTTTCACTGAAATGACAGAAATAGCATAATCACTGTGCTGCAGTGAAGCTCACGTTCATTTATATAGCTTTAAACACAACATACGAACACTGTTAGCAGACAATATGATGCAGTGAAGGATCTTGAGAGAGGCATTCACGTCTCAATGTCTTATTGTCATTGTTTTTGTTCTTATCAGTGTGCTGTTGTTTCTCATGTTTCATTTAGAAAAAGCAGTTCATTAATTAAACCACAAGGACATTAAAGGCCTTCAGTGGCAGCATGTTAAAAATGTCCTTTTCCCCCTTGGGACACAAACTCACTCTGCTAATTCTGTATCAGCCTTTTAAAGACAATACTTTGGTGAACATTAAGATCCTTCATAAAACTTCATCACTGCTCAGAAATACACACATAAGGAGGGCAATGCAAACAAATAATATTACATACAATACCAAGATTAATTATTGATGAATGAAACGTCTTTAAATAGAGTACAATTTCCATAGAGTAAAATTTCCATAGAGTAATATGTGCATTTATTATTTGAGTTTTTATATTAAACATTCAGCAAATCTTAAATAAAAAAATTAAGATAGAAATATGATGCAGCACTGCTTACAAATCACTGGATAAAAGATAAAGAAGGCACAAATGAGACAAAAATAGTTTTTGATAGAGAAATGAACTGATAAGGTTGGTGCGTGGTAAAGAAATGTAGTGCTAATCTACTGAACCGAATAACTAAAAATGATAACATGGGAGACTGTTTATTCACCCAGTTTTTTCAAGTGCTTGTAAGCTGTAAGTACATCTATCAGACTGATATGTGTGAAATTAATCAGACTGCCTAACCTGTTTTATGCTGATTTAACTTCACATTTGCATTAGAAAAAGTAGTATGAGGTGTTATTGTTATCGGTATTATCATCAGTAATCAGCTTGGAAATTCCATGTTTGTTGGTCACTAGTTCCGGGTTTTCTGTTAGTCAAAAGCTGGAAGATGCACTATCGCTCAGTGCCAGTTAGGTCATGGATGTGGAAAACAGAGTGAAAATGCCATTCTGTCCCCACCCTGAGGTTTGCTTTCCAGCCAGATATGCTGTGTCCTAAAAGGGTGGCGTTACTGGTACTCCTGTTCCCTGGCTGGGGGTGTGAAAGGCCTGTTGTATGTGTGTATGGCTGGTCCAGCATGTGAGCGAAGGCAAGACAGGGGAAAAGGTTTCTGACAGAGGGGATCTTTGTGCATATCCAGGGAGCACATTTCCCGTCTTTTTAAACCAAACCCCCTTGGCCCATGACATCATACCCCACAGTCAGACAGGGCAAGAAATCAAACTTAGAGAGGCAGAAAGAAGAGACACATTGTACTGGAGAGAGGTGGGGCAAGAAAGAAAGGAAACGGCACGCGGCGAGTGGAGTGGAGTGCGGTGAGTGAGGCATAACACTCTTTCACTAACCCACACGTAGGAGGAGAAAGAGGAGAAGGAAATGAAAGGAGTAGCCAGGAAAAGGCTTGTGTGTTGTCCTGGACTGGGCTTTACTGTTTTTTCTCAAACACTTGTAGTCATTGGGTTTTATGTAGACTTTGAGCATGCTGTACTGTGTAAGGTTAAACAGGATTACAAAACCCTCTTGGAACTTTAGCTGACAGTTTGTGTTGAGTGAGGACAAGAATCTGTGGATTAAATGTGGCCTTAAGAGTTTTAATCCTTAAGGCTGAAGCTAGTTTAAGGTGGTTGGCACTTTCTCTTTCGTTTCTCTGCTGTTTGACTAAAAAGCTAGCCAGAACCTGAAGAAGATTCAGTACCAAGAGGTAGGCCATTTTTGCAATGCTGTTTGAAATGCTTACCACTTTCACTTCCCTCTAAATTATCTTTATGACTGTTTAAATAATTCTGTTCATTCCTTTCTGCTGATGTCATGTCTCACTTCTCTTTCATTAACAACAAGCTGCTCCATTTATCCCCCCACTCCCCTCTCCTAAAAAATTCAGGCTCCTGTAAGGGATCCTATTTCAGGATGGTCCTGTTGTCACTGCTTGTGCTTTGTGTCAGCCAGTAGCACCCTCAAGAGTGCAGGGCAGAGGCGTCTAGCGTTACCGCCAAACTTTCAGTGAGTTTTGTTTGTAAAGGTGAATAAGGAACACAGTAAAGCATGCAGTTTCTTATCAATGCATTAACTAGGGTTGATCTGCATAGGGAGGCCTGGCTTTGTGTTAAGTTTATTGGGTCAGGATAACTGCTTCCAGATGTTTTAATGGCAGCAACATGTAGAGAAGGTTACACTGAATAATAAGAATGTGCAAAAGTTGTCCTTCGACAGTTTTGTATGTTATACATGCACTTTTTAAGGTTTTATTAAAATTATTTGTACAGTAAAACCCAAACTTAAATAGTTTAAAGAGGTTTACTAACAATAAGGACTTTGCTAAGGCCATACACATGAAGTAATTAACTATGTTCACATTCTATAAGCTTATTTGTAAGGAATATCAAGTTTGGAATTCATTGCTTTAGACAAAATTAAAATCTTGTTTAAATTCCTGGCATGTTAGACTTTAGTGATTAATAAAACTATTTAGAATATGACAGCTGTTAGAATAAGTGCCATTACAAACTCCATAAATTACATAACATATCAAATGCTGCCATTTATACACATAGCAAAAAAATTTCTTACCAATAAAAATACATTTATTGGTGATTTTATTGTGTGCAAATACTACAACATGTAGATTTTTATTGAAATTTACTGAACACAAGACTGTAATGGGTTTTCTTTCTTAGGTTCCAAAAATTACCATATTAAAGAATTTAAGTTTTTGAAGAAAACTATACCATATTGAAACGTTTGGACAGAAGCACTTAAGCACTTAAGCAGCTTTTAGCTGGTTTATGCCACCTTTGGTTCAACAGAGTGCTGAACTGTGCTAATTTCTACATCTAATAATAGATACTAGCAAAAAATTGCTGAACCTAAAAATTGCCAAATGATTATTACATTTCTGTGTTATGCTAACAAAACCTGTTTAGGTATTATTTACTTGCCTGATTGAAAAGCAAGATAGGAAAATCCAGGTCTAAAGAAGCAGCACTGATACACATACAGACATACAAACACAATTTAATTAGGCTAGCCGGCTAGGGCGGCGTATCCTTCATCACTTGCATTAACCAGCAGGAGCCTGGAGGACAGCTGAGCTATGCGGGGAATGTCAGAGGGGGTTCAGCGGGGCATCCACATCCCCCCACAGAGAGCTTGGCTTATTACAATTGGAGCTGCCAGGGAGTACAACTAGACCTGAGGCCGAGAGAGGGAGGGGAAGTGTACAAGTTTTGGTAAATAGGCAAAAAAAAGCAAGTTGACAGTTGCCTTTGGCTTATCACATAACTAAACACATACGTGAGTCTGTTTAAGATGATGTATTATAAATTATGAATTTAAAGAAAGTTTTCCATTAAACACCTGTACAGGGTTTCTGGGAAAGGTTTCTGTGCAGTTTGTGGGCACTGGTACAACTGAAATAAACATTTTAACAAGACTGTTACTAGCATAATAAGCGCAGAGCTTTAGCAGTCGTTCATAATAACTCCATTTGTTAATTTTAAAACCAGATGAAGAACTACATATCACTGTTTACTTTTAACAGACTCTCCTTATCTAGGTTACAATTATTTTCTTAATAACTGGATAAATTCTACCCTCACTAAAATTGGTAGCTAGCAGCTACTCGCCTAGCGCAACAATAATAAAACATAGACTTGAAGTCTTTATATAATGTCTTTAACTTTTACACTCACATGCCCGTTACACACTGAAATTGTGTATTGATATTTTGATTACTTAATTAGCATGATTAATTACTGTGGCTGTAATCGGGGTCCTCAGGTTTCTGCTTATATTTGGATTTAACTAAAACATCTGCACACATCTTCCTCACCTCTATCATGTTAGGATGTTATAACTATTGTCTGCTTATGCTGGACATTCTGATCACAAGTTTAAAGCATTATGAGCTATATCAGGAAAAAGGTGGATGTGCAATAGCCTGGTAGCTCAAAATCTGTCTAACATGTTGACTATTTCAGGTGAGGAGGAAAACTGGTCAATCTGATTTCTCACTAACCTGTTCCTTCAGATAGGGCCTGAATGTTGCTTAAGTGGTGCTGTAGTCAAAGTGTGGACAAGATGGTGGTCTGGAGGTTCAGAGGTCAAATGATAAGGGCCTTCCTGTCTCCAGCTGAGTGTGGCACTCTTACCAATCAATAATATTGACAGTTAATCAGTTAACTCATCAGTAAACTCAACTCATAAAAGGGCATCTCTTTTCTCTTTACTAATCTATGCACTCTCTGCCTGGTGTTTCGGTGACTTGGGGAGCTTCACATGACACTTAATGGCACTCTTCGCTTAGAGGTATAACTGAAGGGGCAGGGGTGGGGTTGGTAAGGAGAGGAAACGTTGTGGTAGTCAACACGCCCTGAGGCCATGGCTAGTGTAGTGTTGTGGAGAACAGGGGCCTTTATTCAATTCAGCCTGGTTATATATATAAAGCCACATTAAAGACAGCACCACGTGACACGCACCAGAACCGCCTTGAAGATGAAGAGGCAGACATTTCATTAGCTGCAGTATTTTTGTAGGAGCAGAACCAGAAAAACTAGTGTTTCTTTTCCAAGGTCCTAGATGGGAAGTGGCTGTAAACCATTAACTGTTTATGTTGATTTATACTCTAGTTTTTCAGATGTTGTTTCACAATATAGACCTGGAAAATGGTTATTTAGCCTGTATATGCAGAGGTGGCAGGTAACAAAGTACAAATACGTTTAGTTTATATTTACTTTTATCATTTTTTAGGGATCTAAAAAACTTTTACTCATCACATTTTTAAAGATCTGTATTTTTTACTCACTATATTCTCAAAACAGGCTTGTTACTTGATTGATCTATTTATTTTATTTTATTTATTTCTTAAAGTATTTTTCTCTCCAGGCACCTAATGAAGTGAAAATCAGAATCCTACTGGCTGTGGAAGTGAAACCTGTGATTGGCTTCTTTCACGGCTTTCAGGCCCCCTGCAGCAAACACGCGGAGAGAGTAAACAGCCGTGAGCTCAGTGGTTTATACAGGCTGTGCATCTGACAGACAACTTCATCAGTGGCCTAACTTAGTGCCGGAGTGGCTTATCAGGAGAGCAGGGTGAGAATTCCCGGTGAGCTGGAAGGGTTGTAGTAACTGTTAGCTAATGTCTAAACTCACACACATAACGCCAGAACCCTGAGTTTATATCTGCGGTTAAACCAGCGACCTCTGTCGCAAACTGGCACAAACCTGGCGTGCCAACTGTAACCGAGACTCGTAAAGTGGATTCAGTGAATATTAAGGTAGCTTTCATTCCCATTCCACTTATGGTGTACGTGTGGACCAGCGCTGTGTGTCCACATGACTTTTTAAGGTGGATTGCATGCTGAAGTTACATTTTCATATGCCTGCTGCGTTAGTGCTGGCCTGCAGTGCCTAGATCTGGGTTTATAAGATTGCTGTGGTCTTCTTTCTCATATTCACTCATCAGCTGTTTGATGTAACTGCAGTGTCCTCTGTATTGGGTCTGTCCAGTAAGTGGCAGTAAGCTGAATGTAGTCTGATATTATGATTGCTGGATATTAGCTGTGTCTGTCTTTGTGTGTGTGTGTGTGTGTGTGTAATTTGGGGTTTGCTGGTCTGCCTTATGTTACTCCGGGTCTGAAAAATGTCCCATTCTGGCCCTGGTCTTACATAAGAGAATGACCAGATCTGGAGTTCAGTTTTGACCGCTAAAATGAAACCAAGAATCAACTTTTTTAGTAGTGATTCCAACAATGCCAATTTCAAATTCTGGACGATGCATGAAGTTCTAGTATAAATCCTCAATAAAACACAAAATGTTTTTAAATTTCTGACTTATAAATCATTTTTGAAGAAATGCTTTTACTTTTTTACATTTTTGAACATGAACTTTTATACTTGTGTATGAAAAGTTCACCAGTATTTTATACTGGTGTACTTTGGCAACCTCTGGGTATGTGTGGTGTGTCTTGGTGCTCTGCTGTTTTTACTAGTGGCAGAATGTAGGCTGTGTGACTACAGAAGTGTGTTGTGTTGCCCCAGATATGCTCATAAGTAACTTTTATCTGCAACAAAGCATGTTTAGATGCCGATTCCAAACATCAGAAAAGTAGTTAATGCTTAAAGTATTGTCTGTGATCATTGGTCAGGATGATAATCACTTGAGCCCTAATTTTACAAAAACTGTTCAGTATAAAAACACACCACCTTATGATATATGTGCTAATTCTGATGTTAGCAGTGCAACCTTACCAGTGGCCAGGGGTTTAAACACAGCACAAAATGATTCACTGTTAGCACCAATCTTTACATTAAACTATTACTTAATAATAAATACTGTACATCTGAGAATCAATACATGATCACTAAACGTAATATTGTCATAGCCATCTGAATCAATATTTTATTACTGATCAGATGTCTGAAAAATGAATAATGTAACAGATTACGTAAAAAAAATGTACGAAAAATTACGAAAGTATTTTTGCAATATTTGCATACTTCTAGTGTAAGGGTCCGGGTGGTGCCGTTACTGCCAGCAGAGGCCGCAACGGTGGTGCCGTTGTGGGGGACTACAGCCTATAATGCCTACCCTCAGACTGCCCCAGGCTAATCAATCCAACAAGCTACAAAACAGTGTGTAGATAATGTAAATAGTTCTGTATAGTTCTATAGATCATCTAAACAATACTGCAAATAAAGAATCTTTGCATTAAAAAAGTGTTTCTATTTCAAAGGGTCTGTCACATCTGGTGTAAAGATGGCCATATGAAGCTGAGCTTACTCAGAGGTATTTTCCCCTGAGGAAATTGTGCTCGCCTTCTTACTGCCCATGAGGTCCCCATGTCCTGTAGGGAGACTACACTCTTCTCCCAACTCATAATAGGGTAATCCTCAACCATCAGTCCTCCAAAAATCAAGAGAACTGAATAAAAAAACCTTATTTAGGTGAATTATTCAAAATACAAATGGAGACCATTTGGATTCCTTCCAAGAATTCTTTTTGTTACTATTGTTGTTGCTAAAAACATCTTAATATTTTGTTGTTAGCCCTTTCTCTCTGCTGCCAGCTATGGCAAATATAGCTAATCTAAAGGCCTTAGCTATACCTAGCTATCTTTGTCCGCCCTAGATAACATTGGAGTCCAATGGTAAAACACAAATTTAGTTTTTCTTCATTGGTTTAAGAATTTTGCTCTCTGCACCATCCTATACAGCTCCTCTATGCTATCAACATGAATGACTCCTCATAAATCATTCACTGGCAGGATTAGATTTCATAGGTTAGTGTTCAACAAACCCATTATCCTTTACAAATTATTACAGTCCCGTCCTTCATTATGCATAATGCTCCCATGCAATGATTTCTTCTAGCTTGGCACAGTTTTTACTGTATGTTCTATGTAAGTACAGTGTTGTACAAGTGTTTGGCCCCTTCATGATTTCTTATTTTTTTGTATGTTTGTCACTCTTAAATGTTTAAATTCATCAAGCAAATTTAAATCAGTTAAATTAGTCAAAGAAAACATGAGTAAACATAAAATGCAGTTTTAAATGAAGGTCTTTATTATTAAGGGAGAAAAAAAAAATCCAAACCTCCATGGTCCTGTGTGAATCCATGAAACCCGACCTGAATCCTAATGAGATGCTGTGGCATGACCTTAAAATGCAGTTCATGTTTGAAAACCCCCCAGTGTGGCTGAATTACAACAATTCTGCAAAGATGAGTGGGCCAATATTCCTCCACAGCGCTGTGAAATGCTTGATTGGAGTTGTTGCTGATAAGGGTGGCCCAACCAGTTATTAGGTTTAGGGCCAAACACTTTTTCACACAGGGCCATGTAGGTTTGAATTTTTTTCTCCCTTAATTATAAAAATCTTAATTTAAAAACTGCATTGTGTGTTTACTTGTCTTGTCTTTGACTAATATTTAAAGTTGCTTCATGATCTGAAACATTTAAGAGTGACAAACATGCAAAAAAATAAGAAATCATGAAGTGGGCAAACACTTTTTCACACCACTGTATATTATATGATTTAAAACTACACAATTAAAGTTCTGAATCTACATTTTTGTGTGTTTTCAGAGGCCCTCCACAATTTCAGAGGATGACAGTGAGTTAAAGAGCGAGAAGAGCCTGAAGAGTGTTAGTTTCTTAGAACCGGTCAGTGTGATCTCCAGTGACAACATGGATCTCGAGACCCAAAGTGAGAGGCATGTGACAAGTGGGCAGAATGGTGTGCGGCACAGAGGAGAGGCGCTGGATAGTGAAGTTGCCCAGGAAATACGTTACCTTGATGAGGTGCTGGAGGCCAACTGTTGTGACCCTGGAGCTGAGATGACTTCAAATGGAACTTGTTCTCCTGAGGTTCAGACAATCACTGTTGAAGGAACTGGGCCATCTGTTCATGTGTCTGATGTGCCATCCTCAATTAGTCATAAAGTAATTGTAGAGGGGAATAAACAGACGACTTATGTTGAGGACAGTTTGAATAGTTCAAACCCGAATGGCCACTCAGGAATCATGGGCGAAAGTAGTAGAGCTCCTGAAACAGGAACGACCATCAAGAAAGAGGCACGTTTTGAGCTTCGAGCTTTTCATGAAGACAGAAAGCCATCCAAGCTCTTTGACATACCAGCGGAAAAGGAAATAAGGGTAAAGAAGGTCAGGCCTTCAGAAGAGATTGCAGAGCTAGAGAGAGAGCGTTTGGAACTCATCAAAGATCAAGCTGTCAAGAAGAATCCAGGAATTGCAGCAAAGTGGTGGAACCCACCACAGGAAAAGTCTCTGGAAGATGAGCTGGAACCAGAGCAACTGGAGTCACTTAGAAAGTATGAAGAGAGAAAGCAGAAGAAATCTGAACCTAGTCAAGTTCCACAAACTTCCCCCAAACAAACTGTCTCTTTTGTCCAACCTGATGCAGGAAACAAGGAAGATGTTGTGGTTCAGGGCATTGATTTCTCTGCAGCACGACAACAGTTTCTCCAAATGGAGCACGACAAGCAGCAGACAACAAAAAGAAGTGTGGCTCCCCAGATCTACTCTGCAAAACCTTATTCCAGGGCCTTAGATGTTGAGAAGTCAAACAGCTCTATCACAGTCACTAGCCATGGTAGGGTCACCTTGGAGGTTGGAGAAGAAACAAGCCAGGTCAAAGGAGTTGTGTTTAGTTCTGGAGATTACTCTGACAATGAGGTTAAACATGATGACTTCACCTGTGCCCGAGCAGTGATGACCATCTTCAAGGATGAAGAATCTGATTTGTACCAGCGGTCCACAAATAGTTCCTCCTACCATCCTGAGGAGATCGACTCTGGTTTGGATGACCTGTCCCTCAGGTCCCAGGACACCACTGTGCTTGAGACCCTGTCCAATGATTTCAGCATGGATAATATAAGTGACAGCGGAGCTTCTAATGAGATCATGAGCGCCTTCTTGGAAAACTCCCTTGGTGACTACTCCTTTCCCTGTACTCCAGTGGCCACAACACCCATTGACGGTAAGCTGGAAGGCAGCAGAAAATCGACAGGTGATCAGAGTGGCTCTTGTACAGGAGACAGCCTCACAGAGGAGGAGCTGGAATACCATGCAGGCATCCTGGTCCAAAACGCAATCCAACAAGCTATTGCACATCAGACTGACAAATGGGAACCACTTAAGGTCATGAACCAGTCCTCCCCCATCTCTGAGAGACACATGAATGTTTCTGAAGCCTTAGCAAAGGCCTGTGAAGAGAAATCACAGTCTCCTAAAGAGACATTCCCTGTGGATGAGAAGAAAACTGCAGCTCCTAAAATTATTGTACAGGTGCCCACAGTCCAAGCCACTCCAGCTATTCCAGTGAACACATATAGGCCTCTGAGTCCCTCTCCCCCACCGAGTGAAAAGTCAGAGTTCAGCTATTTCAGTAAGTACTCAGAGGCAGCAGAGCTCCGAAGCACAGCATCAGTGACTCGTGCCCAGGATGCAGAAGTCATGTCAGGGCCCTTCAAACTGCGCTCACGCAAGCAGAGGACACTGTCCATGATAGAGGAGGAGATTCGGGCAGCCCAGGAGCGAGAGGAAGAGCTTCGAAGGGAGCGGCAGGCCCAAAGCTTGCGTCCAAATCTCACTGTCAAGCAGAGGACAAACAGCCTTCCAGCTAAACTGATCCTTACTGGGAAAACAGCTCCAGGTAAGTCAGTTTCAGATGCCTTATATTATGTAGAAATCAAGTTTACTCTGTTACCTTGATGCTATTCCACAATTTACATGCACTTTATTAAAAAATTATTAAAGTTACATAAGGCCTTCTTAGCAGTACTTCTTAAAAATCTGAGATAACATCTTTATGTAGTGATGGCTGAGGAGGGGTTTAAATGGTAACACTGAACTGGAATAAAATACATTTGAGAGGAAGATGGTTACTATATTATCTTTGCACATCTGATGTCATTTTTATTCAGATGTCCGGGACAGATGGCTGCTCTCACCTGAATGCTATGGTTGGGATGTTTTTGGTGCAGAGATAATCAGCGCACTTTTGTACAATTTAATGCACGTGGACAAACAACTGGTGTGGTATAGCATTGCATTACCTTTGGAATGCTGGTCCTCGCTTAATCAATTACTGGCCTCTGGTGGTGTCAGAAGGAACCGCATGGGGATGCTAAAATCTTTAGCATACTAGCAGTAGGATACTCTCACAGAAATGTGATGACCCCTCACAGAAGGTTGTTAAGTTAATAATCCTAGTTTAGGTTTCATTCATCACTTTTAATTAAACAACCAGACTAAAAGAGCACATGAGATTTTGAGGGTACAAAATAAATATCACTAAAATTTCGATCGGACAGTCAGTTGGCTTTGCTCTGTGTCAGTAGTCCATTTCGTAAGCCACACCTTAGATTATAGTATATGACTCATTATGGCTGTTGTAGTATAAGTCAGACTAGTAATAATAATAATAGGAGCTACTGTAACAGATTGAGCTCAGGAATTGGACTCTAAAGGTGCAATGTATGGTTTTATAGAGCAATTGTTGATATTTGGCAAAAACAAACAACCCCTCCACTCAGTTCTCCTTTTCACCAGCTTCTTGTTTGAATTGTCCTGTTCTAGTTTAAACCGTGCATCAATTATTATTATAACCCCTAAGGTGCCTGAATGTAACTGCTGCACCATTTAAAGTGGGAAGGAATAATTTCAATGAGAATAGTATGGCTGGTATTTCGACATCTTATGATACCTCCTAACGAATCTAGACTCTCCAACCTTTCTTTATCTTCTAATGAATAGTAAATTAAAACTATTAAGCTTTTAAGGTATTTTCCAGTTTCTCTGATTTGCACAATACATGGGATACTATCAAGATTTTTCTTGGCTTTCTCATTTCCCCTATTCAGTGTTCACTGACAGGGAGATGTGAGGAGTCCAACTGGAATGAAATTTCTTGGGAGTGGGGTGGGGGTTGAGGGCGTTGCGGGGTGGAAACAGCCCAATTGGGAGTCAATTCTAACCAAACACTCAGCAACATTATTTAGTATTGAGAGGCCTGGACTGAACTGGATTGAACTGCTTTCTCAGTTGTCTAGAAGCTGCTTACCATAAAAGTTGGCCCAAAAGAGCTGAAAACATTAGCAATCACTCCTTTCGTTGCATTTCAAGGATCAATAACAATAAAACTGTATCTTAAGGTATCATGCAAATTTAGCTTTAGTAGGAAAGATCTTGGTTCCATAATGCTGACTGCTATGTTTTGTTCCCTACTTTGTTCCCTAGTTTTCCACCTCGTTAAGCTTCTAATATATCCTAATTTGCATTTGTCTCAGGTAAAATTGAGAAGATCCGACCTGCACCTCCAGTATCCCCTGCCTCTTCAAATGGTGCCCCATCCCCTCTGTCTGATTTAGGAAGCGATGATTCTGGTGGGAGCCAGCGGCCCAAAAATTTCATGCAGACCCTGATGGAAGATTATGAGACGCACAAAGTCAAGCGTCGAGAGAAGGCAGAGGACAACAGCGTAAGTGTCACAGTAAATTAATAGCAGGATATAAAAGAGAAACATAATAACATGGCCTCTCATGACTAAACCTTGATTAAAGGCCTTAGATTCAGGATTCAGCAGTTTATTGTCATATTTACCTTACTCCCACATTACACATTACTAAACACAATATAGACTCCTTGTAAAAAAAATATTTGCATTGAGCAGGAAGTGTTGGATTTTAGTGCTATTCAGGAAGAAGAAAGTTTACCATGAATAATGAAATGCTGAACAATCTAGAGCAATTTGAGCAATATTTATTGAACTACACATACAGCAGTAGTGTCTCTTAGTATGGTGTCGGACTGCCATGTTTGCTATTGCAACACGCCAGACATGGAGTTGCAGAGGTTCCTAATCGTGTCTTTCAATAGTCTATTCCATGAGACTTGAATATTCTCATGCAGTTCCTTCATATTCTGCAGTAAGGATGGAGGTGGAGTGACATCAGAGCATTTGGACGAGAACAAACCATTCGTCTTGATGTGCTTCCACTTTATGTGAAATTAGGTTACATTTTTAACACGAAGTAACCTAATGTAATTTGCTAAATTGCTAATATTTGCTAAATTTAGCAATGAACAAATAATAATAAAAGAGTCTTAAATGTTAACTTAAATGTTAAAGAGTCATAAATGTTGTGCATTGTTTTCCCTGTGGTTTGGTGGAAGGAGTTTGTAAAGTTTCTGATTTTTTTTTTTTTTTGTACATGGGTCATTTACAGTATTACTTCAGATTGATATAAGGCTGCAGCTGCAGAGAGCAGTTCCTCTTTTTCATCCTGTGACGAAAGGCTCCCAGACACAGCAAGAGAAGGGACTTTCCAGCTCAGCCCAAAGAGAATTAGAAGAGACTAAAGCACATGAAGAAACCTTTATGAAGTTGCTGCTGACTCCATATGAAAAGTCCCTTTCCCTTTCACGTCTGACAAAGCATGGGGAATTTAGAAATTGCATGGGAAACCGAAGAACGCTTGGTTCAATGATACATGAACCCATGATTGGTTAACAACTGAAAGCACCCGACTGGCTTGTTTTTGCAAGACAAGTACACAGCCTTATGCCATGATAGTCAATGACAATGTTATTTTGTGATTTTATTAGACTCTTATTTTAATTTATAGAACTATAGATTAATTCTTTCTGTTTATGTAAGCCAGCACATGTGCTTGTTGTAACAGGATTCCTTTTAGTGGAAATGTCTTTTCTCTATCTGTTCTCTATTCTCAGTATTTCTGACTAACGCTGCCTCTTTCTTCTCATCAGTACGCCTGTTTATTGCTCACTAGTGATGTTACATCTGAGGTACTGCTGATCTGCTTGCCTGAAAGATAGATGCTCTTCTATTTATGACACTGCATGTATTTTTATTCAGTTTATGGCACTTTATAATAACAGGCTGTGACAAACAACATCTTAATAATTACACATGCATTAATACTGTTTGATTATCAACAATTTGCTTGGTGGCATACAAAAAAAGTAGGTAAGGTATACAAGAAATGTTTATTTTGAGTATTCAATCCTACTTATTAATAATAGTTCAGAAATTATTCTTAAGGTATGTCATACTTGTAGCTAATGAAGTCATTGTCAAAAAACACCCAGTTACACCCAGAAGGAATGATCGGATTTTAAAGCTATTTAGAAGAAATATAAAGGTTACAGGGAACAGGAATTTTACACCGATATGGGCAATATGTATTGAGCTACACATAAAAAATAGTGTCTCTCAATATGACACGAGGACAACGTATTTACTACTCTAACATGCCAGACATCTTGACATGGAGATTCCTTCTGGGTGCAACTATTTTTTGATGATCCGTATAAATATGAAATATTAAACATTTACTTATACATGCAATTAAATGGCATTACAAAAAACTACATATTTATCTTCTTTATTTTAAATGAGCTTATTATTTTGCTAGATATCATTTAAACTGGATGCTACTACACCTTAACACTTTATGGTCAAAGGTATGTGGATACCTGACCATTATACTGAAAGCCTGGGTTGGAATTATTTTTCAATGCTGTTCCTGGCAAAAATCATGCTTCAGAGTCCAGTGGCAGCATTTTACACCCCTTTAGCTGGTGCTTGGCATTGCGCATAGTGATCTTATGCTTGCGTGCAGCTGCTTAGCCATGGAGACCCATACCATGATGCTCACACTTCTTTAGCTGTTGTTGTTTCAGTTTTACAGTAGTAGCACCTGCAGTTGTCCAAAGCACATCTAGCTGAACAGAAATGTCACCAATTGGCAGTATAACAGCGCCAGTGGCAGTAGTCACTAAACTCTTCAATACCACACACTCTACTGCCAGTGTTTGTCTATGGAGATTGCATGACCATGCACTTGAATTTATACGCCTCTTAGCAATGCATCTGAAACACCTGTACAATATAATTAGGAGGTGGAATTCATCACATAAATATTTCCAATAATTAGCAAATAATTCAAATGGTAGAATTATTATTATATGTGAAACAATTACTCACAGTCATTAAAATTAAACTAATAAACTGCATAGTTTATGAATAATTAGATAATGGCTAAGGTGTTGTTTATTAGGCCACGTTATTACAAAGTGTTACCCAGTTTTGTTTGTTTGTTTCTTTGCCAATGAGTGTGGCATGTCTCCAGCAACACATCCAAAAGTGATCATTTCCAACAATGGCTGTTTGTGTGTGTAGTGACATATGCAACATTTGAAACTGAGCATGTACTGTGCAAATGTTCAGTCAAGTGTTTTTGCAACGTGTGGATCTTAATTCTTACTCCATAGATAAAACTTCACCCACTGTTAGCTCCCCCCTCCAGCCCCAGCCCATCACTACGCAACCCTCAAACCAATCACTCCTAGTTATGAATGCTGAATGGCCAGTCTATTTAACAAACTATTTTTCTTTGGTATGAAGTACATTCAAAAATGCACTGTGTTTGCAGCTTATGCTGCGCTAACGCTTGCTGTACATGAACAATGGCATACTGAGTATTCTGTTGAAGTCATAACAGGAAATTCTTCTACAGTAAACCGGAATATTTTGCTCCATCAGGAGTTCAATTTGTCCAACTTTTGTCGTTGACCACAGTGGTGTAATACAGAGGATGTTAATGCTTTTTAATGCTTTTTAAAATAGAATACTCATATACTATACCAACATTGTTAAACACGTGCTGCCAAGTATAACCACCTGTATACAGAAATTGAACTGCCTAAAATTAAATTCATTATTTCTGTGATGTCACAACTCCTTTAGCACCTCCTTCAGCAGGCTCACTCATATTTAAGTTGTTAGGTGTTTCAGCTCGGTATGCTTTTTTAAAGAGGCAGGACATTCAAGTAGTACAGAGCTCACTATCTTAGTTTAGTCCCAGTAACAAAACCAGCCTGGGTCTCTAAAATCCAGCTTGATTGACTAATTAATTTTATTTGGCCTGACAGGGACAACCAGGTTTATCAAAAGTTATATACATACAGTTTATACATTTATAAATAATATTTTGGCACAGAGCTGAAAAGTGACCGTGTGAAATGAACAGTGGCCATGTTTAGTACAAAAAAATGCCAGTTAACCTCAAAGAGCTGAAATAAAACAAATATATAAATATATATAAAGTTGCTTCACACTTGCATTTCATTCACAAATATGGTTCTTTAAAAAGCTGGCTGCTGAGAGGTTCTTTAGGGAACCAAAACTGGTCTGTCACTCCAAATAACTTTATTTTTAAGAGTGTAACTGCAGTGAAGATTGTGAAGGCGTATATCACTGACCTCCTGGAAATAGTTTGTGAACTGTTATTTGTGAAGGTCTGATTAGACATTCCAGTTCAGTGGAATAATATACGATAGCCTTGTGAATGTCACACCTGCTGCCAACTTTACAAAAGCCCAGTCCTCCAGTCACCTGGCACTGTGATACAGCATGGCTGTCCCTGTTCCTCTGTATTGTTTATGTACAGCTTGTTTATACTCATGACTGTCTTGCATATTATACAATTGCAGCTCCCACAGTTGTTACAGTGGACTAGACACAAAAATATTGTTCAGGTTATAAATAACTGTTTATATTCATGTCTTTAGTTAAGAGAGTTTATTGTAGACAATTGGCAGCTGTAAGCAGAGCCAAGAACAAGTAAAGACCTGTTTAACGTAAGCCATCAGGAGACCATAGCAGAAGATAGTGGATAATATGCTGTGTGATAAATGAACTACTGTGGAAAGTTTTGATTCACTTAAAAAAAAATAATTCTGACATTTTCAATAATGAAAAAACAATATAGGGGATTTTTATAAAATCTGTATTACACAAAACAGTAATATTAACATTCAGAGACAAGACAAATCTTGCTGATTAAAATGTTATTTTGCATCTAGAAATGTCTCAATTTCTAGAAGTTAATCGCAGTTTACTCATAATCATAATATTGTTTAGAAAAATTGCAGCCTTGGACTGTAGTTTTGTATGTTAACCTGCTAAAAGCTTGAGGAGGCAAATCTAGGTTTGATGTAGGTAAATGTTAGACCCCTGCAGTAGTGCAGACCTAACCACAGGCTGATCTTTGTGTTGGGGCAGGTTCTGGAGGCCACGCGAGTAACCCGAAGAAAAAGCAACATGGCTCTGCGGTGGGAGGCAGGAATCTACGCCAATCAGGATGAAGCTGATGGGGAGGAGGAGGAGGAGGAGGAGGAAGAAGAAGAAGAAGAAGAATAAACCCAGCCACTAAAGAAAAAGAGAAAGAGAAACAGGAGTGTGAGAAGATTTTGTATTGAGATGACTACAGGTATTTATTCTAAGCTCATACTGCAGGAGCAGGTCACTGACTTGAGGCACTGCACTGGAGCTGTGTTCACCTAATGGAGCCAAAGACCATCCACATCCAACATCTCAGAGAAACCTGTGGAACAGCCTTTTCACTGAGAACTCCAACACGATAGGCACCGGATCAGCCAGACCTTACAATGCTTTCCATTTCTTTTTACTTTTTTTCAGTAGATGGGTGCAGCAGGTTTGGGAAAAGACATTTTGGTAGGAAAACTATATCTTTCTAAGTTTTATGGTGGGAATGTGAATTGATGAAGTGACAGTGAACAGATGTGGCCAAGTGAAACACGTGAGGATTATAGGTTTGTTGTGTAAAGCAGAGAGACGTGTGGCATGGAAGATGCGATTGAACAGGGCATGTGTGACAATTTCCTTTCAGATTTGAGCATTCATTTGTTGTAATTGAATTTAATTTCTATTTTATTTTCATACATGCAGGCTGTGTACAGGCTCGTCCAGTCATTTGTATTTGAGATTGCATAAAAAACTGAAAAACAAAGTGTAGTAAAACACCATTTTTAAAAGATAGAGGATGAAAGTAGCGTATCAGTAAGGCAGAAAGAAAGAAATTGGTGAAAAGTTGGGATAGGGTGGAAAGCTAGTGAAATCAGTGTCAGAGAGTTGTTTGCCTATTGTTTAATGATAAAAGATGGGACAGCTACTGGGAGACCTCAGATTCATGCACTCTGTGAACATTTGCAGGCTGCTAACTGCGGAAGTGCATGCAAGCCGCTTAATAAACAGATCAGCCTCTGCCCCTGAGTTTGTGGAAGCTTTGTCCCATTCTGGATCACTAAACGGCACTACCACTAGCCACTGGTTTCGTGATGTCTGGTCATCTGCATAGCCACACTTCCAAAGTCTCTTGGGCCCAGCAGCAACCTGAAACAGGTCACTACAAAATGGTGCATCATTAAAAATAAACAATATAAGAGCAGATACTGAGAGCTACAGGCGTTCAGAGGAATGTGGGTGTTGCCTTTCACCCAAGTCTAAATGGTAATGACAAACAAGTAAACTTCCAAAATTGTTTTAAGAGGAACAAATTAATAAATTCAGCTTATACATTTTAATGGAGACTGTACTATTGAGGTATGGTGATTGTTCAATTTAGCTCATTATTATAGAAGCACGATATGTTGAAACTATTTTGTTGAACTGTTATGTAGAGGATTCCTAGATAATTATATTTACATAAATGCCTAAAGAAAAAAAGAAATCAGTCAAAAAACGAACTTCTTAGTGCCCATGCCTTCAGTAATTAAACACCTCAAGGCCTTTTCCAGCCCACAGACATTTCAGCTTTATAGACTAAGATAAAATGTATCTGAGGAACACTATATCTGTGCAGAAAACAATCTTTCACTTTCTTTCATATGCATAAATATATAACATGAAAGTGTTTAATGATCCTATATAAGAAAGCTTTGTGGTTTTTGGATTAGATAACTTTTTGCTTGAAGGCTGTTATGCGAAAACAGACAAATTTATACTGTAGTGACATTGATTTAGTGCTCATATGTTTTTCAGTTGTTGTTTTTTTTTTAAAGAAGAGAATAAAGTGGCGCATAGCCACACCTACAACACTGTCATTTATTCAGTTTCCACCCAAAATGGATATCAAGTACAAGATATTTATGCATCATGTCATATGTATCATTTTATTGAAATTTCCATCGTTTCAATTTCCATTGTTTTATAGAGGTCGGAATCACCAAAGACCCACATTACCATAAAATCTTTGTGATACCTAAGTCTCAATAAGATATTATTGCAATTTCATGATATGCTGAGTGTTGTCATAACATATATTGAGATATATTGTGATTTACTGTATATCCCCAGAGGAAAACTTGTGCTTTTGTAACCACATCGGAATCTGCTGCCATGATATCCACACATCAGTTAATAGAGTCATTTGCTTTATCTAATAACTGATGTTATTGTAGTAAACTACAAATCATCTTTCTGGTTGACTATTCTACTGTCAAAAATGTAATTTGTATTAGCAATCTATATAATGATATAATAGTGGCTGTCATGAATCAAAATGATATTGTCACGCAAAATTTCACAATGCTGTACAGATGTTTTTAGATCTGTAGCAAGAGTGGAGCTTGCTGTTCTCTCTCTGTCAAAGATGAAAGCTTTAAGTGTTGTTTATCTGAAAGGGACAGTGTTGGTGGGTCTACCAGTTCTCCAAGGTGGTTGTTAGAAGCCCTATTTTCTCTTGAATTTTTGGAAACTTCTGTGAGTAGATCTAATCTACGCATGAAACATGAGTAACTTGTACTTAAAACCCATTTTTGACAAGAAATTACATAATAAAGACAGATACAATGAAGAAGGATGGATTTTAAAATGTGGATTTTTCTAACTGAGCAAGAATACAATCTTCTGAGAGGTTGGAACTGAAAAAGGATTAAGCAGTGCATTTTAGGAATCAGCTCTGTAAGGATGTGATTTTTATTCAAACTCTTTGATGTGTTATATGACTCAGTTAGTAGACAAATATTTTAAATAAGGGGGAAATATTTTTTATTTGTGTATCTATGAATGGGAAATAGTTTTATGGAGGCTGGAGTTTTTAATACCACGTATGTGCATTTATGGAAGTTTATGGCCTGTACTACTTCTCTTTTTTTGTGTGCGTGCATGCGTGTGTGCATGAGTGTGTGTGTGTGTACACATGTTGAAGGAACATGCAAGGAGTTTCTACAGTTCTTGAAGTTTATGCAAGGGTCTTTAGGACATCCAGATCTTCCTCAGTGGTTCACAATAATGTTCTGCACGGAATGAAAATAGGTGAATGGAGTTGCGGTGTAGCAATATGTGCAGTAATGAATTTGCCATGTGTATCTTTGAGTAGGAACAGTTTTAGGAACAGTAAAATTCATGAACAACTCTACATACAAAACTGGTTTGGTTTTATAACTCTAACAAAGCTCGGATTAAAAGCATGTTTTTCCAACATCTCAAAAATCTGGGCTTAGTCTCTAAAAATAGAATAGAATAGTAAAGACACTTGTGAATACCAGAAGGAACCTTAAATAAGTGGATGAGTGAGAAGATGACACTTTTCTAGCTGAGGACTTGTGTTGCGCACTCAATCTGATGGTTTTCTACACTATTCTGCCAGTAATAATCATGTATTTGCCTTTTCAGTGCATGCAGCATATTTCTAAACACTCTGTATCGAATCCAAAAGGAGTCAGAACTGCAGAAGATTATTTCTCTACAATTACCGACTCCAAACATCGCAAACAGTATTAAACTGTACATTTACAGTAACAATACAGCACTGTAAGCAGTGTGTACCATGCTTTTTTCTTCTTCATTACAAAGCTAAAACTTGCTGTTTGCAAAAATGTTTTGTTTTGCAACGTGTTGTTGACTTTGGAAAATACCAAATTTGAAATGTGTGATGTTTTTATTTTTTTTCCACCTTTTTTAAATTACCTTTGCTTTTGTTAATATGTTAACCACTTGTTGTATGTTAATATATTCTGCTTATGTTGTTTCATAGTAATTGTAAGGCTTACACCTAAACGCATATATAATTATTTTCTCATTAAAAAGAAAATGCAGAAAAATATGCTTCATTATTTTCCTTGATGAACTGTGTGCCCTCAAAAATGACCACTAAAAGGTAACTTGCTGACTTTTCAGACTCTCAGCTTAATTAAACAGTTAAGACTCGGTGTGGTTTGGCTCAGAAGGTTTGGCGGTGGAGCAAGACATCTAACCTCTGAAAGCTCCATAACAGAGTTGTTAAAAATGAAATTAGAGCTTTTTTCCTTTTACTTTGGTGAAGTGATTAAACACTACTTTGGTGTGTGTGTTTTAGACCAGTACTTATTTTGTCACTTAAGTTTGGTCCGTGAGAAGAGATTACGAATCGCTGCACTTAAACTGCATTTTGTTCCTTGCTTTCTTGGTCTCCTTCTCTCTATATGAATAATTTAGAAAAACTCGGAAGTGCGCCCTCTGGTGGCAACAACCGAGTAGTGTCGCTGTTCTCACAGTGAAAAATGCCACAAGGGCTGCCGTGTTTTAAGTACCACATTAAATGGTCATGAACACGCTGTCGAATGAGATGTTGTTTTAAAAGAGTTCGAAAAAGATTTTAGCTTTGAAATCCTTTAATTGTAGCCGATACATACAGGGGGCAAAATAGTTTTTTTTCCCACAATTTTACCATTATCAACATTCCATATAAAACTAAGAAGGTAGGTTTACTGGTGGTTTTGTAAATAAATGTCTATATTTGTGTTGTACACACGGTGACCCCTGGTTCCTATCGCTACCTGTAAAGACATCCAAAACATTTTACATGAAACCACTTTGAATCACTCTGTTCACATCTCAAACACGCAATTACAGAAGAAATTTAGAAAAATTGGTAGAGACTATCCTTTCCAGATATTATAGCACATTCTCCAGTAGCACAGCAGCCACCTACACGTCTGCACTTGTGTGCCCATACAGCGGTAAAGCCAGTAACACAGTGCAGGCGTTTCCTCTTTTCTGGAGAACTGAAAACGTCATTAAAGAAGTTCTTTACGGAGCCTTTTATACTGAACTATAAGCTCTACTCACCTCCAATACAAATAAATATTGACTAAAATTCTAGCAAAATGTCTACATCCTGGCAAAAGCTTTCAACTTTGTGATGCTTCATTCAAACATGGGTCTGAAAACTGAATGTGTGTGTACAGCTCATAGATCGCCATCAGCAGGGAAGCTTTAGGAATCAGGAAGTGAGACGTTCACCATAGATGCCTACTGTCACTTTTGGTTCTTAAAATGTTTACTGTGAAAGTTTTGCTTGGAGATTATTTCCTCAATCGTGCCTGTTTCAATTAGCCATACTGAGTGTGAAAATCATGTTTCTGCTTGTGACAGCAGTGGCTTATTCAGCATATGACTGATCCTGATTTTTTTTAATTCACCAATAATTGAACATTTGAGATGAAAATGTTTATATTGGTTGGGTGTGAAATAGTTCAGATGTTCTTTAGTGGTGTTGAAGACTTTGGGGCTGGTGATAGGAACCAGGGATCACCATATCTACAACACATATATAGTCAGTTTATTTTCTAAACCTACTCAATGGTGGAAAACCCAAAATAATAATCTTTTTTTGACACAATATTGCCTTACAGTAGTCTGCATGTATCACACTGTTAGAACATTCTTTCAATGTTCTTTCATCAGAAAATCAATTAAAGAATGTTAGAGTAACTTAATTTTTGTGTGGCTCTATTCTATCTATCTACTCTAAACTTTCCTCCATGTGCTAGTCCAAGTTCTAGCCTAGAAAGAATAACGATGGAAGATGGTTTCCAAGTGCCTTGAAACAGTCGTACCTTCTTTTTTTTTAAGAGTATTAGGTCCCCTTAGCAGGTGTGAAACGGGTTCTAATGTTTTTTTTATCTACATCAGTTGAGTCAGCACTTGTGCTAATGGAGTTTTTTGTATATGTTAATTTATCTCATAAGTAATTCTCTGATAAATGAATGTCAGACATTCAAATAGGTTATTTGAGTTGAATCAAATTCATGCAATTTAGCCTGTTAAGACTTTACCTGATAAATGTTTTGTCTTGAGTAAAGCTCACATCATACTTACTAGCTCTTGGTATCATCTATCTGTATATTGGGGACATCTTTCTACCTTTTCACTGTTTTACCTACCATCTGTATCTTCTCAATCTCCCTGGCCTTGAGCCTTTCTTTCTCTCTCAGGAGGCCACCCACGTTTTACACCAGTCACTTGTCATCTCAAGGCTCGACTACTGCAACACAGTCCCGGCTAGTCTTCCTCTGTGGGGAATCAAACTGTTCAGCTGAATGCAATCTCTTGCTGTGCTCCCTGGCTCTTGTTCTGGCAGTGTTTGTGCTGAATGGCAGTTTGGAATCTGTACTTACTAATATTAATACAAACTGTAAGCCGCTCTTTTCTAAGACGATGCTAAATGTAAAGGCCACCAATCAGAACATAAAAGATTTACCTACACCAATCTTAAAGGTGCAGTAATAAAACTGCTTAATTGTAGACGATAAAGTGAGGATGGGAAACGATCATGTAGAAATGGTGTTTTGATATATAAAGACACAAATATCAAAAGTCAACCACAAAGATAAATAAACATGTAAAGAATGTAGAAAATGGGTCTTTAAACTGTGACACAGGTGAAGGTCAACAGTACTTCAGGAAACTGAAAAGTAGCATCATTGTAGAGCTTCTTATTAGTGGGTAAAGTCATACGATAATCCTGTGTATGAGCAGGTGAATTGTAAATATTTTATCTTAATGAATTTAATAACTAAAATCAATAGATCAATTAAAGAATGTTAGAGTAACTTAATTTTTGTGTGGCTCTATTCTATCTATCTACTCTAAACTTTCCTCCATGTGCTAGTCCAAGTTCTAGCCTAGAAAGAATAACGATGGAAGATGGTTTCCAAGTGCCTTGAAACAGTCGTACCTTCTTTTTTTAAGAGTATTAGGTCCCCTTAGCAGGCGTGAAACGGGTTCTAATGTTTTTTTTATCTACAAAATGAGTTGAGTCAGCACTTGTGCTAATAGAGTTTTTATTTATATTTATATGTTCATTTATCTCATAAGTAATTCTCTGATAAATAAATGTCAGACATTCAAATAGGTTATTTGAGTTGAATCAAATTCATGCAATTTAGCCTTTACCTGAAAAAAACTTTACCTGATAAATGTTTTTGAGCAGGTGAATTGTATCCAGATACTTACAGCTCATCTCAGTCCTGAAGGGAATAATGGGTTGCCCTAATTATATAGTAAGAATTAATTAACTAAAAATTATGTTTCTTCTTTATTTTCATTTTATTTACACTAATAGGTCTTGTTTGTATAAATTTATGTAACAGAAACACACATTTTCACAGATTACTCATCCTTGCATTACCCCTCTGAATGAAACAGGCTGTTCCTGTTACTGCACCTTTAAGACAGATTCTTGTTGTCGAAAAGAAAACCAGTATTTTTACAATCTTTAATACGTCAGAGTGAGGGGTGGGGCACCGTGTGTGTGCGCGTGTGTGTGTGAGAGAGAGAGAGAGAGAGAGAGAGAGAGGGAGCGTGCTATAGCATAATCCTTGGTGCTATATAAAGCACGTTATTTATCAACCCATCTAAACTAAAGAACCCTTGAAGCACCTTCGTGGAGGTGTAGTGAATAATTAGACTGTGAGAAGGAAAAACTCGTAGGTGACGTTTTGCTTCTGGAGGGAGCGGCTTCCGTCTGTTTTCCCAAGATATCGCTTCTTTGATAAAGATATAAGCCTTTTTGTCTCACTTACCTAACATCCCATCATATCTGAGTCCCTGACACTAAGGGGTTGATCACAGCCCGGGGGATAACTCACCTGCAAGAAAACCAATGACTTACCCTGCTCATCCTGATAACACGGGGGTGGGCGGGGCAGGAAGGGTATTCAGGATAAACACAGGAAGCGGAGTTCCTTTAGGTGCAGTAAGATTTTTTCTCTCTTCTCTAGCTCATAACTTTACCATGTATCATAATCTTTACCATGTATCACAAGCTTTAGCTTGTATCCTAAATTGTGGTCTCAGACGACCTTCAGCTCCTCTGTTGCTCTCCGCCTGTATGTCTGATGAGTAACTGAGAAGTTATGCAGTTAGGAACTTCCCCATAGTTTAGAGAAGCTGGTGTGCTTTAGCTTCGGACACTCTTGACTGTCTGAGCGCTGTACGGAGGACAAGAAGCTTTCATCTCCCTCATTCTGCCGCCGAGACTGACTAACTGCTGTGGTTGTCGTATTTGGGGACGAAGGAAGGCTCGCGATGGTCGCTGTGGGAGCCACAGTGTCCACAAACACTGACCAGAGTTAAGGAAGCGTCCATAAAGTCGAGTGCCATCACTCCTCCAGCACTCAAAGCTACTCCACGTCTGCTCTCTCTCTCTGCTTCCTTTTCTTCCCGTCTCTCCCTCACTTTCACGGGACATGGCCTTTTTGCGTTCCGTACGGAAGCACGTGGAGCCAATGGTGTTCTGCGCGCAGGTGGCCAGCACCTTCTTTGACACAGGTCTCCAGATGGTTGTCAAACAACGATGCGAGAACGCCACGAGCCCATCTGACCCGCAAGAAGACCAGAAAGCCATCGCCAACTTCTACATGACTTTCAACATGCTGGCCAAGTTCATCCCGATCCTTCCCGCCCTTGTTTTGGCGCGAATTGGAGACCGAGGTTACCGGAGGATACCCATCATAGTTCCTCTGATAGGATATTTTTTGTCCAGGGCCCTTTTAATACTTGTCATCAGGTTGGAGTGGAGGATCGAGGTCATGTACGCAGCGCCGGTGATCCACGGACTCTGCGGGGGCTTCTCATCATACTGGGCTGGCGTCATGGCGCTGGTGTCGATCAGCACTAGCGAAGAAGACCGCTCGCTACGCATCATGCGCACGGAGCTGTTGTACGGCGTAGCCGGGTTTCTAGGCAGCCTTGCGTCGGGTCACCTGTTCCAGATGTACACGGTAGGGATGAAGCAAGGCGTCCTGCTAGCCGCCCTGAGCACGGCACTTTACTTCTTCTGCCTCCTGTACGCCACCTGCATCCTACAAGTGAGCCGCCTCACCATGGACAGCGCGGAACGACGGGAAAGCACCAGCAACGGGATTATCACCCACAGCGGGCAGGACAGGGTCGTCATCGCTCTGCTCTTCAGCGGCGGGATCTTGTACGACGTGGCCGTTGCCGGTGGCATTGAGATCCTGTCTATTTATGTCCTGAAGACACCTCTGGAGTGGGGTGCGAAGGAGGTGGGCTATGGGAATGCTGCAGGTTCCCTCATCTTCATCACCAGCTTCTTGGGCATGAAGGTCTTCACCAGGTTTGCCCTTAGTGACGCAAGCATGATAATGATAGGCATGGTGTCTTTCATGGTGGGGATCTACTTCATGACCTTCGTCACCACCACTGCCACATACTATTTAGGTAGGCATTCATGCCTTCAGGCCTGGGATCAGTCGTTCTGCATGATTGGTAGTTTTCCTGTTTTAATTAACAATACATAAATGTAATAAGTATATATTGGATAATTGTATTGAACATATTGTATCTGAATGTTTTGATAGGAGAATTGGATGTCCATTATTTATAGCTGACACTAGTAATTAGACATTTAAAACATACACATTTAAAACATACTGAATAACTGAGAAAGGAAACCTTAATTTCTACAACACATAGCAAGTCCACATAAAATAGGTTGCACTTTCACATTGTAACCCAGTGTCACTAAAATGGTTTGCTTTTATTAAATGGAATAAATAACAAATAATGCCAGTTAGAGTAAAAACAAACACTTCTACAGAAAACACACATAAACATGGCATATTTTCTGCAAAAAAACCAAAAAAAACATACAATTTAAAACATGCCACAAATGTTGTGCATTTTGTTTGCTCTTTTCCCGCTAGTTTGTTAAATATAAATATAAATATAATATATATTGTTATATAAAAAACAATAATTTACTGAAATGTGTAGAAGTGTGTTTTTACAACAAAACATGGCATTTTTTTTGTCCAAGATTAATGTTGTATTATGATGCATTTTTACCATGATAATGATCAGTATGGTCATATTGTCCAGTCCTACTATAGCGCCCCTATATGTAGGTGGTTTGCCAATCAAAGCTTTGTTAATTCAGGCAGTTAAATCAGGCAGTGTTGGTGAACAGATCTGAGAGGGCTAAAAATATTCTTTACATTTGTTCTGATGTTATATAAAGTTCTACAAGCAAAACACAGTGATTTTCCAGATATATGGTTAGGTCGTCAATATATGGCTATTATTGCTGTATATATAAAATACATACGTTGCTGGTGTTGAAAGAAACATGAAAGGTGAAATTACAATAAACACAGTCACAGTCTTTTATTTGAGAACCAAAACAAAAGGTGCCCAAAGACAGAACTCCATTGCCCTGTAACCCATCAACCGATCTGCAAATGAGGAACTGAGATAGGGAAGCCATGAGCAAATAATGTGTGAGCAATGCAGATAAGGACGTAGGAAGTATGGCCATGCCAGGAACTCCCCCACTAGCATCAAATCATTTTCGGAAAACAGTCATTAAGAATAAAGCATTCTTTTCAATTGCATTTGCTACATCAGTGAAAACGTCCCTAATGTATCTGCTTTCTTTTCCAGCTCGATCCGTCACATTGTTTGCACTGATCCCTATGCCAACCATTCGCTCCCTGCTGTCGAAGCAGGTCAGCGGAACGTCATATGGTAAGATCCAGTTCACATTGAAGTCCTCTGTCAGTATGCTCTGTCAGCTACTTTGTACTTCTTGTATCATCTCCATCTGTCCATCTGTAGAAGCGCATGTTAAGATACTAACAATAATTTATTGTTTGGTATAATAATAATAATAATAATAATAATTATTATTATTATTATTATTATTATTATTATTAAACCCTAACTATATTAGCATGGCTTGCATGCATTGATTGATGCATCTTCATAATAAGTATATAAATAATATAATAATATTATACAGCTGTCACTGTCTAATGCTTATTCACAACACATTGCTGTATCAATATTTTAAACACAGCAGTCCTCAGGCTTTGTTTGACACACCTCTTAAAACTGCCTAGTAACTCAGTCACTCACTTGTGTTTAACAGGTTGATATTGTTTACAAGGGGGTACTATTTTTATTCAAATAACTTTTTACTGCAAAAAATCAAAACAACTCACTATGAATCATATTCACAGTTAATTTACATTTTGTGTCAACATGTACATCTGCAGCTCCTAATTGTTCTAATTATATTTAAATCCTACAAAAACTGTTATGTACACATAACAGTAACTTTTCATTGTTTTTTTTATGTCTTATGTGTTCTTCATAATTTATAGTTCACTACGCTTTACTAATCCCCAGCCATAACTGCAGGACATACCGGCAGCAAACATCACATTCATAATAGAAAGTCTCTTCTATGCTACAGCTAAAGGAATAAATGACATAATGCTGTGAAGAGGCAGCTCATCAAAGCCACTCTCAGACAAGAATTCTGGTTCTGCTACTAGAAGCAGGAAGCATAGGTGGTATGTAAAGTACTCTGGGTGGAGCTCTGCCATCTGAAGCCTTTAATACTGTGTGTTCAACTAAAATGATCATTAGTGTCAGTCAAATTGCCTGACCATAGAAATTAGCATGAACAACCTTTATATTTTCATGGTTGGGTGCTCTGCTTATGACCAATATATATGATTGAACATCTAAAATCTTTCTTGTTGTCCCTTGAGGCTTCACTAAAATGTAAAAAAGGCCAATTTCACACCTAAATGAAACAGTGTCAGAAAACAAGGTACTGTATCATATATGTTTGTCTCCCCAAAGCACAAACATTGTAAGGCAGTTCCACCGTTTTCTCCAATATGTCTGCGTATAACTAATTATTACACTTCAAAAACTAGTTCACTAAGTGGCAAGTGAAATGGTCTAAATTCATTTATTTAATACATATTTGGAATATTCTTATTTTAAGATTATTTAACTTATTTGTGGATTTATGGGCATTTGTACACCTTATCATCAGTAAAGTGGTTGTACAAATAATTGCACCCAGGAATCAACTGACAGAAATGAAACTTGGTAGGTTAGTTTGACATTGTAAGAATTTCGACTGATTTAAGTTTCACCTCATGCCAAAAAGTGCAATATTTCTGATTTGACCAGGCACGTTCAAACTGTAGCCTCCTTTGACCACTAAATAGTGCTGTTAACCAAAGATTTGTTATTTGAATACTTATTTTTGTGTTTTTATTTAATGCCCTCAGGAATGACCTTCGTCCTCCTCCAGCTGTCCTTTAGATTGGCTAGTTTAGCTACGACACCCATCTACACCAAAATCTATGAGTCCACACTGGATACTTTCCCTGGGTTTGTCTTTACTTTGTCCAGCATCATCACCTTCTTCTCCATTATGCCTATCAGGTAAACTCAGCCGGCTGCTTGCCCAAAATATTTTCCAACACGATTGTAAAACATAAGTATTGTTTTATTTAAGGGATACATATTCAGAGTTTATTATGATCTAATGTCTTTTTCTAATCACTTAGCTTCAGTTTCCAATTATAAAAAAAAAAAAATGCATTTTTGTTTTCTTTTACCAACTTTGCTTTTTACCCCATTAATCATTATACCTTAAATTGAATTACTCTGTTGTTTACTCTTTTAAATTACTAAAGTATGATTAATTCTTCCCTGCCTTAATCCATTGTCTCCTTGAGCTCTATTAAGATAAGGTCATCTATCTTAATTTGTAACTTCATCAAACTATTTATTAAGTGGATTGATTTAGTTTTACTACAACACTGATGTATGTATTTCCCAGAGCAATCCACTCTCATATTCTTTTTTTCTATTCTTTAGTTCCTTAGAGAAATGTATGGAAAATTCTTTCATCCTAAATTTTGCAAATTCCCATTTTTGCCACCATAACTTTCAATATCTGTAGTTATTGTGGCATCATACTACTAACAGGAAAGCACTGTAAAATGTAAATGTAAATGTAAATGTAAAATTGCTGGAAAGAAATTGTGTATTTGCAGCTGGCAATTTGGGTCAGGAACACGTAAAATGATAACATAGGTTTTCTTCTGTTTTAATACTGATCAGTTAAATAATTGGCATTTGTTGATTCTATTTATGTTCTGTGTATCTCTTAAGTTTTGATCAGCAGTCCATATTGTCCATAATTTCATAAACCCAGTTTCTCCATATGAATGTATTCCCTCTATATGCAACACATCCTGAAGTGTCACTGACTTATTAAACTTATGTTAAATCTGTTATTGTAATAAGCAATGTAATTAACTTGGTTGTATCTAGATTGTACAGAAACCAAATGCTGCTAGTTTCACATCTACAAGGTGTCAACTTAAATGATCATTCATGCTCAGTAATATGCATAACAATGGTTTAATAAAATGAGCATTATTAAAACGTGATAAACAAAACATTGGTTATATACAAATACAGCTTATGATGTATAAAGCTTAATTTATGGTGAATACAACATTTAGATGAGTCTGATTTAAACAATTAGACCATAATTCCCAATGTGTTTCTTAATACCAAATAATGTATTTGTTTAGCAGATAGTCCTAAATTATTTCACTACAACATGCTTCCTTTTCTTTCCGCAGTGTTGTAGGCTGCCGCACTGCAAGACAGGGGAGCTATGAGAGAATTCAAGGCAACTGAATTCATTCCATCATAACAGAAGTCAGAACAAGGGAACATGAGCAAAAATTGTTAAGTCACTATCTCTGACCACATGTTGCAGGAATTGTTAATAGAACACTGGATTTTTTTTAGCATTCTTGTATAATATTTTTACTCACTGATTCTATTTTTTGTATGTGTGTGTGTGAATTTCTCTTATTTGTGAGATGTTTTGTATTTGTGTGGGGTACACTGGCATATTGTTAGCTTTATCTGACCCAGTGTCATAATAATTTCATAGAAGTACTGAAACCACAGAAGTGTTAATTGTAAATGCTAGCACTCTCTCTGGTTTGCATGTTGTTGTGACTTTCTTTGTGATGGGGCTCTCATACACAGTACATTAGAGGGGATCCTGCCCAGCTAATCTCCCTTCAGATTTATTCATTTTGAAGCAGACGATAAATGGCAAGTTACAAAACCTCAGAAGTACACAGCCATGCAGGGCCAATGTAACTGCAACATTTTTGGTGTGTCCCCTGGCTGCACCAACAATGTGACAAGTCGGCATACCATATCGTGATAAGTGTTAGTATATTGTGATACTGTAAACAAGCTGATATAGTCTAATTATTAAATCTAATGTCAGCAGTGGAATCTTACACTACTTGTTTATGGTGGAATGTAAGAGTCTAATGGCTGAAGATAGATTACAACACTGGCATATAGTGGTCCACAATTTAAACACAACCCAGAATGACTCTCCGCCTGCACTCATATTTACATTGAACTATTAATTAATGATCAAAACTTGTGTTTTTGAGAATCGGTACATAATATTGCAATACTCAAGTGTATCAAAATATTCCTACACCACTACGTGTGCACAGAAGTTTACATTGCCACAGAGATGTTGAATTTAGGATTTTATTGGGTAACTGACAATTTAATAATGGCATTATCTTTATTACTAACATTATTGTTCTTAATCTAAATCTTAATTTTAGCCTTATTACCTTTGTGTCCTAATAATGTGGCTTTCCTTGTTTTTTATGCAATATGTTTTTTTATTGTGGCATTTCCACAGAGAATGTTATACTTGAATCTTACTCAGTAGGCATTGATGAAATAGGGCGGAAAAAAGTATCTACTGGACAAACACGAAGCTTTAAAACATACTGTCAGTAAGGGATTTATACATGCTTTTTTATTTGGTTCAGTATTTAAAACCTGTTGATTAAAGATTGTAGCATTAAAACAACATCAGTGTAGAAGCTAACTGTCTGTTTAAACATCAAAATTTACATCAGCATTATAATAAACAGCTCAGCCGAAACGGGAGGTTACAGGATGCAAAGTATCAAAACCTTTTAAAGATACAAAACATTTTCCCTTTCAGTTTCCCCTCCATTTCTCTGTCACCCTGTCATCAACATTGGAACTCTCATTACATGTAAACATGAAAATTAAAATTAAAGAGGCACTTCACCCAAATCAAACAGCTGTTGTGGACATAGCTGCTCGCCTCAAGCAGTAGCGACTTTCCACTTTTTCTAAAGACTGGAAAAAAACAACATTCTCACGATGCGTCTTAAAGGTGGCAGGAGCTTTGGAGCAGATATTTGCCCCGCTAACACAGAAGGAAGCAGGGCTGAAAGACTTGAAAAAGTGGATTTTTTTTAAGTTACAAGAGCTACGTTTTTTAATTACCATGTATGTACTATGTTGTCCTAATTAATTGTGTGTGGGAAAATTTTACCTGATAACAAGAACTTATGGACCATCTGTACAGTTGCACAAATTGGAAACAACCTGTGTGCTTTATAACCATAGAAAACTGCCTGTCTGTTGTGCAAACTGCTTATGTTAAAGCTTCAAGGCAAACAAAGTGGATGCACTAGTCCTCAAATAAAACCCAAAAACATCTGGGTTTAATTTAAAAAAAAAAAAAATTTGCAATTTCAATCGCAATCATAATGCTGTTCAGAAAAAAATTAGATAATTAGAAATTAGAAAATTAGATAATTAATTAGATATCTTACTCAGATTATTCAATCGTAAAGAAGCTACTGACAAATAAGCTGTGTTTATTTGTCCCTAATCAGGAGGGGGTTCACAACGGATATGGGGTGTATTTGCAGACATATCAGCCCCACTAAGCTGCTAACGTTGTAGTAGAAATGCGTGTTTTATGACTGAAAAAAACGACTGATGAAGCAACAAAAAGTAGTACAACTTGGCTTTATTCTTCATTAGCAAATCCATGAGATTGAGGAATGCAAAGCTGCACTACAGAACATGACAAATAACCTAAAATGCTAGGATGGGAAACATTGTTGTGATACCCATTCGAAAGCATAATAAGCCATGGTGGTGTATGAACACACAGAACAAAGAAAGTCGATCTTTATAACACCTACATTAAAAATCCACTGCTTGCAAGGAGTCACGATAATAGATTACAAATCATGTCCATCTATTATGTACAAAAGGTCATAACATCATTAACAGCATAAATTTGTGGTACAGAGGTCTCGACATAAAAAAAACCATAAAAAATGTTTGGAAAGGCTCACTCTAACAAGACCTACTCAAACCTGTCTGACCAACAGCATGGGACACTCTGAAGCAGCTACATGTGTTGCACGTTTACATGAGGTCATCATGTCCACTGCAAAGAGTGAGCTAGAGGAGTATAAAGTCATTGGGCTATGGAGCAGTGCACCTGGATTCTCTGGAGCTCTCAATCATCCATTGTCTGTTACTGATGTCACTAATGGTCAATCAAATCCACACAGCAATGTTCCGGGAAGAGATCGAATCACTTTTAAATTAGTACCTGCGACTACTTCATTAATGCTCTATATGAAACCCTAAGGGAGAACATTGTTAGAATGCAAGCTAGAAATTTAAAATTTGAACCGATGCATCTAATATCCAATAATTGGGACTATAAGCACACAGCCTGGCATTTACATTTAACAGGAGGCATTCCTTGTGCATGTCTCTAAGAAGAAATCAATCGCCTTTGGAGGGCAGCTTAGAAGTTAGGTCTACAGAAACTGCTGCCTTTACACGCTTTAGAACTGCAATAAGCTCAAACGTTGATACATAAAACTTGTTTATGTTTTGTCTGTTGTCGACCTGAAAAACAGTATTTTAATGCACAAATGTTAAAATCCACCATTTCATTTGTGCCCATTGAGGAACACTCTAAAGTAAGTTCTAGCCTAGAATGAACAACGTTAGTGTTACTTCATAGTACAGTCATGTATAGTATTAGCAATTAAAGCTATAGCGACCATATAGAAGTACTCCATGCATTATCAGAATACCTAATTAGTCCAAAATCGCCGTATTTATTTCGTTAATTTGGATGGTTGGAATGGCAAAGCAAGTGAAACACCAGTAAAATAGACCAACTTTGGAAGATTCAGTATCCCTTTATTTGTGCATGCAAGTGAGTTGTATCGGCCTGAATAGGAATTTAAGAGAGAATGGGCACACAAAAAGGGTTAATACAGGGCTAAAAGCTTATACACTCATTTTCAGAAATTAGTGCCAGTAGAGTCCCAGTTAAGGAAGTGTTGGATGACGAGACTGCATTTTAGACACACAAAAAAAGGTTCAAGAACAGCAAAACAGAGAGCGAAAAAAAAACAATAAGCACTGGACGTCGTAATGCACAGAGTAGCTCCTTGGTTTGTCGTACACCAAGAACAGACTAAGTTAGTGTTTTTCCAGCTATGACATGGTCCTGAACACTGTGCCGCTCATGATTGTAGGCTTATGAATATAATACTCCAACAAAAGTTACCATTTGGCAGATTTTGAAACTTGATTAGAGTAGCAATAGAAAGTTAAGACGTCTTGAACTTGTCAGTACAAACTGAACCCAGTGTCATTTTCATTGCCTTTGACGCTGAAATGAAAAAGCGTTTGGGAGCTCTAGTAGTGCCCGGTACGTGCTTTGGAGAACTGCCAAAAGAGCTACAACGTAGTGGGACATGCCCGTAAGCTATATTATTGGACATGTTAGTGTGGAATGCATGACAAAACTCCCACATATTCTATATTGGCACTGTCACACACCAAGGACAGATATTGAAAAGATTCTCACATCAGGTCATACTAGTCCACGACTAAGACAAATGAAAGCAGGAAACACAACAATCAACAGAAAGAGCACGCACACTGTCATTCCGAGAAAGTGAATGAATCTTCGTCTGGCACATATGAAAAGTGATGGCAGTCTTCGGTGACGGTGACATGGTCGGTGAAGTGGTCTGCAGGAATATAGTCCTGACTCGTGCTACTGTCTGCCAGTGGTGCTGGCAGGATGACACAAGGCGGGCACAATGACTGAAGATGAAGAGCTAAAATAATTTGCAGTATCGTACATCACAAAGTTAACAATAGTGTAACAGATGCTACCAAGTTTTTCATATGTCATATGTTAGGCGGTCAATTGAACCAAGTCCATTTGGATGCATGGAGTCATTTATTGAGGCAGCACTCAGTTTGATAAAGACCTGGTAGTGTACATACGAGACTACAGGACCACAATAAGTATTTGAACACACCATGGGAAAAGATCAAACGTTTTAATAAAAATTGTCTTGTTCGACATGCAAGTCAAGCATAACTTCCTACTTCATCGATAATGCACATTTAGGAGGGAGCACTGAAATTTTACAATGTGGTAAATAATGGAAGGGAACATGTTTAGAGCAAATAGAAAAGGTAAATTTGAACGATGGCCTTAGGTGCATGTCCACGGAGAGACATATCTACAAAAAAAAAAAACCCTGGAATCATATGCATGGTTTTAAATAATTTATAGTTGTAACAAATGTATGGTACAGCTTGCAAAGATGTCAATTTGCCATGAGTCATTGTAAGGAACAACCTGCCAACTGAACGCATAAGAAAAAATGGGGGTTTGGGGGTTCGCACATGGAAGCATCAGGTATGAAGTGGCCTACAACGGGTGGGGGCACACTGTTTAAGGAGAGGATGACTGGGGCCATGTATGCTGACGATTTCGTAGAACGGAGAACAACTCCTCCAATGAAAGCCTCAGTTAGAGCATTGCAAAGTGTGTCAATAAAACGTGGTCTGTGTGAGGGCACAGGGTCTAAAAACAATATTTTCTGACATCTTGGTCCAACAGACAAAAGCAACACTAAATTCGAAAACACAGATGTAAAAGGAATAACAAGGAGATGGGCAACACGCCGTAGAGAAGCAACATTGAGTAAAAGTAGAGGATATACTGGAGATAGAGGCAACGCTAGCCTAAATCTCCACAATGGGGAGTTGGAACGCACCATAAACCGTATAAAAATCTGGTTCAGAGGGAGTACAACATCCGTGGTTACTCAGCGACAGCCCAGAAATGACACTGGACAGTATGCCTCGCCTGAATCTTCACGATTGCAGTAAGATCCTGTGTGAAGAAGCGCTCAATGGGAGCAGAAAAATGCATCTGGCTTGGCGAGGCGCGTTAGAAGCGCCTACTAAGCTTTAGAACTGCCAAAAAGGCTCAAAAAAAAAAAACTTTTGTATGAAACTTGTTTGTCACAGCAAATAATTATTTTCTTGATGTGGGACAACACATTAAATGTGTAAATATGAATAATGGAAACATTGCTTAGAAGCAATAGAAAGTTTAAATCTTGAACGGTTGCAATACACTAAAAATGACACATGAGTGGTTGTCAGAAAATATCATACTGGCAGATAATGTGCGTTGACATCTTGTATGAAAATAAGACAAGTAAGGTTCGTGAAGCCTGTTTAGATAGTGACTTCCATAGAATATAACATTTGATTTTATATCTGCACAGCAAATAAAGATCTGCTAATCAAGTAATACTTTAGTTTAATAAAATGCATCGTTGATTACACACAAATAGATGACATATAATTAACAAAAATACTATTTTACATTCTGACACTGATTTTATCCGGGGGAACACATTATTTTATTTGTTAGTGATATTTATGTCCCTACTGCACAAAGTGGGACAACAGCATTGTTTAGTAAAATGGAAAATTTAGCACAAAGTAGAAAAGTCCACCTCAGAATGATATCTCTAAGTTTGGAAAGAACTTGCACAGTAGTTGCATGGTGGCAGTACAAAATGAACTAGGTGTCCTATCAAATATCTTATGTTACATTGTCACTTTGTAGAATGGACATGACTATCTCCTAGGACAAATGGTCATGTTATATTGGGAGCATTAATTTTTTTGTAGAAGTGTTAACACTACAGTGCTATTTTTCTCTGATGATCTAGACCAGCACTGGTTCATCTTTGTAATGACCATGACCCAAAGCCTAGGAACGACTGTGTAATAAAACTTGTTTTGATGACAAAAAGCAACTTTTTCTGAACATCGGGAACACTTTAAATGTGTCTAGAATGAAGGAAAACATTTTTTGTTGCTTTTCTAAGAATAAGAAAGTTAATCTTGAAACGGGCAGTACAAAATGAACACAGAACGAGTGTACTGATTCTTGTGACATCTTCAGCATTATATACTAAGGCGATCTAACCAGGTATAAAATCGAAGCAGCCCTGCTGTTTTTCTACCCATGGTTTTTACGCAGGGCGCTTTAGATGAGTCACGAGCAGTGACTACTCCCCATATCAGTCTATTTAAACTAGAACTAGCCAAGAGAAAGGTTCGGTCTCAACGTTGTATAGGATTTAAAATCAGTTCACTAGTCATTTGGGTAGACACGAAACAAAACACAAAACTATCTAAAAGTCCTCAGACCCCATGCAATGTACACTATTCTACCCAATAATGAAGGTAAAATAGATGGTAGACCACATAAACCTTATAGTGCTAGGGCAACTGGGAATACTACAGTTGCCGCATGCCCCACTACCCTTCAAGATCATAATAAAAGGAAGAACAATTAGAACCTAATAATGTGGCAAATAACCTTTAAAGCAGATAAGAAACCAAACAACCTTATAAAGAGTGTAAAAAATCTACTTAACTTCTCTGCCCACTCGGTTCGGCAATTATCACGGCGGATTTTGAGTAGAAAATCTGGCTTACACAGAGTTGTCCTGCTATTTTAAGAATGCAAATGGTCCACATGTGATAGGATCGGAGCACATGAAACGACGAGGCTGAAAAAAGTGTTTGGGCGCTTTAGAGTAATAGACCTAGCACAAAATTTGTTCCCAAACATTTTGAACACCGTTTATCATGGACGGGTTTCTGATAACTACATAGCTAACGGAAAAGTAAACACATAGAATACATACCAGAGCAGGTGCTGCTGTAGGCATGATAATTTCTGATATGGACTACACAATTATATTTAACAAACAATTAACCCCTATACCAAGCATAATATCAAATATATAAGCATTTATTTTGTCCATTCCTTATTTTATTCTTTATTTTTGCACACTCTAATACCACAACCTAGAGTCCACTGTCCTTTCCACTTTTTATTAAAAGATCAACGAATATGAGCCACAAAACAAACTATCCGAACTTATAAAATGAGCATAGACATTGAACAAGAAAAAACGATATCTTTTCTAGTATATCCGGTTTATTATAGAGGGCTAGAGCAACTATGAATCATTAACATGTTAGAATATGATACTAGATTTGAAGGGAGCACAGAAACAATGATGACATTTCTCTAAGCATATAGAATAAACCAAAGTTCATAATCTATAAGATACTGATCTTTCGTCAGTGTGGCTGCTTTGGAGGGCCGTCCCCTCTGACGATAGCAAATGAAAGCGTCTGTTAACGCTGTAACGTTCAAAAATACATTTTAATCATGACTTACCTTTTTACCTGAGCGCCTGTGAAGTATCAGGAACATATGGCTTGAATCAATACCGATGAGTTCTATCTCTAGATTTCTATGAGAACATATGTGTAGTCTGCAATGTCTAACATGTCGTGAAATAGTGGCACCACGCGTATCCAACAAGCCTCACCTTCCTCCCCACTTTACTCAGTTCACTCCCAAACTAGACTGGTCTCTCTCCAGACAAAGGAAAGTAATCAAGTAGCACATTTTATCATAATATTTTAGATGGAGGTCAGCAGAATCAGGATTGAGAGGAGAACCATTATTAGGAAATAAATGACCGGTATGTAAACCACAAACATAGAGAGACAGGGACTTCCACTGTTATCACATGGTACCAGTTCCATAGTGTTCCTGAACAATGAATAAATGGGGGAATGTGTAGGGTAAACCAATATAAATATAATAATAATGTTTGCCGGGGGACTTTCCAAACTAAGAAAGTGAAATCAGAGACTGCTGAACATGTCCAGGGTACCATCTCTTCTGTGTCATGAACGGCAAACGAATAAAGCCAAACAATGATGCATGCACCGCGACAGTTGCAGTCAAGACAAAAAGTTTGTTGGCAACCATTTGCTTTAAAGCAACAAATTTAGCTTGCTTGACTTCTTGCCTTTCTGCACAGCAGCCGTTCAGAGGATCATCCCTCTTGAGGCCGTTCATTGTGTTGGAGCTTATTCTGTGATCCATCAGGCAAACGATAAACAACAACAATGATGCAGCACCGACTTGCAAGCAGACAAAAAGTTTGTTGGCAACCATTTGCTTTAAAGCAACAAATTCTAGCTTTGCTGTCTGGAACTTGTGCTGTGCCTCTTCTGCACCAGATGGCAAGGGGCCGTTCACTGACACTTGTCGGATCCCTACAATCTTGACAGGGTGTATGGGTTCCCGTTCTGATGGTACACACACGACTTACTGTGGGAGTTTTCCTCAAAAATTACAGTTTCTCCTGAATGGATGCCTCTTTGTCCTGTAGTATAGCTACATAGTGACTGAAGAGGGGTGGGGAACAGGAGTGGAGACTTAGGCAGAGGCAGAAGGAAGTTAAAAATCCAGACCATTCATCTCCCCAAAGAACTAAGACACTTCCCAATACAAGAGAATCAAAGGTACCAAAGTGTTGTACTGTGTTTGTGCAGCCTAGACAACTCCCCTGCTCCTGATGTGCTGGCGTGAGCAGGAAAAACCTGAACGTTAGAGGACAACACCACTGTCACACTGATTTTCACACATGGAATTGTATATGGTTTATGGCCATGCCCAATAGAGTCAAAAAGCTGACTCACATGTGTACTCAGTTCGTTTCTGCTTGCGATCCCACGCCGCAAGGCACTGCAGAACAGGCAGAACAGAAGGAACTGTTAAAATCCAGCCATTCATTCCCCAAAGCTACACTCATCACTTACAAAAGAGCATCAAAGGTCAGATAAACTTTTCACTTTTTTTAAACTTCCTAGACAAGCAAGTGTCCTGAAAATACCTTTGGAGGGGTGTGAGTGTGGCCAAAATTCAAATTTACATGATTTTTCCAAGACCACTTTTAACGGCCCATGTCACAAATAACATTTAAAAAGTCTGATGTACATAAACAAAGTTCTATACTATTTACTGACCAGAACATAATGGCGAACTATGGAATTGAACTTTTTTTGTGATGTCACAAATACGACACATTTAAATACACTGATCGGCCATAACATTAAAACCACCTCAATGTATATACATATCTACACTATCTATTTTATCAGAAACACTTACCACATAGGTGCACCTTGTAGTTTTACAATTACAGACTGTAGTCCCCGTACCCACACAGATCATATTTAGAAAAAAAAATGTATTTGTGCCGCTTGGCCGTTCTGTCCCACCTTTTCGTAATACTGGATGTTTTTGTCCGCCATGCCAGTCAACAGCTGCCTAAAGTCCTGCCGTTTGTTGTTCTGCCAGCGGTCCCAGTCTGCCTTTAGGTCAGCATTGAAGCACTCCACTCTGTCCTGGCACCTCTCTACGTCTGTTGGTACCTGCGGTGGAATGGAAAAAGATTAAAATGGCACAATAGCTGGCAGCAGCTCTGCCTTCCATTAACCCTTTAACCCTGAACACTAGTAAATAGAAAATAACAACAAACGGAAAATGATTCAGTGCTCAGGGATCAGAAGGGGACTCTAAAGTATGCTTAAAAAGCCTGCTGAGTAATCCATCTGTATTCAGATGAATGGTTGAATGAAAAATTATATCATATGAAATCATTAGAGAATTGGACACCAAGGCTGCTTTTCTCAGCACATGTCAGGTCAGAGCTGACCTGTCTGCTTTGTTAATATTTACTCATTACAGACTTTCATATCGCTTCTGTAGCTTGAGCTGTGGTTAAGAACAGAGAACAAGCATTTGATTTTGGCACATGGGTTGAAATGTATTCTTGTCTAAGCATCAAGAGTTCACCTATCTATAAAGAAACATACATCAATTTAAGTTTTTTGATTGTCATACTGTAATACTTCTGCTTCATAAAAACAAGGTCAAGCAGCAAACACACAGGACAACACAGCTACAAACTGTCAGAGGCTAAAAAAAACAAAAAAAAATCTTTACTGACCGCGATGAGCGATGTTTCACAAAACATGCCTCTGGAGGAGTTTAGTCTTTTTCTAAATAAACAGATCTAAAATACAATATTTCATCTGGAATTTGGTAGACGTTTCCAGTAGTGTATAGACTAAAACAAAACCGCTCATACACGAACCCATAAACTGTAAAACTAGAGAAAATTATCATTTTGAGGTGGTCTCTAGCTAGGACAGTGTGCTACCTGAGGCTGAACATACTAACAAACATGTTTTTGGTATTTGCCATTTTCTTTTTTTTTAAAAAAAGGGGGAAAAAAGCCTTTACTATCTACCCTAAAAGTATACATTTTAATTATCATGCAATAAGGTTCAAAGGTAAAGTAAAATGACAAATATAAACAGTAAAGACTAGATTAAAAGCTAGTACATAGGTTTGTTTTTAAATTTTACCGGGGTTTTCTTGTCCTCGCGGAATGCTACAGCTTCCAGCTTGGCCTCATACTCCGCCTGGACTTGGTCCCTCTTCTTCAAAACATTCTGAAAACACAATGCAGCAACATGACTGAGGCATTGTACGTTAGTTCCACAAATAACATCCATACTACATGAACTCTGATTAATCAAATCATCTGTTAAATAAATGCTGTTATTCTTTATCTTACTTAAAATCCCACTTAAGGCTGGTTTTCTGAATTGAGTTCACAGCCCAGTGTTTTAGTTTCAGTATGGAAGCTATTAAAACATTGTCTAGCCTCATCCCATAATTCCTAGCCTGTAGACTTCCATTGAAGTGTCTGGCACAGCACGCCGTGAGGAAGAACGATGGCCCCCCGTGACTGGAAAAATTAACAACATCCAGTCAGCAGCAGAGAAATGCTGAAGCATCCAATCTGTTCTCATTACAGCCCCACAGAAAAGACCACAGTCAACACAAAAAAACAAACCAAAAAAAAAAAACTTCTGCCCGCTCAAGTCTACAGTGCAATTACCCCATGGGAATTCCAAGGGTCTTTAACAGCCTTTTGAGATGATTTCAGGAAGGGGGAGGAAAAAAAAAACAAAAAAAAACTGTAATTTTCAGCGCTTAGCTCTGTCAGAAACACTCAGCAGCAGAGTGATCAAAGCACTGAGAACACTGACTAAAATAGCACTAAAACTTGCTGATTATGGTGATGATAATGATGGTGTCTTGATGGAACAACCTTTTTTTAACTGCTGTAAATTAGTTATGAAGACATTATTACTTTTTCCAGGCCCTGAAAAATGAACCACTCTGGAACAAGTGATATAATCTACTATAGGCTCAACACAGTGCCAACCAATTACATCTGCCTAGTTTCATACGGCTCCTTGCTCGGTGCTGCAGAATTTATTATTATTTTAATTATTGTGGACAGTTAATTCCACAATTAATATGGACAGTTATGCAATGAAAGTTGAGTTTACGTTGACTAATTGCATATGATATCATGAATAACACCAGAGAAGGGAATGCTTCACAACAAGCAACTTAAAAAAAATCTGTGATGAAGCCAAATTACACCATTCATTAAAGCGTGTTGTCCCCTTTCCCATGAATCCAGGAGTGCATTACTAGCACTCAGGGAAGCAGAGGGTATTGATTACAAAACACGTCTAGTCTTTGCAATCTCCACTCTTTACTTCAAGTACACAGATCAGCTAAAAACTGTGCTTTGCTGGACAGTCATGCAAATGGCTGAATATTATCTTTCATTCCACATACAGTGCAACACTTGGTTGCAGAAGCTATTATTTTGTCGCCTAAATGTGCACTATAGAGAAAGAAGGGGGCCATTTGGGATTCAGTAATTATGCAAATAAACTAAGAGTAAATTAAGCCCCACCCACTTCAGAGCACACCTGCCTGCTTACCTTCATGGACTCGATGTAGAGAATGTACTCTCGCAGCACAGGCAGAAAGTCCTCACTCATATCCTCAGTCAGCTCATCCAGAGCACTGCAGTGGTTAGCCACACAGCCTGCCACTCCATCCAGCGGCTCCTGAAGCGCCTCCTCAGAGGAGGCCCAGGATGAGTACACCGGACCATACTCCCTCAGCTCCACCAGATACTCTTGAGGAGAAACATACACAAGAGGTGTTTAAATGTTGATGCTTAAAGATGATGGTTAAATATACCTTCACTGCGACATTGTGAAAGTTTAAACATCTTCTATTTTTGTTGTATTTCATTTCGACTTGTAGTGACCGTGTATGTTTATGTACCAAAAACAGCCATAATCTATTTTTACATGACCATTTCCCAATTTCTGTCTCCCATAAAACTGTCAGACTTTATAACTGTGCCTTTAGGTATACACACGTGGACAAAATTGTTGGTACCCCTCAGTTAATAAAAGAAAAACTCACAATGGTAACAGAAATAACCTAAATCTGACAAAAGTAATAATAAATAAAAATTCTATGAAAATGAACAAATGAAAGTCATATATTGCTTTTCAACCATGCTTCAACAGAATTATTTAAAAAAAAACTCATGAAACAGGCCTGGACAGAAATGATGGTACCCCTGAAAAATGTGACCAAAGGGACCTGTTAAATCAAGGTGTGTATACTAATTAGCATTACAGGTGTCTACAATCTTGTAATCAGTCAGTGGGCCTATATATAGGGCTACAAGTAGTCACTGTGTTTGGTGACAAGGTATGTATAACACTCAAAATGGACCAGAGGAAAGGAAAGATTTGTCTCAGGACATTAGAAAGAAAATTACAGATAAGCATGTTAAAGGTAAAGGTTATACGACCATCTCCAAGCAGCTTGATGTTCCTGTGACTGCGGGAGTTGCATATATTATTTAGAAATTTAAGATCCATGGGACTGTAGCCACGTCTATAGAGATTAAAGGTGAACTTCAAGCTCAAGGAACATCAGTGTCAGATCGCACCATCCGAATTTTGAATCATGGAATTTTCTAAACTAGAATGTCCTATGGACAGATGAGACAAAAATTGAGCTTTTTGGCAAGGCAGATCGGCTCTATGTTTACAGATGGAAAAATGAAGCATATCAAGAAAAGAACACTGTCCCTACTGTGAAACATGGAGGAGGCTCTGTTATGTTCTGGGGCTGCTTTGCTGCATCTGGCACAGGGTGACTTGAATCTGTGCAGGGTACAATGAAATCTCAAGACTATCAAGGAATTCTAGAGAGAAATGTGCTGCCCAGTGTCAGAAAGCTTGGTCTCAGTCACAGGTCACTGGTCTTGCAACAGGATAATGACCCAAAACACACATCTAAAAACACCCAAGAATGGCTAAGAGGAAAACACTGGACTATTCTGAAGTGGCCTTCTATGAGCCCTGACCTAAATCCTATTGAGCATCTTTGGAAGGAGCTGAAACATGCCATCTGGAAAAGGCACCCTTCAAACATGAGACAACTGGAGCAGTTTGTTCATGAGGAGTGGGCCAAAATACCTGCTGAGAGGTGCAGAAGTCTCATTGACAGATACAGGAATCGTTTGATTGCCTCAAAAGGTTGTGCAACAAAATATTAAGTTAAGGGTACCATCATTTCTGTCCAGGCCTGTTTCAGGTGTTTATTTTTTTGAATAATTCTGCTGAAGCATGGTTGAAAAGCAATGTCTGACTTTCATTTGTTCATTTTCATAGAATTTTTATGTATTACTACTTTTGTCAGATTAAAGTCATCACACCTAAACATCTGGTTGGAAAAAAAAAAAAAAAAGAATACAAGGAAAAAGCAAGATAGCAAGGCAAGTATCGCTTGCCTCCTCTCAGGCCTTACCTGATTGCTCTTTGATGATCCTCTGTGCTATTCTGTCAATGGTGCCTAGCTTTTGCGTAAACACTTCCAAATAGTCGCCCATGGCTGCAAACTCCACCGGCCGTGCTCTCAACTTGTAGCCACCTGTGACGTATTTCACAGATTCTCCCATCTTAGAAAGTAATGCCAGCCCTTGCCTCTTATTCAGATCCTACACAAGAGAAACACACATAAACCCCTTGGTCTTACGACAAGCCGGTTGAGGGTTTTAAGCCTCTTGAGGCAGGTTGCTTCACCCCTCTTCAGAGCACACTCGTGGTGCTGAAGTACAGAGAAAAAAAAATCTTTTGGAGTCAGACATTAGAAGGGTTTCATTACAAGGTTCTTTTTTGTTTGAGGAAATAGTTTTGTTTTGCTCTGCTGAGCCCACCAGTTTTTCCTACTGGCTGCCTTGGTTTGTTGTTCCCCCTTTGAAGCTTCAGCAACCATGAACAGCCACACACTTAAAACTGACAAAAGTAGCTGATAAGATCAATGACCAAATTAACCTCCAACATATTTAATTGTTAATTAGCTGACCTGGTTACTTAGGTTAATTAGGTGACTTGATTAGTGTGTGTGTTTTTCCATGCCGACTTGAAATGCTCTGCCAGGTAGGCTTCTTGGAGTGGAGTGAACAGTAGTGCAATTGCAACACTTTCATGACCAAAACCCTTCAAAGTGTATTAGCACTTCACGCCTAAAGCCTAAACACCTGTGAGCTGCCTGGCATCAGAGCACCTCAGTTATTCTGGAGCAGCTAAGGAGGAGTTCTTTGCAATAATGTTAATAAGGTAAGTAGTCCCTAAATTTCCAATCTTAAATGTTGCACTGTTGCCATACTAACATATGCAGGTAGAGAATGTGTTGCTGCAGAGCGTTCAGAGAACACTGTAAAAAGTTTTTTTTCACTGTGAAAAAAATAATTGTATGGTCAATAGCCGATTTAAAAAAAACAAAAAAAAAACAAATAACAAAAAAACAACATACATATACATTTATTTCCTTAACATTTATATTTAATTTAATGGTCCTTCTACTGTTACAAGCTTTCCATCATAATACTAGCAGAACCTTTTTTGGTGCTATAAAGAACCATATACAACATATTCTCCAACAGTCTGAAGGGCCGTCCATGTTTTAGATTGCAGGTTTATCAAAGTTAAAGTTTTCATTTTAGCAAGATGGTCCTTTTAAAAGCCCAACTGATCATTCCCTGTCAGTCAGACATTAAGGGGCTGATATTCTGTACACTTATATCAGTGTCTGTTCTTCTAGGGTCAAGGTGGTCTGACAGATGAACGTGTGCACTGACCTTTGCTGACAGGAAGACGGTGAAGTGCTCATTGAAAGAAAGGACGGGGTGGTCGGCGACTCGCTTTAAAAATTTATCCAGCGCCTTTCTTCTTGTTTCAACAAACTCCTCAGAAAAACGGTCCACCACTCCTTTCATCACAAACTTCTCAGGTAAGGGCTTTCGAGACAAACAACACAGACACTCAAAGAGAATCTCTCTTTTGTTGCTGGAGATAAAATAAACACTTCAGTTTCTCTTTGTTATAATGCAACTAATAAAATGGAAAGGAATCATTAATTGTGTTGCAAATGACTGATAAAATCTGGCTTGATGTGCAGTGCAGCAAAAAAAAAATCTACATACATTAATCGTCAAAAGAACAGCTGGACCCAGAAGAAAAAGTCAGGTTGCAATGATATTCGACAGAAAGATAAATGTTACAGAGAACAATAAATGATAAAAATGCAAACGCTACATGCAACATGCACATGACTTGGAACAAGTTGTAAAGGTTCTTTATTTTGTCCTGCAATGATACATTCCATGCATCTTCAAAATTCTCACGCAGTTCCTGCAGACTTTTAACTTGTGATCCGTAACAACAAACGATTAATCTTGGCACTGACCGTAGTGCCTATACACACATATTTGTTGGTCGTCTCCACAAGGACAAAGCAGAACTCGTCACTGCAAATGACCTACTGTCATTCTGAGTCATTCCATGACAGTTTGACACCAACAAAACTGCAGTCTTTGGGGACATTACTATGGTGTTAGGGGCAGTTGTTGCTTCCTTCTGGGTGCACCTATTCTTTTGGTTGCTGGTTTGGTGAGAAACACTTCTAAAGAAAATCATCATTGTTCACAGTGGTGGTGATGACAGGAACCAGACACAGACCATTCAAAGCTCCCTCAGAGAAAGATATTATGAATATGGATAAATATGAATATGCTCATGTCGGAAACGTTTTTTGTCTATATTTGTGTTGTAAACATGGTGACCCCTGGCTCCTATTACCACCACCATAAAGACATCTAAGCTGTTTTACATCAAACAGCTTTGAATCATTTTGTTTACATCAATACTCAATTATGGAAGACATTTGAGGATACTCGAGGATCTACGTACTGGAATAAGGTGGGTTGGCTGGCTGTCCTCAAGTTTGCTCCTTAGCCAATCAAAATCCTGGTACCGCCGTCTCACTGAGTACTCTGGCAGGTCAAACTCTGTTCTGGTGGTCTGTGGATCAGATAGTAACACTAAGGTTTTGCTGCTATCCGCCTCTGAGGTTAATCTGGACCAGCAAACTGCAAAAAAGTCTAAGACTGCAGACAGTTTAAACAGATGCAGCTGCATACTAAATTTAGTTATGGTCACAAACAAAATTAAACAAGATCCATTCTGCCTTTTCAGTTTATAATGTGTTACAAGGTGATGTCATCTCTTAACAAAATCCTTATTGGCCGCCTGTAAGGGGATGGCACTATCAGTTTTAACCGCAACGGTAATTAATCAATCAGAAAAAAGTGGGCAATCTGACTTGAAGACACAGGAGCTCTAACAGAGCCTTTTACTTTTAAGATTTCTGAACAAATTCTGTTGCCTAATTTTTTAAGACCTTGCAAGACTGAGGGCACATATAATGAATGTCACTTCACTGAAGTAACGCAGCATTAGGCTAGGCTGTGAGGTAAAGTCAACAAGGGCTTCATAAAAACAAGCTTCAATGAGTGGCTGGTGGGGAACATGTGAGTGAGTGCATTAAGGTCCTGTTGGAAAAAGTCATTCTAATCCTTTTTGCACATTTAAATCCGTAAAGAAGTAAAGGAATAAAAGAGAAATGCTTTGTGTGTCTCCTGTTCCCAGTCTCTCTCTCTGAACTGGGTGGGCTTTCTGCACAACATTTGTGCCTGAGATACAACAGGTTAGTTAACCATTAACTATAGCAAAATAATTTCCACTAAAGCTGCCAACCACAGTCATTCAAAACAACCAGCCAACAATTATCAGGGGAAAATAAATGCACTGCTGATGATGCCAACAACCCAGTGGCAGCTCTTTGTTTTCTCTTACTTAAATTACAAACACAAAAGCAAACACAAAAATGATGTGATGTATGTTCTGTTTGTAGATTAATAAATCAAAAGCATGAAAGCAGCTGTACCTAAACTCCCTCCTCACCTGCAGAGTTCTGCTTCTCTAAGGCTCTGTTCTCATTAGAGACCACTTTAACTGTGAAGCTATTACCACAGTGGCTTGGTTGCTGTAATACATAATATCACTGCCATGCTACTTTTCTCAGCCTTGAAAATGGGTGCACTTGCATTTTTCAAACTCTGAAGTTTATTTATCTTATACTAATGAAAACAGGAAGAACAACAACCAAACATTGCTCAAGAGTGTACTAAAAACCAATTAAGCATAACATTAATTCTGTGGAAAAAAAAGTTTAAATCACCTACTGGTGGGCAAAATGTTAAAAATATAACATCATGACATCTAAATGTAGTTTCACAATAACACTTACCAGATAAAGCAAATGCAATATATCTGGCACAGTTAAAAACAGAACTAGGCAGTATGTAAACAAAACTGTCAATCTATCATTTTACAGCAAACATTTCTAAATGATTCTGTTAAGTCAACAGCCAAATTTGGGAAAATGCAGTGTTCATTGAATTCCACTGTAGTAGAATTTTCTACTGCTTCTCTACCTAAAACAACATAATAGTCGTTTTGCCATTGATCGCAAACATGCGAATGCAGCATATAAATGTGTAAGGATTTGCAATTTTATGGCACATGTAAAATGAATAACAGCAGAATTTTTATCAACTTTAAAATGCAGAGATTTTGTTAGTAAACAGAGACTCAAGCCAAAGCAGGCACTGTGTTTACAGACCTTAGTAGACACTCTGTATGTAATGTATGTCTCCATGGTGGACACATGTTTCTTCGGATCGTCCACGGTCACAAAGAGGTCATGTGTCTCTCCGTCTAGGTCATCATCTAGCTGCAAACGATTTAGTAGAGAGGAGGAAGATGCAGGGCTTGATGTGTCCACTGCATTGCCGTTGGGCATATTCAGGTCCTAAAGGTATTAAACAATTTCTGTAAGAATTTGTGACAGCAAACAACATTGGCAAAAGTGAGTACAGTGACACCTGCAACAAAAACATTACAACACTAAACAACTGATTCTGTGGGTCAATGGTGGAGAACAGTGGGAAGGGTGGTGTAGTTACTATCAATTCACGCTTTATGGAACATCCTTAATTACCACATTAAAAGACTTGAGGTGAAGAAACCTGGACAAACTACTAAAAAAAAAATTGAGTATTATATATGCATTTAGTAAAATGTACATCAACGCAGATAAAAGTGATGTCATATATATATATATATATATATGTTACTAAGATTAAAGAAATATATACACTATTAAATCAGGTGTATTCAGTTTCTCTTTAAACCACTGTAATTCATTATGGAAAGTGACTTCAGCAAACGAGAGACTCGTAATACAACACAGTCACGCCCTTGATTTACTGTATTCAATGTAAGATCCAGCACTACACAGTAAACGGAGCAGAGTCACCCTGTTATCACCACTGCATCTGAAGCAAAGCGAAATACTGGCTGTACCGCACTGCAACCAGAACAGTGGACTACCTGAAAAAGATGCAGAGTGATTACACAGATTAAGCTGTTACCAGGTTGTAAGGTTGCCTTCAAATGGTTGCTATGGCATTTCAGATAGCTGCTAATGTTTTGGATCATAGTCAGTAGATAAACCTAGAGGTCGCTAGGCTGTTGCTAGGTGGTCGCAAAGATGTGCCAAGTGTTTTCTGGGGGCATGCTGTGAAATTGTACCTATGCAGGTCAGCAATAATTACAAAACGTGATCCTGATCACAATAACGCAGTTGTTTTAGACATTGCAATAAATAGCCTAAAGTCAGAAGCCAAAATAAGTTCCTCTCCTTTTAGAAGCACATTACTGCACTGCCCTTTGTTTTAAAATTCTAGTCTTTATATACTCTTCAATAATTCTTGTAGTAATTAGAATTATAGCAAACAAGAAGTAATTTAATCAGGAAGGATTTGATCATTTAAACCCTGTATTTAACATATAAAGTACAAAACAGTACAAAACATCAACATATCAATGGGAGAAATGTTATTTTTTGATACCTGAAACCTGTTTAAACTAATTTGAGTTTGAAAACAAAATGTCTTATAATGCACCACAAAATGAAATGTAAACAGGGTTTATATGTTCTGTTTATGGCAGTGCTTATAATTATCAGAAATAAAACAGATAAGGGTTGCACGTGCAGAAGCTCTCTACTTTATATACGGTGGAAGTAGTGTCTGCTGCTATCGAAGCATTTACTCCGAGTACACGTCTGGGAGTAAACTCAAAGGTTTCTCTCAAACTACGAATGTTATGGGCAAAACTTTAATTTGCAGATACTTGCTGTTTGAATGTCTTGAAGATGCCTCCATCAAGTGTGTAATGTTTATTAATTAATTTGAACTTAAATAATCATATATAACAATATAACTTAATAATTAATTATTATTATGTTTTACTGAAATATTTAGATTTCTGTGTATCTTTTTCATTGCGTCTGGTTTCACATGGTAAAAACTAAAAGTGCACCACATTACTTATATGGGGGTTCTTTGATTGGTCAGGAATTAGGCAGGCAGAGATACTGGTGCTTTGTTACTGTCAAGGTTGCCTCCATTAATAGCAAATGCCACGTTTTATTTGAATTATTATATTATATTTTAATTTCAATCTTCTTTAGCCTGTCACAGTATTAAGTCCAGGTCTGTGCTTTAAGTATATCCTTGCTAAAATGTACAGCCTTGTTTCCAAAGGTGTTAGGACACTGTGTTTAATGTAAATAAAAATAAAATGTAATAATAAGGAAATCATTTAATTTAAATAGTGCAAATATACCATATTAAATGTTAAAACTGAGAAAATGTAATGCTTTTTGCAAATATATGCGTCACCATGCAAATACATTTGTCACCAATATGTTTCAGTAACGTTGGTAAGATTGATGTTTATCTCATAACAATCGCTGTAATTTTTCTTTCATAATGCTCCAAATGTTGTCAGTGAGTGATCGATCTGGAATGCAGGCAGATGAGTTTAGCACCCAAACTTCTTTCCTACTGAGCCATACTGTTATAATATGTGCAGAATGAGTTTCATTGTCTTGCTGAATTAAGCAAAAACTTTCCTCTGGTAACCACATGTGTTCCTCCAGAATATATTGTTCAGCATTAATCAAGTGTCACAGATTCAATGTGCACCATAGTTTCCCCCACCCTCCAATACATCACAGATGCTGGTTTTTGAACGGTGCTGTGATAAGCTCTCTTCTCTTTAGCCTGGGGGTCCATGATTTTCAAAAATAATTTCAGATTTTGATTGGTTGGGGTCGAAATGATAATGTATTTAAATTATTTACACTGATATGGGAACTGATATTGATGTACACATCCAGAAGTAGTGTCTCTCAGTACGGCATGAGCAGCTATGTTTGCTAATGTGCCAGATGTCTTGGCATGGATTTGTAGAGGTTCCTAATGGTGTCCTGGGATAAACCATCCCGAGCAGCTTGAATAATGTCATGCAGTTCCTGCAGATTAAACTTCAGGGATAGAGACAGAGTCACACCAGGCTTCTGTACATGTGACAACAAACTGTTCATCTTGGTGCACCACACATGAAATTGTTGGTCATCTCCACCAAGACAAAAGAGTAACTTGGCAATGAAGATGAGTTCTGAGTCACTCCATAACAGACACTCATACTGAATCTCTTAGGTCGATATGATAAGCGATTATTTACACTTTGTTATGGTCGATACTGATATTAAAAAAACAATAATTTTAACTTTTGCATTTAAAAAAAGTTCACATCATAATCTGTATATGGGCTGCTGTTAAAAACTGGACTGCAAATGTTTCAAGCTGTCTCCCAGCAGCCAGTCAGCAATCAGAGCTGCAGCATCTGTGGCCTGTACCCCCACACCACAAACCCACCAAAACACTGTTCTGCATCTGCAAACCATTCCTCCCCTTTACAGATCAACCAGCTACAGTTTTCACCAGATACAGTGCAGCAGCACTTTACCTAGACCACCAGCTGACACAAATATTAAAAATATCTGTTTGATGTTGAAAAACTACTAAGCTTTAAAATGAGCTATTCTTAGATGAAGCTCCTGAAACTGCACCATCATACAGGAGAAACCAGAGTACAACTTAAACTATTTCCATTTCACTTTGCTGTTTAAAACATATATTTTGAGAGAAAGTTTTGTAAATTATGTACACATTTTCCTTTATTTGTGGCCACATTTAAGTGATTAATCTTGTTTTATTTTTAATTGTGCACAGACACGCTAACAGATCCCTGGAAGTGTCAGGTTTTAAAGTGTTTAGGTTTATATGAGTTAATATGAGTATGTGTTTTTGGCTACAGAACACAAAATGCTTAACATTCTGAATTACAAAACACTGCATAGCTCCTGCAACAGTAACGCAACAATGGGAGATTGTCAACAAAAAATCTGGTGGTATTGTGTTTGCAGCTGTTTTAAAATTTTTAATACAGGGGTTGGACAATGAAACTGAAACATCTGTCATTTTAGTGTTGGAGGTCTCATGGCTAAATTGTACCAGCCTGGTGGCCAATCTTCATTAATTGCACATTGCACCAGTAAGAGCAGAGTGTGAAGGTTCAGTTAGCAGGTAAGAGCACAGTTCTGCTCAAAATACTGCAATGCACACAACATTATGGGTGACATACCAGAGTTCAAAAGAGGACAAATTGTTGGTGCACGTCTTGCTGGTGCATCTGTGACCAAGACAGCAAGTCTTTGTGACGTATCAAGAGCCACGGTATCCAGGGTAATGTCAGCATACCACCAAGAAAGACGAACCACATCCAACAGGATTAACTGTGGACGCAAGAGGAAGCTGTCTGAAAGGGATGTTCGGGTGCTAACCCAGATTGTATCCAAAAAACATAAAACCACGGCTGCCCAAATGACGCTGTATTGGCCACAAAAGGAGGCCCTACACCATACTAATAAATGATTGTGGTCTAAAACCAGGTGTTTCAGTTTCATTGTCCAACCCCTGTATGTTATAACAATAATCTGAATATTTCTTTTAAGTAGGGCTGCCTTCTAGAAGTCAATGAGTCGAATCATCAGTCGACTGAGAACCTTCAAAGTCAAATGACAACAGGGAATTTTTTTTCTGTAAAACAGACTAAAGCTTACAAAAATGCAAACAAACTTTAAGAATTTAAGAAGACATTGTAATAATTATTAAAAGGGGAATAATAAATATATATTCAAGTGTTAGCTGGGCTATGACGCATGCTTGCTAAAAAATTTAATCCACTGGCGGTTCATCACTGAAGGAAGCTAAAGCTAAAGCCTAGAAACACGAGTGGAACGATGTCTCAGAAAAAGTCTGGCGGAGCTTTTGAAGAAGAGAATCCAAACAAATTAAACCTAATTCTGCTCTTCATTTAGTCAGACATTGAACACTGCTTCAAACGAGTGAGTTGACTTTCTTTTTAGACATAACAGCTGTTTGCAGTGAATTATTATTTCAGCACGGGTAATATAATAATTAAACTGTTTCAGGTCTGCCATTTTTCTTTTCATCTGAAAATAATTTAAATATTGACTAATTTGGTTTTATTTAGCAGTTCATTATTTATGAGAGATGAAAGACAAAGGTTCTGAAGAAGATGTTACAAGTGAAATGAATAAGACTATAAGCTATATACGCTAATTTTTAGCATATATACCTGCTGCTGCCCGACACTATATTCTGAAATTAAAGGCTCCAATTCAGATCGTTCATCATATGTTCATGCCATGTCTCTTTTAGGTCAAAAATATTTTCTCTGTAACTCTGCTGAATTTCTAAATGAGGAGGACATCAGATCTGAAATGTATGCAAATTAATTTACTGATTACTAGATAATGTACATGGAGAAAAAACATGAACAGTCGGCTACATTTTCTGGGTCGTCTACAGCCCTACTTTTAAGTATTATGATATTTTTATCAGAGATGCACACACTGGCCACTCACTAGCAAATAATAGTCAGATCAGTTAAATGTTAGATTAGAGTTCAGATCTAGCACCTTCTTTTACACCTCCAAACTTACTACAGTACATGATATTACCCAAGTTTTGATTCAGATCTAAGAGAAGGAAGTGGAGCAGCTGGAGCTGAATGGACATAAAGAAACTGTTCTGAGGTGTTTGGATCTGTAACTATGTAACTGGATCTGTAACTGGTGTTGTGCAATATCACAACATTAAATTAAGATAGAAAGACAAAGTAGATCACATGAAGTCCCAGATGAAGCATAGTGTGAACAAAGTAATGAACAAACAGATGTGCAGACAGATGAATAAACAGACAGAAGAAGAGTACAATCAATGAGCTCCCAAGCCACCGATCAATGAGCTCATGCAACACCAATCACTGCTCTTAAATTACCAATTAGTGAGCTCCTGCTCCACCAATCAGTGCTCTTATATTACCAATCAGGCAGCGCACCGAACTCCCAATAATTTCTAAATAGCAATAGAAGCAAACATGTCCAGTATTCTCAATACAACAACCATTAAAAATAAAAATCTGCTTATAATGATGTTCAGTGAGTATCACCAGAGGAGTATGAATAGGTATGAGCTATTCCAATCTCTGCCATTGGCGCATCAGCACAACACTGGGAACAAAAGTGTTCCTAAAAGAGACTGTCTGGCCAAACAGCAGACAAGGAAAATGTCTTTTGTTTATTTGCCCATTTAACCGCTGCTAATGCTAACAGCTGTGGTAATACTGCATATTAACACAGATGTAATGTTTTAGATTGGCATTTAGCACTAGCGAACAGCTGAAGTAATATATTAATGGAGATGTTATGTTCTAGATAGTTCTTGCCGCTTAGCAGTAGCTAATGCTAACAGCTGTGGTATTATGGTAACAGAGATGTAATGTTCTAGGCAGTTTTTCATATTACTCTCTGCAAGAATCACAATAATGTAACCGCTGTTCACTGTAATGTCTGTAAAATGAACATGAAAGAATTAGCAGGTAAATAATGTTAGAACCATCAGTGGCTTATCATCATTCATGGCATTCAAACATCTAAAATGGTATTTCTGAACTGGGCTGTTTTGACAGAAGGAAAAGGAGCTGTACTGCTTTATCCTTATGATATTTACTGTCCTTTTTTTAACAGACCAGTGAGATGCCCTATCTCGTAGGAAAAGGGGAGAATATCTCACCTGGTGGTTGGTGTGGCACATTGGATAACATCACTTGTCAATGAGCTACCACAGCATGTGGGAGATGGGGATTCGATTCCTGGTCTGGGTGGCTATGCTGTGCAGTGCTACACCAATGAGAGTACTTGGGCAGGACTCCTAACACCACACTGGTCTACCTGTAATATGATTAACCTTGTAAGTCGCTCTGGATAAGAGTGTCAGCTAAATGCCGTAAATGTTATTGGAAATGTAATCAGGACTGTCCATATTAACCTCATAAGTTAAACCATAAACTGACCTCAGACTACTAAATTATAAACAAACAGCAAAACGAGGAGTGTCCAGGCATTGTGAACTATAAATTTAGCTGATGACACTCCTGGATTTTGTCTGCCTTTTCCACAGGCTCCTTTATTCAACATAATTCAGGATATCTCCCACAGCTCAGTCAAGCAAGAGTCTCAAAGAATCTTCTTCTTTGTTACAAACCACACACAAATCAACAGTCTCCTCTAAATGCATCTCATTATGTGATGATCAAATGTGGACACAGTGCTATTGTGAGTTATATGACTATGAACCCAGTCTGTTCGCTTCCAGTCTTTACCCTCAGACTTTAAAACAGTTTGAGACATTTATCTGTATTTTACATTTTAAACAGTATAACTACATCTCACAAACATAACACTCCTCGCGTGAGCACTCAGACACAGTTAAAGTTGCCTCTAAAGTTTTTTTACCATTCAAAACTCATTCTCTCTTCAGTCCACATATGCAAACTAAGTTTTTATATAAAACAGCCAATCATTAACTCATTAACATATGTCCATTTAAAAGGTTACATTTTAAGGGTTAAAGGTTTTATGTTAAAGGACAGGTGAGGATGGAAAAAATGTGCATGTGCCTTTAAAAGGGAATTCAAACCATTTTTTCAGCATTTCCCCATAATTCAATTTCAACATGTGAATCAGTGTGGTTTGGGGTAAAATAGTTAAGGATGTATTTACAGTGGTGGTGACAGAAACCAAATGTCACAAATGTAGATATTTTTTATGACCTGAAACCACCATAACCTACAAGTGACTTCTAAGTTTTACATGAAATGCTGATAATGGGACACCATCTGAAAAATTCTAAAATCTGAAATGTTCAATCTCGATGCCCTGCATGTATCCCTCTAGCATGAATGCACTTTAAGGCCAAAACTGTTATAAAACAACGTTTCAGACATCAGGTAGTGAATTCACAACTATTTCATCTAATGATTTTTGTGAAGGACCTTTTAGAGGAGGACGTTTGGTTCCTATTTTCACCACTGTGTACAATTCTGATTAGAACAGAGCATTTCGCACCAAACATCCGTTTTATTATAAGAATTTTGGAAAATGAGTGGCCTTCCCCTTTAATGTGTTAGAACTGGTTCAGAACCACTGGCTTGTTATTTGCCAGCTTCTTGTTCGAATCTTCCCGTTTTATCGTACATGCATCAACAGTTAGCTGTTGCACCATTTTTGGTGGAAACATTCAAACAAGGGAATGGCGAATATGAAGCTTCTGCCTGGTGAGCTGGCAATGAAGCTTTGTTGGTGGTGGTAGTCTTACCTTAGTGTTGTCTGTGTCGCCTCCTCCATCAGGGCTCAGAGGGAGGACGGGCTGATCGGCAGACAGTGGATGGCACATCTCCTGCAGGGATTTCTGCCCCGACGATGGAAGCATTTTCGGGGTGCCACCGCTCATCGTTCGCGTTGAAAACAGAGGAGGTCACGGTACAACTCTGAAAAATCCCTAAATCCTCCGATTCCCCACGGCTGGTTTGAAGCTCTCTGCGGCGCGTAAAGCAGTACACATCTGTCAGCTGACACCCAGAACGCAGGACAGGAAACACAACAAGTCTTCACCGGAAGTAGTAAAAATAGTTTTTATATTGGGGTTATACGGCTCTGTTTGTGTTCAGTGCAAGTTGTACATTGTAATAGAATATAGAACGGTTGCTTTAGCAGAATGGATTGCTTTATATAATATTGCAAAGTAACATCTGCTGATCAGCGATTTGTATAAAAAAAAACAAAAATTACAATATGGAAAATATGTTACTAAAGAATAACTAAAAACCAGTTTAACCAATGTATATATTCTGTATATTCTGGACTTTATATAAGGTGAAAAGCAAATAAAAAATCAAACACAATTTTAAAATTTAAATGTGTGTGTTTACTAAATATTTCCAATGTGAGTGTGACTTACTACAGGCATTCAAACTCCAATGTAAAATATGTATTTGTATTTACATGTCTGTGTAACAACTGGAAAATGTTAAAATAAAAAAAAAGCAATGTGCTTTTAATATTTTGTTGTCTTAATATTCTGACTTAATGTTCTGTTATGAGATAACAGTGTAACAATCAACTGGGGAATTACATTTCAACGATGTGACAATGTAGTGAGCACCATAATAACAGGTTGTCAAAGCGTTGTCCTGTGTTTGCAGGGTTACCTCCCTCAACATACGTTGAAACAACGTAGTAACAACTTTGTCCCTTTTTTCTGCCTGGAAATCTGAAATTTGACATCATTCCTTAATTGTAAGACTGTGATAGCCCTGTGACTATGCTGCTGAGACAGCGTAAACCACACAACTTTCTAAAAAATTTTGATTGACATGAAGCCCTGCTGATAGTAAAAATTCAAATGTGAGATGTTTTTTAATTTTGTTAACTTGAGAAGCTCAGTAATGATCAGACTGGTATAGTTGCAGCTGCCGTGCAGTCTGTTTAAGACATTTATAATAAAAGGACTGAAGCTCAGTTTTGTTCAGATCGCTGTAGTTGCAGTGCAGTCTGCTCGGGACTTTCTTTTGAAGTAGCCGATGCCTAGTGAAGCTCAAGTCGCTGTAACTGTGGTGCTGTCTGCACGATTTTTTTATGAAGAGGCTGAAGCTCAGTAATGCTTATAATACTATAAGATGTAGCCGCAGACCATTGTAGCAAAAGTGCAGACTGCTCGAGACTTTTATTATGAAAGAACTTAAGCTCACTGAGATTCAGGTCACTGTAGCCACAGTGAAGACTGCTCGAGACTTTTATTATGAAGAAGCTCAGGCCGCTGTTGCTGCAGTGAAAGTTGCTCGGGGTGTTCAGTCCAACGTACCACAGTACAGGCTGTTCGAGTGTGGTAAACAATGCAGCTGTATTAAAAAGGTACTAACCGTAGATTAAGGTGAGTCTTTAACACATTTAAAATTAACCACATTGCCAGGTATTAAATTTTAAATAGCTTATATTTTAAGAGCGGTAAAGAAGGTGCTAGAGTTGCTAAAACAATGGTTTAATAATTAGTAAGCTGCTAACATTAGCTAATACTCCGGTAAAGTTGGTTTCATATTGGCATATTCTAATTTCTTTCTTCAATAGCTTTTGAACGGCTCGTACTAAAGGGCTAAAACTTACGAATTGTTGTTGCTGACATCCAGGACAAGCAGCTACAACATCATTTATATTAAAAAACACGAAACACATAGATTTGTAGAGGCTGCTGTGGGTGCCGCGAGGGCTAAGGGAACGTCTACAAATTACACTACGCAATAAACACGCAGGTGAAGATCAACTGGGAAAGGCACCTCACACTTCATTGTACCAGAGATGAGCTTTCTGAGCCATAGCAGGATTTTAGCAGATCACACATGAAGAACCTTAAATCCAGTTTTTCAGAAACAAAGTTTGTATGCAAAAATGTGGATGCCTTGAATTACAATAGCTTTAAAACATAAACAAAACAAGAACATAACATAACTTTAACTCCAGACTTTTTGGTAACTTTAACCCCTGCTCTAGTCAAAGAGTTTTGTAAATTCATTTCAGTAGCTTTTTAAGAGTTAGCAGTATTACTCAGAAATAAGTTGTAATCAAGTGCAATGCTTATGATGTACTACACCTTTTATACTGATAGCTTTAACCCCTGCTAGTCTGAAGTAAAAGATCTTCATGGATTAATTTCAGTAACTTTTGAACTTATTGTTCATTAATAATATCATTATAAAACAAATTGTAGGCGATCAAGTGCTGTCTACATTACATAGTACACCTATTATATTTGTATCATTAACCCTTGCTGGTCTGTGGTGAAAGGTTTTTGTAAATTAATTTCAATAGTTTTTGAACGTTCAATGATAATGCTTCAAAAAAAGTTGTACTGAATGAAGTACCACCTACACAATTGTTAGATTAGTATCATTAACCCCTTGTTGTCTGTAGTGAGAGGTTTTTGGTAATTAATTTCAATAGCTTTTGAACATTCAATGATGATGCTTCAAAACAAGTTGTACTGAATCAAATACCACCAAAACATCATACTACACCCGTTATATTGGTATCATTAACCCCTTGTTGCCTGGAGTGAGAGTTTTTGGGGAATTACTTTCAATAGCTTTTAAAAGTGTTACTATAGCACTTCAAAACAAGTTGTATTGAATCAAGTACCACCTAGACAACATACTACACCTCTTACCCTGATGTGTTTAACCCCTCGTTGTCTGTAGTACAAGGTTTTTGGAAATTCATTTCAATAACTTTTGAACATATAGATATAGCACTTCAAAACAAGTTGTACTGAACCAAGCAGCACCTACACATCTTACCCTGGCTTGGTTAACCCCTTGTTGTCTGTAATGAAAAGTTTTTCTCAATTAATTTCAATATCTTTTGAACGTTCAATGATAATGCTTCAAAACAAGTTGTACAAAATCAAGTACCACCTACACAACATACTACACCTGTTATATTGTTTTAATTAACCCTTTGTTGTCTGTAGTGAAAGGTTTTTGTGAATTAATTTCAATAGCTTTTGAACATGTAATTACCAAGTACCAAGCAGACAACATACTACACCTTTTAACATGGCATGGTTAACCCATTGTTGTCTGTAGTCAAAGGTTTTTCTCAATTAATTTCAATAGCTTTTGAACGTATGGTTATATTGCTTCCAAACAAGATGTACTGAATCAAGAACCACCTACACAACATACTACACATTTTAACATGCCATGGTTAACCCATTGTTGTCTGTAGTCAAAGGTTTTTGGGAATTATTTTCAATAGCTTTTGAACGTATAGTTGTATAACTTCAAAACAAATTGTACTGAATCAAGTACCACCTAAACAACTTACTACACCTGTTATATTGATGTCATTAACTCATTGTTGTCTGTAGTGGAAGGTTTTTGGAAATTAATTTCAATAGCTTTTCAATGTTCAATGATAATGCTTCACAACACATTGCATTGAATCAAGTAGCACCCGAACAACATACTACACCTCTTATCCTGACATATTTAACCCTTTGTTGTCTGTAGACAAAGGTTTTCCACAATTAATTTCAATAACTTTTGAACATATAGATATAGCACTTCAAAACAAGTTGTATTGAATCAAGTATCTCCTAGACAACATACTACACCCGTTATATTGATGTCATTAACCCCTTGTCTGCGGTGAAAGGTTTTGGGGAATTATTTTCAATACATTTTAAACGTGTTACTATAGCACTTCAAAACAAGTGGTACTGAATCAAGTGCCACCTAGACAACATACTGCACCTCTTATCCTGGCATGGTTAACCCATTGTTGTCTGTAGTCAAAAGTTTTTAGGAATTCTTTTCAATAGCTTTTGAACCTATAGTTATAGCACTTTAAAACAAGTTGTACTTGTTGAATCAAGTACCACCTAGATCATGCCAGGGTGAGAGGTGTAGTATGTTGTCTAGGTGGTACTTGATTTAATACAACTTGTTTTGAAGTTATACAACTATACATTCAAAAGCTATTGAAATTAATTCCCAAAAACATTTCACTACAGACAACAAGGGGTTAATGATACCAATATAACAGGTGCAGTATGTTGTTTAGGTGGTACTTGATTTAATACAACTTGTTTTGAAGCAATATAACCATATGGTCAAAAGCTATTGAAATTAATTGAGAAAAACCTTTGACTATAGACAACAATGGGTTAACCATGCCAGGATAACAGGTGTAGTATGTTGTCTAGGTGGCACTTGATTCAGTACCACTTGTTTTGAAGTGCTATAGTAACATGTTCAAAAGATATTGAAATTAATTCCCAAAAACCTTTAACTACAGACAACAATGGGTTAACCATGCCTTGTTAAAAGGTGTAGTATGTTGTGTAGGTGGTTCTTGATTCAGTACATCTTGTTTTAAAGCAATATAACCATACGTTCAAAAGCTATTGAAATTAATTGAGATAAACCTTTGACTACAGACAACAATGGGTTAACCATGCCATGTTAAAAGGTGTAGTATGTTGCCTGCTTGGTACTTGATTCAATACTACTTTTTGTGAAGTGATATAATTACATGTTCAAAAGCTATTGAAATTAATTCACAAAAACCTTTGACTACAGACAACAAAGGGTTAATTAAAACAATATAACAGGTGTAGTATGTTGTGTAGGTGGTACTTGATTTAGTACAACTTGTTTTGAAGCATTATCATTGAACGTTCAAAAGATATTGAAATTAATTGAGAAAAACGTTTCATTACAGACAACAAGGGGTTAACCAAGCCAGGGTAAGATGTGTAGTATCTTGTCTAGGTGGTACTTGATTCAGTACTATTTATTTTGAAGCATTATCAGTGAACATTGAAAAGCTATTGAAATTAATTCACAAAAATCTTCCACTACAGACAACAAGGGGTTAAACATGTCAGGGTAAGAGGTGTAGTATGTTGTGTAGGTGGTACTTGACTTAGCACAACTTGTTTTGAAGTGCTATAGTAACACTTTTAAAAATTATTGAAATTAATTCCCAAAACCCTTTCACTGCAGACAACAAGGGGTTAATGATACCAATATAACAGGTGTAGTATGTTGTTTAGATGCTACTTGATTCAATACAGCTTGTTGTGAAGTGATTATAATTACTCTTGCAAAAGCTATTGAAATGTATTCACAAAACTCTCTGACAACAGATCAGCAGGGCTCAAGAGTACCAATAGTGGTTAAAATAATTTTATGTACTTGATATGTTTAATTTTGTTTAGGTTTAAAGCTTTAAATAATTCAGTGAAGTGAGCTTTGTAATTAAGATAAGACTTTATTGATCCCGAAGGAAATTGCAATGTCACAGTACTATACATGTTTCACAGTAGAAGACATACATTAAAAGAATAAATAGATTAAGAGTTACAGAAGAGCTGTTAACCACAGGTTATAAAAGTGAGGAGAATACATATGCTTATACGTATACGTATTCTTATATAGTGCTTTTTAGGAACCCAATATTCCTTACAATGGTTAGTCCACCTAAAAAAACACAGGTATCATACAGTCCACAGTCCATAAATTGGACTGCTTGACCAGTAGTGGGAGAGAGTTGCAGAGTCGAGGAGCAAGTCTGGAAAATATTCAGTCACTAAAGTCATGCAGGTTGGATGAAGGAATTGTTAGCAGCCCAGCTGTAGAAGACCTGAGAGAGTGAGAGGGTTTGTAAGAAAGAAGGTCAGACAGGTAGAAGGAGCGAGGTTGTTTAGAGCTTTGTGAGTGAGCAGGAGAACTTTGAATTGTATGCAGAATTGTACAGGAAGTCAGTGGAGATGCTGGAGAAAGGACGTAATATGGTGGTGTGAGCGGGTGTGGGTGAGAAGACGGGCAGCAGCATTTTGGATTATCTGGAGTTTGGAAATGGAAGAAGAGTTGACGCCAGCTAGAAGGCAGTTACAATAGTCCAAACGGCTGGAAATTAAAGCATGGATAAGGGTTTCTGCGGCAGACTGAGAGAGACATCGTCTGCTTTTGGTGATGTTGCGCTGATGGAAAAATGTCTTGACTACAGAGTTGATATGGGCACTAAATGAGACGGTTGGATCGAAGATGGTACACAGATTTTGGATCAGTGGGAAAGGAGAGACAGCTACATCATTAATGAAATATGAAATATTAAATATGTATGAAATATGTAATGTACTAGTTATATGCAGGAGCAGCTTTGGTGAATACTGTACTAATAAACATTTGTTAACAGATCAATAAGACTCTTGTGGCTAAGAAAGCTCATCTATAGTACAATGGACAGTGAGGTGCTTTTCCCAGTTGATCTTCACCTGCGTATTTACTGCGTCATTTGTAGACAGTCCCTTAGCTCTCGCGGCGCCCACAGCAGCCTGTACAAATCTATGTGTTTCGTGGTTTTCAAAAGGCAAACATTTCCGATATAAACGAAGTTGTAGCTGCTTGTCCTGGATGTCAGCAACAACAACTTGTAAGTTTTAGCCCTTTAGCACGAGCCGATCGAAAGCTATTGAGGAAAGAACCCCGAATATGCCAATATGAAACCAACTTTACCGGAGTTTAGCTAATTAACACCATTGTAGATTATCGTTAAATAGTAAACGTAAATGAAAAAATTTTAAAATGTTTTTATTATTATTATTATTACTTCTCGTATTAATGGGTGTAGTGCCTGTATGCGTGCCTTTCAGAGCACTACATTACAGTTTTTCCGCGTGGAAACTGGAGCACGTGTTAGCTCGTCTAGTTCTTACTTCGTTACAATTTGATTGACTAAAATGACTGACCCAATGATTAAACTCACTACCCATCTGACCCTAATCACGGGAAGGATTAATAATTTTATTATGAGGGTTCAGTCTTAGTTGATGGTATGCTGTAAATACAGAGGTGATGATCTGAAGTTTCCTCTGTTCATATAACCTCTAGCTTTTTCTTCTCTGTCTGGTTTAGGAAGATCTTATAGACTCTAGATCTTCAATCCTCAAAATCTGCTGGAACGTCTTGAGGCTGCAAGAAGCTTTGAGTGTTTGCTTTTTTGGTGTTTTAAATGGGTATTTCACCACATTTTTTTTCCACAATTAAGTAATTAAATGAAAGTGAAACAGGGTCAATATGTCTACATTACCAATATGGACATTTTTTTGCTATTTAAAACACAAGTTTTATATGCAATGTTGGTGGTAAAATAGTTGAAAATCAGACTAATTTGCCTCACCTCACCTTTAACAACCTTCATGTATTCCTCAATTATTAATAGATTATATGTAATATATGGATTATATTATAAATCAGAATCATGTCAAACCTATCATAAAACACTGTCTCAGTAGGTCAGGCAGTGTATTTATTACCATTTCATCTAATAAATTTTTGTGAGAGACCATTTGGATAGTGTGCTCTGAATTACTGTCTCAGCTGAATAAAATTAAGATCCACTTTACCCAGCAAACACTTGAACGATTGAAACTATGTTGAAATCACATATCCAGCTATATGTAAACACATTTTAGACGTCCACGGACGACCATTGTTTATGTCAGTATGTCAGGATTAAAACATGGTGAAACACTATGGTGAAATAAAGCTTTTGAATAAATGATGGCCTGTTTTTCTTGTGTGCTGGAAAAAAGCTCAGAACCTTAATAACAGAGCACAGTTACTTTTGTGAATAAATATGTACCATAATATGTTAAGGCTGTTTGTTGTCTGTAACTGTTTTATTATTATTATATTAATTTACAATGTATATTCTATTCATTTCTATTCTATTGTGTTTTAGCATTATCCTGGAGTCTTTTACAAATTTAACAGAAGTTTTATGGTTTCCTAAAAGTAAGAAAGGCATGTGCACCTACTATTAACAGTGAGGTACCAAGTTGACTTTATTTATACTTTAACTAATTGTATATATAAATGCTTTTTGTTTCTCTATATAACACTAAAATATTTTCAGACGTGGAAGAAATCCATTCTGTTTAAGAATTTATCAAAATAAAATATCTGTACTAAACATTTTCTTGTGCAGTAAATGTATAGAGGCCAGGGTGTTTTGAGTGTAAATGATTGATGTAAATAAATGTTCTGGACAGAATCTACTTACTGAACCCTCATTGAAACATCATTTAACAGTAAAACAGTGAGGAATGTCCCCAAACCACATCCCCCCTCCTCCTCCCTTTTCACTCCTTATCTGTTACAAGTTCTTCCTCCTCATAACTCTCCAAGAAGATGGTAAGCAGCACCAATGTTAACTCTTATTCATCTTCTGTCTACTGTATATTACTTTGTTTGCAGCAGAATGTGTTTCTTGCCAATATTCGACTGTGGCAATTACTCAGCATGTGTTTGAACCAGTTGTCTGTTTAATGCTCTTTTCATTTGCCTTCTGTCCTAAAATGATCAAACTGGGAGCAGGATTTAACATGATTGATAATAGTTGAGTATACACCATCCGTGCAATGGTGTTACACATTTAGGTGGTCCTTGTTTGGATAGATCTAATTTCTGAGGGAGGAGTTTAAACAGATGATATGCTGAATGTGCTTACAGCTCACCAGAAGATTCCTTTCTTAGGAGGGCACCAAGCTGCTTGTCTAGTCTCTGGTCATTTCAAGGGTAGAATACTGCAACTCGCTCCTGACTGGTCTTCCTCTACAGGCCATCAGACCCCTGCAACTGGTCCAGAACGCAGCAGCTCGACTTATCTTCAATCTTCCAAAGTTCACCCACGTCACTCCACTGCTGCGCTCCCTTCACTGGCTTCCTGTTTGCTACCCGCATCAGATTTAAAACTCTGATGCTCGTCTACAAAGGCAAGGATGGAGCAGCGCCTCCCTACCTTATGACAATGGTTAAGAGTCTGTACCTGAAGCCCGAGCTTCCAGTACAGCTCGACTCGACCCACCATCCTTGAAGACTCACGTAAGCGTCCAGACTCTTCTCTGTTCTGGCTTCTAGATAGTGGAATGAACTCCCTATGGCTGTCCGAACAGCTAAGTCTCTTGCGGTCTTCAAGCGCAGACTGAAGACCCATCTCTTCGTAACGCACTAGTAGATGTGTATGTATATGTTGAAATACTTGTTTTGCACTTATATTCATAATGACCATTCTTTTTTATAGGTATGAGTGTTGTATAACATACATGAATGACTACATTCTCAATATAACCCCCAGGACTCAGCTCTGTAAATGTCCAATACACACGTCTGTCACACACATATACAGTCCCCTGCCTACAAAGCAGGACGTCGACTCTGGACAAGTTTAAGTAGTCTGCGCCTTTTACGTGCGACACCAAGTCACATTATGAACCGCATTAAGCCAATTCTACATGTTTATATGAATGAATGGCGGGACCTTTACAGTGGTGCCGTGACGTCTTACGTTAAATGACGTTGGCAAGATAGCGGACGTAGTACGTTCGAGGTTGCGTGTTTACTACGTGCTCGCGTACTGAAGGAGACTACTGCTTCACCGGTGGAGCAGTGCGCCCTGGGTTCAGTCTAGTATCTACTGACTAAGCAGGTGATTTCGGACGCAGCCACTGAGTGTACCACGTAGGGTGTAGGGAGGCAATGGGATGCGGCCACCTTTTGCCTAACCGGAAGTGCTAGTTCGCCGGGGAGGGCTGTGTTTTGCCACGTTGATGGAGACCGGTGGATACGTGGAACAGTTCCTGTGTGTTACCGGGCCAGCAGCTAACTCTTGGCACATCACAAAGTCCAGAGTTTCCAGAGGCGAGGAAGGATTTCCTACACTGGGACTTTAAAGTATCTTTCTGCTGGATGTGCTTGTGTTGGTGAAAAGTGTTCAGTGGGAAGGTAATGCGTTTTAACGCTGCTGCAAAAGCTTAGTAGCTTCTCGGCTAACTGGCACTGCAGACCAATTCTCCTGCGTCGTTAAAGACACATCAGTTAGTATCATATTGTTAGTATGTATAATCTTCATTTAGTACCAGTGTGTTGTGCTGAGATATCTGTGTTGTCTGTGCTTGTCTAACTGAGGCTGCAGGTCCAATCCATGTTAATGTTAATTGTTTATCTGATTATTTTATACTGCTGTGTAGTCCGGTCGGCATGATGTGCTCCTTTTACTCCTTCTTTCTCCTCTCTGTGTTGTTTATCTGCCTACGGTCTAAAATGGTCCACGTCACTTGTTTGTCTGCAGAGTTCGGTCAAAGTCTTGTAAAGAGAGAGTGGTCTACGGTGGAGCTCTGCTGCTGAACCCTTAAAAAAAAAAAAAAAAAAAAAAGCTGGGCTAACGTAAAGACCACGCAACCTTCAGTACCATTATCTGCTCCTTCTTTCATAGACAAACATTCATAATCCAACCTGTCAGCGAAGCATCCTTATGCACGCCTAGCAATGCTTTGCCTTTACCTTTTAATGTAATAACATTTTGTCAGGGGGCTTTTAGAGACATTCAGCTGTTTGGTTTCTAGCACCACTATTATAGGTTCTGTAGCATGGAACATTTTCCATTAAATCTCTGTACATTACTGGGCTTATGGCTTACAAGGCAGACGTTTTGAAAAAAAAGTCAACATAATGGGTTTCTGTATTAAACGTCAGTAATAACACCTCTGTACTTTGTATCTTTGTTGTAGGATGAAGCTAAAAGAGATAAATCGAACTGCCATCCAGGCTTGGAGCCCAGCCCAGCACCACCCGATTTACCTGGCAGCAGGTAACTCATATACACATTATCACCACAGCCTCTGAGCTCAGAACTTATTTAAATGCTTATCCTTCTAGTCTAAGTACCTATTGGCAAAGTAATGCTTGCTTGTTTGTTTTCTTAAGTAATAAATAACTGTGCTTTGTTTTTCTGATGTTCCTAATGTTTCACACCTGCCATTTCTGTTTAGGCACCTCTGCCCAGCAGCTTGATGCTACCTTCAGCACCAATGCCTCGCTAGAGATCTTTGAGCTGGACCTGGCTGAGCCTACTTTGGCCATGAAGTCATGTGGTGCTTTTTCCTCACCTCACAGGTCACCTCTGTCTCTTACGGTCATTGTACATCCAACCAGTTTTCAAACAGGATTTTTGATAGTGGGCCATGATTGGGAGTTTAGTTCGATGCTAGATTTGATGTGTCATGTAAACTGGCCTGTAGTGTTTAATGTCTTGCATCTGCCTAGTGGTAACTGATAATTTACTGAAGCGTTAAAGGGGTATGGGGTTTGCTCTGGAATCTGCCTGCACTGTATTCATTTTGAAAAGACATTACATGTAGACAGCTCCTGCCAAATTCTGGTTATATGGATTTTTCTCAGTGTTCCTTGTCTTGCTTTTAATTTTTCAGTTTGCTTTATCGAAATCATCTGAAACTCTGAATCTTTTCTTTTATCTCCAGATATCACAAACTGGTGTGGGGCGCACATGGGATTGATGAGGAGGGTCTGCCGTCTGGAGTGCTTATTGCTGGCGGAGAGACAGGGAACATCATCCTCTATAATCCCTCCAAGATCATTGCAGGCGACAGTGAAGTGGTCATAGCCCAGAGTGATAAACACACAGGGCCCGTTCGAGCTCTTGATGTTAACCTGTTTCAGGTAGTGTCTGAGCCACATTATCCTCTGTTACAGCTGTTATGTTATTGCTGTCATATTAAAGCATATATAACTTCTTTTACAAATATCTGACCTTTTACACTGTATAACCACTGTGATTAATGGACCAATAGAAATTATTTACTCTGAACACAATCTTGTTAATTTAACATTTATAAATTTTAATTTGTGGAGAATCAGAAACACATTGCTATACATTGCTAGACAAACCTGGTGGCTTCTGGAGGAAACGAATCTGAAATCTACATCTGGGATTTGAACAGTTTTGGCTCCCCGATGACTCCAGGACCAATATCACAAGTGAGCAGATTTTATTCAACTCACCTGCATTAAGTTGTAAAGATTAATGCTTGTGTTTTTAACTGTAACTTTATAAGAGCCAAATTATTATTTCAGGAGTCAAAGATATTATTTTATTCCATTGGCAAATAATCTTTAATGTCTCAGATCTTTCAAAAGTAGTTTTGCTATGTCTGTCATGCAAACTTTGCTACAATAGGTGTTGTTTTGTTATTGTGTGTTGCTCACCATGCTTTATGAAGCCAGACAGCCAAGGCACAGTCGTGTACAATGGCGGGATCTACACTCACTTGTTGGACTTTTATTTTACAAATTTGTTGGATTTTTGCCTGCATTTGTCACTTTTGTAACCTCTCAGCAACAAATAATGATGTTGATGCCTTTTTTCCTATTCTAAGGTTCTAGTGGTCCGACCAGGGCTTTGTTACATAGTGTTTTCGTCTGTATCTGAAACTGAAGGCAGCTGCCTGCACTGTCTCCTGTGTCAGTCCTTGTCTTCTGCTCTTTTTTTCCTTAATTGGTGTTATGACAGTGTAAGAATGTGTAAGGCAGTAAAGGATATATCCACACTGTCTACAAAAGAAGTCTTAATATTATACAAACATTAGATTCAGACATGGCTGGGTATCTTCCTGCTTCAGAGTGCTGTATAAGTAGACAGCATTTATGATGTTTCAGACACAACCTTCATCTATGAAACACCAAGCCATGCAAAAAGCATGGCAAACAAAGCTTCATATTTGTTTTCTCTGCAATTATGTCCCATTGTTCAGTTAAGCCAGGTGAACGTCATCTTTGCAAGTTGTATGCTGGGATATTTAAGATGTGTATCCTTATCAAGTATTGGGACTTAATCCTTATGGTTTACAATGTAGGGGTTTTCAGTAAAACTGAATAAATGTAAGCTCAAAGTGATAACTGACTAACAGAAAAAATGATTATCTGTTCTCTTATTGGATTTTTTTGAAAGTAATCTTGCTGACTTTGTAAAACAAGCCCTTAATCTTTCCAGGCTCCATTACTGACTCCTGTAACTTGAAAATTAATTCGTTCTTGTTAAGTTTGTTTGTTTGTTTGTACAAATTTCCATGTACTATATGTTTATGCAAGCTGGAGTTAACTGAAATGAAGATTATGTGTATTGGATGTTTTGTCCAAGATTTTTTGGTAGTCTTTTTTTTTTTTTTTTTAAGCCACTGGAGGACATTAGCTGTGTGGCGTGGAATTGCCAGGTGCAGCACATTCTGGCCTCAGCCAGTCCCAGTGGGAGAGCATCCATCTGGGACCTGAGGAAGAACGACCTCATCATCAAAGTCAGCGACCACAGCAACAGGGTCTGTCTGTCTGTCACTCTGTCTGGGGTTCTAAATAGCATGCTGTGTGAAATGGCACATGGTACACTTGTAGAAACATATGGTTAATATAAAATATATACATTACATGTTCAGATGCATTGCTCTGGACTCGCCTGGAACCCAGAGGTGGCAACTCAGCTGGTCTTAGCCTCAGAGGATGACCGCATGCCAGTCATCCAAATGTGGGATCTGCGTTTTGCCACTTCTCCACTGAAAGTCCTGGAGAACCACACAAGGTATAAAGAACGATTTAAAATCTTCCAAATAATATTTAAAGCAGATTTTTAGATTCATTACAGAGAAACTGTCCGACTGATTTCTTGATGGTGGCGGAGATAGAAACATGTGCATGAACGGCATGAAATTTCCATTTTATTTACAATTTAAAAAAATCCAGTGAATCTATATGTAATGTTAAATATTGTAAAACTGGAGTAAATCAGAAAAAAATAGCAAAAAAATATACAAAAAATTCATGCAACTTTTATAAAACTTCTCAGACAGGTAGTACAACCAAACCACTTAATCTTAATAACTTTCTGTGATAGAGGGGCCTCACAAGGCCTAAAGCAGTTCGGACCTTGTTTCTAGATCTATAAAGATAATACAGGTTTAACAGCTCAGGCAGTTCTCATGTCATTAGGAACCATGTCATTCGTTTGTATTTATCAAAAAAGGAACATCTCACTTTCAGCTCAGTGTTGTAGAGGCCCACTGAGAACTGTTCAGCTGCTTTTAAACCCTTGAGGCCTCAGAAGGCTTAAAGCAGTTTGGACCTTGTTTACAGACAGAGAGGTAAAACTTATAGGAAGTGGGAGTTTATCTTCAGGTCTTCATTCACCATAAATAATCAGCAGTGGTCTATTAACATTATAGAGGCTGAGGCTTATGTGTACAGGCCCTTACAGCATTAGGGACAATTCTGGCACACAGAAGTGAGATTAAAGACCTTAGATTAATTCAGAAAGCCTCCAAGTGTTTAGATCATTGATCAGGGGCCTGAGACAGACATGTGTACCAAGTTTCATTGAGATTGACCTTTGACCCTTGGTTTTATGAGCTGTAATTTCTGAACAAATACGTGAAAATAGCAGAGCAGTAGTCCATTTTCCGACACAACATGTAATTACAAAGTTGTGCAGTACTGAGAGCTGAATCAAATGACATCAGGAGTTTGTCTATAGACTGTGTAATAACATTGTAATAAGCGTTTTAGTGATTTTAAGTGTTTTTAGGTGCTATAGCGCCCCCTAAAGGCCAAACTGCAGCAAACTTTGTACATCTCAACATAGTCTTGATTTGTACATGCCTGTAAAGTTTTGAGTCAGTCTGAGTAATGGCTGAGGAGTTATAGCAATATAGGCCGTACATTCCAAGGCCGAAGTGGTTTGTTGATTTATAGAAGCCATGTTAAGTAAAAAAGTCAACTTTTTTTTGATAATTATTTACCTAGAGACTCCACAGAGTATTTTAAGACCAGTTTGGAATGGCTTTGATCAAAATCCAGGGACTAGTTTGAAAAGTAGCATTTTTAAACATTTATTGATTAAACAATAACTATGGATTTTTTAAACACAATTGTATTTGCAAAATTGTTTGGAACACTCCAGTGCATGAAAGTAATGCATTTATTTGCAATTAGGGTGAAATTTATATGAGATATACTTGATTTTCCAAAATAGCGCCACAACTTATAAAACCCTTGGTTTTATAAGCTGTAATTTCCGAACGAATAGGTCAAAATAGCAGAGCAGTAGTCCATTTTCTGACACAACATGTAATTACAAAGTTGTGCAGGAATAAGACCTGAATCAAATGACATCAGATGTTTGGCTATACATTGTGTAATAACATTGTAATAAGCATTTTAGTGATTTTAAGTGTTTTTAAGTGCTATAGCGCCCCCTAAAGGGCAAACTGCACCAATTTTTGTACATCTCATCAGAGTCTCAGTTGGCACATGTCTGTAAAATACTGAGTTGATCTGAGTAAAGACTGAGGAGTTATAGCAATATAGGTTGTAAATTCCAAGGCCGCAGTGGTTTGTTGATTTATAGAAGCCATGTTAATTAAAAAAGTCAACTTTTTTTTGATAATTATTTACCTAGAGACTCCAAAGAGTATTTTAAGACTAGTTTGGAATGGCTATGATCAAAATCCAGGGACTAGTTCGAAAAGTAGCATTTTTAAACTGTTAAAGATTAAAAAATAACTATGCATTTTTTTAATACAATTCTATTGACAAAGTTGTTTGGAATACTACAGTGCATGAAGTTAATGCATTTGTTTGAGATTAGGTAAAATTTTTACAAGATATACCAGATTTTCCAAAATAGCGCCACCTAGTGGCCAAATCTTTTGAAATTTGACTGGCTGTTGCAAAGTCCCTCCAAAGACATACCAGTGAAGTTTCATGCTGATTGGTTAATGTTAAGCCTATCAAATGCCTGCTGAAAGCTGATTGGCTAATTGCCTCCATAATTTTTGATGTATCAAATTGTCATTAAAGATTCACTTATAGACTGTGTCAAAGATGAAGCGTGCAAAGTTTCAGCTCGATCGGACTTACGGTTGCTGAGAAACAGTTATGTAGCATTTATAGCGCCCCCTATAGATGTAAATGCGCCAAACTTGATAGGCCACCTCAGAATCATGTCCTGAACCAAATTCCAAAGTTTCAAATTTTTTGGATGAAGCATGTTTGAGTTACAGAATTTTTAATTAATTAAGTATTTTCTCGAAAGGGTTCATTTGCATATGGCGGCCATCTTGTTTACAAAAGTCAACATGTTTTTGATAATTATTAAGGTTCAGTGTCTGGAGAATTTTTTGAGATTTTTTTCAGAATTTTTGGGCTTAAACCCTAAGACTAGTTCGCAAAAGTAGGTTTTGCATATTATGCTAATTAGAAAAAGATCTAAGTAGGCGGAGCTTAATGGTCCAAATGGCAAAGTGATAGGTTTTGACCCAAGGAACCTGGGAAAAATGTCATTTTGTCTGGCAAAATTTTGGTTTAGGAGTTATAGGCCAAAACGTGTTTTGGTTTGCTATAGCGCCACCTTGAGGCCAGTTGGTGCCATTCTTTGTGGCTGAGTCATTTCACCCCTACTGTACCTTCAGTCCAAGTTTGGTGTCTCTAGGCCTTACGGTTTTTGCTCTAGGCCTTACGGTTTATTGCTCTGCCCGTTGCGTTTCAGCCGAGAAAAAGAATAATAATAATAATAAGAAAAATCCTAACAAATACAATAGGGTCCCTGCACTACGTGCTAGGACCCTAAATATAGCCGCAAGCGGCAATTGAGGGTCCTAGCACGTCATAAGTCCACTGAGGCCTTTTGGACCAGCAAGGCCTCACAAGGCCTAAAGCAGTTGGGACCTTGTTTCTAGATCTATAAAGATAATACAGGTTTAACAGCTCAGGCAGTTTTCATGTCATTAGGGACCGTGTCATTCGTTTGTATCTATGAACAAAGGAACATCTCACTTTCAGATCAGTGCTGTAGAAGCCCACTGAGAACTGTTCAGCTGCTTTTAAACCCTTGAGGCCTCAGAAGGCTTAAAGCAGTTTGGACCTTGTTTACAGACAGAGGGGTAAAACTTATAGGAAGTGGGAGTTTATCATCAGGTCTTCATTCACCATAAATAATCAGCAGTGGTCTATTAACATTATAGAGGCTGAGGCTTATGTGTACAGGCCCTTATAGCATTAGGGACAATTATGGCACACAGAAGTGAGATTAAAATCCTTAGGATTATTCAAAAAGCCTCCAAGTGTTTAGATTATTGATCAAGGGCCTGAGACAGACATGCGTACCGAGTTTCATTGAGATTGACCTTTGACCCTTGCTTTTATAAGCTGTTATTTCTGAACGAATAGGTCAAAATAGCAGAGCAGTAGTCCATTTTCTGACACAACATATAATTACAAAGTTGTGCAGGACCTAGAGTTGAATCAACGGACATCAGGAGGTCGTTAATAGACTGTGTAATAACATTGTAATAAGTGTTTTAGTGATTTTAAGTGTTTTTAGGTGCTATAGCGCCCCTTAAAGGCCAAGCTGCACCACTTTTTGTACATGTCATCAGAGTCATAGTTGCCACATGAGTTGATCTGAGTAAAGACTGAGGAGTTATAGCAATATAGGCCGTGCATTCCAAGGCCGAAGTGGTTTGTTGATTTATAGAAGCCATGTGTAGTACAAAAGTAAACTTTTTTTTGATGCTTATTTACCTAGAGACTCCACAGAGTATTTTAAGACCAGTTTGGAATGGCTATGGTAAAAATCCAGGGACTAGTTCAAAAAGTAGCATTTTTAAACCTTTAATGATTAAAAAATAACTATGCATTTTTTTAATACAATTCTATTTACAAAGTTGTTTGGAATACTCGAGTGCATGAGGGGAATGCATTTGTTTGACATTAGGTTGAATTTTGTATGAGATACACCCGATTTTCCAAAATAGCGCCACCTAGTGGCCAAATCTTTTGAAAATTTATTGGCTGTTGCAAAGTCCCTCCAAAGACATACCAGTGAAGTTTCATGCTGATTGGTTAATGTTAAGCCTGTCAAATGCCTGCTGAAAGCCTATTGGCCAATGGCCTCCATAATTTTTTATGTATCAAATCGTCCTTAAAGATTCACTTATAGACTGTGTCAAAGATGATGCGTGGAAAAAGTTTCAGCTTGATCGGACTTACGGTTGCTGAGAAACAGTTATGTAGCATTTATAGCGCCCCCTATATATGTAATTGCGCCAAACTTGATAGGCCACCTCAGAATCATGTCCTGAACCAAATTCCAAAGTTTCAATTTTTTTGGATGAAGCATGTTAGAGTTACAGAATTTTTAATTAATTAAGTATTTTCTCGATAGGGTTCATTTGCATATGGCGGCCATTTTGTTTACAAAAGTCAATTGAGGCCTTTTGGACGAGCAAGGCCTCACAAGGCCTAAAGCAGTTTGGACCTTGTTTCTAGATCTATCAAGATAATACAGGCTTTAAAGCTTAGGCAGCTCTCCTGTCATTTGGCACCATGTCATTCCTTTGTATCTGGCTCCATCAAGTGGTGAGAAGGAGAGCTGTTGTCTAGAGCCTTGGTTTTAATGCTGTAATTTCTGAACGAATAGGTCGAAATAGCAGAGCAGTAGTCCATTTTCTGACACAACATGTAATTACAAAGTTATGCAGGACTGAGAGCTGAATCAAATGACATCAGAGTTTTGGCTATAGCTTGTGTAATAACATTGTAATAAGCATTTTAGTGATTTTAAGTGTTTTTAGAAGCTATAGCGCCCCCTAAAGGCCAAACTGCACCAAACTTTGTACATCTCATCAGAGGTTTATTTGCCACATGTCTGTAAAATACTAAGTTGATCTGAGTAAAGACTGAGGAGTTATAGCAATATAGGCCGTACATTCCAAGGCCGAAGTGGTTTGTTGATTTATAGAAGCCATGTGTAGTACAAAAGTAAACTTTTTTTTGATGCTTATTTACCTAGAGACTCCACAGAGTATTTTTAGACCAGTTTGGAATGGCTATGGTAAAAATCCAGGGACTAGTTCAAAAAGTAGCATTTTTAAACCTTTAATGATTAAAAAATAACTATGCATTTTTTTAATACAATTCTATTTACAAAGATGTTTGGAATACTCGAGTGCATGAGGGGAATGCATTTGTTTGACATTAGGTTGAATTTTGTATGAGATACACCCGATTTTCCAAAATAGCGCCACCTAGTGGCCAAATCTTTTGAAAATTTATTGGCTGTTGCAAAGTCCCTCCAAAGACATACCAGTGAAGTTTCATGCTGATTGGTTAATGTTAAGCCTGTCAAATGCCTGCTGAAAGCCTATTGGCCAATGGCCTCCATAATTTTTTTATGTATCAAATCGTCCTTAAAGATTCACTTATAGACTGTGTCAAAGATGAAGCGTGCAAAGTTTCAGCTTGATCGGACTTACGGTTGCTGAGAAACAGTTATGTAGCATTTATAGCGCCCCCTATATATGTAATTGCGCCAAACTTGATAGGCCACCTCAGAATCATGTCCTGAACCAAATTCCAAAGTTTCAAATTTTTTGGATGAAGCATGTTAGAGTTACAGAATTTTTAATTAATTAAGTATTTTCTCGATAGGGTTCATTTGCATATGGCGGCCATTTTGTTTACAAAAGTCGACATGTTTGTGATAGATATTGATGTTCAGGGTCTGGAGAATTTTTTGAGATTTTTTTCAGAATTTTTGGGCTTAAACCCTAAGACTAGTTCGCAAAAGTAGGTTTTGCATATTATGCTAATTAGAAAAAGATCTAAGTAGGCGGAGCTTAATGGTCCAAATGGCAAAGTGATAGGTTTTGACCCAAGGAACCTGGGAAAAATGTCATTTTGTCTGGCAAAATTTTGGTTTAGGAGTTATAGGCCAAAACGTGTTTTGCTTTGCTGTAGCGCCCCCTTGAGGCCAGTTGGTGCCATTCGTTGTGGCTGAGTCATTTCACCCCTACTGTACCTTCAGTCCAAGTTTGGTCCTTCTGGGCCTTACGGCCTATTCTGCCCGTTGCGTTTCAGCCGAGAAAAAGAATAATAATAATAATAAATATAGCCGCAAGCGGCAATTGAGGGTCCTAGCACGTCATAAGTCCACTGAAGCCTTTTGGACCAGCAAGGCCTCACAAGGCCTAAAGCAGTTCGGACCTTGTTTCTAGATCTATAAAGATAATACAGGTTTAACAGCTCAGGCAGTTTTCATGTCATTAGGAACCATGTCATTCGTTTGTATTTATCAAAAAAGGAACATCTCACTTTCAGCTCAGTGTTGTAGAAGCCCACTGAGAACTGTTCAGCTGGTTTTAAACCCTTGAGGCCTCAGAAGGCTTAAAGTGGTTTGGACCTTGTTTACAGACAGAGAGGTAAAACTTATAGGAAGTGGGAGTTTATCTTCAGGTCTTCATTCACCATAAATAATCAGCAGTGGTCTATTAACATTATAGAGGCTGAGGCTTATGTGTACAGGCCCTTATAGCATGAGGAGCAATTGTGGCACACAGAAGTGAGATTAAAGGCCTTAGAATAAATCAGAAAGCATTGATCAGGGGCCTGAGACACACTTGTGTACCAAGTTTCATTGAGATTGACCTTTGACCCTTGCTTTTATAAGCTGTAATTTCTGAACAAATACGTGAAAATAGCAGAGCTATTTTCTGACACAACATGTAATTACAAAGTTGTGCAGTACTGAGAGCTGAATCAAATGACATCAGGAGTTTGTCTATAGACTGTGTAATAACATTGTAATAAGCGTTTTAGTGATTTTAAGTGTTTTTAGGTGCTATAGCGCCCCCTAAAGGCCAAACTGCAGCAAACTTTGTACATCTCAACAGAGTCTTGATTTGTACATGCCTGTAAAGTTTTGAGTCAGTCTGAGTAATGGCTGAGGAGTTGTAACGAAATAGGCTGTAAATTCCAAGGCCGAAGTGGTTTGTTGATTTATAGAAGCCATGTTAAGTAAAAAAGTCAACTTTTTTTTTGATAATTATTTACCTAGAGAGTCCACAGAGTATTTTAAGACCAGTTTGGAATGGCTTTGATCAAAATCCAGGGACTAGTTTGAAAAGTAGCATTTTTAAACATTTATTGATTAAACAATAACTATGGATTTTTTTTAACACAATTGTATTTGCAAAATTGTTTGGAACACTCCAGTGCATGAAAGTAATGCATTTATTTGCAATTAGGGTGAAATTTATATGAGATATACTTGATTTTCCAAAATAGCGCCACAACTTATAAACCCTTGGTTTTATAAGCTGTAATTTCCGAACGAATAGGTAAAAATAGCAGAGCAGTAGTCCATTTTCTGACACAACATGTAATTACAAAGTTGTGCAGGAATAAGACCTGAATCAAATGACATCAGATGTTTGGCTATACATTGTGTAATAACATTGTAATAAGCATTTTAGTGATTTTAAGTGTTTTTAAGTGATATAGCGCCCCCTAAAGGCCAAACTGCACCAATTTTTGTACATCTCATCAGAGTCTCAGTTGGCACATGTCTGTAAAATACTGAGTTGATCTGAGTAAAGACTGAGGAGTTATAGCAATATAGGCTGTAAATTCCAAGGCCGAAGTGATTTGTTGATTTATAGAAGCCATGTTAAGTACAAAAGTCAACTTTTTTTTGATAATTATTTACCTAGAGACTCCACAGAGTATTTTAAGACCAGTTTGGAACGGCTGTGGTCAAAATCCAGGGACTAGTTCGAAAAGTAGCATTTTTGAACATTTATTGATTAAAAAATAACTATGCATTTTTTAAACACAATTGTATTTACAAAATTGTTTGTAATAGTCCAGTGCATGATGTTAATGCATTTGTTTAAAATTAGGTTGGAATTTCTATGAGATATCCCGGATTATCCAAAATAGCGCCACCTAGTGGCCAAATCTTTTGAAATTTTACTGGCTGTTGCAAAGTCCCTCCAAAGACATACCAGTGAAGTTTCAGGCTGATTGGTTAATGTTAAGCCTATCAAATGCCTGCGGAAAGCTGATTGGCTAATGGCGTCCATAATTTTTAATGTATCAAATTGTCCTTAAAGATTCACTTATAGACTGTGTCATAGATGAAGTGTGCAAAGTTTCAGCTCGATCGAACTTGCGGTTGCTGAGAAACAGTTATGTAGCATTTATAGCGCCCCCTATTGATGTAAATGCGCCAAATTTGATAAGCCACCTCAGAATCATGTCCTGAACCAATTTCCAAAGTTTCAAATTTTTTGGATGAAGCATGTTTGAGTTACAGAATTTTTTATTAATTAAGCATTTTCTCGAAAGGGTTCATTTGCATATGGCGGCCATTTTGTTTACAAAAGTCAACATGTTTTTGATAATTATTAAGGATCAGTGTCTGGAGAATTTTTTGTGATTTTTTTCAGAATTTTCGGGCTTAAACCCTAAGACTAGTTTGCAAAAGTAGGTTTTGCATATTATGCTAATTAGAAAAAGATCTAAGTAGGCGGAGCTTAATGGTCCAAATGGCAAAGTGATAGGTTTTGACCCAAGGAATATGGGAAAAATGTCGTTTTGTCTGGCAAAATTTTGGTTTAGGAGTTATAGGCCAAAACGTGTTTTGGTTTGCTATAGCGCCACCTTGAGGCCAGTTGGTGCCATTCTTTGTGGCTGAGTCATTTCACCCCTACTGTACCTTCAGTCCAAGTTTGGTGTCTCTAGGCCTTACGGTTTTTGCTCTACGACGCGTTTCAGCCGGGAAAAAGAATAATAATAAGAAGAAGAAGAAGAAAAATCCTAACAAATACAATAGGGTCCCTGCACTACGTGCTAGGACCCTAAAAATCCTAACAAATACAATAGGGTCCCTGCACTACGTGCTAGGACCCTAAATATAGCCGCAAGCGGCAATTGAGGGTCCTAGCACGTCATAAGTCCACTGAGGCCTTTTGGACCAGCAAGGCCTCACAAGGCCTAAAGCAGTTCGGACCTTGTTTCTAGATCTATAAAGATAATACAGGTTTAACAGCTCAGGCAGTTCTCATGTCATTAGGAACCATGTCATTCGTTTGTATTTATCAAAAAAGGAACATCTCACTTTCAGCTCAGTGTTGTAGAGGCCCACTGAGAACTGTTCAGCTGCTTTTAAACCCTTGAGGCCTCAGAAGGCTTAAAGCAGTTTGGACCTTGTTTACAGACAGAGAGGTAAAACTTATAGGAAGTGGGAGTTTATCTTCAGGTCTTCATTCACCATAAATAATCAGCAGTGGTCTATTAACATTATAGAGGCTGAGGCTTATGTGTACAGGCCCTTATAGCATTAGGGACTTTTGTGGCACACAGAAGTGAGATTAAAGGCCTTAGAATTTTTCAAAAAGCCTCCAAGTGTTTAGATCATTGATCAGGGGCCTGAGACAGACATGTGTACCAAGTTTCATTGAGATTGACCTTTGACCCTTGGTTTTATAAGCTGTAATTTCTGAACGAATAGGTCAAAATAGCAGAGCAGTAGTCCATTTTCTGACACAACATGTAATTACAAAGTTGTGCAGGACTGAGAGCTGAATCAAATGACATCAGGAGTTTGTCTATAGACTGTGTAATAACATTGTAATAAGCGTTTTAGTGATTTTAAGTGTTTTTAGGTGCTATAGTGCCCCTTAAAGGCCAAACTGCACCAATTTTTGTACATCTCATCAGAGTCTCAGTTGCCACATGTTTGTAAAAGACTAAGTTGATCTGGGTAAAGACTGAGGAGTTATAGCAATATAGGCTGTAAATTCCAAGGCCGAAGTGGTTTGTTGATTTATAGAAGCCATGTTAAGTAAAAAAGTCAACTTTTTTTTGATAATTATTTACCTAGAGACTCCACAGAGTATTTTAAGACCAGTTTGGAATGGCTATGATCAAAATCCAGGGACTAGTTCGAAAAGTAGCATTTTTAAACCGTTAAAGATTAAAAAATAACTATACATTTTTTTAACACAATTGTTTTTACAAAATTGTTTGGAATACTCCAGTGCATGAAAAGAATGCATTTATTTGCGATTAGGGTGAAATTTATATGAGATATACTTGATTTTCCAAAATAGCGCCACAACATATAAAACCCTTGGTTTTATAAGCTGTAATTTCTGAACGAATAGGTCAAAATAGCAGACCAGTAGTCCATTTTCTGACACAACATGTAATTACAAAGTTGTGCAGGACTGAGAGCTGAATCAAATGACATCAGAGGTTTGGCTATAGATTGTGTAATAACATTGTAATAAGCATTTTAGTGATTTTTAGTGTTTTTTAGGGCTATAGCGCCCCCTAAAGGCCAAACTGCACCAATTTTTGTACATCTCATCAGAGTCATAGTTGCCACATGTCTGTAAAATACTGAGTTGATCTGAGTAAAGACTGAGGAGTTATAGCAATATAGGCCGTGCATTCCAAGGCCGAAGTGGTTTGTTGATTTATAGAAGCCATGTTAAGTAAAAAAGTCAACTTTTTTTTGATAATTATTTACCTAGAGACTCCACAGAGTATTTTAAGACCAGTTTGGAATGGCTATGATCAAAATCCAGGGACTAGTTCGAAAAGTAGCATTTTTAAACTGTTAAAGATTAAAAAATAACTATGCATTTTTTTAATACAATTCTATTGACAAAGTTGTTTGGAATACTACAGTGCATAATGCAAACGTATTTGTTTGAGATTAGGTTGAAATTTGTTTGAGATATACCCGATTTTCCAAAATAGCGCCACCTAGTTGCCAAATATTTTGAAATTTTACTGGCTGTTGAAAAGTCCCTCCAAAGACATACCAGTGAAGTTTCATGCTGATTGGTTAATGTTAAGCCTATCAAATGGCTGCTGAAAGCTGATTGGCTAATGGCGTCCATAATTTTTGATGTATCAAATTGTCCTTAAAGATTCACTTATAGACTGTGTCAAAGATGAAGCGTGCAAAGTTTCAGCTTAATCGGACTTACGGTTGCTGAGAAACAGTTATGTAGCATTTATAGCGCCCCCTATATATGTAAATGCGCCAAATTTGATAAGCCACCTCAGAATCATGTCCTGAACCAATTTCGAAAGTTTCAAATTTTTTGGATGAAGCATGTTTGAGTTACAGAATTTTTTATTAATTAAGTATTTTCTCGAAAGGGTTCATTTGCATATGGCGGCCATCTTGTTTACAAAAGTCGACATGTTTTTGATAATTATTGAGGTTCAATGTCTGGGGAATTTTTTTAGATTTTTTCAGAATTTTTGGGCTTAAACCCTAAGACTAGTTTGCAAAAGTAGGTTTTGCATATTATGCTAATTAGAAAAAGATCTAAGTAGGCGGAGCTTAATGGTCCAAATGGCAAAGTGATAGGTTTTGACCCAAGGAACCTGGGAAAAATGTCGTTTTGTCTGGCAAAATTTTGGTTTAGGAGTTATAGGCCAAAATGTGTTTTGGTTTGCTATAGCGCCAC